>JANAVB010041414.1:4094347-4785673 GCA_029216955.1 Iris pallida
CTGAGCTAGGTCCGAGAGATAACTCTCTTTGCAATCCTTGAGCCAACGAGATTTTATCAAGTTCTTTAGAATATCTCAATTGTAATCTCTTCATTGCTGAAAAATATGCCTACAAGGAATCCCTTGGTCTCCATTACAAGCATTCATAATTTATGATGTTGGTCGGCCGGATCAAATGTAACCTTCCGGTTGCACTGTTTGGCGACATATACTTTTGGACAGTGTAACTTCTGCCTCTCTTATGATGTGATGATGGAGAACAGTATATGCATCAGAACGTGTGATTTCCTTCCTTACATCTATAAACACCGTTTTAGTGTAAATTACGGCAAATTACCTTCTATTACGGCCATACTAGTTTAATTCACAACTGGTGTTGAGAGTTTATCATTGACATGCTTACCCATCTGGCCGTAAGTAAGGCCACCAACCGTAGTCCAATTTTGAAGGGCCTTCCATAGTGGGCAGCTTCTCATTCAAAAACCTTTTAGAAATGCGTTCATAGATTCACATCTATTTGTGCAGTAGAACCGCCAAAATAATTTCCACGTAGGAATGTGCGCCCATCGCTCCCTGTTCTTGTACAATGCAGTGGTCCACTCATTGTTCTCTACATTATAATCTGTTAGCATCTGCTGCCAACGGTTTTTAAATTCTTCTACTGAATAGTACCTGTTTAGAAAACATGGACAGTAACTAAAGTTTGATATTGTAACAAACAACATTCAAAGTAAAGTAGCAAGTGTGATGTACCTTTAATCAGAAGACTCAGTTTATTGTGAAAACCCTTCGGCGTACATGTTTGGCAGCATTGTTTAGGATATGCCATGATCACGTTCGATGAAACTACGTGGGCATTAAATCCTCAATTGCTTTATTCATGGATCTACAACCATCCGTGAGAACTGTCACTGGTAATTTGCCATTCATACACTCTAGGAATTTTTCTAGAACCCAAGAATAAGTCTCTGCAGTCTCATTATGTCATTGCAAACCCAAACACACAAGTCATCGCATGATTGTTTGTACCCACTAGAACCCACCAACGGCATTTGACTTCTATTTGTTTTATGTAGAATCGAATGCTAGTGAATCTCCAAATAATTCGTAATCGATCGACATGCACCGTCAGCCCAAAAGAGATGGGTCAATCTGGAATCTTCGTCTACCTTGTACGCGTAGAAGAAAATCGGTCACTACCCTCTTGATTGAAGAAATGTGTGTGTCGTAGCAATAACATCGTCTAGTGCTCTACTATCTTGAGCTAGAGCGTGTATAAATCCTTTCTCGTCCATCCAACCTTATCCCACTACCTTTCTTCTGACATTAAATTCCATATCTGTCCAGTCCCCATCCCTGATTGCTTCATAAGCTTAATTTCTTTCAACTCTGCGGGTGATATCGTACGAGAGGGATCTCAAAAAAACTGGTTCATAATCATTCGCCAGGTTATGGTTGTGATGTACATGAAATTTTTTGACGAACCACATCTTGTTTTATGGGTGTATCCAATACGAAAAATTGCTTTACAAACCACTTCTGCTTTCACTTCTTGGCTCACGAACCCTGTTTGGAGCTTCCTTGTATTTCTTGTGTCTGAATCCCGCATTCGACAACACCACTACGGATCATCACCATCCAGATTGTTTTTCTTTACCTCGTTCTTTCTAATACTGAAACCATATGCTTTTGAATATATCCGTAGAATGTCTCTGCTTCTTCAATAGAGTGAACTGTAGGCCAACAATATCTTCTTCTAAGAGATATTTTTGGATCTTTGTTAATGTTGGCAGACTGCAATATTTTTTTCATGTCGCTGCAATCGAATCCAATGGAGATTCACCGTCGTCCCTAAGAACAGAATAAAACAAAATAAACATGAGAAATAGATGTAAAAATATAATGCATTTCTTAAATCCATTAGAAAGGGTGATGCAAATAACATTTCGTTGTTCGCGTTGATGTCTTCATCTTGTTCTTTACTGTCTCCTAATTAACTCTTCCAAACTTTGCTCATCATCCAAATCATCTGACAGTCCTCTTGAAAGGAAGCTTTCTTCATCAACTAAATCTTCCACACGACGATCACTTCTTCATGTGACGTCGACATTGAAGAAAATAGAGTGTGTTAGAAACCAGCAGAAGAAACGAAGGACAAGAAACAATACAAGAAGAAAGAGTATTCTATATTCGTACCTCCAAATTGACCCTCTAATATATAGCCCTCCCATCTGATGTGGCATGTTAAATAATAGTGTCTGTCATCTGACATGACTGATGACATGCAAATTTTAATAAAAAGTAACTACCCAATTTTCTCCATAATAATTTAACGTTAATATCAATGTTAATTTAATGTTAATATTAATTTATGTTAATATTAATGTTAAGGTTAATGTTAATATTAATATTAAATTATTGTTAATGTAACGATATATTATATATGTTAATGTTAATATTAATGTTAATATTAACTTTAATAATAATTTTTATTTTTAGTTATTTTAAAAAAATTGCCACGTCAGCTGCCAGATCAACATATCACGTCAGCTGCCACGTAAGGTGGACAGTTTGAAAGTGCAATTTGGAGGTACAAAAGCATTATTAGGAAGAATAACTTCCAGCAACAACACAACTTTTCGTCTTCCTTGTAACTCCGCCAGTGGCCCTCTTTTGATGGCTCAAAAATTTTTTGAGTGATTCTAGGAGCAAGCAATAATTTTAAGGAACAACTTCCAACAACACAACTTTCTCGTCTTCTGGATACATGTATATAAATGTTTGAGCTAATAACGCATGAGGAAGCATGCAATAGCAATCTCCACGTGGCCCTCTTCTGTAGGATAACGCATGCAGCAGCATTTATGCTACGAAACCCTATTGTCTTGTTATGTGTTGTGTATCCTATGTGGCATGAGGCAAAAGACAATAATTGCATAGGCGGCTATATTCACAAATGATAATAAGTTTAAAAAGTCATCTCCAATGCAAAAAAGTATTGAGAAGACAATACAAAGTAATTTTTTACGACTTCCAAGACAACTTTTACTCTTCTAATGATATGGTATCATTGTTTATTATTAAATTGTGTAGATAACGCATGCAGAGCATTTAATGCTACAGGATCTGTTGTGTAAGGAACACAACTTGTGAGAGAGAACCCGAGAGAGAGAGTGTGGAGATGGGATAAAAGGAAGGATCGAGCTCGACTACATTTAAACTTAAAATTCAATTTTTGGTTATCATTACTAATAACTAGTTCGCACGTACGAGTTTAGACGAACACTAACCGAGCCCGAGCAACGTGACATCAGCTAGCTAGGTTTCTAATACCGTGACATCCTGTTAATTTAAATTTACAATATTATTGAAACTAATATTAATACTAAATTTAAAATAGTTTTTGATTTAACATTACTTAAAACTAGTTAAAGTTAAAATTGCATCTTTTTTATTTAAAATGTAATTGGAACTACAATTAATATTAACATCGCTTGTCCCGTAGTTTAAGTCATATTTCACTGCTTCTTGCTTAAGTCTATGCACCCAAAGAACTTGATTGTTCAAGTCGAACGCGTGCACAACACGTTCCCTCGATGAAGGCTTGACGTAGCCCTTGCTTGTCAAGTCGTTGCATGAACATATTAGAAAAGAGTTTTGTTGGGCTATCGAAGTATAGCAAGCACCGTCCCGTGTCACGTGCATTGTTAGCAGTAAAAGGTGTGAAGGCCACTGGCAATGTCAAGCCATCACGGACTATAGCTGGGTTAGATGACGACCCTTTTGCTACGGGCCGAATCGGTCCCTTGGCCTAGGAATGGATTGGTTGAAGGAGCAATACACAAGAATAGACTGCCATATTGGCATGATTACTTTTGGTATTCCCGTGAGGCAGAGTTTCATTTTCGGTGAGACAGAGTTTTACCATCGACTTGACTCCAGGACGACACCAGATCGGAGAGAGTCTACGGATGGCACCTTCAAAGTTGGAAATCTTGTACAAGATGATGAAGAACTCAGAACTAAAGAATTCATTCGTGCTAGTGGATCGCCTTGGAGAGCACCGATGCTTCTTATGAAGAAGGATGGTAATCAAGATTAGTGTTGATTATCGTACATTGATGACTTATTTGATCAGCAGGAGCGGCTGTATTCTCGAATATTGACTTACGGTCATGAGGGTACCATCAGATCAGAGTCAGAGAGAAAGTCATCCAGAAGACATCATTCAGATCGAGGTATGGACATTGGAATTTCCTTGTTATGCCATTTGGAGCGACCAGTGCCAGCCGTATTCATGGACCCCATGAATCTATCTTCATGCACTATTTGGATCAGTTCGTGATAGTGTTCATAGACGACATCTTAGTCTATAGCTGTAGTGCCCCGTCCCTACATCGGTGCCCCGTACTCCGTCCACGGGGTGCGCGAGAAAGGAACACTGTCGCTATCGATTCGGGACCGATAGGTCGGATCGATTGACTCGATCGAACGAGAACGGTTGAATTAATATCCATTCTCTCGCCTGAAGTAAAACTCAAGGTGAGTGGCTGACCCTCCTCTTCTCCCCCTTCCTAGGTAAATCGATAATGTTGTTGCGAATGAAAGGATAAATACAAGGGCACAAACACGAAAAAGGGATTGAGTTTTCAAAGATAAGTAGGCTATGTCTTAATAACTAAATAAAATATGTCTTCGCACGGTTATGGACAATTGTCGACAAGGCGTAGTTCCTCGATCAGCAACCCGGGCCACGGGACCGTTTCGACCTTGGAGGAAACAGGGATAGTCGTGCATAGGTTTCAGCACAGGTTAGCGGGGACTTGCATCAGAGCTAGCTACTTACGTTGAAAGGACCCCGATTAACAAAGCTATACGTCCAGGATGGCTTGTGATGCCAGTGACGTCGAAGAGGGACGAGACGAAGGAGGTCAGCCACTCGCCTTAGACTTGTTTCAAGTGAGCGACTGGTTGGCTGTGCTGACGTCGCCTACGCGATCACCTGCAACCCGCTGAATATGGGACTTGGTTCCAGAGAAGCCATTCCATAACGTGGAATGGATCTTAATTCAACCATTCCCGTTCGATCGACCCGGCCGATTCCGACCTATCGGTCCCAACCGAATCGGTAGCGACATTGTTCCTTTCTCGCGCACCCTATCACGACCCGCACCCGGAGTAAGGGCATGAGTGCGTGACAGTGTCCCAGCCTACACCGCAGAAACGACGTAGAACGCTATCTAGTTCTACTATCTAACAACAGTTATAATATCAAAACCTGTCGAAAATGGTCAACTCCGAATGGAGGACAAGCAATGTCAATATAATATACTCAATAAGCTATGATATTGTTGCGACCATCCAGTGTTGGTATTTATGTATGGTATTTATGTATGGTATTTATGGTGCACATCATCTTAATTCAACCGAGTAGTTCAAAGGAGGGAATTATGTATGGTATTTATGGTGCACATCATTAGGACGGATTGCGACCGTCCAGTGTTGTAATAAGCTATGATATCAGTAAGTTTGGGATCCTTCAGATATTGGGCTAGCAACCCGTATCGAAGTGATCATAGTCTTACATATAAGGATGCCAAAGATGCATTACGGTGCGAAACACCGTGACCTTCATATAGATAGGGCCGGTGGGCTGAGATTAGCGCTGGGTGCAGGCGCAGGGCATGCCACCCTTATGCATATGTTTAAGTTTACGGTTGGTTGGTTGAGTGAAATGATATAATTTCTTATGTAAAGTTCTAACCTTGCAGGCTAGGCAAAATGGGACATAGATGAGCACGATCACTATGTTTATGTCAAGATTATGTCTAACTGTATCTGCCGCAGCGACACGGTAGTGGACAAGTTTAGGATATGTTTGGCTCGAGGCGGGACTCGGCTTGGACGTGCCGAGACATGGAGTCCTTAGCGTTCAAGAGGAGCTAACCGCATTGGCGTTCGGACTTGCGACATGGAGATGTTCAGCCGAAGACTACTTGTTGGCTATAAAGAGGCATAATATATTGAACAATGTACTCCTTTGTGATCTAGAGAGATCATGAGCGTTGTAGCCAATTGGCATGTTAAGTTGGGCTATTCAGAGCCATTGTAACCTTCAGTTCATTATCAATAAAAGAGATTCTTGTTGTGTACTACGTTTTCCTTCCGCTGCTTATGTTATCAATTTGAGCTATAAATACTATTATAAATCTGTTATCTTGCCTTGCATGAGCGTAACTCCGGGCTCGTACGACATCACGTCCCAGCGTGGACGATGATTCGGGTGAAAACTTGATAATGATGAAGACGGTAACTCGGTCGACAAACATAAGTATCGAGGTATGATCGGGAAAATTTTACAGTAGCATTAATATTAAATCTACATTGGCTTTTCTGTTAATTTTAAAATTTACAATATAATTAAAACTAATATTACGAAAATGCTATTTGCTTCCAAAAAATTTGGGTGATACCATCTTCCATTATGTGACATATGACATGGTTGCTAACATGACAACTGACATGGCAAAATTTAACAATAAAATTAATATTAAAATTAACATTAATAGTAAATATATAATTTAATATTAAATTAACATTAATATTAAAATTAATATTAATATTAACATTAACATTAACATTAGCATTAGCATTAGCATTAACATTAACATTAATATTAATATTGACATTAACATTAACATTAAAAAAATTGGGTAATTAATTTTTGGGGTTAAAATTTGCCATGTCAGCTGTTATGTCATCTGCCATGTCAGATGCCACATAATGGGAGATGACATCACCCAAATATGTTGGGAGGCCAAACGACTAATTGCTAATATTAATACAGTGGCATTACCGTTATTTCCCAATAGATTCGTGCCTTGTTCGGTCACACCCCTCCACGAGCGGGTTACACCCCCCTAAACGAGGGATTAAATAGCCTTTTCCAAAGAAGAGAACCCATCCGACTAGAGAGAAACAAAGGAAAGAAGAAGAAGAACAGTCGCAATGGAGAGGAGCAAGATCAACTGCAGCGGATGGGCCGTCATCCCTACCGAGATTCTCTCGATGATACTAGTACTGTCGGGGATGCCGACGGACGAGGTAATGTGCAACGTGGCCCCAGTTTGCCGTTCGTGGTGGAAGGCGCTCAACGGTCCCTTAGACTATTGGTCTAACGTCGACTTGGTACAGTGGTGCCGGAGGATCCAGCAAACCGCTGAGATTAGTTTGACCGTAATGAAGCTCGTGGCTCGCAGTGGGGGATATCTAGGGTCCTTCTCCACGTACAAGCTCGACGAAGCAGCCTTCTCTTTTGCATGTTTAAGGCCAGTGTAAAATTTTATTTGGTCTTATTCTAATACTTTATTTTTTCTATTACAAAATTTTACGTATACTTTTGTTAATTTCTATTGATGTTTTCCCATTTTTATAATACAGTGGAAAATTTCTACTGCGCATTCCGAAGTGCGACGTGAGTGATGAAACTTTCGTGAGACACTTGGAGTTTCTCCCTGTGCTGGAAGAACTCGACATTAGCTACTGTCTCTATATCACGTCGACTGGAATATATTCCGCTGGAAAGTATTGCCGCCGTCTGGTCAAGCTGAGTAGGAACATGCCCCCTCCAGATTTCATGCTCAGGAACATATTCGTGCTGGACACGAAAAACGAGGCGAAGGAAAAGGCCATGGCTGATTCGATGCCGTGTCTCGAGCACCTACATATGGGATTCGGCATGTTCAATGGAGACACGCTACGATCTATCATATGCAACTGCAAGGGTCTTCGCGTGCTCGACATACGTGGGTGCTTCAACGTGCACTTCGACGACGAACTTTGGAAAATTTGTTATTCAATACAGACGTTTAAAAAACCCTTTGATAATGTAATCCCAGTTCCCGGGAAACCTGTATACGAGATGTATAATGATTTAGATATCATCTATCATTCCTTGGGTGAATGGTGAAAACATTAGCATGCATGCATGCATGCATTTCTTTATATTTTTCACTAGTCTACATACAAGATATTTTTTATGAGTTCGATTCTCCATTTTGACAAAAGTTTACTTTTGTCAATACTAATTTTTTACATGATTAATTTTTTTATAAATAAAATGGACTGTGATATAATGACGCCTAAGACGGCTCACTTCTAAGATTTCGACATTTCCCAACACAGATTTTACCATTAATACAACATCTCAGTGTAATTATATCCAAAAGATTTTGCCATTTTCCAATACAGATTTTACCTTATTCAAATGAATTCTGGCGGTACAAATTCCACTCATATTAGTGGTATCAGTGCCATTCACCATAATTAATGGTGATCGATACGAAAACATTGGTTTCTTTTTCACAACCCTTTAAAATCTATTTACACAGCCAAACAGCCAAACTAATTCATCTTCACGAGCCTTCAAAACCAATTTATATAGATTCAAAACAAAACTAAACAGCCAAACTATTTAAAATTCACAACCCTACAGAACAGTCCTAAATGTACCATTCTCCGTCTTATATGTACCATTCTCCGTCCTACATGTATCATTCTCCGTCCTACCTCCGTCCTAAATGTACCATTCTCCGTCCTAAATGTACCATTCTCCGTCCTATATGGACCATTCTCCGTCCTACATGTATCATTCTCCGTCCTACATTTACCATTCTCCGTCCTAAATGTACCATTCGCCGTCCTAAATGTATAATTCTTCGTCCTAAATGTACCATTCTTCGTGTTAGAGGAACGGAGAATGGCCATTAGCAGTCCCAAAAATTGTTCCATACTAAATTAAAAGCATATAATAGCACCCAAAAAATGTTAACAATAGAAAAATTCTACAGAACCCAAACACCAGACTCGAACCTAGGCCTTCCATGTAAAAGCCAAACAACACAACCAACTAAGCTTGGAATAAGACATCAATAATGCTAAGTCTACTACCAAATGCTTACAACACTCTTACAACCTTCACCCATTGCTGACATGTGGGCCATGGCCCACATGTCAGCAATGGGTGAAGGTTGTAAGAGTGTTGTAAGCATTTGGTTGTAACTGTAGCATTATATCCCCAACTTCTAATAAGGAATAAGAAATTGAATATCCCCAACTTCCAATAAGGAATAAGAAGAGTCGGTTAGGAACGTGTATATATATACATAGGGGTCCCCATTCATCTGAGTAGGTTGCACATTTAACATGGCTCCAAAAAGATCATCTGGTTGGGAACCATTGCCAGAGTCTTCTTCCAGTCGTCGTCGAGCCTCTCCGCATGGAGCACCCTCTGTGCCGTCTCCGGCCCATGACTGGCTGGCAGCGGCTGCGGACTTCCTGACCTCCTGCGGGTTGTCACTGGAAGTCATCGCTCGACCTCTTCATCCGGCGTCCAACTTTGACCTGTTGTCGATCACTCCGGAGGAACGGGATTCTCTGGAGAAGAGGGAAGCGTTTCGCCGCCTGTGCCATAAGGCGGGTGTGCGCACCCTGCAGGACTTTGCGGAGATCCTCCGCGAGGCCAGTGAGGGCTAGACCTCTTTTTTTTTCGTTTTTTACAGTTTTTTGTCCTCCTCTTGTATACTTCGCCGGAGAATGTTCCGGCGACGAAGCTGGGATTTAATGAAATATAATATTTTGTTAACTCAATTTGGTTTCGGCTACAATCAAACTTTTACAACCTTCTTACAACTTACACCCATTTGCTAACTATAGCCTTGCTCTTTATAATTAACAAATCTTGTTACGTCAAATCCATATATCAGCGACGATATCCCCATCAATGACTTGTTACGTCATAGAATTGATTATGCTGCCAGCGTCAATCTTGCCGTCAAATCCATCTTAAATATGATTACAAAGTAAAATAGATGACAACTTTGAGTGTTTCAATTTTACTCTTTTCAAGTACATAGTCTTCTTATTTTCAAAAATTTAATCAAATATTCAAAAAATGGAAATATTGAGATTAAACTTCACATTCTTAAATATGTTGTCAAATTTTTTTAAATAAACATGTTTCCACCACGTTTTTTCTGCCAAATTTTTCAATAATTTATACGGAACACGTGGATATATACTAGTAATAATAGTAATAAATTTACTTTTGGAAAGTAGTTTTTAAAATTAGGGTCTCAAAATCCTAAAGATTTATGTAGTGATTTCACATGGATATATACTAGTAATAAATTTAATTTTGGAAAGTAGTTTTTTAAATTTAATAGTAATAAATTCGACCGTCTTATACTAGTAATAATAGTAATAAATTTAATTTAAGACTCAAAACTATTCTAATTTTTTCCACTTCCCAAGGTCATATAAGACGGTCGAATTTTCCCTCTTCTTCTCTCAAACCCTCTTCCTTTTCCCAAACCCTCTCCCAAACCCTCTTCTAATCAAAATGCCGCCGAAGAAACAACGACCGTCGTCGAAGGAGAAGAATCCACAAAGGGATGCGATACAGGCCCGAAGGGCAGAACTTGCAAGGGCGACGAAAACCAAGATTATGGTCGCTAGGACAGAGGCCGAAAGGGCAGCGGCGGAAGCAGCGGCGGTGGCAGCGACGATGAAAGCGGAGGCGGTAGCTAAGCCACGTGCAAAAAAAGGCTAAAAACACTCATTGTTCGACAAAGACCGAAAAATCTATCTTCGATACAGAGTCGTCGGAAGACTCAACTTATGAAGATCGAAGGCGTACTCAAGCGAAGGCTAAGGTGGCAACGGATACAGAGTCATCAGCGTACTCTGTGGATTTTGAATCCTCATCAGAATAGGAAAATGAAGAGGAAGAGCAATCATCAAATAAGACCCAGGCTGGAGAGGAGGTAAAAAAATTTAAAGACTCTAAAACTAAGAAGATTTACATTAAATATTTCAAGAAAAATGCTGTTATGCCTGAAAGATCAATTAAGATGGATGATGTCGAAGACGAAGCTTTCCTGGATATATTGAAATTCTATCAATTGGAGAAACTGAACAAATCCTGTCTTGAGAAAATCTCCCAAACAATAGTAAGAGAATTTTACTCAAATCTTCCGACTGAAATTAAAGAAAAAGAAAAGGATCAACAACTGGTGTTTCTGAGAGGGAAACTGATTAGGGTAAATGCTGTTGTCATCAACGAATTTTATGGATTTGATCCAGTTCCTGAGTTTGATATGAAAGATATTGATAATGTTTCCATGACGGATGTAATTTATGAGATTACAGGTGTTTCAATGGGTGCCAAAACCCCTCAAAATGTATACAAAGATCAATTAAAAACTTTGTATAAATTGTTGCATGCCTACGTATCTTAAACACTCAACCCTACTGGACATGAGTTTTCCATCCATCCCGAGAGAGTAAAATTTCTTTATTATATGAGGAAGAAAAAAAGGATGGATATAGGTTCCTACATGTTCAGTAGAATGATGCATCTCGTGGAAAAACCAACTGCAAGGACAGCTCTCCCTTTCGGAGGATTTGTATGCTCGATGGCTAATAAACATTCTGTTCCAAGCTTAGCAGGGGATGTTTATATTTAAAAAAAGGCCCCATGAGAAAACTAACATTCACTCGAATGTTTGGAAAATGGGAAGCAGCTGCAAGCAAACCATCAACATCTGGAAAACCATCAACTTATGAAATCAAAAACACTAAGGACAGGGTTGATGATCTATACAATTTTGTTGCTGCAAACTTTGAGAATGTCTTCAAAGAGATGAAGACTATATCCGACAACCAGAAATTGATTCTGGATAAGATTAACCAGATAGAGGTTGAATTTGCTGACCAAGAATAAGATTTTTCTTCCCTCGTGAAGAAGGTAAATGGGGCTAGCCCAAACTCTTATGTAAAAATACACACTGTGCACATTGACACTTTAATGCTAGCCATCACTTTGATACTTCTATTTATGTTTCTGGATGTCATTTCTACATATACAGTGAGTCCATACTGACTATAATTTTTCTTAATCCGTCCCTCAAGGTGTAGGTGAAGGATATTTTGAGAAAGAAGAAGAAGTAGGAAAAAAAAGAAACAAGAAGAAGAAGATGGAGATGGCTATGAAGATTCATCTTTTGAGTTTTGAATGTCTCTTATTCAATTTGGAAGTAATATTTGACTTGTAATATGGTTCTGAATATTTGTTGGTCATGGCGGTCAAACTAAATTTTGTGTTTGAAATATTGTAAGACTAAACTTTTTGCTTGTACTAAGTGCATAGTTCGTAATTTGTTTTGAAAATGTAATATGGTCTTGAATTTAGAGTAGGTCTGATATTTATTTGGATTATTGTATTGTGAATTATGCAGGTTCTATGTTGAATTACTAACGTGGATTGGGCAGATTACTGTAACGTGAATTATGCAGTTTATTGGACTTGGAATGAAGTATACTTAATTTGATTATGATTTTTTGGTTGAAACGTTTATTTGGTTGGTAGTTGGCCTTCATAGATGATATTGATATTTTGGTGTATTCCTTTAATTTGCAGATGCCCATCACAGATTTCATGAGTCCTGGGTGCATTCCTAGGGTTTACAGGTGACCTAATTACGGATGCATTCCTGGGATCACTAAACTTTATTTGATTGTAATGTGTTTTGCTTTCTGTAAAAAAAATTATTACATCGATGCCATCAGTATGAATTCAATGCCAGTGCCTGTTCATCCCTTGTTATTGCTGAAGCAAAATTGTAATCCTGCCTGTTCATCCCTTGTTATTGCTGAAACATAATTGTAATCCTGCCTGTTCATCCTTTGTTATTGCCATCAGTACATCGATGCCATCAGTATGAAGTCGATGCCAGTGTAATGCATAATGTAATGTAAGAAAAATTCTCTTTGATAGTAGGTTAATTATATTCAAACATTCGCAAGAAATTTTGTTCAGCCATACAGTGGAAGCCTGATAAAATGATATTCGGATTTTCTTGAAAATGATTTAATATTAAATGAATGTACTATGATAAATGATATTAAAAATACTGTAAATATTTGGTGAAAAAAATATGAGATACTTGAACATTTCCAGTCCTAAATGTACCATACTTTGTTAAAAGCACAGAGAGTGTCCATTCTCCGTTTTCAAAGAACGGAGAATGGCCATTCTCCATGTTAAAGGAACGAAGAATGGCCATTCTCCGTGTTAAAAGCAAAGAGAACGGCCATTCTTCGTCCATTCGCCGTGTTAAAAGCAAAGAGAATGGCCATTCTCCGTCCATTCGCCGTGTTAAAAGCAAAGAGAATGGCCATTCTCCGTGTTAAAAGCAAAGAGAATGGCCATTCACCGTCCAAAAAAAATATTCTCTTCGAAAATATTATCATTAGAAAAGTAAAAAATATTTCGTCCGATTAATACAGATTTTTTTTTAAATATGTGAGCAGATGATCCGCCCGACCTCAGAAGCAGGTTTCCTCAGTTCACCGCCACCACCATGACATGTAGTTTTATTAACAAAATATTAAATTATTAGATGAAAAATAAGATTTCTGACAATGGCATGGACAGTAAAATTAGAGCGGCACCGCTGTTACTTCTTCTTGTTCGAGGAGGTTTCGACGACGTCCGACGCGAACCGGACCGATTCTTCTCGGCGCAGTTGGTACTCCTCGTTGTTCTAGGAGGGCTCGACGACGTTCGACGCGATCCGGACCGATTCTTATTTCCTTCTTCATCTCCGTTTCTCTTTCCACCACAATCACCAACACCACCACCACGACGGCCTGTAAACAAAAAAAAAAAACGAAATATTAAATTGGATGGACAAAAAAGAGAGTAAATATGAGTTAATTTAGGGTGTTCATTGAAAAAATTAAAGTGAAGAATGACCTGCTAAAGTAAGTTACCAACATGTCAAAAGTCTAAATCTGCATTAAATGATGTTTCTACACTATTATTCAATCCGAACCATTGGATCAACATCCAACGGTCCAAATTTCGGATGTATCGATACATCCTTTTCCAGCGGATGTATTGTAGAACGACCCTATATATATATATATATATATATATATATATATATATATATATATATATATATATATATAATTGTGGCGAATGCCACCACTGGAAATCGAATTCTTGACCACTCGTGCCGCATGTCTCACCATTATATTCTTTCGTGATCAATATTATCTATATCTCTTTACTAAAAGGAGGTTAAAATTTCAACCAGTAGATTAAAATTGAGATAAAATAATTGTGCTCATTTAGGAGATGTGCTCATTGAATACTCTCTTCTCTCTCTCTCTCTCTCTCTCTCTCTCTCTTTATATATATATATATATATATATATATATATATATATATATATATACTAGTAAATGCACGTTCTTTGCACGTATAATACGTATAATAAGAATATTATCCAATTATAGTTAAATGTCTCTTCTAGCTCATGTGGTTAAGGTGCAAGGTATTTTTCTTAATAAAATGGACCGTGATATAATGACGGCTTAGAAGACTCACTTTTGAATCGTTTTGAAGCCTCGTTATATATATATATATATATATATATATATATATATATATATATATATATATATATATATATATATATATATATATATAATCGATTCGATATCTTCGGTATGATATTATACTCAAACCGTTATCACTACCATTATACCATATTTTAGTCAGTTCGATAATTTGGTATCGGTACATAATTTGGATTCGATTTTTCAGAATATTTTAATTAGTATTCGGTCGATTTTTCAGTAGCGGTCGATATTTGCTCACTCCTATGAATAACAGATTGAGGGTATCTTTTGGTCTCAAAGGGAATCAAAGAAGTTGATGGTTAGTCATTAATAATTTTTCATTAAAAATAAAATATTTTATACATTATAATAAAAGTTGTAACTCGAAACAAGTGAAGTGCTTAATTATAGTAAAATAAATAAAATACAACTCGAAATTTCTTTTAAAAATATTAATCATGCATATTTCCGTGATGTATCTTTCTGATTGTTTAAACAAGATTTAATGGATACATGATATCCATAAATAGTTTGGGATTTGACTTCTGAAAGATTTGATGAGGTATGATCTCATGAGTCTAAAGTTAGGGATAGATTCGGTTTTAAAAAAGTTAATTATTTCTTATATATATATATTTTTTTTGAAGCAAAGGGTAATTGTGGTGAACTCGCCTCCACTGAGGCTCGAACTCCCGACCACTTGGGCCGCATGGATATATATATATATATATATATATATATATATATATATATATATATATATATATATATATATATATATATATATGGTCCGGATCCAGAGTCTCATTTGCGGAGCCCTGCGGGAGTTCCGTTGCACTCGACCGTTGGATCGAGCGGACACACACGCAGGCCCTACGCAGACCCCCTGATTCGATGGTGCACTAGGGACAGAACTTTGACAAGAATCGTGAATTGTATATATATATATATATATATATATATATATATATATATATATACACACACACACACACACACACACACACACACACACACACACACACAAGTAAATGCACGTGATTTGCACGTATATAAAGTACAATAAGAACATTATTCAATTCTAGTCAAATATTTCTTCTAACTCATGTGATTAAGGTGGGAGGTATTATTCTTATTTGGTTGAGTTCGATTCCGCATGTTGAATATATATAACAATTTTTAAGTTCGATTCCGCATGTTGAATATATATATATATATATATACTAGTAAATGTACGTAATTTGCACGTATATAAAGTACAATAAAAACATTATTCAATTCTGTCAAATATTTTTTCTAACTCATGCGATTAAGGAGAGAGGTATTATTCTTATTTGGTTGAGTTCAATTTCACATGTTAAATATATATAACAATTTTTTAAACTTTTTTAACATTTTTTTTATATAATTGAAATAAAAGAGTCCGCATAATTGAAATAAAAGAGTTCGCATAATGGAAGGCATGGACTCTTTCTCAAAATATTAAAAAAAAAAACTAATAACTTCTAAAGTAACTCAGCAATACAATATTTACTATACATTATATACCACTACTAATAAGTACTAGTACATCAAATTTGAGTGACTTTTGTAATTACCGAGAAAAGACAAAAGACAAAGATCATAATCGGATGATAGAAGATTAGTAAATTGAGCTAAAAAATGTATTATTTATTTTATTTATAATAATAGTGAAAGTTGAGCACACTGGAAAGAAAAAAAGAAAAAGAAAATAGTACCACCGACTTTTATCAAAATTCCAGCCCTGTCCAAAATAAAAAATCATAACTTTAGCATTAATATTTAACCCAAAGAGTATTTAATATTGGATTAATTTAATCCGTATATTAGCCCCACACTACCGGACAAAGGAAAAACCCCTCTCCTTCTTTCCTTCCTTTCACCCCTGACATATATACATGCTCACTCCTCAACACCCACTCCCTCCACTCCCCCCTCCTCTTTCTCCCTCCACCCCCCTCCCAAAATGCAATATTACATTCTCCCCCTCCTCCTCCTCCTCCTCTCGCCTCCCATCTCAGCCGTCCATCGCACTTACATCGTCCGCGTGGACGGCTCCGCCAAGCCCTCCATCTTCCCCACCCACTCCCACTGGTACGAGTCCACCCTCTCCGCCCTCTCCGACCAATCCCCCTCCTCCACGTGGCCCATCCACGTCTACTCCACCCTCTTCCACGGCTTCTCCGCCCGCCTCCCCCCAGGATCCGCATCCGTCCTCTCCTCCTTACCGGGCGTCATCTCCGTCTTCCCGGAGCAGATCCGCCACCCGCTAACGACCCGCTCCCCTCAGTTCCTCGGCCTCAACTCCCTCAACGGCTCCAAATCCACCCTCCTCTCCGAGTCCGACTTCGGCTCCGACCTCGTCATCGCCGTCATCGACACCGGCATCTGGCCCGAGCGGCGGAGCTTCGCCGACCGCAGCCTCGGCCCCGTCCCTTCCAAATGGAAGGGCGAGTGCGTGCCGGGCACGGGCTTCGACCCCAAGACCGCCTGCAACCGCAAGCTCATCGGCGCCCGCTACTTCTCGGGCGGCTACGAGGCCACCAGCGGACGCATGAACGAGTCCGCTGAGGTCCGCTCCGCCAGGGACACAGACGGCCACGGCACGCACACGGCCTCCATCGCCGCGGGGCGGTACGTGTACCCGGCCTCCACCCTCGGCTACGCCCGCGGCGTGGCCGCCGGGATGGCCCCCAAGGCCCGGCTCGCCGCCTACAAGGTCTGCTGGGCCGCGGGCTGCTTCGACTCCGACATACTCGCCGCGTTCGACGCCGCGGTCGCCGACGGGGTCGACGTCGTCTCTCTCAGCGTCGGCGGAGTCGTCGTGCCGTACTACTTGGACGCCATTGCGGTGGGGGCCTTCTCCGCGGCGGAGAAGGGGGTGTTCGTCTCGGCCTCGGCGGGGAACGGCGGGCCGGGGGGGTTGAGCGTGACGAATGTCGCTCCGTGGGTCACGACGGTCGGGGCGGGGTCGATGGACCGGAGCTTCCCTGCGGATGTGCGATTGGGGAACGGGAGGGTCGTGCCGGGGGTCGGCTTCTACGGAGGCGGCCCGGGGCTCGCTAACGGCAGAATGTATCCGTTGGTCTACGCTGGCTCGAACAGCGGGGACGGATACTCCTCGTCGCTGTGCTTGGAGGGGTCGCTGAGCGAGGACTTGGTGAAGGGGAAGATTGTGGTCTGCGACCGGGGAGTCAACTCTCGGGCGGCCAAGGGGGAGGCTGTGCGTAAGGTCGGCGGGATCGGGATGATCCTCGCGAACGGGGTCTTCGACGGGGAGGGCCTCGTCGCGGACTGTCACGTGCTGCCGGCCACTGCGGTCGGCGCAGCGGCGGGGGACGAGATTCGTAAGTACATAAACGCAGAGAAGGACCCGATGGGGACGATCCTCTTCCGGGGGACGCAGCTCGGAGTCCATCCGGCTCCGGTGGTCGCCTCGTTCTCCGCCCGAGGGCCGAATCCGCAGTCTCCGCAGATCTTGAAGCCGGACGTGATCGCTCCGGGGCTCAACATTCTGGCTGCCTGGCCGGACAACGTGGGGCCTGCTGGGATCCCGTCGGACCACCGGAAGACCGAGTTCAACATCCTATCCGGAACCTCGATGGCGTGCCCCCATGTCTCCGGCCTCGCCGCGTTGCTCAAGGCGGCACACCCGGACTGGTCGCCCGCCGCAATCAAGTCCGCGCTGATGACCACCGCCTATATCAAGGACAACCGTGGGACGACGATGATGGACGAGTCGACCGGCAATTCGTCGGACGTGTTCGACTTCGGCGCAGGACACGTCGATCCCCAGAGGGCGATGGATCCGGGACTGATCTACGACATATCGGCGATGGACTACGTCAACTTCCTGTGCAACCTGAACTATACGGGCCAGAACATCAGGGCGATCACGAGGCGGTACGCGGACTGCAGCGGCGCAAGGAGAGCGGGGCACGCGGGGAACCTGAACTACCCGTCGATGTCGGCGGTGTTCACCGGCGGGGGAGGGAGGAGGATGAAGACGCACTTCATAAGGACGGCGACGAACGTGGGCGTGGCGGGGAGGGCAGTGTACCGCGCCGAGGTGACGGCTCCGCGGGGGTGCAAGGTGACGGTGGAGCCGTCGAGGCTGGTTTTCCGTCGGGTAGGACAGAAGCTCAACTTCTTGGTCCGGGTGGAGGTGCAGGCCGCGACTGTGGGGGAGGGGGAGATGTCGCCGGGGAGCTCGAGCGTGAGGAGCGGGGCGCTGACGTGGACGGACGGGAGGCATTATGTGAGGAGCCCCATTGTTGTGACAGTGCAAGCTCCAATATGAGGGAGGGGGGGTTTAGGAGGGGGTTGTGTTCTTACAGAACGAAAATGTGGTTTAAGCTAAAAGCGTCGCTAAAAAAAGTATATGGTTTGGTACCTGAGGAAGGGAGGGGGTGGTGATTTCTCTCTTGGAAATTCTTGGGCCCTCTGAATGAATGTGAGAGAGTATGTTGTACATGTCTAATGAATTATGGAGAAGTGTAATGGAAATGGGAGGGTTTGAGAAAGGGTTAGTGGTAGTGGTATTTTATGTATTAAAAAAGAGAGTTAAGTTTACAACTATTGAACTTGTAATTTTTTACAACCGTTTAGGTGGCAGTTAGGTGACAGCTGCTAATCGGATCTTCTCTTTTTCTCATACTCCATATGGGGAGAGATGATCCAATTGAAAACTGTCATCTAGACGGTTGTAAGTAGATCATGTGCTAAATGGTTGAAATTCTAGCATTGCTCTTATGTATTCTAATTGGAATGTTATTTCATATACGGTCACTTTCTTGTGGAATCTAAAATCTCGATCAGTTATTACGGACTAGTAATGTGCACGTGCAAAAAAAATGTTAAAAAAATAAATTTAAATTTATTATAAAAATTATCAAACCTAGGATTTGAACTCAAGCAACCAAGAAAAATAAGATCAGTCTTAAAATGACCTATGGAAGTCCAGGATTATAAGGATAACCAATAGGTTCATGTAGTTGTCTAGTTCAGCCTCGACCTTTACCCTGCAGATAGAAATCAATGGATAGGCATACTTGTAAATATTGTATAGATTGCTTATAGGTAGAAGGGGTGGATCGCTAACTGAACTACTATAGAAGTTAGTGATGTAACTTATAGGAATATAGTATAGATTTTAAGGATTGACAGAGTTACGGAGGGATTGTGATTTTTCTATCTCCATGGTTAGTCATAGATAGAGATTTAAGAGCCAAGTTAGAAGCCTTACCTCTAGATTAGTAACATTTCGATATTAGAGAACGTGTTGGAGAAGTGACATTTCGTCTTGCATTACCCCCATCTCTGGAGGGAGTACATGGTGTATTTCATATCTCACAGTTGAGGAGGTATGGGACTGACCACAGTCATGTGGTCGATCATTCTGAGATCACAGTAGGACCCAGTTTATCATACGAGGAGCAGTCAGTTGAAATATTGGATACTAGCGAGAAGATGCTGAGACTGCAGACGATTAAATTGGTTCGAGTTGCATGGAAACACAATTCCCCTGAAGAATCTACTCGAGAACGAGAAGATTCAATGCGAGAGCGTTATCCGCTATTGTTCGAGGATTCCGGTAAGATTCTAAAACTAACTCTAGTGCCATAACTTTATAGAGTTTTAGTTATAGTTATAATTTTAATTTCGAGGACGAAATTTTCTAAGGTTTGTAGATTGTAAGCTTCCTGAATTTTTGGATTTTTTTTATTTTAATGTATTTAATGTGAATAATTAATATTAATTTATATTTTAAGATCAATTAGACTTTTACATATTTCAATTTATTGTAAATTCTAGTGACACAATCTCTAGTCCTAATGAGCTATCGGTTTAACTTAGTCCAAACCTTGTCTAGACTCAACCCAGACATTTACATACCCTCACATGGTTCATGACAAACACCATTGTCCTCTCTACAAAATACCAAACTTTAAGGTTCATTCAAAACCTTACATCTAAACTTTTAGAAAATAATTTTACCTTTGCACCCTTTGGAATAGACCCAACTCTACACCCCACCACCTAAAACCTAATGGATGACTCAAGTGTGGTCAAACACACTTAGTGGGCAGCCATAACTCCCTTACTTTTAATATTTCTTCACCCCATAACTCCTTACGTCCTCATTTTCTCATAGAAACATAACCTCTATCATTTATGACAATTCAACTCAACTCTTCATCTCCCTTTTAGTAAACGGCCACCCCATGACCTCCCTTTCACTTATTACTTGTCACGATCCGCACCCGCTTTTCGGACGCGAGCTCGTGAGCAAGCCAGCTACGTATCGAGCGGACTTCAGCCTGACTCGAGTACGTATAAGCTGTCAAGGTCATGGTATCATGTCTAATCTAAACTATATCTCAATCCACATGAATCATATAAATCAGAATGAACAATTATGGGTCATGGTCTGCAGCCCATTAGCATATTGTCCGATTAGACTCTAAGAATGATATGAGTCTATAAAATAAGCAGAAAATACCATGGTACTGAATATAAAGCACGAGAGGATAATAAAGAAACATCACAAGCAAATACCTGTATCATGCATCGCAATCCTCTACCATCCTGCTCTACTAACTAACTCCACGCAGTTGCTAAACCTGAAGAGATCATCAGGTCCTCAGAGGACTAGCAAGATACATAAAATATGCATATCTAACAGTTTAATCATGCAATAATATATACAGGGTATAAACAGGAATTAGACAGGAAACTGACATGTGGCTACTGACAGGTAACTATGAACACGGATACGGGATCAAGTATGCATAAATGAACTGCTGGAAGATCAATGGAATACCAACCCTCGCCCCGAATGTGGACTCGCAGGTCAGTTTCAAGACAAGTCACCCTCGCCCCGTATGTGGACTCGCAGGTGCAAAGGACAACCCTCGCCCCGTGTGTGGACTCGCAGGTTGTGGAAAAGACAAAGGAATATCAGTTCACTCACACATACTTGCAGACACGACTCAGTCAAGACACAGGTGAAGACACGGTACAACTCAGTAATGACACAGGTAAGGATAACTCTAGCATGATCCATGACGTAAACAAGCCTGGTATAACTACACTATCAAGTCATGAAATACTGATGTACAAGCAAGACAATAAACTGGTAAACGCGGTATCATATAAATCTCTAACAACTAAGTTAACTAAAGATAACATACTACAACAGGTGTACTATAAGCATGAAAATAAACTGTAGAGGGAGGCAAGGTATACTTGCCTGGAGGTTGCACGCAGATCCCACAAAATATAGTCAACAGGTGAGCCGTAAAGTCCAAATCATCACAACTGTCTCCGAAAGCTAAAATAAATATTACCAATGTTCTCAGAATAGTCAAATTAGCTAGGATTGCCTGTCCTTAAGTCCAATTCTGGACACAGGGGCAAAACGGTAATTTCGGACAAAAATAATTTTTGCCGTTGGAACCGTTTTGCACTGAAAAGCGTGCCAGAGTCAACGGTCTCTAAAGTCATCAAACTATATGTCAACAGGTCCGGTTTTCCGATACGAACCCAACCGTATGTCCAAAGTTGGATTCCGGTGGGCCATGCACAAAATCGCTCGTTGAGTCGGACCATGGGGTCCGCAAAACGGTGTTCCGATTCAACTGTCTCAGAATTGGACCAAACTTGGCATACAGGACCAAAAAAATGATACGGTCCTGTTGGCGCAAGTTTCGTCTCGATCTGACGAGCGTGCACAAAGTAATTGGGAAATTTGCAAAGGGGTCGATACGGTGAATTTCGACGGATACGTATCAAATTCGTCGTGCACACGCGACCAATTTGAATTCCGTCAAATCCCACACGACCATGAAGCCATTACGCACCTTTCGATGCTTTCGGTTCGCGACCACGTCGTCCGGATTGGCGGGACGCACGTCGTATCGGACAATTTTTCTATTTTCTAAAGTTTTGAAAAACAGGTTTTTCTCGATCTTCAAAGAAGTTTATCTTGATGTATAATGGATGAAATATAAATCCATAAACAGCGTTTTGATGCCCTACAGGTTGTCTTCAAATAGTTTTGAACTAGATTTCGAAGAATCATTATAGATTGGAAGATATATTCCTTCTAAATCAAGGTGTTGGGACTGAAAACACGCTCTGTTTTGGCAGTTTTCCGTCGATCTTGGGTTCGATTTCTCGACAGATTTATTACGCATCCTCATAAACTAATTTATAGAATTGGAAGAGGATTATATAGGGTGTGAACCTGCAAAGACGGGTCAGGATTTGATCAACCGAGGAAGCGGGAATCGCGCCGCGAAGATGGCACTTTGCTGGTGTTGTCACTGCTGCGAACCGCGGCAGTTGCGCTATTTTCGGCGTGGGGCGCGCTCCGGCGGTCGTGGCGGCGGCGGGCGGCACGTCCAGGGTCGGGACGGTGGCGGCGTCGAGGGATTTTAGGGTTTCGACCTATACGTATGTGCGTGTGCGTATATATACGGGGGATTCGAGAGCAATGCTCGGTTGGCTGAGGCCTATGCGTGGGGACTTGGGGTCGGGCAGCCTACAGCTTGGCTGGGCCTTGTAAAGTCTGGGGGACTCAGCCTGGCTTCAGTTTGTTTTCTTGTTACGGCCTGTGGGCCTGCTGACCCGGATGGGGTGGACTGGAATTCCCAGCTTCCTTTTCCTTTCTCACTTTATTTTTATTTCTATTTTATCAATTATTATATATATATATATATATATATATATATATATATATATATATATATTCTTTTTTTTTTCTATTTTATCAATTTTATATATATATATATATATATATATATATATATATATATATATATATATATATATATATATATATATATATATATATATATATATACATACATATACATATTTCTATATATACACATACACACGCATATCGTATATATTTATATATACCTACACATATATATATACATACACACACACACACACACACATATATATATATATATATATATATATATATATATATATATATATATATATATATATATATATATATATATGTATATAGGGATATATATATATATATATATACACATATCCCTTTATATATATATCCCTATATATATATCCCTATATATATATATATATCCCTATATACATACATATATATATATATATATATATATATATATATATATATATATATATATATATATATATATATATATATATATATACACACACACACAAATTCCATACCAACAATAAATTATCTTAAATATAATCAATATTCATAATATAGAATTATTCATAGCAACCAATTAATATCCTAATAATATATATATTCATAACATAGTGTCTTATTTATAGAAATACACACACACACACACACACACACACACACACACACATATATATATATATATATATATATATATATATATATATATATATATATATATATATATATATATATATATATGAGCGGATCAAAGGCCCCGCCCGCGGAGCCCCGCCGAAGCCCCGCCCCCCCTGCACCGTCGGATCGTGCGGGGCCCGCGTGGGGCCCGCGCCCGCCCGTGCGATCCAACGGCTAAGGGGGGGCGGGGCTTCGGCGGGGCTCCGCGGGCGGGGCTCCCGATCCGCTCCCATATATATATATGTGTATATATATATATATACACACACACACACACACACATATATATATATATATATATATATATATATATATATATATATATATATATATATATATACATATCATTTATATAATAAATGATATAATAAAAAAAACATATATATATACATATCATATATATATATATATATATATATATATATATATATATATATATATATATATATATATACATATCATTTATATAATAAATGAATTAATAAATATAAATCGCCAATTCCTAAATATATATACAAAATATTTGCATTTACCAAACATGTCTACAAGGCCGTATTTGGTCCCACTACATGCCTACATGAGCTTGGATTTGACTTGGGTCCAATCTGGACAGGTTCGGTACAACCGGGTTCCCAAAAAATCAATAATATAATTCAATAATAAATAAAATCTTCGGTACGGGTTAAGTCACAACTTGGCCTGGTTTTCCTAGTTAGGACACACCTATAGCTTTGCATTACCCTACAATGACTAAACACTAGTCAAAGCACGCTACTGCACTATCCGTGCCATGATTCCTAGCCGTCTTGTACTTCAAAACTCAAACATGGCTAAAATTATCTACCGTAATAATAATTATTTATAAATTCTAAAAATCACTATTTAAATCAAATAAATAAATAAAAAATATCTCAAAAATTTTGGAAAGGGAAGCTACAAATCTACGCACCTTAAAATAATTTCGTCCTCGAAATTCTAATTCATGACTATGTCTTAAAATCAAAGTCTACTATTACCTTAATCTCTTCAAATTTAATTCCTCAAAATTATTCTATGACCTTCTCTAGCCATTTTATAACTCTGAATATTTGGGGACTTCTACCCACCTTTGGTCACACTACTTCTCAAAACACGGTCATTAAAGTCTTATGATCTTCTAACTAGTTGCTAACATCACTATCCATAGATATTTATAACACATGGTATCTCAAATACCCTCGTATCTATCAAGCAACCAAAATTTCAACAATCAAGCAATATTACACTATACCTTAAGAATTTCTGATAAACTCTAGTCAGCACGATCATTCGTCACCTCGAAATAGGAAGGGACGAGAATCAATGGTACGGAAAGCAAAGAAGTATAATCGAGAGCAAATATGGAGTTTTCAAGGACGTAGAGAATTTCTAGAAGAATTTTCAAGGCAGTGTGGATTGAAATTTCTAAGGGTTTAGTCATAGTCACAGGCTCGTACCAGTACAGTTACGTAACCGGTACGATATGCTCTGACCTGCATGGGCCACCACAAAAACTTGTCACGACCCGCACCCGCTTTTCGGACGCGAGCTCGTGAGCAAGCCAGCTACGTATCGAGCGGACTCCATCCCGACTCGAGTACGTATAAGCTGTCAAGGTCATGGTATCATGTCTAATCTAAACTATATCTCAATCCACAGGAATCATATAAATCAGAATGAACAATTATGGGTCATGGTCTGCAGCCCATTAGCATATTGTCCGATTAGACTCTAAGAATGATATGAGTCTATAAAATAAGCAAAAAACATCATGGTACTGAATATAAAGCATGAGAGGATAATAAAGAAACATCACAAGCAAATACCTGTATCATACATCGCAATCCTCTACCATCCCGCTCTACTAACTAACTCCATGCAGTCGCTAAACTTGAAGAGATCATCAGGTCCTCAGAGGACTAGCAAGATACATAAAACATGCCTATCTAACAGTTTAATCATGCAATAATATATACATGGTATAAACAGGAACTAGACAGGAAACTGACATGTGGCTACTGACATATAACTATGAACACGGATACGGGATCAAGTATGCATAAATGAACTGCTGGAAGATCAATGGAATACCAACCCTCGCCCCGAATGTGGACTCGCAGGTCAGTTTCAAGACAAGTCACCCTCGCCCCGTATGTGGACTCGCAGGTGCAAAGGACAACCCTCTCCCCGTGTGTGGACTCGCAGGTTGTGGGAAAGACAAAGGAATAACAGTTCACTCACACATACTTGCAGACACGACTCAGTCAAGACACAGGTGAAGACACGGTACAACTCAGTAATGACACAGGTAAGGACAACTTTAGCATGATCCATGACGTAAACAAGCCTGGTATAAATACACTATCAAGTCATGAAATACTGATGTACAAGCAAGACAATAAACTGGTAAACGTGGTATCATATAAATCTATAACAACTAAGTTAACTAAAGATAACATACTACAACAGGTGTACTATAAGCATGAAAATAAACTGTAGAGGAAGGCAATGTATATTTGCCTGGAGGTTGCACGCAGATCCCACAAAATATAGTCAACATGTGAGCCGTAAAGTCCAAATAATCACAACTCTCTCCGAAAGCTGAAATAAACATTATCAATGTTCTCAGAATAATTAAATTAGCTAGGATTGACTGTCCTTAAGTCCAATTCTGGACACAGAGGCAAAACGGTAATTTCAGACAAAAACGATATCCGCCGTTGGACCCGTTTTGCACTGAAAAGCGTGCCAGAGTCAACGGTCTCTAAAGTCATCAAACTATATGTCAACAGGTCTGGTTTTCTGATACGAACCCAACCGTATGTCCAAAGTTGGATTCTGGTGGGCCGTGCACAAAATCGCTCGTTGAGTCAGGCCGTGGGGCCCGTAAAACGGCGTTCCGATTCAACTGTCTCAGAATTGGACCAAACTTGGCATACAGGACCAGAAAAATGATACGGTCCTGTTGGCGCAAGTTTCGTCTCGATCTGACGAGCGTGCACAAAGTAATTAGGAAATTTGCAAATGAGCCGAAACGGTGAATTTCGACGGATACGTATCAAATTCGTCGCGCACACGCGACCAATTTGAATTCCGTCAAAGCCCACATGACCACGAAGCCGTTACGTAACTTTCGATGCTTTCAGTTCGCGACCACGTCGCCCGGATTGGCGGAACGCACGTCGTATCGGACAATTTTTCTATTTTCTAAAGTTTTGAAAAACAGGTTTTTCTCGATCTTCAAAGAAGTTTATCTTGATGTATAATGGATGAAATATAAATCCGTAAACAGCGTTTTGATGCCCTACAGGTTGTCTTCAAGAAGGTTTAACTAGATTTCGAAGAATCATTCTAGATTGGAAGATATATTCCTTCCAAATCAAGGTGTTGGGACTGAAAACACGCTCTGTTTTGGCAGTTTTTCGTCGATCTTGGGTTCGATTTCTCGACAGATTTATTAAGCATCCTCATAAACTAATTTATAGAATTGGAAGAGGGTTATATAGGGTGTGAACTTGCGAAGACGGGTCAGGATTTGATCAACCGAGGCAGCGGGAATCGTGCCGCGAAGATGGCACTTTGCTGGTGTTCTCACTACTGCGAACCGCGGCGGTTGCGCTGTTTTCGGCGCGGCGCGCGGGCTCCGGCGGTCGTGGCGGCGGCGGGCGGCGCATCCAGGGTCGGGGAGGGTGGCGATGTCGAGGGATTTTAGGGTTTCGACCCATACGTATGTGCGTGTCACGCCCCAGAACCAGAATACTGAAGAGCGGGGGCAGACATAGCCAGCTACGTATAACGGAATGTAATCCACACCGCTATACGGTCACGGCTGTCTAGATATGTGAGGGTTTATCTACAAGCCATCAGTCTCTTAAGGTCATAAATTATCCTATTGTCTCAATCTCAACCAACTAGTAATAGTTACAAGATATCAGACCACCAAATATACAATTGTAAGGCGTCCAAAACATTACATATCCAGATGATCATGAAGCTAGTCGTACAAAATATAAGGACTAGCAAGAGTTAAGTTATACATGATCAACCTCGAGTTGCCAATCATGTTACAGCCCGTAGGCAGACAGTAAGTAAAATATACACGAGCTAACACTTGCTCGGCGGCTAAACGCCTCAAAAGAATAATGTACAATAGAGTGGGAGAGCCAAAAATAACCCACTCGTTGCTAGGATTCCCTCTAGTGGTCACCATGTAGCTGGAAGGCAGGTAGATCCTTTGCTACTGCTCCGGTATCTGGCCATACAAAACCAGCTGGGTCAGACCCCAGAAAGAGCAAGTGCCACAAAGGAGGCTTCACTTAAGAACTAAAACCAGCAAATTAGCACAAGAATATAATTACATAATAAGAGACAGTAATTTAAGAAAAGCATGACAAGTGAATATAAAAGACAATCTTGTACAAAATTAATAAAAGACAGGACATATGGAAAAGCAAGACAGGATGATATACGATGAGATAACCATGGGACTATTCAGATAATCAGGTTACAACCCGTAAACCAAACAAGGACCGGGGTTGTAACCCTTCGTCTGAACGAAACTTGGCTTCTCCCACCATTTATCGGCAAGGTAAATATAAGAAATCGAGACATGTACAATCTTGTACAGGATCAAGACAAGACTAGACAGATTGAACCCCATCCAACAAGCACGGCCAAGCAATAAGTACGGCTTGATACTTTAACTAACTAGGGTTATCACAGGCCTAGTTACTAGCAAATGCAATGAGAATTCCAAGTCCGGTTACCTGTTTGTTACTACCTGAGTGATCCCAGCAAAAAAGGAAAAGATAGCTTGATATAGCAGACACACTGTAGTAAGATACATGTGTCCTAAGGTACCACACTCGACGGCGGGCTGGAAGTGCGCTCATCTCGACGGATAGCAACAAATCCCATGTATATATATATATAAGGCCGGGACCAAAGGGGCAACAGGTAACTGGGAAATTCTCTATGAACTATTTGATCAATCTAGTCATTAACCTAGCCAGATTCAGTATAAATTCCTGACCGTGGTACTCAGGGATCATGCCCTAGACATGATGCAAGACACACAGGACTCGTAGTTTATACAAGCACAATCCATGCAAACAACCACGGTGTCCAGGCTAATGAATTAATTTGTCAAGAGTGCGCCACGACGGGCCACTATCATGCATTGTCAGGGTACTTGTCAAGAGTGCACCACCACGGGTCACTGTCATGTCATGTCTAGCATATCAAGTTATCAAGTCAGGAGTGCACCACGGCGGGCCACTATCAAGCATTGTTCAATTATCATTCCAAACATAATAAATAAATTCGGGATTATCAAGTTCATGACAAAAGGCGTAAGGATATAAAATGGGTGCAAAAATCATAAAAAGAGGAATATGGGGACATAATGTGCCCAAGGGGGGAGCAAGAGGTACTATGGCCAACAAGTGGCATTAGCCAAGTTGCGCCAGGGTAAGTAGGGTCCGGTCCAGTTGCGCCTAAACATCAGGTTGCGCTCAAGTCAGGCTACGCTCAAGTCAGGGTACGCTCAGGTCAGGGTACGCTCAGGTCAGGGTACGCTCAGGTCATGGTACGCTCAGGTTATGGTACGCTCAGGTCAGGGTACGCTCAGGTCAGGGTATGCAAGACATACGCTTCCAAAAGGCAGCGTATGTACTCCATACGACTCCTCTTCAAGGCAGCGTATGAGGTCCATACGACCCCTCATTAAGGCAGCGTATGCAAGACATACGCCTCCTCATCAAGGCAGCGTATGCAAGACATATGCCTCCAAAAGGCAGCGTATGAGGTCCATACGACTCCTCATCAAGGCAGCGTATGCAAGACATACGCCTCCAAAAGGCAGCGTATGAGGTCCATACGACTCCTCATCAAGGCAGCGCATGTAAGACATACGCCTCCTCATCAAGGCAGCGTATGAGGTCCATACGACTCCTCATCAAGGCAGCGTATGAGGTCAGACTGCGCTGCGCTAAAGAGCACGTGCAGCTCAGTAACGCAAGCTAAAAAGCTCGTACACACTGCTCACTGTCTTCTCCAAATCAGCAAGAACTCCATGGTTTGAACCCAAAGCTTCAAAAGTCCATAACTTGGTCAAAACAAGTCCAAATCCAACTTTTCAAAGGTCAAAATTGGGTAGAATAAAATTCTCTACAACATGGAACCATCAAAACTCAAAAATAACAAGATTAAAAAGATCAAAACCCAAGAATTCTGAAAATAAAGTAAACTTAGATCTACAAGAATCTAGCCATGGAAATTAGAAATGCCAAGTACTAAAGTGTTTTAGAATGTAGTTAAGAAGAGAATGGAGCAATAAAATTGGAGTTCCTCCATGAAGCAAGTTGCACTTGCCTAGACCCCTCTCTCCTCTCTCTGGTAGGTGAAGGGAGTAAATGGAAGAAGAAGAGATTAATAAAGAGAGAGAAGAAGAATAGGTAATAAATATGAGTGGTGGTGGTAGGTAGGGGGTTCACCCCTTGGTTCATGATGAACCAAGAGCAATCCCAAACCGAACCAAGCCAGGCCAAACCGAGCCAACCCAATCCTCCTCCCATCCAAATAAAACCAAGCTCCACTAATCAGAATTAACCCATGAACGATAAATAACAATTAAACCATAATGCTAAATATGAAAATAAACCACAACTAACTAATCAAAGAAAAAGAGAAATACGGGTCAGAAATACGAATACGTATAAAATACGTATCACAAATTTTGGGGCACTACATCCTACCCACCTTAAAAGAATTTCGTCCTCGGAATTTAATCAAGAGGCTAGGGATGTCGGGACAGCTATACTATCGAAAGCAATCTACGCTACCAATCAATCATACAATCATACATGCAAGCAAGGAATCGAAGTGCAAGGCATAAGAAAGATATTACACCTCACGAGCCAAACCGATTGGGATAAAGTGATCGGGTATCATCCTCACACTCCCACGTTTGACTCCCCCAAGGAGCGATGAACTCAAGCAACACGAACTAAACTGATAGCCTTGCGCTTGAGGTCTCTCTCTTTGGTCAAACATGGACACGGGCCTTTCCCCATACGAAAAGGTTGGTACCAATAACCGTTTTCGAATGATCTAGGACATGGCTCGGGCCCGGGATATACCGTTGTAATTAGGATACATGAAATATGACATGTGTCCCGCATAACGACGGCAGAAAGCAAGACAATAGGACACAGATACCTCTCTGCCGATTCTGGATCTGGGCCTGGGCCAGGGCAAACTGCTGAGGCCTCTGTTGCTGGAATGCCTGGGCCTGAGACGGCAATGGACCTGGGAACGGAAGCTGCTGTGGTTGGTGAACTGGAGCTGGTTCTGGTGCTGGTCCCATAATCGAGGGACTAGATACTGTCCATGCTGAATCAACTCTGAAAGGGTAGGACCCCACCCTATGGTCCGGTGCTCCACATAATAAACACAATCCCAACGCCTTGCGACACTCCGCTACCACGTGTCCAGGTTTCCCACAATAAGAGCAGCCCACGGCGGAAGACTGTGCTTACTTCTGTTTCTACTGAGAGTACGTCGGGGTTGAGTGCTGAACCGACGTTACAGAGGCCGCTCGCCTCGGAGCTCCAATAGTCAAAGCCCTGGCTGCCGGGGCTGGGGCTGAAGGCTGATTCATCTGGACATGAGACCGCTTTCGACCTTCGGTCCGGTCCGCTATCCTTCGGGAAGTGTACTCATGCCTCCTCGTTGCTCGCAAGACGGCATCAAAAGTTCTGTGCTCGAACTGCTCTACTGCCAATATGATCTCCAAGTGGAGCCCTTGCTGAAATCGCTGTGCTCTGTCTAGCTCGGTTGCCACCAAGGTGGGAGCAGACCGACTCAACCTTGAAAACTCGGCCGCATATCCGTCGACCGTCCTGTCCATCTGCCTGAGATTACTAAACCTGGTCTGCAGGTCATATCTAGCCACTGCGTCGAAGTACTTGGTCTGAAACATATCACTGAATATCGCCCACATGACAGGCGTACCCAAACTCGCTGCTTGCATAGTCCACCAGCTGCGGGCTAGATCTAGTAACTGCAGGCGCACCACAGCCACCTTCTCTGCTTCAGGGGTCCTGGCTGCCTCCAAGATAACTTCAATGTCCTGTAGCCAGGCATCTGCAGCGATAGCATCCTCGTTGCCGTCGAAGAAGGGAGGGTTCAGGCGCTTGAAATTGTTGACCGTACTATTCCTTCGAGGATCACTTCCGCTCATAGCTTCTTGTACTGCTTGCTGCAAGGCATCTCCTCGACGATCCTGAGACGCAAGCAACTCACGAATGAGCCCTATCAAGACCCCATCCTCTGACCCTGCTGGCAGAACTGGCTGGACTGGGGCACTGGTTCTCCAGAAGGCATGGCTCGAGAGGCGGCTGCTGATGACTGATCTTGATCTTCTTGCTGTTGCTGGTCTGCCGGCCGAACTCCTTCTGGCTGATCAACAGGAATGATGCCACTGAAGCAATGACATCGAGAATATTAAGGAAGGACCAGGATAAAAGAATGATGCAAGCATGTTATCAAGTCAGGGATCCAAGGAGATAAGAAGATACGAGTGAAGATCAAAGGCGAGTACAGATTGAGACATCTATCCGGTAAACCCTCACATTTCTTGATTGACAAGACCTGCATGGGCCACCACTTAAACCATGTCACGCCCCAGAACCAGAATACTGGAGAGCAGGAGCAGACATAGCCAGCTACGTATAACGGAATGGAATCCACACCGCTATACGGTCACGGCTGTCTAGATATGTGAGGGTTTATCTACAAGCCATCAGTCTCTTAAGGTCATAAATTATCCTATTGTCTCAATCTCAACCAACTAGTAATAGTTACAAGATATCAGACCACCAAATATACAATTGTAAGGCGTCCCAAACATTACATATCCAGATGATCATGAAGCTAGTCGTACAAAATGTAAGGACTAGCAAGAGTTAAGTTATACATGATCAACCTCGAGTTGCCAATCATGTTACAGCCCGTAGGCAGACAGTAAGTAAAATATACACGAGCTAACACTTGCTCGGCGGCTAACGCCTCAAAAGAATAATGTACAATAGAGTGGGAGAGCCAAAAATAACCCACTCGTTGCCAGGATTCCCTCTAGTGGTCACCATGTGGCTGGAAGGCAGGTAGATCCTTTGCTGCTGCTCCGGTATCTGGCCATACAAAACCAGCTGGGTCAGACCCCAGAAAGAGCAAGTGCCACAAAGGAGGCTTCACTTAAGAACTAAAACCAGCAAATTAGCACAAGAATATAATTACATAATAAGAGACAGTAATTTAAGAAAAGCATGACAGGTGAATATAAAGACAATCTTGTACAAAATTAATAAAGATAGGACATATGGAAAAGCAAGACAGGATGATATACGATGAGATAACCATGGGACTATTCAGATAACCAGGTTACAACCCGTAAACCAAACAAGGACCGGGGTTGTAACCCTTCGTCTGAACGGAACTTGGCTTCTCCCACCATTTATCGGCAAGGTAAATATAAGAAATCGAGACATATACAATCTTGTACAGGATCAAGACAAGACTAGACAGATTGAACCCCATCCAATAAGCACGGCCAAGCAATAAGTACGGCTTGATACTTTAACTAACTAGGGTTATCACAGGCCTAGTTACTAGCAAATGCAATGAGAATTCCAAGTCCGGTTACCTGTTTGTTACTACCAGAGTGATCCCAGCAAAAAAGGAAAAGATAGCTTGATATAGCAGACACACTGTAGTAAGATACATGTGTCCTAAGGTACCACACTCGACGGCGGGCTGGAAGTGCGCTCATCTCGACGGATAGCAACAAATCCCATTTATATATATATATATAAGGCCGGGACCAAAGGCGCAACAGGTAACTAGAAAATTCTCCATGAACTATTTGATCAATCTAGTCATTAACCTAGCCAGATTCAGTATGAATCCCTAACCGTGGTACTCAGGGATCATGCCCTAGACATGATGCAAGACACACAGGACTCGTAGTTTATACAAGCATAATCCATGCAAACAACCACGGTGTCCAGGCTAATGAATTAATTTGTCAAGAGTGCGCCACGACGGGCCACTATCATGCATTATCAGGGTACTTGTTAAGAGTGCACCACCACGGGTCACTGTCATGTCATGTGTAGCAGGTCAAGTTATCAAGTCAGGAGTGCACTACGGCGGGCCACTATCAAGCATTGTTCAATTATCATTCCAAACATAATAAATAAATTCGGGATTATCAAGTTCATGACAAAAGGCGTAAGGATATAAAATGGGTGCAAAAATCATAAAAAGGGGAATATGGGGACATAATGTGCCCAAGAGGGGAGCAAGAGGTACTATCGCCAACAAGTGGCATTAGCCAAGTTGCGTCAGGGTAAGTAGGGTCCGGTCCAGTTGCGCCTAAACATCAGGTTGCGCTCAAGTCAGGCTACGCTCAGGTCAGGGTACGCTCAGGTCAGGGTACGCTCAGGTCATGGTACACTCATGTCATGGTACGCTCAGGTCAGGGTACGCTCAGGTCAGGGTATGCAAGACATACGCTTCCAAAAGGCAGCATATGTACTCCATACGACTCCTCTTCAAGGCAGCGTATGAGGTCCATACGACCCCTCATTAAGGCAGCGTATGCAAGACATACGCCACCTCATCAAGACAGCGTATGCAAGACATACGCCTCCAAAAGGCAGCGTATGAGGTCCATACGACTCCTCATCAAGGCAGCGTATGCAAGACATACGCCTCCAAAAGGCAGCGTATGAGGTCCATACGACTCCTCATCAAGGCAGCGTATGCAAGACATACGCCTCCTCATCAAGGCAGCGTATGAGGTCAATACGACTCCTCATCAAGGCAGCATATGAGGTCAGACTGCGCTGTGCTAAAGAGCGCGTGCAGCTCAGTGGCGCAAGCTAAAAAGCTCGTACACACTGCTCACTGTCTTCTCCAAATCAGCAAGAACTCCATGGTTTGAACCCAAAGCTTCAAAAGTCCATAACTTGGTCAAAATAAGTCCAAATCCAACTTTTCAAAGGTCAAAATTGGGTAGAATAAAATTCTCTACAACATGGAACCATCAAAACTCGAAAATAACAAGATTAAATAGATCAAAACCCAAGAATTCTAAAAATAAAGTAAACTTAGATCTACAAGAATCTAGCCATGGAAATTAGAAATGCCAAGTACTAAAGTGTTTTAGAATGTAGTAAAGAAGAGAATGGAGCAATAAAATCGGAGTTCCTCCATGAAGCAAGTTGCACTTGCCTAGACCCCTCTCTCCTCTCTCTGGTAGGTGAAGGGAGTAAATGGAAGAGGAAGAGATTAATGAAGAGAGAGAAGAAGAATAGGTAATAAATATGAGTGGTGGTGGTAGGTAGGGGGTTCACCCCTTGGTTCATGATGAACCAAGAGCAATCCCAAACCGAACCAAGCCAACCCAAACCAAGTCAGGCCAAATCGAGCCAACCCAATCCTCCTCCCATCCAAATAAAACCAAGCTCCACTAATCAGAATTAATCCATGAACGATAAATGACAATTAAACCATAATGCTAAATATGAAAATAAACCACAACTAACTAATCAAAGAAAAAGAGAAATACGGGTCAGAAATACGAATACGTATAAAATACGTATCACAAATTTCGGGGCACTACATCCTACCCACCTTAAAAGAATTTCATCCTCGAAATTTAATCAAGAGGCTAGGGATGTCGGGACAGCTATACTATCGAAAGCAATCTACGCTACCAATCAATCATACAATCATACATGCAAGCAAAGAATCGAAGTGCAAGGCATAAGGAAGATATTACACCTCACGAGCCAAACCGATTGGGATAAAGTGATCGGGTATCATCCTCACACTTCCACGTTTGACTCTCCCAAGGGGCGATGAACTCAAGCAACACGAACTAAACTGATAGCCTTGCGCTTGAGGTCTCTCTCTTTGGTCAAACATGGACACGGGCCTTTCCCCATACGAAAAGGTTGGTACCAATAACCGTTTTCGAATGATCTAGGACATGGCTCGGGCCCGGGATATACCGTTGTAATTAGGATACATGAAATATGACATGTGTCCCGCATAACGACGGCGGAAAGCAAGACAATAGGACACAGATACCTCTCTGCCGATTCTGGATCTGGGCCTGGGCCAGGGCAAACTGCTGAGGCCTCTGTTGCTGGAATGCCTGGGCCTGAGACGGCAATGGACCAGGGAACGGAAGCTGCTGTGGTTGGTGAACTGGAGCTGGTTCTGGTACTGGTCCCATAATCGAGGGACTAGATACTGTCCATGCTGAATCAACTCTGAAAGGGTAGGACCCCACCCTATGGTCCGGTGCTCCACATAATAAACACAATCCCAACGCCTTGCGACACTCCGCTACCACGTGTCCAGGTTTTCCACAATAAGAGCAGCCCACGGCGGAAGACTGTGCTTGCTTCTGTTTCTGCTGAGAGTACATCGGGGTTGAGTGCTGAACCGACGTCACTGAGGCCGCTCGCCTCGGAGCTCCAATAGTCAAAGCCCTGGCTGTCGGGGTTGGGGCTGAAGGCTGATTCATCTGGTCATGAGACCGCTTCCGACCTCCGGTCCGGTCCGCTATCCTTCGGAAAGTGTACTCATGCCTCCTCGCTGCTCGCAAGACGGCATCAAATGTTCTGTGCTCGAACTGCTCTACTGCCAATATGATCTCCAAGTGGAGCCCTTGCTGAAATCGCTGTGCTCTGTCTAGCTCGGTTGCCACCAAGGTGGGAGCAAACCGACTCAACCTTGAAAACTCGGCTGCATATCCGTCGACCGTCCTGTCCATCTGCCTGAGATTACTAAACCTGGTCTGCAGGTCATATCTAGCCACTGCGTCGAAGTACTTGGTCTGAAACATATCACTGAATACCGCCCACATGACAGGCGTACCCAAACTCGCTGCTTGTATAGCCCACCAGCTGCGGGCTAGATCTAGTAACTGCAGGCGCACCACAGCCACCTTCTCTGCTTCAGGGGTCCTGGCTGCCTCCAAGATAACTTCAATGTCCTGTAGCCAGGCATCTGCAGCGATAGCATCCTCGCTGCCGTCGAAGAAGGGAGGGTTCAGGCGCTTGAAATTGTTGACCGCACTATTCCTTCGAGGATCACTTCCGCTCATAGCTTCTTGTACTGCTTGCTGCAAGGCATCTCCTCGACGATCCTGAGATGCAAGCAACTCACGAATGAGCCCTATCAGACCCCATCCTCTGACCCTGCTGGCTGAACTGGCTGGACTGGGGGCACTGGTTCTCCAGAAGGCATGGCTCGAGAGGCGGCTGCTGAGGCCTGATCTTGATCTTTTTGCTGTTGCTGGTCTGCCGGCCGAACTCCTTCTGGCTGATCAATAGGAATGATGCCACTGAAGCAATGACATCGGGAATATTAAGGAAGGACCAGGATAAAAAAATGATGCAAGCATGTTATCAAGTCAGGGATCCAAGGAGATAAGAAGATACGAGTGGAGATCAAAGGCGAGTACAGATTGAGACATCTATCCGGTAAACCCTCACATTTCTTGATTGACAAGACCTACATGGGCCACCACTTAAACCATGTCACACCCCAGAACCAGAATACTGGAGAGCAGGGGCAGACATAGCCAGCTACGTATAACGGATAGAATCCATACCGCTATACGGTCACGGCTGTCTAGATATGTGAGGGTTTATCTACAAGCCATCAGTCTTTTAAGGTCATAAATTATCCTATTGTCTCAATCTCAACCAACTAGTAATAGTTACAAGATATCAGACCACCAAATATACAATTGTAAGGTGTCCCAAACATTACATATCCAGATGATCATGAAGCTAGTCGTACAAAATGTAAGGACTAGCAAGAGTTAAGTTATACATGATCAACCTCGAGTTGCCAATCATGTTACAGCCCGTAGGCAGACAGTAAGTAAAATATACACGAGCTAACACTTGCTCGGCGGCTAAACGCCTCAAAAGAATAATGTACAATAGAGTGGGAGAGCCAAAAATAACCCACTCGTTGCCAGGATTCCCTCTAGTGGTCACCATGTGGCTGGAAGGCAGGTAGATCCTTTGCTGCTGCTCCGGTATCTGGCCATACAAAACCAGCTGGGTCAGACCCCAAAAAGAGCAAGTGCCACAAAGGAGGCTTCACTTAAGAACTAAAACCAGCAAATTAGCACAAGAATATAATTACATAATAAGAGACAGTAATTTAAGAAAAGCATGACAGGTGAATATAAAAGACAATCTTGTACAAAATTAATAAAAGACAGGACATATAGAAAAGCAAGACAGGATGATATACGATGAGATAACCATAGGACTATTCAGATAACCAGGTTACAACCCGTAAACCAAACAAGGACCGGGGTTGTAACCCTTCGTCTGAATGGAACTTGGCTTCTTCCACCATTTATCGGCAAGGTAAATATAAGAAATCGAGACATGGAAGAAGAAGAAGAGATTAATGGAAGAAGACCCCTCTCTCCTCTCTCTGGTAGGTGAAGGGAGTAAATGGAAGAAGAAGAAGAGATTAATGAAGAGAGAGAAGAAGAATAGGTAATAAATATGAGTGGTGGTGGTAGGTAGGGGGTTCACCCCTTGGTTCATGATGAACCAAGAGCAATCCCAAACCGAACCAAGCCAACCCAAACCAAGCCAGGCCAAACCGAGCCAACCCAATCCTCCTCCCATTCAAATAAAACCAAGCTCCACTAATCAGAATTAATCCATGAACGATAAATGACAATTAAACCATAATGCTAAATATGAAAATAAACCACAACTAACTAATCAAGAAAAAAGAGAAATACGGGTCAGAAATACGAACACGTATAAAATACGTATCAAAAATTTTGGGGCACTACAGTGCGTGTGCGTATATATACAGGGGAATCGAGAGCAATGCTCGGTTGGCTGAGGCCTATGCGTAGGGACTTGGGGTCGGGCAGCCTACAGCTTGGCTGGGCCTTGTAAAGTCTGGGGGACTCAGCCTGGCTTTAGTTTGTTTTCTTGTTACGGCCTGTGGGCTTGCTGACCCGGATGGGGTGGACTGGAATTCCCAGCTTCCTTTTCCTTTCTCACTTTATTCTTATTTCTATTTATCAATTATTATATATATATATATATATATATATATAAATATATATATATATATATATATATATATATATATATATATATTCATAGATATATATACACATATATGTATACATACATATACATATTTCTATATATACACATACACACCCATATCGTATATATTTATATATACCTACACATATATATATATACATACACATATCCTTTTATATATATATCCCTATATTTATACATATATATATATGTATATTTACCACAAATTCTACACCAACAATAAATTAACTTAAATATAATCAATATTCATAATATAGAATTATTCATAGCAACCAATTAATATCCTAGTAATATATATATTCATAACATGGTGTCTTATTTATAGAAATATATATACACACACATATATATATATTTGTACATATCATTTATATAATAAATAATTTAATAAATATAATTGCCAATTCCTAAATATATATACAAAATATTTGCATTTACCAAACATGTCTACAAGGCCGTATTTGGTCCCACTACATGCCTACATGGGCTTGGATTTGACTTGGGTCCAATCTGGACAGGTTCGGTACAACCGGGTTCCCAAAAACTCAATAATATAATTCAATAATAAATAAAATCTTCGGTACGGGTTAAGTCACAACTTGGCCTGGTTTTCCTAGTTAGGACACTCCTATAGCTTTGCATTCTCCTACAATGGCTAAACACTAGTCAAAGCACGCTACTTGCACTATCCGTACCATGATTCCTAGCCGTCTTGTACTTCAAAACTCAAACATGGCTAAAATTATCTACCGTAATAATAATTATTTATAAAATCTAAAAATCACTATTTAAATCAAATAAATAAATAAAAAATATCTCAAAATTTTGGGAAGGGAAGCTACATTACCTCAAACCACATGAACAAAACTTCTTCCTAAGCCTCTTCCAAACAACTTCTCTTCACAAATTATTTCTCATCTCCCTCCACACCTCCATCTATCTACCCCTACCTAGGCTGAATCTGAATTCGGCCAGTCTCCACCAATCCGGCCATATCTCCCTCTACAGTAAGAATTTTTCTCCAAAATTTAACACACTTCTTATTCTCTCTGTCCTTAACACTTTCTTTTCACAAACCATTCACCAAAACCTTCTCCATTTCCCTCCACACCTTCATCCATCCAATCCTACCTAGGCTAAATCCGAATTCGGCTAATCTCCATCAAAATAGCCATACCTCCTTCCATACATAGCATCTTTCTCTACAAATCTGTAGACTTCTTTCTCTCTCTGTCTCAATATTTTCTCTTCACAAACCTTCTATCAAAACTCACTCTAACTTTCTCAAAACAGTCCCTCCATCATAAGTGTCCAGGTTGAATCCGAATTCAGCTTATCCCCTTCTCATGCCACTCCACCATCTCCACAGCCCCCAAACCACCACCACATCACCCGAATCTCCTTCCCCTACCTCTTCTCAACAACTTTTATTTACAACTTATCACCTAAATCAACCCACAACTCACCCAACACCTCATACAAACCGAAGATACCATGTTGAATCCGCCAACAATAGCACCACTTCAACACCTTGTTGCCACCACTTTCAGCTCTAAAAACCCTTCTGTAGAAGCATAAAAAATCTCAGCTGAAGTGTAACACCCCAGAACTAAAATACTAGAGAGCGGGGGCGGACATAGCCAGCTACGTATATTGAAGTGCAACCCACCTCGTTATACGGTCACGGCTATCTAGATACATGAGGGTTTAACTACAAGCCATCAGTCTCTTATGGTCATGAACAAGCCTATTGTCTCAATTCCAAGCAAGTAATAACAGTTACAAGATGTCAGAGCACCAAATATACAATAGTAAGGCGTCCCATACATTACATATTTGGATGATCATGAAGTTAGTCATACAAAATATGAAGACTAGCAAGAGTTTCAGTCATACATGATCAATCCTAGGATTTGTTCATCATGCTACAGCCCGTAGGCAGACAGTAAATAAAGTGCAATCGAGCTAACACGTGCTCGTCGGCTAAACGCCTCAAAAGAATATTTTTACAATAGAGTAGGAGAGCAAATAAAACCCACACGTTGCCAGGGTTACGCCTGGTGGTCACCATCTCGCTGGAAGGTAGGGAGATCCTCTGGGGCTGCTCCAGTATCTGGCCATACAAAACCAGCTGGGTCAGATCCCAGAAAGAGCAAGTGCCACAAAGGAGGCTTCACTTCAGAACTAAAACCAGTAATTAGCACAAAACATAATTATATAATAAAGACTGGAAATATGGAAAATCATGATGATATACGATAAGATAACCATGGGACTATTCAGATAACCAAGTTACAACCCGTAAACCAAACAAGGACCGGGATTGTAACCCTTCATCTGAACGGAACTTAGTTTCCTATCATTTATCGATAAAGTAAGCACAAGCATTCAGGTCATGCTAACGATCTTATATAGAATCAGGACAAGACTAGACTGGGTTAGACTCCATCCAATCATTCACGGCCAAGCAATGAGTACGGCTTGATACTTTAACTAACTAGGGTTATCACAGGCCTAATTACTAGCAAGATACAATAAGATTGTTCCACAGCCACAAGCCCTGCAGACCATCCAGGCTATCCGGACGCAAATTAGGGGTTTGAATTCATGTGGGTACATCGTCCGGGAAACGCATGTACCCTTAAGTAGCTTGAAGGGTGCAATACATGACAGTGTGCTGGAAATGTGCCCTACTCGACGGCAGGCTACAGATCCCATGATGGGGCGCCCAGATAACGGGATTGCCTGTAGCTGAGAAATTTCTTCATGACTACTGGATCATTCTAGTTATTAGCCTTAGTCAGTTTAAGTAGGTACCCCTGACCGTGGTACTCAGGGGTCCCTGTCCTAGATATGATGTGAGACAATACTGGTTCATTCATACAACACATTCGTCCACGGTGTCCAGGCCATTCATTCTTGTGATGTCATGCTAGCCGTCGCAACGACATTCAATAGTTCCTACCATGCTTATTAGTCATGTCATGTCATGTCATGTTATGTCAGTTACTTGCCATACCATGCCATATACAATTACTATTCCAAATATATTAAATAAATTCGTGATTATCAAGTTCATGACAAAAGGCGTAAGAATATAAAAGAGCAACGGGGTACGCCATAGGGACTCAAAGTCTCTACGCGAGCAAGACTACGCTAGGCCAAATAGACCCCGAGCGTAAAATAGCTCTACGCGGGCGAGACCTAAGGATAGACAGCTCTACGCGAGCAAGAGAGCAGGTGGGTGGGATTCTACGCGAGCAAGCGCTTTACGCTAGCAAAGCCGCATACAGACGAGACTCTACGCGGGCAAACCCTTTACGCGAGCGGGAGTCTAGCCTCTGCGTAGAGCTCGGTTCAGCTCTGCGGTAGAATAGATTGCGCGGTCACGTGAGAACGTGTACGTAAGGGTAATTAATACGCGAGCACGTGGAACGTATGCGTAAAGAGGGTAAATGATACGCTGGTACGTAAAACGTGGGCGTAAAACTAAATACTATGCTAGCACGTAAGAACGTGTGCGTAAAAACTTTATCTTCTCCCCAAGGCCAAGACAAGCAGGCGTAAAAGTTCAAGAGCTCAAGAAGCCCCATCTCGGTCAAGACTTGGTGAAATCCAGCCATTCAAAAGCCAAACTTGCATAAAATCGAAATTCCCACCACATGGAACTCTTCATTTCCGAAAACAACCAAGTTCAGTAGATAAAAACCATGAAGATCAAAATACTAAAACTTAGATCTACATGAAATGAACCATGGAAACTAAAAATGCTAAGTACTAAGGTGTCTTAGAATCTCGTGAGGAAGACAATAGAACAACAAAATTTGAGTTCCTCCATGAAGCAAGTTGCACTTGCCTAAGCCTCTCTTGGTAGGTGGAGAGAGTTAATGGAGGAAGAAGAAGAAGTAAATGAAGAAGTGAATGAGAAGAGAGAAAGGGGTTGGTGGCTTATAAGAAAGAGTGGGTGGTAGGTGGGGTTGGTCCACATGCAAAAACCGAACCAAGCCGAACCAAGCAACCGAAATGCCAAAATAAACCACGCAATGAGACATGCAATATGAGTCAAATACGTACACGTATACCAAATACGTAATACAAACTATGGGTGTTACAACTCTACCCACCTTAAAATAATTCTGCCCTCAAAATTTAATTAAGAGGCTAGAAAGGTCAAGCAAGCTACACTAATCACATGCAAGATATAGCTAAGTAATCAATCAAACAATCAATCATACAAGCAAGGACTCAAAGGCATGAGGCATAAGGAAGACATTATACCTCACGAGTCAAACAGGTCGGGATATCGCGATCGGATGTCATCCTCATGCTCCCACGTTGACTCATCCAAAGAGTGATGACCCCAAGCAACACGGACTAACTTGGTAGTCATGTTCTTGAGTATTCTCTCTTTGGTCCAATATGGATACGGGTCTCTCCTCATACGAAAGGTTGGTACCAACAACCAATTCCGAATGATCAAGGACATGACTCGGATCCAGGATATACCGTCGCAATTGGGATACATGGAAGACATCATGTACCTCACGTAACGACGGCAGGAGGGCGAGACGATAGGACACATCACCTACTCGCTTTAGAATGTCGAACGGCCCTATATACCTAGGACTAAGCTTTTCCCGTATGCCGAAACGAATGACGCCATGGGTAGGCGAGATCCTGAGGAATACATGGTCGTCGACGGAAAATTCAAGGGGACGCCGATGAGAATTGACCTAATGACGCTGGCGATCTTGTGCAACTCGAAGATGATCTCTGACTTGTCTGACCACCTCAATAGTCCGGTTTACCATATCGGGACCAAGCATTTGCCTCTCTCCGATATCATCCCAAGCTAAAGGAGATCTGTAGTTCCTGTCGTACAAGGCCTCGAAGGATGCCATCTGGATACTGGCCTAAAAACTGTTGTTGTACGAGAACTCTACCAGGTGCAGGTGATCCTCCCACGAACCACTGAAGTCGAGTGTACAAGATCTCAACATATCTTCCAAGGTTCGTATGGTACAGTCTGACTGGCTATCTGTCTGCGGATGATAAGCTGAGCTGAACTGGAGGGGAGTTCCCAAACTCTCTTGCAGACTGCGCCAAAAGTATGACATAAATCTTGAATCTCTGTCTGAGGTGATACTGACTGGTACACCGTAAAATCTGACGATCTGCCTGAGGTACATCTCTGCTAGCTGAGCCGTCGACTGACCAACTCTGAAGGGAGAAAGTGAGCCACATTTGTGAGCCTGTCTATAATAACCCAAATAGTATCTCTACCGACCGGAGACCTAGGTAATCCAGTCACGAAATCCATGGTAATGTGCTCCCACTTCCATTCTGGGATCGGCAAAGGTTGAAGAAGTCCAGCCGGTCTCTGATGTTCAGCTTTAACTTGTTGGCAAACCAAACACCGAGAGACAAACCGGGCTATCTTCCTCTTCATGCCATTCCACCAAAAATACTGCCGGATATTATGATACATCTTCGTACCGCCCGGATGAATCGAATACTGAGAACTGTGAGCTTCTTCCATGATCTCCTGTCTGATATCACCACTAGGTACACAAAGATGCCTCCTATGCCGAAGTGTACCATCCTCATAGACACATAACTCTAGTCTTCGTCCTGCTACATAGTCTGTCCTAAGCCGCTGAAGCTTAGAATCTGATGACTAAGCTAACCTGATCCTCTCAACTATACTGGACTGAACTTGCATGCTGGCCATCAATGCCACACTGGTAGGAAGGAAAACTTCTATACCCATCTTCTGAAGATCTGCTAATAACTCTGGTTACGCTGTTAGAAAATAAACTCCAGCTCTCCTGCTCAATGCATCTGCAACAACGTTGGCCTTTCCAGGATGATACTTCAGGTTGATATCATAATCCGCAAGTAGCTCTAGCCATCTCCTCTGACGCATGTTAAGATCCTTCTGGGTGAACACATACTTCAAGCTCTTATGGTCGGTGAAAATCTCCATCCTATCTCCATACAAATAACGCCTCCACAACTTAAGTACAAACACTACTGCTGCCAGCTCCAAGTCGTGGGTCGGGTAATTCCTGTCACCCTCATTTTTCGTATTTCTCATATTTTCCCGTATTTCGTATTTATACTCGTATCTGGATTTTAGCATGTATTTTTTATTTTTCTTAGCTTGTGGAATTTCGGTATTTCTCGTATTTTGGGTTTTCTCATGGCTCGGTTTTATTGGGTTGGTTCGGTTTGGTTGGTTTATAGGTATGGGATCACCTTAGCCTATGCTACCCCTCATCCCCACCACAACTCCCCCTCTTTATATCCCCACCTACCACTCTCTCTTCTCATAACTTCCACCATTAATTTCCTTCTTCTTCTTCTTCTTCTTCTTCTTCTCCTTCCTCAACATAACTCTCCCAACCCAAGGCAAGTGCACCTTGCCACTACATGAGAGCCCTCTTTTCTTTGTCTATTTGCTAGATTAGGATATGGTGACCAACATTAGAACTTGGCTTTTTGTGATTTGGAGCCTCCATTGTTGTAGATCTAAGTTATCCTATTTTCGGGTTTTGCATGATTTGAGCTATTTTAGTTGGATTTATATGGGTTTTGATGTTTTCATATGGGAGAGCATTCAGTTTCACCCAAGTTAGAGCTTTGAAAATCCGAATTTGGAGTTCGGATGGCCAAGTTATGATGCTGTGTAGCTTTGGGTTCATCTATGGTGTTCTTGCTGTTTGGAGAAGACAGTCAGCAGTGTGAAGAGCTGTTTAGCTTACGCACACTGAGCTACGCATGCTCTTTAGCGTTGCGTACGCAGCCTTGAGTACGCTTCCTGTTGGAAGCGTGTCTCCTTGAGTGTGCGTGACTTTTCACGTACGCTGCTCCCTTGAGCGTGCGTGACTTTCACGTACACTGCTTCCCTTGAGTGTGCGTGACTTTTCACGTACGCTGCCTCCTTGAGCGTGCATGACTTTTTACGTACACTGCTCCCTTGAACGTGCGTGACTTTTCACCTACGCTGCTCTCTCAGCGTGCGTGACTTTTCACCTACGCTGCTCTTTGTAGCGTGCGTGACTTTTCACCTACGCTGCTCTCTCAGCGTGCATGACTTTTCACCTATGCTGCTCTCTGTAGCGTGCGTGACTTTTCACCTACGGCTCTCTCAGCGTGCGTGACTTTTTACCTACGCTGCTCTCTGTAGCGTGCGTGACTTTTCACCTACGCTGCTCTCTCAGCGTGCGTGACTTTTCACCTACGCTGCTCTCTGTAGCGTGTGTGACTTTTTACCTACACTGCTCTCTGTAGCGTGCGTGACTTTTCGTATGCTGCTTCCCTGACTCCTTGCTTAGCCCATTGGCTCTTAGAGTTTTGGTTTTATTTCTTTAAGCTTGGCTCTTCTATAACCCTGTGTTTTGATATTTTATTAGATATTTTATGCCCATTTTATATCCTTACGCCTTTTGTCATGAACTTGATTTTACTTAATATATTTGGAATGACTATTGTACATGGCATGTATGACAAGGAACTGGCAAACACGACAGTGACCCATAGTGGTGCACTCCTGACATGACCAACCTGACTTGATAGTGGCCCGTGGCGGCGCACTCCTGACTTGACATGACCTGATAACTTAGCTTGACCTGCCTTGACACCGTGGGTGGTTCTTTCTTGCTTGATTGTTAAATCCACTTGTCCAGTCTCGCATCATGTCTAGGATGGGACTCCTGAGTACCACGGTCAGGAGTACCTACTAAAATAGATTAAGGTTAATAACTAGAATAACACAGTAGTCATGAAGAGATGACACAGCTAAACAATCCCGTTACCTGGGCGCTCTTGGGATCTGTAGCCTGCCGTCGAGTAGGGCACATTTGCAGTACACCGTCGAGTGTTGCACCCTCTAAGTCACCTAAGGGTACATTTGTCTCCCGGGCGATGTACCCACCTGAATTTAACCCCTAATTTTTGACCTGGGTAACCTGGATGGTCTGCAGGGCTTGTGGCTGTGGAACAATCTCACTGCATCTTGTTAGTAATTAGGCCTGTGATAACCCTAGTTAGTTAAAGTAGTAAGCCGTAGTATTTGCTTGGCCGTGATTGATTGAATGAGGTAGAACCAGTTTAGCCATGTCTTGATCCAGTACAAGATTGCTCCATGCCTTGAATTCTTGCATTATTATCTTGCCGATAAATGGTGGGAAACCAAGTTCTGTTCAGACGAAGGGTTACACCCCCGGTCCTTGTTTGGTTTACGGGTTATAACCTGGCTATCGGAATAGTTCCATGGTTATCTCGTCGTATATCACCCTGCCATGTTTTCGTAAGTTTTAATTTTAATATTAGATTTTCTTGTGCTGATTGCTGGCTTTTGTTCTTATTTCGTGGCCCCCTTGTGGCACTTGCTCTTTCTGGGGTTGACCCAGCTGGTTTTGTGTGGCTAGATTTCGGAGCAGCTCCCGAGGATCTACCAAGCTTCCAGCCCAATGGTGGTGACTAGAAGGAACCCGGGCTACGAGTGGGTTTTCTATTTTGTTTCGCTCACTCTACTGTAAAATTATTCTTTTGAGGCGTTTAGCCGACGAGCACCTGTTAGCTCGATGCACTTTTACTTACTGTCTGCCTACAGGCTGTAAGCATGATTAACAAATCCTAGGGTTGATCATGTACGACTAAACTCTTGCTAGTCCTAACATTTTGTAACGACTAGCTTCATGATCAGCTGAATATTTAATATTTAGGACGCCTTATTATTTTATATTTAATGATCATACATCTTGCGACCTTACTTACTTGCTTGTGATTGAGACATTAGGCTTGTTCATGACCATAAGAGACTGTTGGCTTGTAGTAAACCCTCATATATCTAGACAGCCGTGATCGTATATCGAGGTGGTTTCCATTTCAATATACGTAGCTGGCTATGTCTGCCCCCGCTCTCCAGTATTCTGGTTCTGGGGCGTGACATGGTTTAAGTGGTGGCCCATGCAGGTCTTATAAATCAAGATATGTGGGGGTTTACCAGATAGATGTCTCAATCAGTACTCATCCTTGATCCCTGTTCGCATCCTCTAAATCCCTGGATTCTTGCCCTGATTCTGTGCTTATATTATTGTTCCGTCCTGGTCCTTTCCTTATTGTTCCCTGTGTCGTCTTCTTCAGCGGTACTGTACCTGGTCCTACCGATCAACGAGGTGGAGCACGTTCCGTGGACCAGCAGCAACCCGGAGATCAAGCCTAGCATTCCGGGGTAGCCTCCAGAGTTGTGCCTACTGGAGGAGAGTCACCAGTTCGGCCCGTCCAGCCCGCAGAGCCAGATGATGGTACCTTAGTAGGCCTCATCAGAACTTTGATAGCTTCCCAGGATCGTCGAAGCGACGCCCTGCACCAGACAGTTCAAGATGCTTTGACCAGAGGCGGTCATCCAGGGAACCAGGTGGCGAACAGCTTCAAGCGATTGAACCCTCCTTTCTTCGACGGTACCGAGGATGCGATTGCTGTGGATGCATGGCTTCAGGATACCGAGGTGATTCTGGAAGCAGCTAGGACACCCGAGAATGAGAAGGTGGCGGTGGTACGACTGCAGTTGTTAGATTTAGCTCGCAATTGGTGGGCGGCACAGGCCATGGGATTAGTGGCACCCATTGCTTGGGCAGTATTTAGAGAGAGATTCCAGACGAAGTATTTCGATGCTGTGGCTCGGTACGACCTACAGACCAGATTTACCAACTTGAAGCAAGGAGGCAGAACAGTCGACAATTATGCATCGGAGTTTTCTAGACTCAGTAGGTTTGCCCCCACCTTGGTGGCGACCGAGTTTGATAGGGCCCAGCAGCTCCAGCAGGGACTGCATTTGGAGATCTTGTTGGCGGTTGAGCAGTTCGAGCACCAGACGTTCGATGCAGTCTTGAGAGCAGCTAGGAGGCACGAGTACACCTCCCAGAGGATCGTGGATAGGACCGGAGGTAGGAAGCGGTCCCACAGTCAGATGCACCAATCATGAGCTCCAGCCCCGTCAGCTAGGGGTTTGACCATTGGAACTCCGAGGTGGGCGGCCTCAGTAACGTCGGTTCAGCATTCGACCCGACGTACCCGCAGCAGCAGAAGCAGAAGCAGACTTCCGCGATAGGATGTTCTCATTACGGGAAACCAGGGCATGTGGTGGCAGACTGTCGCAGGGCGCAGGGATTGTGCCTAGCTTGTGGAGCAGCAGATCATAGGATAGGGGCTTGCCCGAATAGGGGTGGTTCATCTGCATCCAACCCTTCTAGCTCTTCGGTGAGAGGACCGGCCCCAGCACCAGTTCAGCAGCAGCAGTATCAGTCTTCGAGGCCCTTGCCGCCTCAGTCTCAGGCATTCCAGCAACAACACCCCCAGCAGTATGCACAAGCCCAGGCTCAGAACCAGAATAGACAGAGAGGTTTCCAGCAGAGGGGACCAGCAGCCAGAGGACAAGGTCAGGCCATGATGATGGCTATGGAAGAAGAAGTTGCACCAGGTGAGGTTGTGGCAGGTACTATTCTCGTCAACTCCTTTCCAGCTTCGGTATTGTTTGATTCCGGTGCATCGCATTCATTCATGTCTGTACGATTTGCGACACAGATAGGATTGAAGCCCGAGTCATTATCAGTGAGGCTCAATATACTTACTGATAATGGTCTTGTGGGAGTAGATCGAGTGTTTTCCTCGTGTCGGATCGTAGTTAGCGGTAGGGAGTTCTCCGCTAGATTCATAGAGTTTCCTATGGCAGACTATGATGTAGTCCTAGGCATGGATTGGTTGAGGAGCCAGTATGCTAGGATAGACTGCCATATTGGCAGAGTTGTCTTTAGTATCCCCGGCGAGCCAGAGTTTTCGTTTTCTAGATACGTAGTGGAGCCGTCTTCTCCAGCATTGCGGATGGCAGTAGCAGCAGTGCAGTTACCCTGGATAGTTGAAGAGTTTCCAGATGTCTTTCCAGAGGAGCTTCCAGGGATGCCGCCGGAATGGGAGATTGAGTTCACTATAGACTTGATTCCCGGGACAGCACCAGTATCAGAGCGAGTCTACAGGATGGCGCCTTCAGAGTTGAAGATTTTATACAAGATGATTGAAGAGCTGAGGACCAAGGGATTCATTCGTGCAAGTGGATCGCCTTGGGGAGCCCCGATGCTTCTTGTGAAAAAGAAGGATGGTACGTCTAGGCTATGTGTTGATTATCGTACCTTGAATTCGGTGACAATCAAGAACAGATACCCTCTTCCGAGGATAGATGACTTGTTCGATCAGCTCAGGGGCTTCAGTGTTCTCGAAGATCGACTTGCGGTCAGGATACCACCAGATCAGAGTCAGAGAGCAGGACATCCCGAAGACAGCATTCAGATCGAGGTATAGACATTAGGAGTTCCTTGTTATGCCCTTTGGAGGGACCAATACGCCGGCCGTATTCATGGACCTCATGAATCGCATTTTCATGCCTTACTTGGATCAGTTCGTGATCGTGTTCCTAGATGACATCCTGGTCTACAGCAAGAGTGAAGCAGAGCATGAGCAGCATCTCAGAGTCGTCCTCCAGACGCTTAGGGAGCATCAGTTGTATGCCAAGTTCAGTAAATGCGAGTTCTGGTTCGATCGTATTTCGTACTTGGGTCACATCATTACCCGAGAAGGAGTGGAAGTGGATCCCCAGAAGATTGTGGCTATCGAGTCATGGCCGGTACCCAGCTCAGTGGCAGAGGTTCGCAGCTTCCTTGGATTGGCCGGCTACTACCGACGGTTCGTTTCAGATTTCGCAAGGATTTCAGCACCGATGACCCAGTTGAACCGCAAAGATATGCCGTTTGTTTGGACAACAGAGTGTCAGGAATCATTTGAGAAGTTGAAGCGAGGTTTGATAACGGCTCCCAATCTCACCCTTCCAGATGGGACCGGAGGATTCACAGTTTATTGCGACGCTTCAGGCAGAGGATTGGGTTGTGTCTTGATGCAGCATGGGAAGGTAATATCTTATGCGTCACGACAACTACGTGATCATGAGAAGAATTACCCTACCCATGACTTGGAATTGGCGGCGGTAGTATTTGCCTTGAAGTTGTGGAGGCACTACTTGTACGGAGATAGAGTGGAGATCTTTACTGATCATAAGAGCCTGAAGTATGTTTTCATCCAGAAGGACCTTAATATGCGGCAGAGAAGATGGCTCGAGCTATTGGTGGATTATGATGTGGATTTACAGTATCATCCCGGGAAGGCCAACGTTGTAGCAGATGTATTGAGCAGGAGAGCCGGAGTTTATCTCCTGACGGCACAACCAGAATTATTAGCAGATCTTCAGAAGATGGGAATTGAAGTGGTTCTTCCTACCAGTGTGGCATTGATGGCCAGTCTACAGGTTCAGTCCAACATAGTTGAGAGGATCCGGATGGCGCAGTCAGCAGATTTTAAGATCCAGCGACTCAGAGCAGAGTGTGAAGCAGGAAGAAGGCCAGAGTTATGTATCCATGAAGACGGTACACTTCGACATGGTAAGCGTCTTTGTGTACCCAGTGGAGATATCAGACAGGAAGTCATGGCTGAAGCCCACAGTTCACAGTATCTATTCATCCGGATGGTACGATGTACCCTAATATTCGTCAACATTTTTGGTGGAATGGCATGAAGAGGGAGATAGCCCGGTTTGTCTCTCGGTGTTTGGTTTGCCAACAGGTTAAAGCTGAACATCAGAGGCCTGTTGGACTGTGGGCTTCTCGGTATTTGGTTTGCCAACAGGTTAAAGCTTCACGGTGTGCCAGTCAGCATCATCTCGGACAGGGATTCAAGATTTACCTCACACTTTTGGCGTAGCTTGCAGCAGAGTTTGGGGACTCGCCTTCAGTTCAGCTCAGCATATCACCCGCAGACGGATGGTCAATCAGAGCGCACAATCCAGACTCTTGAAGACATGTTGAGATCCTGTACCCTTGACTTCGGTGGTGCATGGAAGAATCATCTGCACCTGGTGGAATTCTCGTACAACAACAGTTATCAGGCCAGTATCCAGATGGCATCCTTCGAGGCTCTTTATGGCAGGAAGTGCAGATCTCCGCTAGCATAGGACGATGTGGGGAGAGGCAGATGCTCGGACCCGAGTTGATTTCCCAGACGATTGAAGTGGTCAGGAAGGTCAGAGATCATGTCCGAGTTACCCAGGACCGCCAGCGCCATGGGCCATGCTCATCGGCGTCCCTTAGAATTGCTGTAGGCGACCATGTATTCCTTAGGATCTCGCTAAACCGCGGCGTCATCGCTCTCGCGTACGGGGAACTTAGTCTAGGTATATAGGGCCGTTCGATATTCTAGAGCGAGTAGGAATGTATCCTATTCACTCTTCCGCCGTCGCTAAGTGAGGTACATGATGTATTCCATGTGTCCCAATTACGACGGTTATATTCCGGACCCGAGCCACATCCTAGACCATTCGGAATTGGTTGTTGGTACCAACCTTTCGTATGAGGAGAGGCCCGGTCTATATTGGACCGGAGGGAGAAGATACTCAAGAACAAGACTTAAATTAGTCCGCGTGCTTGGGGTCATCACTCCTAGGTGAGTCAACGTGGGAGCGTGAGGACGACATCCCGATCGCGATATCCTTCCTGTTTGACTCGTGAGGTATAATATCTTCTTATGCCTTACGTTTTCCCTTCCTTGCTGCATTGATGATGTATGATTGAACTGCTTAGTGTAGCTTGCCTGTGTAGTGTATCGTGAAATCTCTAGCTCCTTGATTAAATTTCGAGGACGGAATTCTTTTAAGGTGGGTAGAGTTGTCACCCTCATTTCCCGTATTTCTCGTATTTTTCCCGTATTTCGTATTTATACTCGTATCTTGATTTTAGCATGTATTTTTTTTTTTTTTAGCTTGTGGAATTTCGGTATTTCTCGTATTTTGGGTTTTCTCATGGCTCGGTTTTATTGGGTTGGTTCGGTTTGGTTGGTTTATAGGTATTGGATCACCTTAGTCTATGCTACCCCTCATCCCCACCACAACTCCCCCTCTTTATATCTCCACCTACCACTCTCTCTCCTCATAACTTCTACCATTAATTTCTTCTTCTTCTTCTTCTCCTTCCTCAACACAACTCTCCCTACCCTAGGCAAGTGCACCTTGCCACTACATGAGAGCCCTCTTTTACTTGTCCATTTGCTAGATTAGGACATGGTGACCAATATTAGAACTTGGCTTTTTATGATTTGGAGCCTCCATTATTGTAGATCTAAGTTTTCCTATTTTTGGGTTTTGCATGATTTGAGCTATTTTAGTTGGATTTCTATGGGTTTTGATGTTTTCGTGTGGGAGAGCATTCAGTTTCACCCAAGTTAGAGCTTTGGAAATCTGGATTTGGAGTTCGGATGGCCAAGTTATGATGCTGTATAGCTTTGGGTTCATCCATTGGTTCTTACTGTTTGGAGAAGACAGTGAGCAGTATGAAGAGCTGTTTAGCTTACGCACACTGAGATACGTGCGCTCTTTAGCGCTGCGTACGCAGCCTTGAGTACGCTTCCTGTTGGAAGCGTGTCTCCTTGAGTGTGCGTGACTTTTCACGTACGCTGCTCCCTTGAGCGTGCGTGACTTTCACGTACACTGCTCCCCTTGAGTGTGCGTGACTTTTCACGTATGCTGCCTCCTTGAGCATGCGTGACTTTTCACGTACACTGCTCCCTTGAGCGTGCGTGACTTTTCACCTACGCTGCTCTCTCAGCGTGCGTGACTTTTCACCTACGCTGCTTTGTAGCGTGCGTGACTTTTTACCTACGCTGCTCTCTCAGCGTGCGTGACTTTTCACCTACGCTGCTCTCTGTAGTGTGCGTGACTTTTCACCTACGCTGCTCTCTCAGCGTGCGTGACTTTTCATCTAGGCTGGTCTCTGTAGCGTGCGTGTCTTTTCACCTACGCTGCTCTCTCAGCGTGCGTGACTTTTTACCTACGCTGCTCTCTGTAGCGTGCGTGACATTTCACTTACGTTGCTCTCTGTAGCGTGCGTGACTTTTTGTACGCTGCTTCCCTGACTCCTTGCTTAGCCCATTGGCTCTTAGAGTTTTGGTTTTATTTTTTTAAGCTTGGCTCTTCTATAACCCTGTGTTTTGATATTTTATTAGATATTTTATGCCCATTTTATATCCTTACGCCTTTTGTCATGAACTTGATTTTACTTAATATATTTGGAATGACTATTGTACATGGCATGTATGACAAGGAACTGGCAAACACGACAGTGCCCCGTAGTGGTGCACTCCTGACATGACCAACCTGACTTGATAGTGGCCCGTGGCGGCGCACTCCTGACTTGACATGACCTGATAACTTAGCTTGACTTGCCTTGACACCGTGGGTGGTTCTTTCTTGCTTGATTATTAAATCCACTTGTCCAGCCTCGCATCATGTCTAGGATGGGACTCCTGAGTACCACGGTCAGGAGTACCTACTAAAATGGATTAAGGTTAATAACTAGAATAACACAGTAGTCATGAAGAGATGACACAGCTACAGGCAATCCCGTTACCTGGGCGCTCTTGGGATCTGTAGCCTGCCGTCGAGTAGGGCACATTTCCAGCGCACCGTCGAGTGTTGCACCCTCTAAGTCACCTAAGGGTACATTTGTCTCCCGGGCGATGTACCCACCTGAATTCAACCCCTAATTTTCGACCTGGGTAACCTGGATGGTCTGTAGGGCTTGTGGCTGTGGAACAATCTCACTGCATCTTGTTAGTAATTATGCCTGTGATAACCCTAGTTAGTTAAAGTAGTAAGCCGTAGTATTTGCTTGGCCGTGATTGATTGAATGAGGTAGAACCAGTTTAGCCATGTCTTGATCCAGTACAAGATTGCTCCCTGCCTTGAATTCTTACATTATTATCTTGCCGATAAATGGTGGAAAACCAAGTTCTGTTCAGACGAAGGGTTACCCCGGTCCTTGTTTGGTTTACGGGTTGTAACCTGGCTATCGGAATAGTTCTATGGTTATCTCGTCGTATATCACCCTGCCATGTTTTCGTAAGTTTTAATTTTAATATTAGATTTTCTTGTGCTGATTGCTGGCTTTTGTTCTTATTTCGTGGCCCCCTTGTGGCACTTGCTCTTTCTGGGGTTGACCCAGCTGGTTTTGTGTGGCCAGATTTCGGAGCAGCTTCCGAGGATCTACCAAGCTTCCAGCCCAATGGTGGCGACTAGAAGGAACCCGGGCTACGAGTGGGTTTTCTATTTTGTTTCGCTCACTCTACTGTAAAATTATTCTTTTGAGGCGTTTAGCCGACGAGCACCTGTTAGCTCGATGCACTTTTACTTACTGTCTGCCTACGGGCTGTAAGCATGATTAACAAATCCTAGGGTTGATCATGTACGACTAAACTCTTGCTAGTCCTAACATTTTGTAACGACTAGCTTCATGATCAGCTGAATATGTAATATTTGGGACGCCTTATTATTGTATATTAATGATCATACATCTTGCGACCTTATTTACTTGCTTGTGATTGAGACATTAGGCTTGTTCATGACCATAAGAGACTGTTGGCTTGTAGAAACCCTCATATATCTAGACAGCCGTGACCGTATATCGAGGTGGTTTCCATTTCAATATACGTAGCTGGCTATGTCTGCCCCGCTCTCCAGTATTCTGGTTCTGGGGCGTGACAATTCCTCTCATGATCACGAAGTTGACGTGACGCATAAGCTATTACCTTCCCATGCTGCATCAAAACACATCCCAAACCTCTGTCTGAAGCATCACAATACACTGAGAATCCTCCGGTCTCATCTGGAAGCGTGAGAATGGGTGCCGTCATCAAGCCTCGCTTCAACTTCTCAAAAGATTCCTGACATTCTGCGGTCCAAGCAAACTGCACATCCTTGAGGGTCAACTGGGTCATAGGTGCTGAAATTCGTGCAAAGTCTGAAACAAATTGCCGGTAGTAGCCGGCCAAGCCAAAAAACTGCGAACTTTTGCAAATGTGCTAGTTACTGGCCACGTCTCAATAGACACGATCTTCTGGGGATCTACTTCCACTCCACCTCTGGTGATGATATGACCCAAATATGAAATACGATCGAGCCAGAACTCGCATTTACTGAACTTCGCATACAACTGGTGCTCTCGAAAAATCTGAAGAACTACACGAAGATGCTGCTCATGCTCCGCTTCACTTTTACTGTAGACCAGGATGTCATCTATGAACACAATCATGAACTGATCCAAATAAGGCATGAAGATGCGATTCATGAGGTCCATGAGTACAGCCGGTGCATTGGTTGCTCCAAATGGCATAACAAGGAACTCCCAATGCCCATATCTAGATCTGAAAGTCGTCTTCTGGATGTCCTGCTCTCTAACTCTGATCTGATGGTATCCTGACCGCAAGTCAATCTTCGAAAATACGGACGCTGTCACGCCCCAGAACCAGAGCACTGGAGAGCGGGGGCAGACATAGCCAGCTACGTATATTGAAATGGATTCCATCTCGCTATACGGTCACGGCTGTCTAGGATAATGAGGGTTTATCTACAAGCCAGCAGTCTTTAAGGTCATGAACAAGCCTATTGTCTCAATCATAAGCAAGTAAGTAAAAGTTACAAGATGTATGATCATTAATATACAATAGTAAGGCGTCCCAAACATTACATATTCAGCTGATCATGAAGCTAGTCGTTACAAAATGTCAGGATAGCAAGAGTTTTAGTCATACATGATCAACCCTAGGATCTGTTAATCATGTACAGTCCGTAGGCAGACAGTAAGTAAAAGTGCAATCGAGCTCAACAGGTGCTCGTCGGCTAAACGCCTCAAAAGAATATTATTACAATAAAGTGGGAGATCAAAAATAAACCCACTCGTTGCCAGGGTTCCGTCTAGTGGCCATCTGGCTGGAAGGTCGGTAGATCCTCGGGAGCTGCTCCGAAATCTGGCCACACAAAACCAGCTGGGCAGACCCCAGAAAGAGCAAGTGCCACAAAGGAGGCCACGAAATAAGAACAAAAGCCAGCACATCAGATCATAAAAAATAATTACATAATAAAGACAATTAATAAGAAGAAACCTGGCAGGTGTACGATGATGAGATAACCATGGGACTCTTCAGATAACCAGGTTACAACCCGAGAACCAAACAAGGACCGAGGTTGTAACCCTTCGTCTGAACAGAACTTGGAATTCTCACCATTTATCGGTAAAATAATACAAGCATTTGGTCATGCAGCAATCTAGAACAGGATCAGGACAAGACTAGACTGGTTAGATTCTATCCAATCATTTCACGGCCAAGCAAGAATTACGGCTTGATACTTTAACTAACTAGGGTTGTCACAAGCCTAATTACTAACAAGATGCAGCGAGATTATTCCACAGCCACAAGCCCTACAGACCATCCAGGTTACCCAGGTCGAAATATTAGGGTTAAATTCAGGTGGGTACATCGTCCAGGAAACGCATGTACCCTTAAGTAGCTTAAAGGGTGCAACACATGACAGTGTACTGGAAATGTGCCCTACTCGACGGCAGGCTACAGATCCCAGGCGCCCAGGTAACGGGATTGCCTGTAGCTGGGAAATCTCTTCATGACTACTGTGTTATTCTAGTTATTAGCCTTAGTCCATTTTAGTGGGTGCTCCTGACCGTGGTACTCAGGAGTCCCATCCTAGACATGATGCAAGACAAGACTGGTTTATTTATACAAGCACAATCGCCCACGGTGTCCAGATTATTATATAGGTCATATTATGTCAAGTAGCCGTCGCAACAGCTTATCAAGATATAACATGTCAGGTTATCAGGTCAAGTGTACTAGTCAGAAGTGCGCCACGACGGGCCACTATCAGGTCATGTCAGGTTACTCATGTCAGGAGTGCACCACTACGGGTCACCATCGTGTCAGGCTGAATTATCCTTTCCAAACATATTACATAAATTCGTGATTATCAAGTTCATGATAAAAGGCGTAAGGATATAAAATGGGCTAAAATATCTAATAAAATATCAATAGACAGGGCTATAGAAGAGCCAAGCTTAAGGAAATAAAACCAAACTGACACGCTGACTTAAGACAAGTCAGCCAAAGGCCATACGCTCAGTGCAAAAGTCATACGCTCAGTGAATATTTACTCCATACGACTCCTCATCAAGGCAGCGTATGAACTCCATACGACTCCTCAGCAAGGCAGCGTATGAGGACCATACGACTCCTTGTCACCCAAGTGAGCGTATGCAAGACATACACTCCCAAAAGGCAGCGTATGGACTCCATACGACTCCTTGTCACCCAAGTGAGCGTATGCAAGACATACGCTCCCAAAAGGCAGCGTATGGACTCCATACGACTCCTTGTCACCCAAGTGATCATATGCAAGACATACGCTCCCAAAAGGCAGCGTATGGACTCCATACGACTCCTTGTCACCCGTGAGCGTATGCAAGACATACGCTTCGAAAAGGCAGCGTATGGATCAGACTGCGCTGCGCTAAAGAGCGCGCGAAGCTCAGTGGCGCAAGCTAAAAAGCTCGCGTACACTGCTCACTGTCTTCTCCAAAGCAGCAAGAACTCCATGGTTGAACCCAAGCTTCAAAAGTCCATAACTTGGTCAAAAACAAGTCCAAATCCAACTTTGTAAAGTTCTATCTTGGGTGAAATTCAATTCTCTCCAACATAGAAACATCAAAACCCATAAAAATACAACTTAAATAGATCAAAACCATGTAAAACCAAAAATAGAGAAAACTTAGATCTAGAACAATGGAGACTCCAAATCACAAAATGTCAAGTTCTAATGTTGATCACCATGGCCTAATCTAGCTAATGGACAAATAAAAAGTGGTTCTCATGTGGTGGCAAGGTGCACTTGCCTATGGATATTGGTGTTGCGAGGAGGAAGGAAGAAGAAGAAGATGAAGTAATAAATGAGAGAATTATGAGGAGAGAGAAAGGTAGGTAGAGATATAAAGAGGGTGGTTGTGGTGGAAATGAGGGAGGATCATAGGCTTAAGGTGTTCCAAGCATATTGAACCAAACCAAACCAAACCAATCCTACTCCCCAAAATAAAACCAAGCCTTGCCAACTAAAACCGAGCCGAGCCAAAACTCAAAATACGAGAAAACCCCAAAACTCCGCAAGTTGAAAAAAATAAAATTCATGCCAAAATCCAATTACGAGTATAATATGAAATACGAGAAACGGGGGTGACAGACGCCCCTTTGAGTTGATCAAACAAGTCATCTATCCTCGGGAGAGGGTATTTGTTCTTGATTGTCACTGAGTTCAAGGTACGATAGTCAACACATAATCTGGACATACCATCATTCTTTTTCATAAGAAGCATCGGGGCTCCCCAAGGTGATCCACTAGTACGGATGAATCCCTTGGTCCTGAGTTCCTCAATCATCTTATACAAGATCTCCAACTCTGACGGTGCCATCCGGTCTCTCTCTGACACTGGGCTGACCCGGGGATCAAGTCTATGGTGAACTCGATCTCTCTCTCTGGTGGCATACCTGGAAGCTCTTCAGGGAAAAAAAATCGGGAAACTCTTCTATAATTCTGGAAAACTGGACTGCCGCAGCAACTGCCATCCGAAATGCTGGAGGAGAAGGCTCTATTCTGCCTCGAAAAAATGAAAACTCTGGCTCACCAGGAATGCTAAAAATAATCTTGCCCATATGGCAATCTATTCTAGCATACTGGTCCCTCAACCAATCCATCCCTAGGACCACATCATAATCGGCCATCGGAATGCTATCAACCTAGCGGGGAACTCTCTACCGCTAACTACGATCCGACACGAGGAAATACTCTATCTACTCCCACAAGTCCGTTACCAGTAAGTAATTAAGCCTTACTGATAATGACTCGGGCTCCAGCCCTATCCGTGTCACGAATCGTGCAGACATAAATACATAAATGATACGATGCACCAGAGTCAAACAATATTGATGCTGGGAAGGAGTTGACGAGAATAGTACCTGCCACTACCTCACCTGATGCAAACTCCTCCTCCACGATCAAAGCCATCACTTGACCTTGCCCTCTAGGTGCTGGTCCCCTCTGCTGGAAACCTCTGGCGATTCTGGGTCTGAGCTTGGACTTGTGTATACTGCTGGGGGTTCTGCTGCTGAAATACTTGGGCCTGAGGCGGTAAAGGCCTCGGAAACGGATACTGCTGCTGCTGGACTGGTACTGGGGTTGGCCCCTAACCGAGGGACTAGAAAGGTTGAATAGGAACTCCCCCTATTCAGGCAGTTTCTAATCCTGTGGTCTCGTGCCCCACAAGCCAAGCATAAACCCTGTGCTCTGCGACATTCTGACACCACGTGCCCTGACTTCCCACAATGAGTACAACCCATTGCGGAAGACTGCTTATGCTGCTGCTGGGGATATGCCAGGGTTGAATGCTGAATCGACGCAACGGAAGCCGCCCGCCTTGGAGCTCCAATGGTCAAAGCCCTGGGCTGCTGTGGGGCTGGTGCTGAAGACTGGTTCATCTGGCCGTGAGACCGCTTCAGACTTCCGGTCCGATCCACAATCCTCTGGGAGGTATACTCATGCCTCCTAGCTACTTTCAATACTGCATCGAAAGTCTGATGCTCGAATGCTCCACCGCCAGCAAAATCTCCAGGTGGAGTCCCTGCTGGAACCGCTGAGCTCTGTCGAACTTGGTCGCCACCAAGGTGGGAGCAAACCGACTAAGCATGGAGAACTCGATCTCATATCCATCGACCATCCTGCACATCTGCTTCAAGTTGGTAAACCTCATCTGTAGATCATACCGAGCTACAACATCAAAATACTTAGTCTAGAATCTCTCATGAAATGCTGTCCATGCAATAGGTGCCCTTAATCCAACGGCCTGCATCGTCCACCAGCTGCAGGCTAGATCCAATAACTGTAGGCGCACTACGGCCACCTTCTCGTCTTCTGGGGTCCTGACTGCTTCTAGAATAACCTCAGTATCCTGTAGCCAAGCATCTGCGGCAATAACATCTTCGCTACCATCGAAGAAGGGAGGGTTTAAGTGCTTGAAGCTGTTGGCCATACTGTTACCTTGATGACCACCTCTGTTCAAGGCATCTTGTACTGTCTGGTGCAATGCATCACCTCGACGATCCTGCGATGCAAGCAACTCTCTGATGAGTCCAACCAAGACTCTATCATCCTGCCTCGTAGGCTGGGCTGGCTGCACTGGGGGTTCTGGATCTCCGGGAAGCATGACTCGGGAAGCTGCTCCTGAGTGCTGAGCTTGATCCTCTTGTTGCGGGAGTACTCGTTGAGCTCCTTCCGGCTGATTGGTAGGATAAGGAACAGTGACGCTGAAGAAGACGACACAGGGAACAATAAGGAAGGACCAGGACAGATCAAAGATACAAGCATGTGATCAGGTCAAAATTTTAGGGATTTAGAGGATACGAGCATAAATCAAGGGCGAGTGCTGATTGAGACATCTATTCGGTGAACCCTCACATATCTTGATTCACAAGACCTGCATGGGCCACCACTTAAACCATGTAACGCCCCAGAACCAAAATACTAGAGAACGGGGACGGACATAGCCAGCTACGTATATTGAAGTGCAACCCACCTCGCTATACGGTCACGGCTGTCTAGATACATGAGGGTTTAACTACAAGCCATCAGTCTCTTATGGTCATGAACAAACCTTGTCTCAATCTCAAGCAAGTAATAACAGTTACAAGATGTCAGAGCACCAAATATACAATAGTAAGGCGTCCCATACATTACATATTTGGATGATCATGAAGCTAGTCATACAAAATATGAAGACTAGTAAGAGTTTCAGTCATACATGATCAATCCTAGGATTTGTTCATCATGCTAAGCCCGTAGGCAGACAGTAAGTAAAGTACAATCGAGCAAACACGTGCTCGTCGGCTAAACGCCTCAAAAATATTTTTACAATAGAGTGGGAGAGCATAAAACCCACTCGTTGCCAGGGTTACGCCTGGTGGTCACCATCTGGCTGGAAGGTAGGGAGATCCTCTGGGGCTGCTCCGGTATCTGGCCATACAAAACCAGCTGGGTCAGATCCCAGAAAGAGCAAGTGCCACAAAGGAGGCTTCACTTCAGAACTAAAACCAGTAATTAGCACAAAACATAATTATATAATAAAAGACTGGAAATATGGAAACATCATGATGATATACGATAAGATAACCATGGGACTATTCAGATAACCAAGTTAACCCGTAAACCAAACAAGGACCGGGGTTGTAACCTTCATCTGAACGAAACTTAGTTTTCTACCATTTATCGATAAAGTAAGCACAAGCATTCAGGTCATGCTAACGATCTTGTATAGAATCAGGACAAGGCTTGACTGGGTTAGACTCCATCCAATCATTCACGGCTAAGCAATGAGTACGGCTTGATACTTTAACTAACTAGGGTTATCACAGGCCTAATTACTAGCAAGATGTAATGAGATTGTTCCACAGCCACAAGCCCTGCAGACCATCCAGGCTATCCAGACACAAATTAGGGGTTGAATTCATGTGGGTACATCGTCCGGAAAATGCATGTACCCTTAAGTAGCTTGAAGGGTGCAACACATGACAGTGTACTGGAAATGTGCCCCTCGACGACAGGCTACAGATCCCATGATGGGGCACCCAGATAACGGGATTGCCTGTAGCTGGAAAATCTCTTCATGACTACTGGATCATTCTAGTTATTAGCCTTAGTCAGTTTAAGTAGGTACCCCTGACCGTGGTACTCAGGGGTCCCTGCCCTAGATATGATGCGAGACAATACTGGTTCATTCATACAAACACGTTCGTCCACGGTGTCCTGGCCATTCATTCTTGTGATGTCATGCTAGCCGTCGCAACAGTATTCAATAGTTCCTACCATGCTTATTAGTCATGTCATGTCATGTCATGTTATGTTATGTCAGTTACTTGCCATACCATGCCATGTACAATTACCATTCCAAATATATTAAATAAATTCGTGATTATCAAGTTCATGACAAAAGGCGTAAGAATATAAAAGAGCAACGGGGTACGCCATAGGGACTCAAAGTCTCTACGCGAGCAAGACTACGCTAGGTCAAATAGACCCTGAGCGTAAAACAGCTCTACGCGGGCGAGGCCTAAGGATAGGCAGCTCTACGCGAGCAAGAGAGCAGGTGGGTGGGATTCTACGCGAGCAAGCGCTTTACGCTAGCAAAGCCGCATGCAGGTGAGACTCCACGCGGGCAACCCCTTTACGCGAGCGGGAGTCTAGCCTCTGCGTAGAGCTCGGTTCAGCTCTGCGTAGAATAGATTACGCGATCACGTGAGAACGTGTGCGTAAGGGTAATTAATACGCGGGCACGTAAAACGTGTGCGTAAAGAGGGTAAATGATACGCTGGCACGTAAAACGTGGGCGTAAAACTAAATACTATGCTAGCACGTAAGAACGTGTACGTAAAAACTTCATCTTCTCTCCAAGGTAAAGAGAAGCAGGCGTAAAAGCTCAAGAGCTCAAGAAAGCCCCATCTCGGTCAAGACTTGGTGAAATCCAGCCATTCAAAAGCCAAACTTGCGTAAAATCGAAATTTCCACCACATGGAACTCTCTATTTTCGAAAACAACCAAGTTCAGTAGATCAAAACCATGAAGATCAAAATACTAAAACTTAGATCTACATGAAATAAACCATGGAAACTAAAATGCTAAGTACTAAGGTATCTTAGAATCTCGTGAGGAAGTGTCACCCTCATTTTTCCGTATTTCGTATTTATGCTCGTAGTTGGATTTTGGCTTGTATTTTTTTAATTTTCTCGACTTGCAGAATTTTGGGTTCTCTCGTATTTCGGGTTTTGGTTCGGCTTGGTTTTAATTGGTTTGGTTTAGTTGGTTGGTTTAATATGTAGTGGAACACCTTAACCTACACTCGTCCCTCATTTCCACCACAACCACCCTCATTATATCCCCACCTAACTTTCTCTCTCCCCTTTACTCTCCATTAATTTTTTTCTTCTTCTTCCTTCTTCCACACACACCACACCATAGGCAAGTGCTCCTTGCCACTACATAAGGACCCAATATTATTTGTCCATTAGCTTAAGGAGATGGTTTTGAACAACCTTAGGTCTTGATGTTTTGTGTTTTAAAGCTTCATCTGTTCTAGATCTAATTTTTTTCCATTTTCAGAAATTAGTGGTTTTGACCTATTTTGAGTTGGTTTTGGTGGGTTTTGATGCCTCTATGTTGTAGAGAATCAAATTTTACCCAAGTTAGAACTTTAAAAATCCGAATTTGGAGTTTTATTGGCAAAGTTGTGAGATTTTGAACTTTGGAACCCATTGTTAGTGTCTTCTCAGCCAACTTGGAGAAGAAGGCCACCCGGACCCGTGCCCGCGCCGCGCTGTTGCGCGCGCACGCCGCCGTGATGGCGCGCCTCCCGCGCGCACTCCGCTGCGCTGGCCCTTCCGCGCGCACTCCGCTGTGCTGCGCCCTTGCGTGCGCACTCCGCTGCGCTGCGCCCTCCCGCGCGCACTCCGTGCCGCGCCCTTACGCGCGCAACTCCGCTGCGCTGCGCCCTTGCGCGCGACTCCGCTGTGCTGCGCCCTCCGCGCGCACTCCGCTGCGTGCGCCCTTGTGCGCGCATCGCTGCGCTGTGCCCTTGTGCGCGCACTCGCTGTGCTGTGCCCTCCCGCGCGCACTCGCTGCGCTGGCCCTCCGCGCGCACTCCGGCCGCGCCTTCCGCGCGCACTCCGCTGCGCTGCGCCCCGCGTGCTCGTCGGGACGGCCCTTGCGCGTTCTGACTCGCGTTGCCCGCTCGCGCTTGGTGTGTTGCGGTGTTCCTCGAGCGCTCTTGACGCCGCTCGCGCACCCTAGCCGAGCCTTGCCCGGCCCCCCCTTGGGTCGCCTTTAGCCAGCACCCTGTGCTCTGGTGGACCTTGGTCCTTGGTTTTGGTTAAGTTTTGTTTCTGAGATTTTCTGTCCACACACGACTTGACTTGGTCTAAACGTCTTGACACGATTTTCTATGATTTGACATGATTCGGCTTGCGGCTAGTTTTTTATCTTGTTAATAAGGCGTATAACTTCGTAACTTGGTAACTTGAACTGTAACTTGATAACTCGGCTTGATTGAAAGTGGCCCGCGGAGGCGACTCTGACTTGACATGACTTGACTGCCTGATAGCATGTAACTTGACTTGTCTTGACACGTGGGTGTATACTTGTTGCTCTGGTGCACAAATCACTTGTATGTCTTGCATCATGTCTAGGACGTGACTTCCTGGGTACCACGGCCAGGGAGCGCTAAATTGTAGGCTAATTATTAGATCAAACTAGAACATAGAGAATTTCCAAGTCACAGGCAATCTCGTTACTGGGCGCTTTAATGGACTTGTAGCTTGCCGACGAGTAGAGCACATTTCCAGCACACTGTCATGTGTTGCACCCTCTAAGTCACTAAGGGTACATTTGTCTCCCGGGCAATGTACCACCTATAACTCTCAACCGCGGAAGGATAACTGGATAGTCTGCAGGGCTTGGGACTGGGAGTTTCTTACTGCATCTTGTTAGTAATTAGGCTTGTGATAACCCTAGTTAGTTTAAAGTAGTAAGCCGTAGTACTTGCTTGGCCGATGTGAATGAATGGTGTCCAGCCTGTCTTAGTCTTGTCTAGTCTTGTACCTGGAATTGTCATGATGTTTACTTATCTCTAACGATAAGGGTAGAGGCAGGAGCTATTCAGGCGAAGGGTTACAATCCCGGTCCTTGTTGGTTTAAGGATTGTAACCTGGCTCCCGGAATGGTTCCACATCCCTAGTCATTTATCGCCTGTGTATTTATTACTTGTACTTTCCTTATTCTTTATGTTCTGATATGCTGGCTTTTGTTCTTATCTGTGGCCTCCTTGGTGGCACTTGCTCTTTCTGGGGTTTGGACCCAGCTGGTTTGTGTGGCCAGATTTCGGAGCAGCTCCCGAAGATCTACCGAGCTCCCAGCCCAATGGTGACAACTAGACGGAACCCGGGCCAAGAGGGGTTTTCCTTTTTGCTTCACCCACTTATATGTAAATTTATTCGTTGAGGCGTTTACGACGAGCACCTGTTAGCTCGATGCATTTACTTATGTCTGCCTACGGGCTGTAAACATGATTAACAAATCCTAGGGTTGATCATGTATGACTGAAACTCTTGCTAGTCCTATCATTTTGTACGACTAGCTCATGATCATCCAATATGTAATATTGGGACGCCTTAAATATGTATTGATGCTCTAAGATCTTGTACTTACTTTAATGCTTGAGATTGAGACAATAGGCTTGACCTCAAGAGACTGCTGGCTTGTAGTAAACCCTCATATCTAGACAGCCGTGACCGTATAGTTGAGATGTATCCTATTTCAATATACGTAACTGGCTGTGTCTGCCCCCGCTCTCCAGTATTCTGGTCTGGGGCGTGACACGGTTTAAGTGGGGCCCATGCAGGTCTGTCAATCAAGAAATGTGAGGGTTTACCGAATAGATGTCTCAATCAATCTTCGCCCTTGATTATCTGCTCGTGTCTTCAAATCCTGAGAATCTCGACCTGATCACATTGCTTGTATCATTGATCGTCCTGGTCCTTTCTTTATGTTCCCTATGCGTCTTCTTCAGCGGCATTACTCCCGGACCTGCCAACCAGCCAGAGGAAGCTCGACAAGCGCCCCAGCGCCAGGAAGATTAAGCTCAGCACTCTGGAGTAGCCTCCGAGTTATGCTTTCCGGAGGCTCAGTACCTCCAGTTCAGGCAGCTCCGCCCGCTCAACCAGCTAGACTGGATGAGGGACCTTTGGTAGGGCTTATCAGAGAACTGTTGCATCCAAGATCGTCGAGGCGACGCCTTGCACCAGGAAGTTCATGATGCACTAAACCGAGGAGGTCCCCAAGGGAATCAGGCGGCCAACAGTTTCAAGCGCTTGAACCCTCCCTTCTTTGACGGCAGTGAGGATGCGATTGCCGCGGACGCTTGGCTTCAGGATACAGAGGTGGTTCTAGAAGCAGCTAGGACACCTGAGAATGAGAAGGTGGCGGTGGTACGCCTACAGTTGTTAGACTTGGCTCGCGATTGGTGGGCAGCTCAGGCCATGGGGTTAGCGGCACCAGTCACTTGGGCGACGTTCAGAGAAAGGTTCCAGACGAAGTACTTCGATGCGTGGCACGGTACGACCTGCAGACTAGGTTCACCAACTTGAAGCAAGGAGGCAGGACAGTCGATGGCTATGCGACCGAGTTTTTAGGCTGAGTAGGTTCGCCCCCACCTTGGTGGCAACCGAGTTCGATAGGGCCCAGCGGTTCCAGCAGGGACTGCATTTAGAGATATTATGGCTGTGGAGCAGTTCGAGCACCAGACGTTCGATGCAGTGTTGAAGGCAGCGAGGAGGCATGAGTATACCTCCGGAGAATTGTGGACAGGACCGGAGGCAGGAAACGGTCCCACAACCAGATGCACCAATATTCAGCTCCAGCCCCGGCAGCTAGGGGTAACTATTGGAACTCCGAGGCGGGCGGCCTCAGTGGCGTCGGTTCAGCATTCGACCCCGACGCACCGCAGCAGCAGAAGAAGCAGTCTTCCGGTGGGATGTTCTCATTGCGGGAAGCCGGGCCATGTAGTGGCAGAGTGTCGTAGGGCACAGGGATTGTGCTTGGCTTGTGGAGGAGCAGACCACCATATAGGGACCTGCCCGAATAGGGGAGGTCCATCATCATCAATCTTCTAGTTCATCAGTGAGAGGACCAGCCCAGCTCCAGTTTAGCAGCAACAGCAGTACCCGAGGCCATTGCGCCAGGCCCAGGCCTTTCAGCAGCAGAACCAGCAGCAGTTCCCAGGCTCCAGCACAGAACGACAGAGGGGTTTCCAGCAGAGAGGACCCGCAGCTAGAGGTCAGGCTATGATGATGACCATGGAAGAAGAAGTTGCACCAGGTGAGGTAGTGGCAGGTACTATTCTCGTCAACACCTTACCAGCATCTGTATTATTTGATTTTGGTGCATCGCATTCATTCATGTCTGCACGATTTGCGACACGGATAGGATTGGAGCCCGAGTCATTATCAGTGAGGCTCAATATACTTACTGGTAATGGTCTTGTGGGAGTAGATCGAGTATTTCCTCGTGTCGGATCGTAGTTAGCGGTAGAGAGTTCCCGCTAGGCTCATAGAATTCCCTATGGCAGACTATGATGTAGTCCTAGGCATGGATTGGTTGAGGAACCATTATGCTAGGATAGATGCCATATTGGCAGAGTTGTCTTTAGTATTCCCGGAGAGCAGAGTTTTCATTTTCCAGAGGACAGTAGAGCCATCTCCTCCAGTATTGCGGATGGCAAGCAGCAGTGCAGTTGCCCCGGATAGTTGAAGAGTTTCCAGATGTCCCAGAGGAACTTCCAGGAATGCCACCAGAGCGGGAGATCGAGTTCACCATCGACTTGATTCCCGGGACAGCACCAGTATCAGAGCGAGTCTACAGAATGACGCCTTCAGAGTTGGAGATTTTGTATAAGACGATTGAAGAACTTAGAACCAAGGGATTCATTCGTGCTAGTGGATCGCCTTGGGGAGCCCGATGCTTCTTGTGAAAAAGAAGGATGGTACGTCCAGGCTATGTGTGATTATCGTACCTTGAATCAGTGACAATCAAGAACAGATACCCTCTCCCGAGAATAGATGATTTGTTGATCAACTCAAAGGGGCTTCAGTTTTCTCGAAGATAGACTTGCGGTCAGGATACCACCAGATCAGAGTCAGAGAGCAAGACATCCCGAAGACGGCGTTCAGATCTAGGTACGGGCATTGGGAGTTTTTAGTTATGCCCTTTGGAGCGACCAATGCGCCGGCAGTGTTCATGGACCTCATGAACCGTATTTTCATGCCTTACTTGGACCAGTTTGTGATAGTGTTCCTTGATGACATCCTGGTCTACAGCAAGAGTGAAGCGGAGCATGAGCAGCATCTCGTGTGGTTCTTCAGATTCTCAGAGAGCACCAGTTGTACGCCAAGTTCAGTAAATGCGAGTTCTGGCTCGATCGCATTTCTTACTTGGGTCACATCATTACCAGAGGAGGAGTGGAAGTGGATCCCCAGAAGATTGTGGCTATCGAGTCATGGCCAGTACCCAGCTCAGTGGCCGAAGTTCGCAGCTTTCTTGGATTGGCCGGCTACTACCGACGGTTCGTCTCTGATTTGCAAGGATTTCAGCGCCGATGACCCAGTTGACCGCAAGGATGTGCCATTTGTATAGACAGCAGAATGTCAGTAATCATTTGAGAAGTTGAAGCGAGGTTTGATAACGGCTCCCATTCTCACCCTTCCAGATGGGACCGGAGGATTTACAGTTTATTGTGACGCTTCAGGCAGAGGATTGGGATGTGTTTTGATGCAGCATGGAAAGGTAATCGCTTATGCGTCACGTCAACTCCGTGATCATGAGAAGAATTACCCGACCCACGACTTGGAGCTTGCAGCAGTAGTGTTTGCACTTAAGTTGTGGAGGCATACTTGTACGGAGACAGAGTAGAGATTTACTGATCATAAGAGCCTGAAGTATGTTTCATCCAGAAGGACCTTAATATGCGGCAGAGAAGATGGCTCGAGCTACTGGTGGACTACGATGTGGATTTGCAGTATCATCCAGGGAAGGCCAACGTCGTAGCAGATGCGTTGAGCCGGAGAGCCGGAGTTTATTTCCTGACAGCGCAACCAGAGCTATTGTTGGATCTTCAGAAGATGGGAATTGAAGTGATTCTTCCTTCCAATGTGGCCTTGATGGCCAGCTACAGATTCAGTCCACCATAGTTGAGAGGATCCGGACAGCACAGTTAACAGATTCCAAGATTCAGGCTCAGAGCAGAGTGTGAAGCAGGAAGAAGGCCAGAGTTATGTATTCATGAGGATGGTACACTTCGACACGGTACGCATTTGTGTACCCAGTGGAGATATCAGACAGGAAGTCATGGCAGAGGCTCACAGTTCGCAGTATTCCATCCACCCAGGCAGCACGAAGATGTACCGAGATATTCGTCAACACTTTTGGTGGAATGGTATGAAGAGAGAGATAGCCCGGTATGTCTCTCGATGTTTGGTTTGCCAACAGGTCAAGGCTGAACATCAGAGACCAGCTGGACTTCTTCAACCTTTGCCGATCCCAGAATGGAAATGGGAGCACATTACCATGGATTTCGTGACTGGATTACCAGATCTCCGGCAGGCAGAGATGCTATTTGGGTCATTGTGGACAGGCTTACCAAGGTGGCACACTTTCTTCTATTTAGAGTTGGACAGTCGACGGCGCAGCTAGCAGAGATGTATCTCAGGCAGATCGTCAGACTCCACGGAGTGCCAGTCAGCATAGTATCAGACAGGGATACGAGATTCACATCGCACTTCTGGCGCAGTCTTCATCAAGGTTTGGGGACTCGTCTCAAGTTCAGCTCAGCGTATCATCCACAGACAGATGGGCAGTCAGAGCGTACTATACAAACTCTCGAAGATATGTTGCGGTCATGTACCCTCGACTTCGGTGGTTCGTGGAAGGATCACCTGCACCTAGTGGAATTCTCGTACAACAATAGTTTCCAGGCCAGTATCCAGATGGCACCCTTTGAGGCTCTGTATGGCAGGAAGTGCAGGTCCCCGTTAGCTTGGGACGATGTCGGAGAGAGGCAGATGCTCGGTCCAGAACTGATTTCTCAGACGGTGGAAGTGGTCAGGAAAGTCAGAGATCACCTCGAGTTGCTCAGGATCGCCAGCGCCATTGGGCCGATGCTCATCGGCGTCCCTTAGAATTTGCTGTCGGCGACCATGTATTCCTTAGGATCTCGCCTACCCGTGGCGTCATTCGTTTTGGCGTGCGGGGAAAGCTTAGTCCTAGTATATAGGGCCGTTCGATATTCTAGAGCGAGTAGGTGATGTGTCCTATCGTCTCGCTCTTCCGCCGTCGCTAAGTGAGGTACATGATGTATTCCATGTATCCCAATTAAGACGGTACATCCCGGACCCGAGCCATATCCTAGATCATTCGGAATTGGTTGTTGGTACCAACCTTTCATATGAGGAGAGGCCCGTGTCTATAGGACGGAGAGAAAAGACGCTCAAGAACAAGACTATTAACTTAGTCCGTGTTGCTTGGGGTCATCACTCTCTAGGTGAGTCAACGTGGGAGCGTGAGGACGACATCCGATCGCGATATCCCTACCTGTTTGACTCGTGAGGTATAATGTCTTTCTTATGCCTTACGCTTTCCCTTCCTTGCTTGCATTGTATGATTGTATGATTGAACTGCTTAGCGTAGCTTGTGTGTTAGTTGGCTTGTCGTGGCAATCTCTAGCTCCTTGATTAAATTCCGAGGACGGAATTCTTTGAAGGTGGGTAGAGTTGTCACCCTCATTTTTCCGTATTTCGTATTTATGCTCGTAGTTGGATTTTGGCTTGTATTTTTTTAATTTTCTCGACTTGCAGAATTTTGGGTTCTCTCGTATTTCGGGTTTTGGTTCGGCTTGGTTTTAATTGGTTTGGTTTAGTTGTTGGTTTAATATGTAGTGGAACACCTTAACCTACACTCCTCCCTCATTTCCACCACAACCACCTCATTATATCCCCACCTAACTTTCTCTCTCCTTTACTCTCCATTAATTTCTCTTCTTCTTCCTTCTTCCACACAACACCACACCATAGGCAAGTGCTCCTTGCCATACATAAGGACCCAATATTATTTGTCCATTAGCTTAAGGAGATGGTTTGAACAACCTTAGGTCTTGATGTTTTGTGTTTTGAAGCTTCATCTGTTCTAGATCTAATTTTTTTCCATTTTCGGAAATTAGTGGTTTTGACCTATTTTGAGTTGGTTTTGGTGGGTTTTGATGCCTCTATGTTGTAGAGAATCAAATTTTACCCAAGTTAGAACTTTAAAAATCCGAATTTGGAGTTTTATTGGCAAAGTTGTGAGATTTTGAACTTTGGAACCCATTGTTAGTGTTCTTCTCAGCCAACTTGGAGAAGAAGGCCACCCGGACCCGTGCCCGCGCCGCGCTGTTGCGCTGCGCGCCGCCGTGTGGTGCCCCTCGCGCGCACTCCGCTGCGCTGCGCCCTTCCGCGCGCACTCCGCGCTGCGCCCTTGCGCGCGCACTCCGCTGCGCTGCGCCCTCCCGCGCACTCCGTACCGCGCCCTTCCGCGCGCACTCCGCTGCGCTGCGCCCTTGCGCGCGCACTCCGCTGTGCTGCGCCCTCCCGCGCGCACTCCGCTGCGCTGCGCCCTTGCGCGCGCACTCCGCTGCGCTGCTCCCTTGCGCGCGCACTCCGCTGTGCTGCGCCCTCCCGCGCACACTCCGCTGCGCTGCGCCCTCCCGCGCGCACTCCGTGCCGCGCCCTTCCGCGCGCACTCCGCTGCGCTGCGCCCCGCGCGCTCGTCGGACGCGCCCTTGCGCGTTCTGACTCCGCGTTGCCCCCGCTCGCGCCTTTGGTGTGTTGCGGTTGTTCCTCGAGCGCGTCTCTTGACGCCGCTCGCGCACCTAGCCCGAGCCTTGCCCGGCGCCCCCCTTGGGTCGCCTTTAGCCCAGCACACCCTGTGCTCTGGTGGACCTTGGTCCTTGGTTTCTGGTTAAGTTTTGTTTTCTGAGATTTTCTTGTCCACCACACGACTTGACTTGGTCTAACACGTCTTGACCGATTTTCTATGATTTGACATGATTCGGCTTGCGGCTAGTTTTTCTCCTATCTTGTTAATAACTTGGCGTATAACTTCGTAACTTGGTAACTTGAACCTGTAACTTGATAACTCGGCTTGACTTGAAAGTGGCCCGCGGAGGCGCACTCCTGACTTGACATGACTTGACTTGCCCTGATAGCATGTAACTTGACTTGTCTTGACACCGTGGTGTACTACTTGTTGCTCTGTGCAAATCACTTGTCTTGTCTTGCATCATGTATAGGACGTGACTTCCTGGGTACCACGGCCAGGGACTCGCGCTAAATTGGATTAGGCTAATTATTAGATCAAACTAGAACATGGAGAATTCCCAGTCACATGCAATCTCGTTATCTGGGCGCTTTAATGGACTTGTAGCTTGCCGACGAGTAGAGCACATTTCCAGCACACTTTCATGTGTTGCACCCTCTAAGTCACCTAAGGGTACATTTGTCTCCCGGGCAATGTACCCACCTATAACTCTCAACCCGCGGAAGGATAACTGGATAGTCTGCAGGGCTTGGGACTGGGAGTTTCTTACTTGCATCTTGTTAGTAATTAGGCTTGTGATAACCCTAGTTAGTTAAAGTAGTAAGCCGTAGTACTTGCTTGGCCGATTGTGAATGAATGGTGTCCAGCCCTGTCTAAGTCTTGTCTAGTCTTGTACCTGGAACTCTTGATCATGATTGTTTTACTTATCTCTAACGATAAATGGGTAGAGGCAGTGAGCTATTCAGGCGAAGGGTTACAATCCCGGTCCTTGTTTGGTTTAAGGATTGTAACCTGGCTCCCGGAATGGTTCCACGTCCCTAGTCATTTATCGCCCTGTGTACTTTTATTACTTGTACTTTCCTTTATTCTTTATGTTCTGATATGCTGGCTTTTGTTCTTATCTGTGGCCTCCTTTGTGGCACTTGCTCTTTCTGGGGTTTGACCCAGCTGGTTTTGTGTGGCCAGATTTCGGAGCAGCTCCCGAAGATCTACCGAGCTCCCAGACCAATGGTGACAACTAGACGGAACCCGGGCCAAGAGTGGGTTTTCCTTTTTGCTTCACCCACTTATATGTAAATTTATTCGTTTGAGGCGTTTAGCCGACGAGCACCTGTTAGCTCGATGCATTTACTTACTGTCTGCCTACGGGCTGTAAACAAGATTAACAAATCCTAGGGTTGATCATGTATGACTGAAACTCTTGCTAGTCCTATCATTTTGTACGACTAGCTTCATGATCATCCAATATTTGGGACGCCTTATAATTATGTATTTGATGCTCTAAGATCTTGTACTTACTTTAATTGCTTGAGATTGAGACAATAGGCTTGACCTCAAGAGACTGCTGGCTTGTAGTAAACCCTCATATCTAGACAGCCGTGACCGTATAGTTGAGATGTATCCTATTTCAATATACGTAGCTGGCTGTGTCTGCCCCCGCTCTCCAGTATTCTGGTTCTGGGGCGTGACAGGAAGACAATGGAACAACAAAATTTGAGTTCCTCCATGAAGCAAGTTGCACTTATCTAAGCCTCTCTTGGTAGGTGGAGAGAGTTAATGGAGGAAGAAGAATAAGTAAATAAAGAAGTGAATGAGGAGAGAGAAAGGGGTTGGTGGCTTATAAGGAAGAGAGTGGGTGGTAGGTGGGGTTGGTCCACATGCAAAAACCGAACCAAGCCGAACCAAGCCAAACCAAGCCAAACCAAGCAACCGAAATGCCAAAATAAACCATACGATGAGACATGTAATATGAGTCAAAATACGTACACGTATACCAAATACGTAATACGAACTACGGGCGTTACATGAAGACATCCCTTCGCCAAAGCGCAGAAGATGCAGAAGACTCAGGCTCAGTGCTAAAAAGACAAAACAAAAGATATGTAGAGGTCCCTTCATTGTCATGTCTACCAAAGTCTAGTACAGACACATCAAGACCACACATAAGGGATTAATTCTATTCTTCTACAAAGGATCTAGTACAGATTCGGCAGAAGCCTAGAAGGATCTACAAGGGATGAAATCTTCATTGAAGCATTGCCTTCATTCTTCTCGATACACACGTTGGAGGATTGACCTCCACCGAAGCATGTTCTGATATTCTAGTGGGCACAGCCTCCCAGAAGTATATCAGTAACTCAGCACTTTGAAAAAGCCAGAGTCTTCAAGCCAGAGGCGCAGCCACCTGCCTGTGCCAATCTCAGGAATAAGATGGTGGTAGGGCCCTCCTCCCCTTCTTTTATTCCAGAAGCCGGTGTCTTCACTCCAGAGGCGCATCTATCTACCTGTGCCAATCTCAGACGTGCAAGGGTGTCATACCCTTCCCTTCGCAGCCAACGCCTTCACTGTCAAAGGCACATCTACTTACCTGTGTCCGCATGAGGCACGAGATGGTGATATGCTCACACTATCTCCATTCCTACGATGCAGTCATCTGCTCTGGATCAGAAGCTTAAGTCACTTCTCTACAATTGACTTGGGAACTCCTATCATAACCAATGCAAGTCAACTTGTCGCCCCAAAAGCACAGTAACCTTGCCAACCTGAAGCACAAGCCTACTTGTCGCCTACAGCACAGTGACTTGTAGCCCGAAACACAGCTTCGTAAGTTGCTCTATACGCACAAAAGTCTCGTCTTCATTCGAAAGCAAGTTCACTCATCGCCTGAAAACACAGAGGTTCCGTCGTCTCCAGAAGTACGGTCTACTCGTCGCCATAGAAGCGCAGCAGCACTTAGTCCTCGCCAGAGGTGCAGGAAGCATGGGTCTACCCCAATTGGTTTGTTTAAACCGCCTCTTGCAGAGAAGATTGAGATTAAATCGTGATTGATATTATATCAGATTGTCACGACCCGTACCCGCTTTTTGGATACGAGCTCGTGAGCAAGCCAGCTACGTATCGAGCGGACTCCAGCTCGACTCGAGTACGTATAAGCTATCCAGAATATGGTATCATGTCTAATCTAAACTATATCTCAATCGACAACAAGAATAAGAAACACGAATGAACAATTATGGGTCATGGTCTGCAGCCCATTATCATATTATCCGATTAGACTCCAAGAATGATATGAGTCTATAAAATAAGCATAATATATCATGGTACGGAATATAAAGCACGAGAGGATAATAAGAAATATCACAAGCAAATACCTGTATCCCTGCAGGTGTAATCATTACCATCATGAGCCGCTAACTAAACTCCACGCAGTCGCTAAACCTGAAGAGATCATCAGGTCCTCAGAGGACTAGCAAGATACATAATATACAAGCCAACATATAACAGTACAAATATAAAAAGAAGTAAGGAACAATCAAGGATATTCAACGAGACAAAATGAACTAAGATACAAGATCTAAACACAAGGATCCTAAGATACTGGCATGCCATACTAGAAATGGCTAATAGGTCAAAGCTATAGACTGCAGTCAAGGCAAGCACTCACAATCTATAGTGTCTCAATTGCAGTCAAGGCAAGCACTCACAACCAAGATGGTAGCCAATCCTAGTATAAAAATCCTATAGACCGTAGTCAAGGTAAGCACTCACAATCTATAGAATGTCAAAGTCAAGTCCTACTCAAGTCATGTCAAGTCAAGTCAAGTTATAATCAAGTCGAGGGAATCATGGTGTAGGACTAGACGACTTTATCAAGGAATACATATGAAACTAACGCAGTGTAACAGATAGAAATATCATAACAGAAAGGAACAAGAATGTGCAGACAACTAGAAACATGTAAAGTAAAACTATAACAGGATGAGTGTACTAGACATGGAATAAAGCAATCACGAATGTAAGAAAAAGAACAGCAGCGAGATAATGAACATGCATATAAATTATATTGTATAAGTTGGCAAGGTATACTTGCCTGGAGGTTGCACGAAGAGCCAACAATAAACCGTGAACCGGTAAGCCAAATAAGTCCAAAATCTACAAATGTCTCCGAAAGCTGAAACAGACATTGCCAACATTCTCAGAATAGTCTAATTAGCTAGGATTGCCTGTCCTTAAGTCCAATTCTGGACACAGGGGCAAAACGGTAATTTTGGACAAAAACGATGTCCGCCGCGTTGGACCCGCTTTGCAACAAAAATTGTGCCAGAGTCAATGGTCTCTAAAGTTGTCAAATTATATGTCAACAAGTTCGGTTTTCCAATACGAACCCAACCGTATGTCCAAAGTTGGATTCCGGCGGGCCGTGCACAAAATCATCCGTTGAGTCGGACCGTGGGGCCCACAAAACGGCGATCCGATCAACTGTCTCAGAATTGGACCAAACTTGGCATACAGGACCAGAAAAATGATACGGTCCTGTTGGCGCAAGTTTTGTCTCGAACTGACGAACGTGCACAAAGTAATTGGAAAATTTGTACAGAGACCGATACGGTGAATTTCGATGGATACGCATCAAATTCGTAGCGCACACGCGACCAATTTAAATTCCGTCAAAGCCCACACGTCCACGAAGCCGTTACGCACCTTTCGATGGTTTCGGTTCACGATCACGTCGTCTGGAATGGCGGGACGCACGTCGTATCGAAGGTTTTCGTGATTTTTAAAATAGATTTTCGGTAAACTTCGGGATCGGATTTCTCGACACGTAGTCGATGATTTTCAAATCCACAAAGAGGGTTGTAAAGTCCTATATGTTGTCTAAATAATTGTTCAATTTGAATTCTAAATTGGTCATATTGACCAGAATCGGCCTTCCAACATGGGCGTTTGGATTGGGTTTTAGTGTTCTGTTCGAACAGTGATTCGCCAGTTTTGGCATCGATTTTTCGGGCGATCTAGCGCACTATAATTATTTCTATATGAAGAAAATTGAAGTGGTATAGGTTGGGTTTATACCAGAAAAGATGGCTCGACGAATGATCGACTATTCACGAAGATTTTTTATGCCGAAGTGGCTCATCCGCTGCTACTGCTGCTGTTCTGTTTTCTCTCCGCTGTCGCGCTGCGGCCGTCCGACTTGCCGTCGGCGACTGCCTCGCGATGACGCGAGGTTGGGGGTGGTCGCCCAGTGGCTGGGGTACGCACGGCGGGGGAGTAGGGTTAGGTTTCCAATATTTACTCTCTCACGATATGTATATACATACACGCGATCTCTCTCGGATGGGGCTCGGGTCTGAAGTTGCTACTGTGGGTTCGGCCGCTGCTTTGCTGGGCTGGGATTGCTTTAGTATTTGTTAGGGAAGAATTTAGTTCAGGATGGCTGGCTGGGCTGGGCCCTTAGCATGGCCGGGCTGGGCTGAGCCCTTAGCTAGGCCGGACTGGGCTGCTGCTTATGTTAATATATATATAAATCTATATGCATATCTGTATACACTCACACACACACACACACACACACACATATATCTATATATATATATTTATATGTATATATATATAAATATAATATATATATATATATTTTTTTTATATATAAATATAATATATATATATATATATCTATATATATATATATATATATATATATATATATATATATATATATATATATATATATATATATATATGCACATATACACCTTATATATATTATATTTATATATATATTTTTTTTATTTTATTTTATATATTATATTTATATATATACATACACATGTATATAATATATATATACATACTCACTATATAATATATATTTATATATACATATACATACACCCGTATTCAATATATATTTATATACATACTCACATATATAATATATATTATATATACATATATGTACACACGTATTCAATATGTATTTATATATACATACTCACATATATAATCTATACACACACACACACACACATATATCTATATATATATATATATATATATATATATATATATATATATATATATATATATATATATATATATATAAATATATATATATATATATATATATATATATATATATATATATATATATTTTATATATATATATATATATTTTATATATATATATAAATATATATATATATATATATATATATATATATATATATATATATATATATATATATATATATATCTATATATATATATATATATATATATATATATATATATATATATATAATAAATAATTTAATAAATATAAAACGTTATCATTTAATTACAACAAAGTAATATTAATGATAATAAAAATCCTAATAACAATTAAATAGTCCAAAAGTCGTTTCTGATGATACAACATGCACACTACTTATATGGCTCCAGAAGATCATACAAATTTTGTAAAACACTATTTGATAATAATAATACCTATAATCTACCCATAACAAATATTCTTTGAAAATAATTGCCAATTCCAAAAATATATACAAAAATACTTGCACTTACCAAACATGTCTACAAGGTCGTACTTGGTCCCACTACATGCCTAACTGGGCTTGAATTTGACTTGGGCCCAATCTGGTCAGGTTCGGTACAACCGGGTTCCCTAAAACTCAATAATATAATTAAATAATAAATAAAATCTTCGGTACGGTTTAAGTCGCAACTTGGCCTGGTTTTCCTAGTTAGGACGTCACTATGGCTCGGTCTTTCCTACCATGGCTAATACACTAGTCAAGGCACACTACTGCACTACCCGTGCCATGATTCATAGACATCTTGGTCTCCAATTCTCAACCATGATTAAAATCATCTACCGTAATAATTGACTAAATAATTATTTATAAAAACAAATTTAAAAATCACCATTAAATCAAATAAATGAATAAATAAATATTTCAAAAAAATGTTTTCGGGAAGGGGAGCTACATAGATTGATTTAAATCTTAGACGAGGATCAATTACTCCAAATCTAAGATGAAATCCCAAGATTTACTCGGCTGTATCCGAGCAAGCAAATCGGCACGCGCCACGTGTTACCTCCTTCGGTTATGTTTATAACCACCAGAGATCTCGTTTGAGGGGAATCTCGATGTCCGCCACGTGTCAGCGCCGCAGAAGTCTGCACCGTGCAATGACGGCAGATTCTTTCATATCTCAGGAACCCTAATGCACATCGCATATGTACTCGGTTCTCTATAAATAGAAGGAGTTCTTCTTCCACCAAAGTATCAAAATCGATTGAGGGAACATCGATAATCGATAGTCTTCAAAGGAGCAGCGATCTTCATGCACGAAGAGTCGACCACTCTCATCCACCTATCAACCAAAGAACCAACCAACCAACCATCTTCAAGGGATCTTCTCATCCAGACGGCCTCTTGATTGGTGACCCCAGAGTCCCATCAAAGGCGCTAGAGAGCCATAACAAGGTTGTTTCGTCGTCAGATCGTCAACGGAGTAAAGGAGCCGCCGTAGTGCTCGATTTCCACCATTACACTTTTCCAGAAACCTGTTCTCCCTGTACATAGAATATCCTTTTTAGGACTTCCTTCTTTGTACACAGATACCTTATATGTTCAATATAGCAAAAAGTTCGTTCAACCTTTTGTTACGTCGAACAAAATGGTGACTCTGCTGGGGACTACCTTCTCCTCTAACGAGAAGGCGGGTGACGCAATTTTATGACAACTTGCTGAGAGTTTTTTCAAGGTATACTGGTCGTACGCTTCGACCAGCAGGCTTTTGAAGATCTCCTCTCTGATGAAAAGTCGAAGACTTCGAAGCGGTTCGTACAACCGAAGAAGACTCGATGTGTCTGGAGGCCTAAGGCGGCTGCAGCCAGCAGCACGACGGCGGGAACTGCGTCTCAGGACCCCCTCAACGTCAAAGCCACAGAGAAGATCCCGGATGCTACCGCCTTATCCCTTCACTCGATTCCCATACCGAAAAAGCATGGCGAAGAAGATGGTGGTTCCATGTTGATTTGACGAAGGAACGACGCCGAAGGAAGCACGCACTGGTTTAACCCCTCACGACGGGAGTATTGCCGGCAAGGAGATATGTTTTCGACAGAATCGCTTTCCCTTCAGGTAAATCTTCGATGGACTCTGAATACTACTCACCCGCTGGAGGTAGTAGTAAGAGATCCCAGGTGGCTCGCGCTTCGTACAACAAGCGTGCATCACCAACGGCAGACCAGAGGCCTGTGTTGACAGTAACACGCACAGTCGGCGGAAAGCTATACATGACTGGCTCTCACGCTCCGATGCCTCAACCAGTCAAATCGCCCTTCCACTGGGGTACTCCTCTGTGTAAGTCAAGCCAGGGGGTACGTCCCACGGAGAGGGAGTCACGCGAGCGGCGTTCCCGCAGGAGCGACATGAGGCTTCCTCGCCAGACCCGTTCTGACCGTGCTTACATGCAGCTTCCCTGCATGTACAATAGGAGTGCTACGACAGAAGAGCCAACCCTCTCCCAAGAGAAAGAAGAATCTGTGGCGCAAGACGTGCCTAAATCAAGGCATCCTTGTACCCAGATTACCATCAATTGCCATTGTCAGCAGACGGCTGCGCCATCGCCAAACAGGCGCTCCATCTTCCAGAGACTCTACTCCACACCGACTCCGCGCCAGAGGCCTAACAGGGGGTCGGTGAGACATAGAGAAGACGAGCCCTGCATCGCCACATGCTACGCGATGCACAGTTCCAGAGCTTTCAAAGAGCCTTCCCAGAATCCTCCCATATCGGTTGCTAAACCAAAGAGGAGGTCAGAGAACAACAAAGCTAAGGTACCCGATGCAGGTGTGTTCCAAGACACTCGTTCCAAATCTGCATTGGGTGTCTTATCAAATACTGGCGGTAGCCAGCCTCCTACCATGCACAACAACCCTGTGTTCCAATTTGACGAGACGCAATACGACACATATGTCTCCATTGGCGCAGCCAGTCACCAGACTGGGGGTAGCAACCATACTGAGTCCAAAGAAGATTACAATCTTACGGTATATCCTCAGGGCAGCGAGACTCAGGAGTCTGAACCAGAAAGTGAAGGATCCACGGCTCTTTCAAGTCACCCTCACACTCGGTCTGTCTTTATGGCCGACGGCAATGAAGAAGACAACAACCAAGCTTTCAGGCGTATCGAAGTCCTCGAGACGAAGTTGGATACGCTGACGGACACCATGAAGACCCTGTCTTCGGCCATAATCGACCTCAAGAGTAGCATGGCCCCCACTGCCTCTACACTTGCGCTTGATCTGCCAACCAATGTCGAATCCAGCAGGTTGCCTACTGCCAATCAGGCAGGACCATCCTCGTCTACTCTATCGACTATAGGCTCCGCAATGCCGACCGAGATACAGCAGGCCATCAAGGAGCTGTATGCTCGTCATGATGCCAAGGAGAAGCAAGCAACGCTCCGGAAGATGGGGATCCGACAGCCGTACCATGTCGAGTGGGACAACGTCGTATATCCTCCCAAATACAATCCGCAGACGCTTACACCTTATGAAGGAAAGGGGTCTTCCCGACATTACTTGAGGTACTTTGCCTCAGTAACGGGGCACCTGTCAAAGGAAGACGCCCTTCTGTCCAACATATTCATAGGATCCCTACAGGGGGTAGCCTATGAGTGGTTCTGTAGTCTCCCGGACGACTACATCTCGTCCTTTGAAGACCTGAAGTCTCGGTTCGTGGATTGATTCAACGAAGGAGGCATGGATATGACGACCCTCATAGAAATTATCCAGAGGGAGAAAGAGCCTGTCCGCGCATACATCGAGCGCCTCCGCCAGGTAGCCCTCAGATTACCACCCGGTATGCCCGAGCCCATGCTTATGGACTCCTATCGCAAGAACATGTTGTCCGCTATAAAATTATGGCACAGTGCTCCCTGCACGGAGTGGATGCCTTTCATTATAGAAGCGGATGCTGCAAAGGAAAGCCCAGGATGTGCAGCTCCTGGGGCTATACTTTCCTACACCCGAAGAAAAGGGGAGACGCTCGTACAGCAACAACCCTAAAAACGAAAAAGGCAAGCAAACCATGACCGTCAACATCTCCAAAGGTTCAACAGCTGCGAACCCTAAGTCTGCGGAAGCACAGAGGCCGAAGAAGACTTACTCCTTCAATGACTTGGATGCGCTGGAGATCTTTGAGATGTTTACGAAGAGTGGCAAACTGTCCATCCTGCCACCCAGGCATCCCGATGAAGTAGGAAAGGTAGACCGTCCCAAGTACTGTCATTATCACCAGTACGTCCATCACTCAACACAGGACTGCTATGTATTGAAGAGGCAAATTCAGCGTCTCATTAACGCCAACGTCATATCGTTAGATTATGAAGAGAAGACCGTCATAGCCAACATGGTTACTCTCCAGTTCGAGAGTTTTCCAGCCACAGAGGTACAAGATGGCGTCATCCCTATTCCAAAGGCGACGATGGAGGTAGCCAACCTTTCGCCAGCATGGGACAACGCTCAAGGGCTTATCCCGTTCTCCATGCCTCGAGGCGAAGTCATGTGGATACATCCTGACTTGGTTCCCGACATATTGACATCTACGAACCTTTCTGCCAAAGGAAAGAAAAATAAAGCATGCCGTATGGTCTCGGCGTCGACCGACGATGCTTTGGTGACCACCCGTTCGGCACAGAGGCAAGAGGAGAGTCAGGCTCCAGACCATGAGGAGTCTCCACCAAATACTCCTCCTGTCCCAGATATATCAGGAGCAGGTCCACCTCAGATCCCTGAGGCACCAGAGGCGGGTCCATCCCGGGACCTACCATGGACAAGCAGAAACAGAAGGAGGTTCGCTTCGACAAACCTCTCAGAAAGGATCCAACAATCGGGCCTATCAAGCCCTACAACTTTGATATTCTAGCGCAGCTGGCTAATACTCCGGCTAGGTTGTCACTTTTTGAACTCCTCTACCTCTCTAAAGAGACCCGAGATGCGCTCAGTGAAGTTTTACAGAATGTCGAGTCCTTCCTCACCCAGGTTCAGCCACCGAAAGTGGATTCTGCAACTTGTCCACATTGTCACAGCGTGGTCGAAGTGATTCCCAGTAGCACTTTTACCCAGCAAGACATGTTGTTAAAGAATAACCGGCACAACCGTCCCCTGTACTATACGGGGTATGTCGGTGCCATTAAGGTCGATCGCATCCACATCGACCCAGGTTCCTCTTTGAGCATTATCCCAAGAAGCCTGCTTCAAACTTTAGGGGTTCCAATGCGTTGGTTGACAGCCTCGAACACAAAAATCAGCGGCTTCAACGTAGGAAAGAGAGAGCCCTTGGGCAAAATTTGCCTGAAATGTTAGATCGGCGACCTTCATACTGAAGTGACTTGCTATATCATTGATGCAGACATAAATTACAACATGCTGCTGGGGCGACCATGGATCCATGAGTACATGATTATCCCTTCCATCCTACATCAGTGTATGAAATATGTGGCCAACGATGGGACTATTAAAACGTAGTTCGCTGATATCGACCCATTTCGGGGACTTGAAGTCTACTGTACGGATGTCGATCTATACAAGTCAGTCCCCTGGGATGACAACAGCAATGATACTGACGACGAGGTAGAGGCAGATTCAGAAAGTGCAGTAGTGGCTGAAGAACCTTTAAAGGTTCGACTGAAAGAGAGGCCCCCCCAAGGTGTCAGCGCCTCTTGTTATTAAGCTTCGGGGCAAAGTTCGCCTCCAGTGATGATGGAAGATGGTCAGGAGCCTATACGAATGAAGTTAGCCTGGAGGTCCCCAAGGCCGACCATGAAGGCGCAGGAGCATCCGACCACCATTCCCTTGATGGTCAAGCTGAAAGGAAGGCGTCCTCCTGCAGCAGCTCTAGCCCTCACTGACGAAGAGCTAGAAGATTACGTCTGCGTCGATATAGAGGCCCACTCTTTCAACGATGTAATCCCTCGGGAGAAGATATCCCACTTCATCAATAAAAAATTGTCATCGAACTACTCTGGCGCATGTTGGAACACCAAGTATTTCTTAGACAATTCTCTGTGTAAACTACAGACGCAAGTGACAACTGCCAACCATGTGAGCCGGGTTGTCCCTGCCCGAGGTGCCTACTTCGTAGTTCCAGCCAGGAAAAAAGAAGAAGAACCATCATATTCGGTCGATTGGAGCATCCGCAACGAATAACTCCTGAAGACCCAGATCTCGATAGCGGCAAAATGCAGTTCTACCGCTACACGGTGCAGGCCAAAAACCTTATCTAGAAGATGGGCTACGACCTGAATAGCAATAAGGGGCTCAATTATGGCAAAGGCCGGCGTCTTTCCATACGAATTCACACCCTAAAGGAAAAAGCTGAAAACTACTACCAGCGTACTCGTCGAGGGCTGGGTATGTTACACCTATGACCACCTCAGAAGATTCAAAAGAAGAAGTCAAGAGGCACTCACACTCTTCTGACTCCTCAACTTGGGACTCTGATACCAGCATGGGTCAAGTCCTTAAGAAGATGTTGTCTGCTAACATGATCACCAATCAGTTAACCGTCGAAGACAATCAGCGCATGCAATTACAAGAGCTAGAAGCGTTGGATAAAAAATGCTTGCTCGCGCAGCAATGGATTGAGCTTTACCAAGCTCGCATCTCTGGGCCCTAATGTCCTCGAAAGATCCTACCAGGTGGGTGACCTCATCTTTGCAGCATTGAGACCGATGGTGATGACCAACAAGACGGCTGGAAAGTTTGAGCCCAAGTGGAAAGGACCATTCGTCATAGAAATGGTGTACTCTAACGTTGCTGATCGGCTAGCTAAGCCTAATAGGGAATTGCTAATGATGTCTATCAACGATAAGTTTCTAAAAAAGTATTACGTCTGAAGACAGAACCAGCATAGGCACCCACATCCCATGAAAAGAGTGCCCATGAGTTCTGGTAAGGGGATCTCCCGCTCTTCCTCCTATATATTCTCTCAAGTAGATGAAGCACTTCACATCCACATTACCTCTGGATTGCTCCTCTACACCTGGAAGACGCGACTACCATGTCCACATTACGTCTGAGTAGTCGTTCTTCTCACATAAGTTCTATGATTATCCTGGTGGTTTAGAAAATAGTTCACGTCCATATTACCTCTGGATTGCTGTTCTATACTCCGGCCAAGATCAAGTCTACCACGTCCATATTACCTCTGGTCAGGCAAATCCATTATGAAGATTCCTTCTTTATTCTGGAGGCAAAAGCAAAGGAAACAAGAAGGCTTCTACATATAAAAACATGTGGCTACAATTACAGACTCTTCGTAGTTACATACATAGAAGCAAAAAAAGCTGAAATTGTGGTACAAGATCTCAATAGCACGAGCGAGGCGGTGACAGAGCCAATCACTTTTTGGTCAAAAGGAAGCCACCGCTCGAAGCTGCTACTAGCCCTAGCCGGGGATGAAGACCAGCACAGGACTCCCCTATCTTCCCAGCTAGCCGACGAGAGCAACCACATCAGCAGGCCTTGCTATTCCTCGGTCAGAATGGAAAGCAATCCTAACCCAGGAAGTAGAGGTCCGAGACGCCATTGACGCCCACGACATCCAGAACGTGGGACGTCTCGAGATCCAGTGGTAGTTCTACTACAACTTTTTTGGATAAAAATATTTGCCCCCGACGGCCGTCTCAAGCAAACTCTATGGTCGTTAGGAGCTGAACATCGGGCAAGCAAGGCCATTGTTGAAGCAGCTGAGTCTTCTTTGAAGGAGGAAAGTCCTTTTTGTAGGCTGTTCGTATGGTCCAAGCACGAGCCAGACATCAATCAGAAGGAAGCTTACAAGTTAAGCTAAAGCTCTACTCCATGAAAGATGGCAATACTGCGAGTGACAAAGGAACGTGACTCTGAACCTCCTCTGCTAAAGAGATTCGTGATCCCTGTAAAGACGCAAGAGGCTCCAATATCAAGAAGCTATCAGGAGTCCATGCTCTGAAATGATGACTCAGGACCATTAATGCTAAGAGCTAGGCGTGACACCAGCCATCACCCCAGCTCGTACAGTCCTGACGCGTGTTCATGCTTCTGTTCAAAGTATCCCGAGCTTGACTCAAGTTTGGGATAATTTGAAGGGGGTCTTGTAGAAGCATGAATCTCAGCTGAAGACATCCCTTAGCCAAAGCACAGAAGATGCAGAAGACTCAGGCTCAGTGCTAAAAAGATAAAACAGAAGATATGGAGAGAAGTCCCTTCATTGTCATGTCTACCAAAGTCTAGTACAGACACATCAAGACCACACATCAAGACCACACATAAGGGATTAATTCTGTTCTTCGATGCGTATAGTACGCGACCACGTCGCCCGGTTTGTCGGGGCGCACGCCGTATCGGGTGTTTTTCCACTTTTTTGAAAACAAAATTTATAATTTTTTGGAAAACTTTAACAACGTGTAACTTTTAACACACTAGATGAAAAGTGAATCCAGAAGGTGCGTTACAATCTCGGTTATGTTGTCTTTTACTGCCTTTAACTAGTTTCTATAAAATCCTGTTGTACAGAACGAAAATTGGCCGACAAGTTGTTGTTTCAAAACAGTTTTTAATATTTCAGAAAAATGGTTTTTCTCCAACTTCGTTTCGATTTTTCGAGCAAGTTGGATGGCCATGTCGAAATCCACCTGGGCGATCTCGAAGAGGGTCATGTGGGCTTTCTACAAGAATTTACGGATCTAAAACGGACTAGAATCGAGAGAGAAATCAAACGGGAAAGTTGGATACCTAAAGTGGGAATCTGTTGTTGTTGTCGTTGTCGACCGGGAGACGGGACTGCTGTCGCTCCGACGAGGTTGGACACGCACTCCGAGGAAAGGGAGGAGGATGGAGGAGGAAAGAGGAGGAAGGAGGAGGTGATTAGGGTTTTCTTTCCAAAACATATATATATATATATATATATATATATATATATATATATATATATTTTTTTATATATATATATATATATATATATATATATATATAATATATATATATATATATATATATATATATATATAACACTTATATATGTAGGTATATATATATATATATATATATATATATATATATATATATATATATATATATATATATATAATTATATATATATTTTATATATATATTATATATATATATATATATATATATATATATATATAATATATATATATATATATATATATATATATAACACTTATATATGTAGGTATATTAGGGAGGGGGTCGGCCTCCATATGTTGATGCTACTTATGCACATAAAGTAATGTGCTGTTTATGTAAGAGGTGTGTGTGTGTGGGGGGGGGGGGGGGTGGGGGGCGCACATAAGCAGGAATGTGCTGCTATCATAGCGCATGGGTGGTCGGGTGGGCCGACCACCCATCAACATATTTTTTTCTTTCAATCTTTTAAATCTTATCTAATAACTTTAATATATATATATATATATATATATATATATATATATATATATATATATATATATATATATATATATATATATAGACTATATATATATGTATATATATCCATAAATACACTAAAAATCTAATTAAAATCCAAATACCATTTAAAATTCAACTATCCAAATAATTTAATATATTTTGGCATATCTACATATATATAAATTCAATCCTTAATAAATCAACTCAGCATAGTAATAACTTAAATTATAATAAAATAATAATAATCGTCCCAATGGGTGAACTTTACCGCTCACCCATGTATGGGTCCAAAAAATTGTACCATCTTGTAAAATATTATTTTATTAATAAAACCTAAATTTTTGTACCAAAAGTAAATAAATATTCAACAAGTCTCAAAATTATTTAAAAATATTTATACACACATGAATTTTTCCTACATGGCCATCTTAGTCACCCCACATGCTCACTTGGGCTGAACTTTTGTTCGGGCCCTTTTCGGACTGAATTGGCCATACCGGGTCATAAAAAATAAATAAAATCATAAATTGTATAAACTCATTTTTAAGTCTAATAAAATAATAAAAATTAATTACAAAAAAATAGGGATTTTACAACGTGCCACATGTCACCTCCTTCGGTTATGTTTATAACCAACAAAGATCTCGTTTGAGAGAAATCTTGATGTCTGCCACGTGTCAGCGCTGCAGAAGCCCACACCGTACGATGATGGCATATTCTTTCATATTTCAGGAACCCTAATGCATATCACATATATGCTTGGTTCTCTATAAATAGAAGGAGTTCTTCTTCCACCAAAGCATCGAAATCGACAGAGGGAACATCGACAATCTTCAAAGGAGGAGCGATCTCCATCCACGAAGAATCGACCACCCTCATCCATCTATCAACCAAAGAACCAACGAACTAACCATCTTCAAGGGATCTTCTCATCCAGACAGCCTTTTGATCGGTGACCCCAGAGTCCCATCAAAGGCGCCAGAGAGCCATAGCAATGTTGATTCGTCGTCGGATCGTCAACGGAGTAAAGGAGCCGCTGTAGTGCTCGATCTCCACCGTCACACTTTTCCACAAACCTATTCTTCCTGTACTTAGAATATCCTGTTTAGGACTTTCTTCTTTGTACACAGATACCTTATACGTTCAATAAAGCAAAAAAGTTCGTTCAACCTTTTGTTACGTCGAACACCTTCAACGACCACCCTCCTCATTCTCTATTTCTTTCCTAACTTTTCAAAGCCCACAATACTTGGATGAAAGTTTTGGAGCCCCAAACAGCATCTACGAGCCGAAGTATCCAAATCTGGACAGATTTGTGCAATGAGCGCACACAGTCCATTTCACACACATTCCCCTTTGATAAGCGCTCAAACTCCTCCTCCTCCTCGAACCTATCTTCATGTTATTCAACTTATTCTTCAAAAACTTCAACTTTTGCTTCATGAATATCATCATTTGTTGCGTGAAATTCTAGCACTTCTTCATTGACAACTAGAAATGTTCATATATAACTAGTTGTTGTTTATCACCTTGTCATGAATACAACTTTTGTAAACACTTGTCCATCATGATATTAACTCCATCTATTACTAAAATTCAGAATATAAATGTTACATTTAAGGAGTTACATGCATAGTTACACTTGAAAGAGACTTCGTGAAAGTTACATACTTAGTTGTGCACATGTCTAAGTTTATTCCTAGATAGTTATTTTGTATGTATAAATACCACGTTAGAATATAACAAATGCCATGCTTGATAGTTTTGATTATGTGTCGATACATAGTTAATAAGCATGTATGTAGAATGATTTGTATAAAGTTGTGGTTGTGTTAACCCTAGAAGTAGTTATTGTTATATGTACTAGTTGTAGTTGATAATTGGAAAACTTAAACATGTGATGGTTAGAATTATATATAATGTTGCATGTATAATATGGATTGAGGATAGTATTAGTTGTAATGTCCCGTCCCGCTCAGCTCAATTAGAGGAATCGAAACGCCGATGGCGTTTGGACTTAGCCTTGGGACGGCCTGCTCGAAGTCCTGCTTGGTCGAGGCAACTCCTCGCTCATGTGGGTGGCTTCGGTGAACTTGCCTCAGTTTGGCCTTTACTCTAATAAAAGAAAATTTTCAAATGCACAAGTAGGCTTGCTAATAAAAGAGGCGAATCCACATAGCGAAGGGAATAATCCTAAGTCGGGTCGGATTGAGTTAAAATATGGAAAGATCCCATAGTCGGCTTAGAAGTATCGCACGTCGTGCTTTTAAAATGGCACTCGGTCCTTCGTCCCGTGGCTTGGGAGAAGGAAAGTTGGTCTAAGTTGCCACAAAGCTATGAATCTGGCCTAAGTCATAGGCGTCGCCCGCACAAATGCTTGATAAAGCATGCACGGTCCCATCGTCTATGGCTTGGCATAGCCTTTGCTCGCCCCACGGGTTAAGCTGCATTGCACAGCTTGTTGCATAAGTCTAGGCACCCAAATAACTTGGTTGTTCAAGTCGAACGCGTGCACGACATGTTCCCTCGAGGCAAAGCTTGATGCAGCCTTTGCTAGTCAAGTTATTGCACAATTAAGTTAGGCAAGTTATGCCGGTCGATCGTAGTCATTCCAAGCACTGTCCCGCTCTTCCTGCGGTTGTTAAAGTTACTTAGTCCCACGATACCAAGGCTCGTCGTATAAAGTATGACTTGGGCGATAGTGTTGTATAAAATGTAAGTCGGTTTACGGCACGAGCCACAGTTGGTTCAGCGGAAAGTCAGCCACAATCTTTTGGCACATAAAGAACACGTTTTATGCAAGTTATGCTTGAAGGATATGAATTAGCCATTCACGAGTTAATTCAATAAGAGTATAGAAACGCTGAAAATATGTCGAGACTGTAGGTCAGTCACCGAGAGTCGGCACTGTAGGTCAGTCGCCGAGAAGAAAACATGTCGGGACTGTAGGTCAGTCGTCGAGGCAACCTTGGTTTGGGCTCTGCAAAAGAAGTATGATAAGTAAAAAAAGTAAAGCTAAGGAAGCTAAGTTGTGACGGTTAGGCCATGCATCTACGTTGAGTTTAGGAGTTCTCGTAGGTACATGGTCATGGACAACTTGTCGACAAGGTTTCGCACCCTCGATTCAGCAGCCTCGGGCTACAGGATCGTATCGACCTTGTTTGCAAAAGCAAAGTTTGATTACAAAATAAGAAAGGAGTACAAGAGTATAATTGATTTCTAGGAAGTACAACTATAGAAATCTGATCAAAGACGATCACTTTATCCCTTGGACGATGTGATATCGAAGACACGAGCCTCTGGAAGATGCAACAACACTTTGTCAGTAGATTATGATCATTAGTGATCCTTTATAACTGATTTGAAACTCTATTTATAGAGTTTTGAAATAACTATTTTCTGAGTTGCGCGTACTTCTATAACATCCCAGTCCCAAAATACGTAAGACTAGGAACGTAGCATGCCAGTTGCATATATACGAGATATACTCCAATATATAGAAATCTCGAATATACACATAAGCTGTACTGTGAATAATAATAACAGACAGTCACAGGTAAAAGCTATATCTCATCTACAGTAAATATAAAGAAAATGGTAACTCACAAATCAAAGTAATGTCAAAATATAGCTGTTGACCGGGCGGAGACAAATCCACTACCGGTACTAGAATAAACTGAAAGGAAATAGAGTCCAACCTCTAAGATAAATAGAATAAGAAATGATGACTAAATAGGCCCCTCGACCCAATAGGGACAGCTGTGATCAGAAGGTACGACTCGCTCGAGCGTGAAGGATGAGTCTACACTGGAGCCATACTCCTGCAGAAAGTCCTGCACACCTATACGTGGAGAGATCACCAGGTCCTCAGAGGGACGTAACAAGATACAAAAAGAATATGCCACATAACTGAATAAATACTGCTCAATAAGAATAAGTAAGATCAGATCATAACATGGTCCAATACACACCTATTGAACTAGCTTACCATCCCTCCAACCAAATAAGGACAGGAGATGGTAAACTAATTCACGATGACGTATCTTTCCATGCTATGAATCCAATATGGTATCCGGACCACAGCAAGGTTCAATACCTTCTCATCGAAGTAGTAAGTCACACCTACAACCAAACAAGGACAAGATATGACGAACTACTCCGCGACAAGTTATTGTCCCAAGCCACGGTCAGATACAAGTACCCAAACCAAAAGTACTCGTACCTAACGGATAAAGGTGCCTAACCATTCTAAGTGAAATGTAGTTAAGAACAATCCTTCCTACGCATGGGCTCTGGCTAAATAGGATCAGCATAGTCCCCTCTTGGGGCACCAGAGGCCCAATCAGTAAGAGCATAACGTTCCGCAGAACGTCAGTGGCCGTGAGTAATCATGGGTAATCTGACCCGCGTCTCCGGCGGAGCGCACGGGTTACAAAGGGGAAAGTGCATCAAAGTCCATACGCTAAGGAATTGTCCTTCCCGCCCAATGCCTACTATGTTGCATCCACAACATTAACCTCTATAACCGCTAAGTCAAACTAGCATGCAATTCTATTAGCGGTTATTCCTATCGCACGGCTTATACGTACCGGTGGCCAGCCAATCACGCATGTCCGAGTACTATATGTGACTCACAACTTCGTGGTACAAATGTGTCAAGGCCTATGTATGCAACACACACGGGGTGGTCCCTTAACTCAAAGTTTAATGTGTAAGAAAATAATACATATCAGGAAATATAACTGAACAGTAAGTTCTAACAAGTTGTGCCATGTATCACAGTTTATTTTGCATAAAGAAAATAATGAATAATGCATGAAATATGAGATAAAATAATAAACAGTTGGTGGCAAGGTATCTTGCCTGGAGGTAATGTGCAGAATGGCGACGCCGGATGACTCAAATCATCAAAATAGGAAAGCAATGAAAGCCAACTTTTACGAACGACCTCAGATGCTGAAATAAACATCAAGAACAGATTGGAATAAAAGAAATACCTAGGAAATGCCTGTCCAAAAGTCTAATTCTGGAATAGAAGCAAAATCATAATTTTGGGTCAAAACGATGTCCACCGTTGGACCCGTTTTGTACCAAAACGCGTGCCAGAACCTACGGTCTCTAAAGTCGTCAAACTACATGTCTACGGGTCCGGTTTGAGGAGACGAACCCAACCGTATGCCCAAAGTTGTATTTCGGTGGGCTGTACACAAATTCGCCCGTTAGAGCGGGTCGCGGCCCACCAAATTTTGGCGTTCCGATCAACCTTCTCAGAATCGGACCAAACCTGGAATACGGGACCAGAAAAATGATACGGTCCTGATGGTGCAAGTTTTGTCTCGATACGACGAACGTGCACGAAGTTATGGCTAGTTTGCAAAACATCGATACGGGGGTATCTCGACGGATGCGTACTGATTTCGTCGCGCACACACAACGAAATCGAGTCCCGTCAGTTGCCATACGTCGGTAACATCCATACGCGCCTTTTGATGCATATATTGCACGACCACGTCGTCTGGTTTGTCGGGGCGCACGTCGTATCGGTTAATTTTGTTAAATTTTACTATTTTAAAACTGATTTTTCACGATCTTTGGCTTTAGAAATAATTGCTTATAGTGCATGAGAATTTAAACTACAAGAAGGTAATTAAAGATCTATATATTTTCTCTAATTTTGTTCAAAAATTTACCAAAACCCTCTGCTGGATTGATCAGAATTAGACATCGAACAGGGGTGGTTGGGCTGTGTTCAAACTGTCCAGAAAACAATTTTCTTGGGTTTTTCGAATCGATTTTTCGACCCGATGGTTTATCGCGGTTTCGAAAAACGTTAACTATGCACGAAGAATTTAGACGATGAAGGAGTACCTTTTTCCTGTGCTTCGAAATGAGACTTCTCAGTTTCAATGGGTTTTCCGGCGAAATTCCGGTGATTGGGGCAGTCGACGGCGGCAAGGAGGGTCGCCTGGGGTCGGGGATCACCTCTAGGATCGAGAAGGTTGTCCACGAGAGGGGGTTGGATGTGGAGGAGTTAGGGTTTCATGGTTTTTTAGGGGTCGGCTGCTTTATGCAGACCCCCTTGGCCGCTTAGTAATCGGGCTGAGGAAGCTATTGGTCGGGCCTTTGGTGGGTACTGTTCATTGAACAGTACCGCCAAGGGAAAGGTTTATACTTATTATATTTATAACTTATAATCTTAATATATATAAAATCTTAATAAAAACCAATATGTATATATTTATATATATATATATTTCTCTAATAGATATATGTATGTATGTATATACGGATATACATATATACACACATATACTTTAAGAATAACCCAATAAATTCCTATTAAACTCCTAAATCTAACAACTTTATAAAACAATTTAATAATTAACAATATACAAAAAGGTAATAAAAAAATAAAAGTCCATGAAATATATATACTACCACTATTTCTAAAATACCAAATCCTTTAAATACTAAGCTCCTAAGGAAATATATTTCGAAATTTTGAAAAAAACAAAATAATAGGAATTTCTAAAGTATTTGTAACTTATAATAGAATTATTTTGCATAAAATAACACATAATATGAAAAAATAAAATTTCTACTCACTTTACAAGGCTAAAATATAAATTTTACCACTTCTAAGAAAAAATTATTTCTTTTTTAAAAAAATACCAATTATTTCTATTTAATAATGAATAAAAGTAGAAAATTTTTGGGGGTTTACATCCTATCCAACTTATAAAAAATTCCTCCTCGAAATTAAAATAAAACTTAATATAAAAATACAACAGTAAATCTTAATGGAAGAATATAGAGAGGATGAATACGAAGGGAGAGCAGGTAGTCACTTTGTAACTTGGTCTCTAAAAAGAGGGTGGAGGAGGTAGTCATAATAAAATTCGTACTGCCACCATTTTTTACAAGATAGGGCATTCTTAGTCTTGCATGAATCATGGATATTCAGTTCGTCTGATGGAATGGCTCGATATTGCATGGTTAAACATCAGATGAGACGAAAATGGATGTTTATGGTTCTTTCTAAGAAAATCGGGTTATACAGGTGGTGTAATTGAAATGAAGCACATAATGATGTGTTTTGTGGAACAGGTATGTCATGCGTGTAGGGAGGCTCGTCTAGTTCGTGTAAGTGAAGGTTGTTGGAAGAAAAATGGCTAATGTTGTGTTTCAAATATCAAAGTCAAGGTAAGGTATCGAAACGATATACGTAGAGATTGGGTGATTTCCTCACTTTTAAAGCATACGAGTGTTGTGACGGAGGCACAGGTTTTTAAGGCACGCCATTCAAGATTTCTAACGAAGAAGCCATGAGTTATTTATAAGCTTGCTAAACTATAGCCATAATATTTCTAATGGTGTCGAAGGTAGTGCTTATGCATGCTGACCAAGCTGATGAATGTATTGCTCAAATGCTAAGCCATGACTTAAATAAAGGATAATGGTATAAGTAGAATAATACCTGCAAAATCTCTAATCTCAGGATGGGGGTCTATCACAGCCATGGTAAATGCTTGTCCTTGTCTCTACGGCTCGGGACAATCGATAATCCTGTGTTGTTCCGATCCGCACCTCAAGCATAAGCCGAGACGAATCCGACATCCATCTCGAATGTGACCCTTCTTTCCGCAGTAGTTGCAGGTGGGCTTCTGATAGGGCATAGGCCTCTGCTGGTACTGTCCTATAGGCCCCCTGGTGGGTCCATCCCGAGTCGCCCTAACTGGTGCAGCTACTGGTGTGGGGCGTCTCTGTGCCTGCTGTTCCTTGCGAAGAAGCTCCTGGGTACGTGCTTCCAACATGACAGCTGCATGAGAGACTCGAGACTGTGTAGTAGTGAAAGTCTTAAGTTCTGGTGCGAGCCCCTGGTGGAATCTTCCTGCCTTCTCCAGCTCTGTCGGGATTAATGTCTAACCAAATCTACTCAAACGACTGAACTCTGTATCGTACTCACCTACCGACATGTTTCCTTGCTTCATATGAAGGAACTGGTCATAGAGAGTGTCTCGAATGTGGATGGGGAAAAACCTCTCATAGAATAGGTCGTAGAACTGCTTCTATGTGATTCCAGTGCCCAGTCGCCTCTCTTCAGTCTTCCACCAGTGATGAGCATTATCTTCTAAGAGTAAGTCGACTGCTGTTATCCAATCATGTGCTGACAACTGGGATGCCTTCAAGAATTTTCTTTGCTGATAAGCCATGCAGAAACTTCTAAGGGACCCTCAGTACTCTTAAAAGTCTTAGGCCCCATGTCGATGAAGTCTGCAATGGAGCCCAGATATGGTTGTAGAGCTGGAGTTGGATCTGGTATCGGGGCTGGTGGTGGAGATCTAGCTAAGTAGGTCATCATGCTCTGCCTCAACAGTTCCATTTGTTGCCACTGAGATTGTAGCATAGCATACATAAACTAGGTGGTCGGGTCCGCATCAGTCGAAAGTGGAGGCAGTTGGGGTCCGGGCTGTGGTGAAAACTGCTGAGGAAAAGGTGATGGTGCAGTCTCTCCTGGTGGTACTGCAGTAGTTTGCTCAACCTGGCTGACTGGGGGCACTTGGGCTTCCTGCTGTACTGTCGATGGGATCGTAGTACCTTGCTGCTGTTCTAGCTGATACAGGATCACCGGAGTCATTGGGGAAGCCTGTCCCTCCTAGGTAATCGCATCACCAGATGTGATGGCCAGGTGAGAGGTGTGTCCGCTGTGTCAAGTCATATTGCTGGCATGAAGATAAGGGCAATGTTAGAATAGATTCAGATAGGTTACAAGTCAAGCAATTGAAAGAGAGTTTAGTAAAGAATTTCAAAATGTTAACAACTCGTGGATGAGATCCTAGAAGGCGAATATGTTAACTTAACCATATCTCAATCCACGTAAAATCATACAAAAGGCGAACCAAATGCATTATGGTTGATCAGACCACAATACACCAGTTCTGATAAGACAATGTATTCGTGGGCGCCCACAATAAAATATATGTCCTGAACAAGCTCGATGAGAGAGTAAGCTCGCAAAACTAGGCTATAATAGCAACATTAGTCTAGGTAGTCCAATTAAAAATATGCGAGATAATGATAAAAGATAATATAAATAGCTTAAGCTACTTAAGAATCTAAGTCATGTCGGTATTCGTGCCTATGCAGTCGTCCTACTGTCTTCTTGTCTATGGCCTTGGTTAAAGTCAAAGGAAGTTAGGTTGTGAGGCTTCCTACCCAACTTATAAGAGTTGAGCTAGTAGTGAGATTGAATGGTGGAACATGACGACCTAGTACGCACGGAAAGAGGGATAAAGGTTTACGGAAGAATAATTCAAGCAAGAAGCAATCAAGATAGACAGTTGGGAGTTCGAAATGAAGGCGAGATAGAATTTTATACATGTGGATGAGATCCTAAATTTCTAATTCTATACGCAGGCTTGCTTGGTAAGGTAAAGTAACCAAACAATTTATCTCGACCTGCATGGGCCACCACAAAAATATGTAACGTCCCAGTCCTAAAATACGTAAGACTAGGAACGTAGCATGCCAGCTGCATATATACGAGATATACTCCAATATATGGAAATCTCGAATATACACATAAGCTGTACTGTGAATAATAATAACAGACAGTCACAGGTAAAGCTATATCTCATCCACAGTAAATATAAAGAAAATGGTAACTCACAAATCAAGTAATGTCAAAATATAGCTGTTGACCGAGCGGAGACAAATCCACTACCGGTACTAGAATAAACTGAAAGGAAATAGAGTCCAACCTCTAAGATAAATAGAATAAGAAATGATGACCAAATAGGCTCCTCGACCCAATAGGGACAGCTGTGATCAGAAGGTACGACTCGCTCGAACGTGAAGGATGAGTCTACACTGGAGCCATACTCATGCGGAAAGTTCTGCACACCTATACCTGGAGAGATCACCAGGTCCTCAGAGGGACGTAACAAGATACAAAAGAACATGCCACATAACTGAATAAATACTGCTCAATAAGAATAAGTAAGATCAGATCATAACATGGTCCAATACACACCTATTGAACTAGCTTACCATCCCCCCAACCAAATAAGGACAGGAGATGGTAAACTAATTCACGATGACGTATCTTTCCATGCTATGAATCCAATATGGTATCCGGACCCCAACAAGGTTCAATACCTTCTCATCGAAGTAGTAAGTCACACCTACAACCAAACAAGGACAAGATGTGACGAACTACTCTGCGACAAGTTATTGCCCCAAGCCACGGTCAGATACAAGTACCCAAACCAAAAGTACTCGTACCTAATGGATAAAGGTGCCTAACCATTCTAAGTAAAATATAGTTAAGAATAATCCTTCCTACGCATGGGCCCTGGCTAAATAGGATCGGCATAGTCCCCTCTTGGGGCACCAGAGGCCCAATCAGTAAGAGCATAACGTTTCGCAGAACGTCAATGGCTGTCAGTAATCATGGGTAATCTGACCCGTGTCTCCGGCAGAGCTCACGGGTTACAAAAAGAAAAGTGCATCGAAGCCCATACGCTAAGGAATTGTCCTCCGCGCCCAATGCCTACTATGTTGCATCCACAACATTAACCTCTATAACCGCTAAGTCAAACTAGCATGCAATTCAATTAGCGGTTATTCCTATCGTACGGCTTATACGTACCGGTGGCCAGCCAATCACGCATGTCCGAGTACTACATGTGACTCACAACTTCATGGTACAAATGTGTCAAGGCCTATGTATGCAACACACAAGGGGTAGTCCCTTAACTCTAGGTTTAATGTGTAAGAAAATAATACATAGCAGGAAATATAACTGAACAGTAAGTTCTAACAAGTTGTGCCATGTATCACAGTTTATTTTGCATAAAAAAATGAATAATGCATGAAATATGAGCTAAATAATAAACAGTTGGTGGCAAGGTATCTTGCCTGGAGGTAATGTGCAGAATGGCGACGCTGGATGACTCAAATCGTCAAAATAGGGAAGCAATGAAAGCCAACTTTTACGAACGAACTCAGATGCTGAAATAAATATCACGAACAGATTTGGCATAAAAGAAATAACTAGGAAATGTCTGTCCAAAAGTCTAATTATGGAACAGGAGCAAAATCATAATTTCGGGTCAAAACGATGTCCGTCGTTGGACCCATTTTGCACCGGAACGCATGCCAGAACCTACGGTCTCTAAAGTTGTCAAACTATATGTCTATGGTCCGGTCTAAGGAGACGAACCCAACCGTATGTCCAAAGTTGGATTCCGGTGGGCTGTACACAAATTCGCCCATTAGAGCGGGTCGCGGCCCGCCAAATTTTGGCGTTCCGATCAACCTTCTCAGAATCGGACCAAACCTGGCATACAGGACCAGAAAAATGATACGGTCCTGATGGCGCAAGTTTTGTCTCGATACGACGAACATGCATGAAATTATGGCTAATTTGCAAAACATCAATACGGGAGTATCTCGACGGATACGTACTGATTTCGTCGCGCGCACACAACGAAATCGAGTCCCGTCAGTTCCCACATGTCGGTAACATCCATACGCGCCTTTTGATGCGTATAGTGCACGACCACGTCGCCCGATTTGACGGTGCCCACGCCGTATCGGTTAATTTTGTTAAATTTTACTATTTTAAAAACTGATTTTTCACGATCTTTGGGTTCAGAAATAATTGCTTATAGTGCATGAGAATTTGAACTACAAGAAGGTAATTAAAGATCTATATGTGTTCTCTAATTTGTTCAAAAATTTACCAAAACCCCTTGCTGGATTGATCAGAATTAGACATCGAACAGGGGTGGTTGGGCTGTGTTCAAACTGTCCAGAAAACAGCTTTCTCGGGTTTTTCGAATCGATTTTTTGACCCGATGGTTTGATAGCACGGGGTACTTCTAGGTGGGATGTCTAGAGGGTCCTATGGGCTCTCCAATGCCACTCGCAGTTTTGAAAAATGTTAACTATGCACGAAGAATTTAGACGATGAAGGAGTACCTTTTTTCTGTGCTTCGAAACGAGACTTCTCAGTTTCAATGGGTTTTTCGGCAAAATTCCGGCGATTGGGGCAGTCGACGGCGGCAAGGAGGGTCACCTAGGGTCGGGGATCACCTCTAGGATCGAGAGGGTTATCCACGAGAGGGGTTGGATGTGGAGGAGTTAGGGTTTTATGGTTTTTTAGGGGTCGACTGCTTATATGCAGACCCCCTTGGCTGCTTAGTAATTGTAGAAGCATGGAAAATACTAAAGAAAATGACTCATGAGGCCAGGAAAGATCCATGCGGCTCAGAGAACTCATGCGGCTCAGGGAATCATGCGGCATAAGGATCTATGCGGCCCAAGGCATTCCATGCGGCTCAGAGGACACGTGGCCTGATAGTGCTCCCCTCCGACCCATGCTACATTAATTGCTATGACGGCTGACCCCTCTGAAAAGTTGACAGCTCTGACACAAAGGCAGGTAATTATGACTCTGTCATAATGATGAATCTCTACGGAAGAGGAAAGAAATCTCTGACACAAATCCCTTGAGAGCCACAAAAATGCCACATGGCCTTGCCACGTGGGCATTCGTATGCGGCTCGCTTCTTATGCGGCTCAGAATAAATCCTATGCGGCTTAGACCATAGAAGCCTCATGCGGCTCGAGCAAAGGACTTCCCATGCGGCTCAGAGTGAATCCATCATATGCGGCTCAGGCCATGAAAGCCTCATGCGGCTCGAACGAGGACTTCTCATGCGGTTCAAGAGGATCATGTCTATGCGGCCCAGGTAGATATATACCTATGCGGTCCACAAGGATTACTCCTCTGTGGTTAGAGGACTCAAGTGAGGGCCACTGCCCACGCAGCCCTGACACGTGGGCTTAACCATATGCGGCTCACATTCATATGCGGCTCACTAGTCATGCGGTCCAGATCCCCCCAGCAGCTCCTAGGACACGTGTCCTAAACCGATTAATTCCTCAGATTTGCTGCCATTAAAAGATTGGGTCAAATCCCAATAATCTGGGACACGTGGCAGAAGAATATATCTAATTTATTCGCAGATATCAGAAGATCAGTATAAGGAAGATTTATTCCAATCAGCATTAATTGCTCATGGGATTTGGTGTAATCTACACCTAATGGCCCAGATTCATCATAATCAAAACGAATGGCCAAGATGGACCGATCCCCAAGCCGCCGCCATCTCTAAAAGCTAATCATTGGCAACCCTAATGATCACATCCCACTATTATAAATAGCAGGGTGCCATTCCCTTGCAAATATATACAAAAAAATATACAATTTCAGAGAGAAAAATATGCATATACAGAGACACTCCCCAATAGTCAGAGAAAAGAATACACAGAGAGAGAGAGAGAGAAGCCAGAAGAGCAACAGAGGAGTAAGAAGAGCATCTCTTCGTCAACGCCAACCATCTTTTCACAAGGAATCAAGGCTGCATACCGATCGTCCAAGGAGTAAGGCAGGGCTGCCGTCGCCTTCTCGAGGCTCTATCGTCACCCCCCAGAATCTAAAATAAACAATTGTAATTAGACTGCTGTACTTTGGTTTTCGTCCCTAGGCTTTCTTTGTACAAGCGAGTTTGTAACGTGAAGTAAAAGTTCGGTCCTCCAATAATTGTTCTGTTCTTTTATATTTTATGGCAAACACGATGGCGACTCTGCTGGGGACAAACTTCTCCACGGCTGAGGAGTTGGTGATGCAATCGGATGCAGCCAAGCTTGGCTCCACTCAATAAAAGATGGTCGCCCGGTTCGACCAATAGGCGTTCGAAGAGTTGCTCTCCGACAAGAACACTGGCCCGGTCCAGAAGCGAGACCGCATAAAGAAGGCCCGTAAGGAGTGGAGACCCCGATCCTTCGTTCCTGCTGAAGCTCTTACAGAGACACCCTCTGTTGTTCAAGACGGCGAGCAAGATTCCCTTGCGGCCCAACTTCAGATCGTAGACAACTCTGCTGTCCCCAAGTCCGACAGAAGAAAATACTATGATGCTGGACTTGCAGGGGCAAAGAGGAATTCTATAAGATTCGAGCCGCATAAGGTTAGCAGCCGCAGGGAGAAATCTCATGTGGCTACATCCTTCGGAAACAAGGAGAAAGCTCATGCGGCTACATCCTCCAGCCGCATGAAGAAAACTCATGCGGCCATACCTGTCAGCCGCATAACTTATGCGGCTATAGTTGCCAACCACACGAATGAAACTCATGCGGCTGTGGGAGTCAATCGCTTGCAGAAAACCCATGCGGCCACAATTGCCAACCGCATGCGGCCAGCCTGTACGGTCGTGACTCCTACCCGCACAAAAATAATTCGTCCGACGGCAGAAGACAACCGCATGCAGACAGCCTGCACGGTACCCAACTCTAGCCGCATAGCGTTCGTTTCACGCTTCTCTCGATCAGTCTTCGACCGTCTCTCATGCGGTACTGACCCTGATGATTATCTGGATGATAAGCCAGACTCTGTGGTACCCAACTTGGACTCCTCCTATTACGCACCCACAAGTGCTAAAAGGAGGAAGTCTAGGGCAGCATGGGCTCATCGGGCCCAGTCAGCTGTCCCAACCTCTGACTATCGGGACGTCCCGTTGACTATCACACGGGCCTCGAATGGAAAGTTATATACAACCGCTCGAGTCCATCCCCCGGCGGCAAACAGACAAAGTGGTTCCTCTGACCTGCGGGAGACGATCCTCCACAAACGCAAGGAAAGAGGAGGAGTGTCGGCGTGCAAAGAGTCCTCGCTTGGACATCGCTGTACCCAAATCATCGTCAATTGCTGCTGTAACAACGCGACAGTGACGGAAGATCGGCCGTCCGTCTTCCAAAGGCTACAGCACCCGAACTCAGAAGATGAGGCACCTCCTGTTGTCTCCTGCAATTCCGCTCAGAAGGTCCCCGCCGAAGGGAGAGGGAAAAAGACAAGCATCTCCAGTCCCAAGATATCAACCACCACAGCTAAGAAACTATCGTCTAAACGATTGTCCTCTACTGGTGTATTCCAACACACCCGTTCAAAGACGAAATTTACCGCAATAGGAAATTCATCATCCACATCGCTGGGGATTGAGGGAACTGGGGGTAGCACTCCTCTGAACATCCGTAACAATCCGATGTTTCAAAGAACCGAGCCCGGACAAACAACTCTTCCATCAGGGACAACAGACGCCGATGTCCCCGAGGACACCCGTGACTCTCAAGACGAAGTAAACTCTGAGGCTGGGGGTACTGCTCCCTCCGAGTCCGAACCAGAAGACAATATTCCCACATATCCAGATGACTTCTCGGTACACGGGTACGACTCGGTGGGCACATCCTCCAACGTTCCTTCCATCACTCCTCACGTAAGGACGGTGTTCATGACGGACAGCAATCAAGGTGGTTCCAATGATCGCCAGCGCATCGACAATCTCGAAGCCATATTACTTGCTTTGGTCAAATCTGTAGACGAGATTAAAGCGGCCCTGCCCACTCTACAAGGAGGAACGCCTGGTCAAACAAGCACGGGCTCCGCAGTCAATATAGATTCAAACTCAGTGGTACCAAATCCTGGCAATAATCCTTCCGAAATAACAGCCCCTACCGTGACAGATGAGACCCGAGAAGTAAGGAGGGAGGACCAGGAGCTCCGAGCCATGTTCCATGCCCGAGAAAACGCTCAAGATCTCAGAATACGGCAACCATACCCTGCTGAATGGAGGGATGTTCCATTTCCACCAAGATATAAGCCGTTCAATATCAACCCGTATGATGGCAAAACCTCAGCAAGTCGGTACATCACTTACTTTAAGGTCACCACCGACCATCTGCCCCATGATGATGCGATCCTCACACGGTTATTCATCGGGGCATTGGAAGGAGTCGCCTTCGATCGGTACCGTAATCTACCAGACAACTGCATCCATTCCTTCGCCGGCTTCAAGCGCCTGTTCTTGGAACGATTCTACGAAGTAGGATAGGACATCACTATGTCCACTCTCATGGACGTCGTCTAAGGGGAAAAGGAGTTGACAAGGAACTACATCGAGCGTTTTCGCCAGACCGCCATGAAGCTGCCTTCCGGAAATCCAGATTCCTCTTTGATTGAAATTTGCCAAAAGTGACTGCTTCCAACGATCAGTCTCTGGATGGGTGAAAGTCAATTCAAAGATTGGAAGGCGTTCATCATCAGCGCCACAAGCGCCGAAGAACGACTGAAGAAGGCTCGCCAACTGGGATTGCACATCTCAGAAGAAGAAAATAAGGGCAAGCATCCCAACAACGATAATGGGGGTAACCCCTCCAACAATTGGGACAGCAAGGGAAAGCAGGCTATGGTGGCCGACACGGCCCAGAAGCCCGAGTCACAACCAGCAGACAAACAATGGCCTCAGATCACTTACTCTTTCAAAGACGGCCACGTGAAGCCTATCTTGGACATGCTCATACAAGGAGATAGAATTCAGCTTCCTCCACCAAGACGGGAGCCTCGGTCGGCTGATCTGGAGAACCCAAAGTTCTGCCATTACCACCGTTATGTACACCACACTACACACGACTGCTACCAGCTAAAATGGTACATCCAAAGCCTCATCGATTCGAACGCTCTGGCCATCGACTTCGAAGAGGTAACCGTAGCAGCCAATATGGTGTCCGTACAATTTGGCAACTTCCCTCCGACAGAGACTCAAGACGGGGTAATCCCCGTCCCTCTGGCGACGATGGAGATTACCAATCTTTCACCTCCCCGAGAACAGGCTGCTGGTCTAGTACCTCTCACCACCTCACGAGAAGAGGTCATGTGGGTCCATCCAGACTTGGTGTCAGAAGTAACTCGGCCCACACCATCTCCCACCAACAGAAAGAAGATTGGAAAAATCAGGACCTGCCACACAATCTCAGCAGGCAACGAGGAAGCTACAGCCGTCGTCACGTGGTCTGGAGCGCAATCCCAACCTGTGGTTGACAGCCCAGCTGAAAATCATCAACCTATTACAACTGATGCTCCGGGACCGGCTCAGCCTTCGACGACCGACAAGCCTAGGCCGAAGGAGACTCGCTTCGACAAATCCCTCCAAAAGGATGCAGCCCAAGGGCTAGAGAGGTCCTATAACTTTGATATCTTAGCACAATTGGCTAACACTCCGACCAAATTGTCACTATACGAACTCCTAAGGCTCTCCAAAGACGTTCGTATTGCATTGAGCGAAGCACTCCAAAGTGCCGATGCTTATCTGGCTCAATCTAACCTCACCGGGGAGGACTCACCTGTGGATCTCCAAGACAGTGCCTGTACGGGAGCAATGCCCAATATCGTCTTCATTCTGCAGGATATGCTCATCAAAACCAACCTACATGATCGCCCGCTATACTACACGGGATACATCAGCGACGTGAAGGTGGATCGGATGCACATTGATCCTGGCTCTTCCATAAGCATCATCCCGAAGGGTCTGCTACATCATCTCCGCATGCCAATGCATCGTCTGACACCTACAAGCACCGCCATCAGCGGTTTCAATTCGGGCAGGAGCTACCCTATTGGGAAGATTCGTCTGAAGTGTCAAATTGGTGACCTCCAATCCAAAGTCACCTGCTACGTCATAGATGCAGACACTTCTTACAACATCCTCTTGGGGCACCCATGGATACACGATTATATGATCGTGCCTTCCACGCTACACCAGTGCTTCAAATATATCGACAAATACAACTTCATAAAGACAGAATTTGCTGATATCGATCCCTTCAAAGGGGTCGAATCCTACTACTCAGACTCCTGCCTATACGAAAAGTCAAAGAGGCACCTTGATGAAGGAGACGCACAAACTTATACCGAGACAACCACGGGATCAGAAGGACCCCTGACGATCCACCTCCAAGCTCGCAAATCGGACAAGTCTGCACCCCTTACCGCCACTCTGCGGAAGGACGAAATCAGCCTCTCAACGCAGGAGGAACAAATGATAATCCGGCTGCCAAGGTCCGGCCAAGTGCCGAGACCCACAACGGAGCCACTGACAATCAGGCTACCAAGAGTTAGTCAACCCCAAACAGGGAACCTCAATCCCTCCGACAAGCCACTGACGATACGCCTTCCCAAGAAGGGTCGTCACCTCGACGCAAGGTCTGACACTTCTAGCGAACCAACCACTCCTTGCTCCACGTCGAGTACCAAACTGGGGGTCGCTAGTCTGCCAACAACTCCACGCTCTGCTCCATCAACCGAACCACTGACAATCAAGCTTTCCAGGTCATCCTCTCAGTCTTCGTTCACACAGGAGGTAGCCGAAGAGGAACCGGAGCTAGCCAAGTATGTGGCTGCCCGTACTGATGTCCCCTCCGCTGATGATGTAATCCCCTAGAAAAGATACCTTACTTCATCAATAAAGGGTTATCTTTGAACTACACCGAGCTCAATAAGCTATGTACAATGTATGCTATGGAACACGGTATAGGCGCTCACCTACACACACAGGTGGCAAATGTGTACACCGCGATCCAGCTTACTCCAGTAGAAGACGCTTACCGAATATTCGAGGAAGGAGATCATCCGATCATCTTCGGCCGGACAAACAACCCGCATCCCCTCACCATAGAAGAAGTCGACCTCGGGTCAGATGCCGGGAGACTACCTCTGTATCTCTATAGCCCTCAATCCAAATATCTCATGCAGAAACAGGGGTATGATCTAGAGACGACGCCAGGATTGAACTACGGCACTGGGCGACGATTACCTTTGAAGCCGCCAGTCCCGGCGGGCAAACCACGGAACTACTATAACAAAACTCGATGCGAGTTAGGATATGTAACGCCTACTACGACCCTTGAAAGTTTAGATGAAGAATGCGACTGACAGTCACATTCAACCGGATCACCAACTTCCGACTCAGATACCAGCATCGGAGATGTGTTCAGACAAGTCATGTCAGTCAACATGGCATTCGTCGACGCTTACGAAGAAGACGAAGACATCCCCAAAATTCTCGAGCTAGAGCCATGGGCCCAACAATTAGTCGCACAATGGGAAAAGTGGTTCGAACTGAGAGAACCTCCTACTGAAGATGAGGTCATACAAGTGGATCTCGGCAGCGAATCTTCTTCAAAATCGATTTTTATCAGTAAAAGCCTAACTGACAAAGAACGGGAGTCGCTGTTAGAACTTGTCAGAGAGTAGATTGATGTGTTCGCCTGGAGCTATGAAGACATGTCAGGGTTAAATTCTGACATCGCTCTTCACAAACTCAACATACGGCCGGATGCAAAGCCAGTCAAGCAGCAACAGCGATGCTTCCTCCCGGGCATCATGGACGCGATCGAAGCCGAGGTCAACAAACTGATAGCCAGCGACTTCATTCGTGAAGAGCAATATCCAGATTGGGTCGCCAACATAGTACCCGTCCTCAAGAAGAATGGGAAGATTCGAATCTGCATCGACTTCCGCAACCTGAACGAGGCGTGCCCCAAAGATGAATTCCCCCTTCCTATCACAGACATCATGATCGACAATACTTGCGGTTTTGAATGCATGTCATTCATGGATGGCTTCTCGGGGTACAACCAAATCAAAATGTCTCCTGACGACGAAAAGCATACATCATTCCGAACACCGATCGGCACGTACTGCTACACAGTCATGCCTTTCAGCTTAAAGAATGCTGGCGCCACATATCAAAGAGCTATGAGCATCATCTTTAGAGACCACTTACGCAAGACGGTGGAGTGCTACGTTGACGATATAGCTGTTAAAAGCCGTAGCAAGGGAGACCATCTACAGGATCTAAGGACGGTATTCGATCTAATGTGAACGCACGATTTGAAGATGAACCCCACGAAGTCCTTTCTGGGCGTATCCAGCAGGAAGTTCTTAGGCTTCATCATCACTGCAAAGGGTATCCATGTAGATCCTGAGAAGACGAAAGCAATCATAGAGATGGGTCCCCCGAGAAATCTTCGCGAACTCAGAGGCCATCAAGGAAGGCTAGCTTACATCAGAAGGTTCATTTCCAACCTCTCCGGGCGATGCCGACCATTCACGCACCTCATGAAGAAAGGAGTCTCATTCGTATGGGACGAGGAATGCCAGCGTGCTTTCGACAGCATCAAAGAATATTTGTCAAATCCTCCGGTCTTAGTAGCCCCAGTCCCTGGAAAACCATTCCTGCTCTATGTACGAGCAATGGAACACTCCCTCGGTACCCTGTTGGCACAAAACAATGATGCAGGCCACGAACAAGCCATATACTACCTCAGCTGAATGATAGTTGGACCCGAGCACCGATACACCGCTATAGAGAAGGAATGCCTCGCCTTGGTGTTCTCCATTCAGAAAATGCGACACTATGTCACCGGACAAACGATACATGTGATCTCACGGGTCAACCCTCTCAGAGTCCTCATGACCAAACCAGGGGCACTTAGCTCTAGACTCGCTACATGGGCAATATTGTTATCCCCTTATCATATGACCTTTGTCCCACAAAAGACAGTCAAAGGTCAAGCCCTGGCGAACTTTTTAGCAGCCCACCCAGGCTCAGAATCCTCCAGAATATATGAAGAGATTCCAGACGAGGTTGCCGACTCGCATACAACCTCTCACGAGGCTATATGGCGAATGTTCTTTGACGGTGCTTCCAGGACCGGACCTAAAGGCAATATAGTCGTCGGAGTCGGGGTAGTGCTGGTCTCCCCTTCCAGATTGGTGATCAACCGTACCTATTCCTTCACAGAACCCTGCTCTAACAATGTGGCCGAGTATAACGCTCTGGTCATTGGCCTCTAACTTGCAAGAGAGCTGGGGGTAGAATACCTTGAAGCATACGGCGATTTCTAACTAATCGTCAATCAGATCCGGGGTTCGTACGAAGTCTGCCACGAAGACATGATCCCTTATCACCAAATAGCGATTGATATCATCTCGTCATTTGAGGGGTTCTTCATCGAGCACATCCCCAGACTCCGAAATATTGAAGCTGATGCCCTAGCTGGTCTTGCCGCTTCCCTAGCAGTTTCGAATTATGATCGCCAATCAGTGGAAGTGATAGGCTATGAACTGGCCTGTCCCAAAAATAATGTGCAATTCGTGGCAAGTTATTCCGCACAGACGATCGATGACGCCCCAGATTGGAGACAACCATTCATCGACTTCGTCGTCTACGACATCCTGCCCGAGAACCCAAAGGAAGCCACCTCCATCAGAAGGCGTTCTCTCAGATTCTTCTACGATACAGAGACGAAGATGTTGTATCGCCACTCCTACGACGGATTATTACTTCGGTGTCTGTCAAACGCAGAAGCCAAAGAAGCAGTACGAGAAGCTCATGACGGTGTCTGCGGGGCCCACCAGCCTGTCCCAAAATTGCAAGACCGCCTTCGACGAATGGGCTACTATTGGCCCACGATGGTGGCAGATGCGATAGAATACGCTAGAAAATGCAAAGCCTGCCAAGTCCACGCGGACTTCATTTACCAACCATCCGAATTTCTACATCCGACAGTGGCGTCCTGGCCATTCGAAGCATGGAGAATGGATATCATTGGCCCAATCACCCCACCTTCCTCCCGAGGACATCGCTTCATACTTGCGATCACTGATTACTTCTCCAAGTGGGCGGAAGCTATCCCACTCGCAGAAGTCAAGACTTCAAACGTGATCAGCTTCCTTAAGCATCACGTCATCTACCGCTTTGGACTGCCGCGAAGGATCATCCATGATAATGGTCCGCAGTTTGCAAGCCACGCATTCTATCGGTTTTGCGATAAGCACCGTATTCAGAATGTTGCTTCGACACCGTACTACCCGACGGCAAACGGGTTAGCAGAGGCATTCAACAAAACAATCATCAAACTCCTTAAGAAGTTTGTCTCCTCCAACAAACGCGACTGGAACGAAAAACTTGACGAATGCTTATGGGCGTACCGTACTACAGTCCGAACAGCCACCGGGAATACACCGTTCTCCCTAGTATACGGGAGCGAAGCAGTTCTCCCATTAGAGACTCAGATCTCCTCACTTTGCGTCGCCCTCACTTATCAATTAACGACGAATGACAACTACCGACGTCGACTGCAAGAGTTAGAGGCCTTAGATGAAAAGTGCCTCCTAGCTCAGCAAAGGATCGAGCTGTACCAAGCACGCATCTCAGGAGCCTTCAACAAGAAGGTCAAAGTCAGAACATTCCAAGTGGACGATCTTGTTCTGGCAGTCCGGAGACCAATAGTCATGACTCACAAGACCGCCGGCAAGTTTCAGCCAAAGTGGTAAGGCCCATTTATCATAGAGACAGTATTCTCCAACGGTGCTTACCGCCTCGCTAAGCAAAATGGAGACTTGCTCATGTTGCCCGTCAATGGCAAGTTCCTGAAGAAATATTATGTCTAAACGACATTCTCTAGATTTTTGAGTCATGTACCCGCTAGTACCGGTGAACTCACCCTCATAATTCTCCAGATTTTCGAGTCACGTACCCGCTGGTACCGCTGAACTCACCCTCACAATTCTCCAGATTTTCGAGTCACGTACCCGCTGGTACCGCTGAACTCACACCCACCATCACAACATTCCAGATTTTCGAGTCACGTATCCGCTGATACCACTGAACTCACCCTCATAGTTTGTCAGATTTTCGAGTCACGTATCCGCTGGTACTACTGAACTCACATCCTCCATATCCCCGATCATCGAGTCATGTACCCTCTGGTGCCGCTGAACTCACACATCTACAATATTCCAAATTATCGAGTCATGTACCCGCTGGTGCCTCTGAACTCACATCCCGGTCACTCTTTCAGAAAGAAAGTTATGTATGATCATACCTCTAAACTTTCTTCTTGAAGGAGATCCTCCCTCATGATCTAATACCCGCACTTCCAGTGCACAAAAAGGGTAATCGATCCACAAATTTCTAAAAACGGCTATGCCCTCATTACCTCTGAGCCGTTCCACTTCCGCCAAAAACAAATCACCCCTCACATAGAACTTCCATGTCCTCATTACCTCTGAGTCGGTCTATGTGCCCTCCTTCATTGAGCCCACTCCTGTCATGTCCTCATTACCTCTGAATGGGAAGGCTTCGTCGAAGAAACCTTCATACTTACCATATCCTTATTACCTCTGAGTAAGTATGATGATCCCCTTTCGACCTATTATCTGTACCCACAACCGGAGTACGCCAAGGGTAATAGGTCCACAAATGTCCTCTGTTGACCACAAATGTCCTCTGTTGACTACAAATGTCCTCTGTTGACCATCAATATCCTCCGTCGAGTTCAATCCTGCCATGTTCTCATTACCTCTGAGTAGGAAGACTCTTCGTTTAAAAAAAAACCTTCCCACTTGCCATGTCCTCGTTACCTCTGAGCAAGTATGTCGGTTCCCCTTCATCCTATTATCCGTATCCTAAAAACTAGGGTGCGCCAGGGAAAATAGGCCCACAAATATCCTTAGCTAAGTTTTCTTAGCACAAACCTACCATCTCATCATGCCCCAGGAGCCCCGCTGCTCTACGGCATTCCTTTTCCTAATACCAAGAGCACCCATGACCACTTTGCCATGGCTGCTTCGGGTTTCCTGACCAAAACTTGTTATCTGTACCTAAAACCAAGGTATGCCATGGGTAACAGGTCCATAAATATATCCCCTATACGGGGGTAAACATCACCACAATATCACAAGCGCAGCGAGCAATACAAATGAAGGGTAGAATTGAAAGTACTCTTTATTTGAAGGAAGAAAAAGCATTACATATTTTCGGGATCATGTCCCCTTCAGAAAGAAAGAAAACGGAAACAAAACAAAAAGAAAAAAGCCGACTACATTTCAGCATCACTCAATTCTAGGAGACGATTTCTTACTGAGGTGGTCCTCCGTTCAATCCGTTGCCGAGCACGACGCTCGGCCTCCTGGAATAAATGCTCCTCATTGTCCAAGCCCAAGAACGCTTGACAGTCATCTTCCAATTTCTTCAAGGCAGTCTCCAGGTCAGTCGAAGCTTGAGTAACCCTGTCAGCCTCCTGAACAATCAGTCCCTTGTCATTGCGAGTAGTCTCGAGTTCAGACTCCAAGAAAGCCAACTTCTTCTGAAGCGTAAGGATCTGCTCCCGTGTCTCAGTAATCTCACGAGAGACAGACTCCTCCTGAGCCACAACGTTTTCAGTCGCATAACTCAGTTGATCATACCGATCAGCTAAGTCACTGAGATCCTTCAGCGCGCCCGGTCTGGTCCTATCTCGAGCCGCTCTGGTCCTCTCTATAACAGCAATAAGGGAATTCCGCTCCTCGTTTATAACAGCAGGCAGATCAGCCTGCCGCAATACTCGAAGCTCGGACACCAACTGATCAACCTCCAGTAATTTTGCCTCCAGAAGCGAAGCCATCCCTGCATCATCAGGAAGATCCCTAAGGATGTTTATTTGACCATGGGCACATTGTCGGGCCAAGGTAAAAGAGGTCCCTCTGTCTACAACGGCCTCGATTCCCCTCTTCAAATGACGATGAAAACTCGCAACCACGTCCTGTAACGCATCACTCAAAACTTCAGCAGAGGAGGGCGTCAAGGGAAGCCGGAGCGGCAACGTCGGAGAAGTAACGCTAGAGTTCGCCACCGAGGGAACGGAGTCCGAGAAGAACGATGCATGAATAGCGGCCAACTCGTCTTCCGCCGCCCGGAGAGCTTGGATGCTCGGCAGGGAAGAAAGGTCGACTCTCGAAGCCATCGGAACAGAGGATGACGCAAGGACCATCGTCCCCTGCGCCGACTGCCCTGAGAATTGGCCCGTGAAACTCAGTCCCCCAGAAGGCCCCTCAAGACGAGTCGGGCAGTGAGGAGGTACACCACTTTCTACCGATGCCCCTTCGGTTGGGGTTGTCTCAGCGACGTCCATCCTCGGCACTGGAGGGACAGAACCTGAATATCCAGAATAACAATCAATCGACGTAACCCGAAGGACATGATGATAGAGTAGATAGGCTTCCTCACGGGTTAAGATTCGGCTAATCTTACTAGGGGAGAGGCATAAAGGCCGTGGCTCATCCACAACTGGCATAGTCCTCTCACCCGCGATCCCCAAGTTAAACTCAGTCACATCCCCTGCCCCCGTCACCTTGAAGGAGGATACAGATTGATCTGCGTTCTCTTGAATAGGAGCAGGCTCATGGGAGTCCCCGTCATTCGGGGTCACCGCCTCGACATCCTGAAACTCTTCTTCTTCTCCCGACATCTAAAAGAGGGGACGAAGATAGTCAGGATTAAAACTCAAAGAAAAGGAGGGAAAAGGGATCAAGAGCAGTTTTGTTACCTCTAATGAAGGGTTGACTTCTTCGCCACCCTTTTTTATGGCTAGCGGACGGTGCCTAGTCGCGACTAGCTTCCGGGATCGAAAAACACTGCCAATAGGAGAAACTTGCCTGCTACGCTTCAGAATAGGACCAGGTGTAACAAGAGACTGATCCCTCAGCACCTCATCTGACAAAACATGCGACTGACCTACCTCTGCGCCTACCACTGGAAGGATAAAGTCATCTTCATCACACTGGTTGCCTTTGCCACCCTCAGCAGCGAAACCCAAATCTGCCACTTCAGCTCTAACCTTTCTTTTCTTGGCCCCTTGAGAGCCTTCCTCCAGACCGGTGCCAACAATAAAACTGGTACCCGGGTTAAAACCAACTGGGGGCTTGTTCGCCATGACATGATACAGAGCTGCCATATACAAGATCTCCACTGACTCCTTAATGGCAGGGACCGAAAAAATGGTGCGGGTGTGGAACAAATCATAATATTGCCAAGCTCTGATACCATCAAGAAGACTACCCTCATAACCCAAGCAAGGACTGGGGCTGTCCAGACAAAGTTGGCTGTATCCAAACTGCCGGGCAAACCTGCTAGGCAGATAAGGCTCCAGCAAAACAGCATTACGATTACGGTACACTAGATGTGCGGGACGGATGTTACGCAACCATAAGAGCATCTGGCCATCCAGAAGCTGGGGGGGCGATACCGTCAATATGTACAGCCTCTATGTCCCTGGCAGTAAAGCGAGGGACGGATACGAAGATATGATACTTATCTGCCCTCGCCAATGCCATCCGGCAAGTCCGTATGGTTTCACAGTCCCAAGGCTCGTCACGATAGCGGAAGATAAATGCGTCATCATCAGTCACACCGTCTTCAGAGCCCGGCCTCATCAAAGACGGGTAATGTATCAGCAGCCACCCCATCAAATAGTGATAGGGCAACTCAGTTCATTCAAAATCCTTGGTCACGTCGCAAGCAATGATTTTGGATGTGAAGGTACGAAGGCCACGGTATATGCTGCACACCATGGCCGGAAGGAGAGCTAGCCTGACTCATAAAACTAGCTTTACAGCCGGAAGGATAAAGTTGCAACTAATTCTCTCAATAGAACCGGCTTCTCCCGAAACTACACAGTTTCGTAGCCATATCATCAAAAATCTTGCCAAAAGCGCTTTCTCAGACAGCTCTTGAGTATCTTGGTAAAAGTAATCAAAAGTATCAGTCTGGCTCCCGAATCTGTCGCTGGTAGTGGCCACTCCCTTAGCCGACGACACCGAGTCCTCAACCGCTTCCCGAGGTCGAGGGCGACGAGAGGTGACTCTACCTAAGGCATCTGCCGAGAAGAGATAGTGCACCCAATCTTTGGTGTAGGGAGCATTCCCTTCCAGGTTACTATCCTTTCGGGTCATCTGATAACATGTGTTATAATGGCACAATATCTCCTGGTAAAGGGCCGCAAAGCCAGGATACCGTCGTTCCAGATCTTCGTGTTCCTCATTTGTGGGAGTATACGCTTCAAACGCTTCGTCCCCCCAAGGAAGCTTGGAGACCGCGTGCATCTCATGGAGCGCGAGTCCCATCTCCCCTACAGGTGTGTAAAAGGTCCCCGTACGGCAATTATACATTTCCAGCAGAGACATGAACAGCTTCTTGTTTATGGACAAGCCATGACTGGTACCTCGGATAGCGTGGTACAGGCCAATCTCGCACAAAAAGGCCTCATACTTCTGCAAGATCCAAGTAGACAAATTGATCTACGAAGGAATAGAGTGCACCCAACCAGGGAACGTTAACCGACCAACGGGATAGGAGCCTTTCTGAGCAAGCTGATTTATGAAAGTGTCGGCGGTAGAAAATAAGAAATTAGGGCCCGCCACATTCAGGAAAGAACCTGGGACCAACCCCGTCACAGAACAACTAGTGTGCACTTTACCGGCAATCACTGACTTCAGATTGTTATTATAATGGATGTTCCCCACAAACATCCTACCTCTGGTAGGGGTTAAAGTCTCCCCCATCTTCCGATCTAACGGGAGCATATTAAACCAAGATAACGGGAAGTGTCGCTCCATTTGGGGGATGCGAATCGCCATCCCGTTAGAAATAAAGTTCCAGTCCTCCGACACCTCCAGGACATGATCGTTCTCCACGGTCAAGGCATCTCCAAAAAAGAACGCAGGCTTCAAATACTCCCCCTCAAATTTTTCGGAGTTCATCATAGCATTAAGAAAGTGGAAAGACTGATTCTTGATGGCATTCAATCTAACCGTAGGCTCGTCGCTCGGAAACTGGTCAGCCATATACTGAACAATATGGTCATACCTATAGCCGAGAGCGGCTTGAGCGCTACCCACCAAGAGTTCTCCAGCAGCGTTAACCGGCAGATTCACTGAAGAATAAACAAAGAAAAGTAAGTTAAACGGAGGGATAAAACAAGAGAGAGCCGATTGGGTGTTCTCAAACCCCATGCGGCTCAAGAAGACATCCATGCGGCCCCATGAAGCTCTCAAAAATCTTATGCGGCTCCGTACAATAAAAAGTCTATGCGGTTTAGCGTCACTTATGCGGCTTCGCACGCAAGGCACGCATACAGACACGATAGTTCTCTTATGCGGCTCGCAGCTCAGCCGTAGGGCGAACATGCGATTTACAAAGGCTCGTGCATAAAGTATGCGACGTAGCCATGGCGGTTGGAGGGTTCTTTAACCCAGGCATTGTCCTTACCAGTAATGGGGGGGTGAACGTCAGGATGAAAATCAGGTACGACGACGGGCGGAGTAACAGCCGCAGCCGAGGTGGAAGTGGAGGCCGCCTTCTTGCCCTTTACTACCACGGTCTTCTTGGGAGCCATTAATCATCAAAAGAGGAGAAGGGCAATCGAGATAGGGAAGGTCTGAGGAAGAAGAAGGAAAATAAAGAAGTCTTCTCTCTCTTCAAACTCTTCCTATTTATAGGAAGACGGAAGAAGGAGGACACGTGGGCCAATGACCGACTCAGGAAGAGCACAACCGACTCCTTGGGTTTCGTCTCCAAGATTCACCCAAGGCGTCAAATCCGAAAGATTTAATAAGCTGACTCTTGGGATTCCCTCCTACAAAGACGACGCTGAAACGAATTTGAGGCAATTAAAGACCCACATGCGTGGCAAGAAGCTATGCGGCTGAATAGTCTCCTGCGGCTGAGTCACTTATGCGGCTGAATAATTCATGCGGCCGGAACTTCTATGGGGTCAGAATTCCATATGCGGCTAGAAGAACACGGCCATGCTTCTTATTCAAAGTATTTCAATTTTACAAATTGAAAACTTTGAAGGGGGTCTTGTAGAAGCATGGAAAATACTAAAGAAAATGACTCATACGGCCAGAAAAGATCCATACGGCTCAGAGAACTCATGCGGCTCAGGGAATCATGCGGCATAAGGAGCTATGCGGCCCAAGGCATTCTATGCGGCTCAGAGGACACGTGGCCTGATAGTGCTCCCCTCCGACCCATGCTACATTAATTGCTATGACGGCTGACCCCTCTGAAAAGTTGACAGCTCTGACACAAAGGCATGTAATTATGAATCTGTCACAATGATGAATCTCTAGGGAAGAGGAAAGAAATCTCTGACACAAATCCCTTGAGAGCCACAAAAATGCCACATGGCCTTGCCACGTGGGCATTCGTATGCGGCTCGCTTCTCATGCGGCTCAGAATAAATCCTATGCGTCTTAGACCATAGAAGCCTCATGCGGCTCGAGCAAAGAACTTCCCATGCGGCTCAGAGTGAATCCATCCTATGCGGCTCAGGCCATGAAAGCCTCATACGGCTCGAGCGAGGACTTCTCATGTGGTTCAAGAGGATCATGTCTATGCGGCCCAGGTGGATATATACCTATATGGCCCACAAGGATTACTCCTCTGTGGTTAGAGGACTCAAGTGAGGGCCACTGCCCACGCAGCCCTGACACATGGGCTTAACCATATGCGGCTCATATTCATATGCGGCTCACTAGTCATGCGGTCCAGATCCCTCCAGCAGCTCCTAGGACACGTGTCCTAAATCGATTAATTCCTCAGATTTGCTGCCATTAAAAGATTGGGTCAAATCCCAATAATTTGGGACACGTGGCAGAAGAATAGATCTAATTTATTCGCAGATATCAGAAGATCAGTATAAGGAAGATTTATTCCAATCAGTATTAATTGCTCATGGGATTTGGTGTAATCTACACCTAATGATCCAGATTCATCATAATCAAAACGAATGGCCAAGATGGACCGATCCCCAAGCCGCCGCCATCTCTAAAAGCTAATCATTGGCAACCCTAATGATCACATCCCACTATTATAAATAGCAGGGTGCCATTCCCTTGCAAATATATACAAAAAAATATACAATTTCAGAGAGAAAAATACGTAAATACAGAGAGACTCCCCAATAGTCAGAGAAAAGAATACACACAGAGAGAGAGAGAGAGAAGCAAGAAGAGCAACAGAGGAGTAAGAAGAGCATCTCTTCGTCAACGCCAACCATCTTTTCACAAGGAACCAAGGCTGCATACCGATCGTCCAAGGAGTAAGGCAGGGCTGCCGTCGCCTTCCCGAGCCTCTATCGTCACCCCCCAGAATCTAAAATAAACAATTGTACTTAGACTGCTGTACCTAGGTTTTCGTCCCTAGGCTTTCTTTGTACAAGCGAGTTTGTAATGTGAAGTAAAAGTTCGGTCCTCTGATAATTATTCTGTTCTTTTATATTTTATGGCAAACAGTAATCGGGCTGAGGAAGCTATTGGTCAGGCCTTTGGTGGGTACTGTTCATTTAACAGTACCGCCAAGGGAAAGGTTTATACTTATTATATTTATAACTTATAAATCTTAATATATATAAAATCTTAATAAAAACCAATATGTATATATATATATTTTTTTATAAAATCTTAATAAAAACCAATATGTATATATATATTTTTTTATAAAATCTTAATAAAAACCAATATGTATATATATATATATATATATATATATATATATTGGTTTTTATTAATAAAATATATATATATATATATATATATATATATATATATATATATATATATATATATATATATATATATATATATATATATCTCTAATATATATATGTATGTATGTATATACGGATATACATATATACACACATATACTTTAAGAATAACCCAATAAATTCCTATTAAACTCCTAAATCTAACAACTTTATAAAACAATTTAATCATTAACAATATACAAAAAGGTAATAAAAAAAATAAAAGTCCATGAAATATATGTACTACCACTATTTCTAAAATACCAGAAATCCTTTAAATACTTAATAAGCTCCTAAGGAAATATATTTTCAAAATTTTAAAAAAACAAAATAATAGGAATTTCTAAAGTATTTGTAACTTATAATCTAGAATTATTTTGCATAAAATAACCCACACATAATATCAAATAAAATAAAATTTCTACTCACTTTACAAGGCTAAAATATAAATTTTACCACTTCTAAGAAATAAATTATTTCTTTTTTTAAAAAAATATACCAATTATTTCTATTTAATAATAATGAATAAAAGTAGAAAATTTTTAGGGGGTTTACAACTTTAACTTGCGTGCCTTCTATCCAGTTGCGCGAACGGTTACTTGAATTGCTGGGGACGCATGGCATCGTTTGAGTGAGATACGAGTGGTCGTGGCAGTGTAGTGGACACGTTCTTCGAGATTAGTGGCATACGCGCTACATCATCCAGCTTCTAAATAAAAGTTGATCAGGTGGCGCCAACCAGCCAGGTTGTGCGCGGGCGCAACTCAACAACTGGCGCCTTTAACAAAGTCTTTTGTACTATTTTGATTAATTTTTGCGCCACTTGACAACTTGTGCAGGCCAGCTGTCAGCATTAGTTACATGCTGACAAAATCTTCTCGAGCGTCGCGTTGCCGAGATTCGAATGGATTTTCTTCAACTGACGAGCTGTCAGAGCTGTCAGTAATGATGGCAGCCGTTACAGATTCTCGAGGATGCTTGCAACGTGGGGCTCGCGCACCCTGGCTTAGGCGCAACATGATACTGGCGCAACCTATTACTGGCGCAACCTAATGATCTGGCACAACCTAATGATTTGGCGCCACTTGATGATGTCGTACTTTAATGAGTAACGCCCCTTGATTTTTAACTTCTACAAGACCCCCTTCAAAGTTTGAAAGATTTTAAAATTTTAAAATACTTTGAATTAGAGGAACTTAATATGGGTTGCGCCAGTCAACTGTTCAAACAAATTCTGAATTTTAAGCGCTAATTGCGCAACAGTTTCGAAAAGACTTTTTAGGCTATAAATAGCCGTCCAAAGAGAACTTTTAACTTTTTATCGAAATTTAATTCTCTTAAACTCTTTCATCTTCTTCTTCCAAACTCTCGAAGCTCCTTCGACGATCATCAAGGCCCTAAAAAAGTCTGTCGCTGTCAAAGGAAAGGACATTGCTGGGCCTTCATCTCATGCACCGCCGATGAGAGCGCCTAAATACGTGCCACCGTTATCATGAACTGAAAGAGCCAACCCGACACTCGAAGGTGATTGGACGTCAACTGGATTGACTGATTATTTTTAGGGTTTTGGTCAATTCGCGCGTCTCACAACGTGCGCTACCTCTTTTTAGAGTGTAGGCATACTTCACAACTTGCGTCTTCTCTTTTTAGAGTTTGTTGCTATTCACATACTATTTGTCTTTACGAACTGTGTTGTGCGAGTTTCAAATTTGTGCTTTCTGATTTTGTACGAATGCGCATATCAAAAGTAGTACAACTTGAAATCATGCGCAATACAGATGTCGCGCAATACAGATACTGCACAACCAGATGTCGCGCAACACAGAAGTTGTGCAACACAGGTGTTGCACAACATATATATTGCACAATCTATAATTTTGTGTGTTCTACTCCATAGAATAAAACTCTTTTTGAGACTAACTTTTGTTTGTTCTTCTTCTTTTTGTAGTTGATCTTAGAGAAAACCTGATGCTGAGAAATATGCTTCAGCTTTCAATGTATCAGAATATAAAGAAGACTTATCTCATGTCTCATATCCATAATATGATGCACCTGAATCCAGAAGGGCTATCCTCATTGCTCAAGAAAGTAACACCTTGTTATGTCTGATGAATGGTGAACCTTTGGAAAGTATAGATAATATAGTTCATAAGAAACCGGCTTTCTTATTTGGAGATGCAGTGAAGAAAACATCTCAACCAAAGACCAAGAAAGAAGAAATGATTTATCAATGTAAGGACAAAATTATATATCTCACTGAGATGTCAAGACATTTGTCCTTGTCTCGATATGAATTCTCCAGTCACACTCGACGGATGGCATGAGACATGACTCCGATTAAACACGCCAGAGTCGAAAAAATATGTTATAAGTTAGGTCCGCAAAGCAAGGAACTATTTAACAGTACTTCAGACTGGTACAGTTCTCATCTAAGGGGTTTGAAGCCGAGTTGTATACCTCCAGAAGATTTATCGATGCTTATTTCCGTCAGGGTGCCCATCTTTGCAAAGACATTTGCTAAAGCTGAAGGAAGATACCCAGATCAGGCCATGCATTTGATAGGCCTAGTGAATCCAGACATGAAACATTGGAGCAGCTTAGTGATTTGAATTCTGGATCAGTTCAGGGACAAACTCCTTGTCTCGACCCGTACCCTGTTTAGGGGCACGAGTGCGTGGGTACGTCCAGCCTACGCCGCAGTATCGGCGGTAGAACGCTGTAAAGGTCATCTAGAATATATATGTAGAAACATAAAAAATATGGAGTTTATGCGGATTACAAATTGTCGCATAGGTACCTTGGGCCAAACAGGTTTGCATGAAGGAAAGCCGTATGACTGTTCAAAGACATATGCGGCCCATTGACGAACAGTTGTAGAAGGAAAATATGCGACCAAGGAGGAGCAGTTCGACTGATAAAGCTGACAAGTCCTGACAAAACATGACAGTTCTGACACTTCGACAAGAAAGATAAGACATGGGACGTCGCCCAAAAGCAGGGTTCGTACGCCTCCATGCGTTCAAAAGAGTGTCATCTAGGCCGCATAACACTTATGCGGCCCAGATTATGCTGCCCCAAAATTTTCAGAACTTCATGCAGACGGGAGTAATTGTGATTCAGGCCGCATGCTTCTCATGCGACCCCGCATGATCGAAGGCTGAGAATGCTATACGCAACGGGACATGTGGCAATCTGACCAATTCCTTAACCACCCAGATTTGCTGCAACAAAATCCCAACAAACCGACAGATGGCAGCCCAAGAGCGGGTCTTCGCGTGCTAATTAGCCACGTAGCTGTAAGCCGTCTATGTGGCTCAAAATCCATCCTATTATAAATAGCAGGGTGCCACACCCCAGCAAAAGGCTGGCAACCTTCAAGAAAAAAGTAATATCTTCACGAGCTAGAGACTGCATCAAATAGTCCACGGAGTAAGGTATAGTTGATAGCACTTTTCCGAGCCTCCACCGTCACCCCCTAGAATCAAAACTAAACAATTGTACTTAGATTGTCTCCTAGGCTTTCTTTTTAGGCTCTTCTTTGTACAAGCGAGTTTGTAATCAATTCCAGTGTTCTGTAATACATATTATTGATTTTTATGGCAAACACGATGGCGACTCTGCTGGGGACATCCTTCTCTTCCGATGAGAAGTTGGTGACGCAATCTGACGCGTCCAAGCTCGGCTCTACACAGCAGATGCCTGTGGTCTGCTTCGACCAACAAGCCTTCGAAGAATTACTCTCTGAAGGGAGCGCCAGCCCGTCTCAGAAGCGAGCTAACCCGAAGAGGACTCGCAAGGCGTTGGTGAGCAAAACTGTTGCCCCCGACCAAGTTCTCGAAGAAGCTCCTTCTGCAGCCCAAGACGGTGACCAGAACTCTCCTGTGGCTCTGTTTCCGACCGCAGAGGGCCCCGCTATCCCCAAATCCAGCAGAGAAAAATACTACGATGCTGAGTTTTTGGGGGCACAAGGGAACTCCATGCGGACAAAGAGGTGGCCGCAGAGAGGAGATAGGCAGTCTGCCTATGCCACAGCCAACTCTGGCCGCAGAAAGACAACTCATACGGCAGCCAACTCTCGCCGCAGGAAGCTCTGTGTTCCACTGCCTCTCATACGGGCCCGATGCCATACGGCCCACCGAGGATACGGGATGTATCAATCTGGACTCTTTTTACTACGCGCCTTTGGGCACTAAGTCAAAAAAGTCTAGGGCAGTGCGGGCCCAACCAGCCTAGTCAACTGTCCAAGTTGCTGACTATCTGTGGGCCCCGTTGATTGTTACACGAGCTCCTGATGGAAAGTTGTACAGAACCACCCGCGTCCAGTCCCCCAGGGCTAACGGACAGGGTGGGTGTTTAAAGTCTCCCTCTAAAGATCCAGAGCAAGTGCTTTTACTAGCCACAGATCAGGGAGCAAACGTGATGCCTAAGCACTCGTGCGGTCGGGATCCCCGAGTTCACAAGTTTGGTGCAAAGACAGAACAGCTTCCTACCGACTTACGCGACGTGATTACTCACAAGCGCAAGACGGCAGCGTCAGCATGCAATGAGTCACTCTCGGGGCGTCGTTGCACTCAAGTCATCATCAACTGCTGCTGTAACAAATCAGCAGCGCCTGAAGATCGGCAGTCAGTTTTCCAGCGACTGCAGCAGCCAGCACCGGTCCGACAGGTGCAAATTCCAGGAGACGAAGAGTTTCCTTTCGTCTTCTATAATTCAACTCAAAGAGTTCCTCCTGGCAAGGGAAAAAAGAAGACAGGCTCTTCTAGGCCGACCATCTCGGCCAGTATTGCAAGGAGACCCTCATCTGGGGGGATTCCCATCAACCACAGGGGATGTCTATTTAGGCACTCGATCCAAGAAGGAGCTTCCGGCACCTGGGGGTGCGTCTTCAGCCTCCTTGAGAGTAGATGAAGCTGGGGATAGCAGCCCCCTCAATGTATGTGATAACCCGGTGTACCAAGAGCACACGCAGGGGGTAGAGATCCCCCTGAACTCTGCAATAGAATCAGATTTCCCTGAGGGCCACCACCCTTGCCAAGATGATGCGGCTTCCTGCACAGGAGGTAGCACCCCTTCTGAGTCTGACGAAGATGATATTCTGACATTTCTCGACGATTTCTCTATACAAGGGTACGGCACCGAGAGTACCTCTGCCACAATCCCTTCCACCTCTACCCACGTGAGAACAGTCTTATGACTGACGAAGATCATGAAGCGTCTTTCGATCGACAACGGCTAGAAGTGCTCGAAGCCATGCTCATGTCCTTAGTCAAGTCGATGGATGAGCTCAAAGCTGCCTTGCCAGCTCAACCAGCAAGGATACCCGAACAAACAAGCTTGGGACCCGCAGTCAATGCGGACTCCAACACGACCGCCCCTCCTTTGAGTGATGATCCTAGAGCACCATCCGTTCCTTCAGCTGCAGATGAAGCCGAGGAGGCTAGGAGGGAAGTCTAGGAGCTCCGAACGATGTTCAATGCTCGAGACTCCTCTCGGGATCTCAGAATACGGCAGCCATATCCCATTGCATAGAGGGACGTACCTTTTCTACCACGGTACAAGTCGTTCCATATCGATTCTTATGATGGGAAGACCTCTGCTAGTCGGTACATGACTTACTTTGAAGTCACCACCGACCACTTGCCGCATAGTGATGCCATCCTCGCGCGATTATTCATCGGAGCATTAGAGGGGATCGCGTTCGACTGGTACCGCAACCTCTCCGACAACTGTATCCATTCTTTTGATGGCTTCAAGTACATGTTCTTAGAGAGATTCTACGAAGTGGGGCATGATGTGACGATGTCATCTCTCATGGACGTCGTTCAGGGAGAGAGGGAGCTGACGAGGAACTATATCGAGCGGTTCCGCCAAACTGCGATGAGATTGCCTCAGGGCAATCCCGAGAGCTCCCTGATTGAAATCTGCCAGAAGAAGCTGCTCCCTACAATTAGCCTCTGAATGGGAGACGATCAGTTCAGAGATTGGACGACCTTCATCATAAGTGCTACCAGCGCGGAGGTAAAATTGAAGAAGGCTCACTAGCTGGGATTACACATCCCAGATGGAGAAGATAAGGGTAGACGTCCTGGTCCCACCTCCAGTAACAACAACTGTGGCGCCACCACCAATCGGGATAATAAGGGCAAACAGGCCATGGTCACTGATGCGACTCAGAAGCCCGAACAAAAATAGGCGGAAGGTTAGTGGCCGAAGATCAATTACTCATTCGAAGTTAGTCATGTCAAACCTATCTTCGATATGCTTTTACAAGGGGGTAGGATCCAGCTCCCGCCACCAATGCATGAGCCCCGAGCAACAGAAATGGAGGACTCAAAGTACTGTCACTTCCACTGCTATGTCCATCATGCCACCCAGGATTGCATCCAATTGAAGCGGTACATCCAGAGTCTTATCGAATCCAAAGCTCTGTCGATAGACTTTGAAGAGGTTACTGTGGCGGCAAATATGGTATCTATTCAGTTCGGCGACTTTCCTCCAACAAGCACTCCTGACGGGGTAATACCTGTCCCCCGGGCAACGATGGAGGTTACTAATCTTCTACCCGCCCGGAGCCAGACATCTGGATTGGTACCCCTCACCACATCACGAGGAGAGATCATGTGGGTGCATCCAGAATTGGTGCCCAAAATTACCCGGGGGTGTCATCTCCTACCAACAAGAAGAAGGGCAGGAAGTCTAGAGCCTGCCATACAATTTCAGCTGAAGCTGAAGAAGCTGCAGATGTTATTACCCGGTCTGGAGCACAAATCCAGCTCGCACGGAATAGTCCAGCCGAAGATCCTCAGCTAGCAACGTTGTCTCGCCCCGGTGTTCCAAGGCCATCTCAGCCTCCATTGGAGGATAAGTCCAAGACAAGGGAGACCCGCTTCGACAGGCCACTCTGCAATGATATACCTCAGGGACTGGAGAGACCTTACAACTTCGACATATTAGCACAATTGGCTAATACACCAGCAAAGTTGTCGCTATACGAGCTTCTAAGGCTCTCAAAGGATCTTCGTGTCGCATGCTGATGCCTATTTAGCTCACGTCAAGCCTCCAGGGGAAGACCCGCTAGCAGATCTACAGGACGGTGGTAGTACAGATGCAATGCCCAACATCGTATTTACTCTGCAGGACATGTTGATTAAGACCAACTTGCATGATCGCCCCTTGTACTACATTGATACATAGGCGACATCAAGGTGGATAGGATGCATATCGATCCGGGATCGTCAATAAGCATCATCCCGAAAAGTCTGCTCCAACTTCTTGGCATCCCTATGCACCGGCTAGCAGCAACCAATACTGCCATTAGCGGGTTTAACTCAGGGAGAAGTTATCCCCTAGGGAAGATCCGGTTGAAGTGCCAAATTGGAGACCTGAGGACGGAAGTTACCTGCTACGTCATAGATGCAGACACCTCCTACAACAACCTCCTGGAACGTCCGTGGATACATGACTATATGATCGTGCCATCCACCCTCCACCAGTGCTTCAAGTATGTCAATAGACACGGCTTTGTGAAGACCGAAGTTGCCGACATTGATCTCTTCAAAGGAGTTGAGCCTTGTTATTCTTCGGAGGCTTGTTTATACGAAGAATCCAAGAAGTACATCATTAACAAACTGGAAACCATCACAGGGCCGGAGAAACCCTCGATAATTCACCTCCAGACCCGTAAATCTGGCAAAGCCACACCCCTTGTTGCAACCATGCATGAAGAGGTGCCTAGTTCTCTCATTTAAGCTGCGCAGTCGGGACCAACGGTCATCCGATTCCTAAATTCAAAAGTCGAAGCCCATCATAGGACCGATGGTGATCCAGTTACCAAAATCCATCCGAAGACAATCAGGAGACACAAAATCCCTTGTCGAGCCAATTGCCACCCGTCTTTCCAAGACGAGCCGGCAACTAAATGCCGATCCGACATACTCAGGCAAGCCAATATTTTAAGTTCAACCCTCGGTGGTCAAGTTGCCCAAGACGGCATCCCAACCTTTGGGATCGCAGGGGGTAGCCGAAGAGGACGTAGAGCTCGCCGAATACCTCGTAGCACAGATGGATGGTGCCTCTCCTGATGATACAATCCCCATGGACGGAGTTCCATGCCTCATCAATAAAAGGCTGCCATAAAAAAAAGAAAAAAAAGGAGAGAGAATAAATACTACCTAGAGTGTCGAGTTATGTACATCAGGTACCCCTGAACTTACACTCTGTTCTTCCTTCTCCGAGGGGACTCGCATTACATCTCTACAAGTGATAAGTCATGTGTATTACCTCTGAACTTTCGCTTTGATGTTTCGACCACCATATATCACGACCATATCACCCATGTGGGGCTCCGCTTCAAAATCTATTACCTGTACCACCAGTGGGCAGAAAGGTAATAGGTCCATAAAACATATCCTAATCTATTGCTCGCACCAACATTGCACAAAAAGGGTAATAGGTCCACAAAATTCTCCCGACAAGAAAAACAACCACGTTCATATTACCTATGAGTTGTTTTTCTACCCATCATTGACAAATCACCCAATACATAAGAACTTCCACGTTGATAGCACCTCTGAGTTGTTCTGTGTATCTCTATTTGGCCTACTCCTACCACGTCCTCATTACCTCTGAGTAGGAAGGCTATACTTCAGACCCATATTTACCACGTCCTCATTACCTCTGAGTAAATGTGCCGGTCTTCTCTTCACTTGTTATCAGTACTCGCCTCGCCAGTACACAAAAAATGGTAATGAGTCCCCAAAAACTATCCTAATCTGTTGCTCGCACCATCGGTGTATCAAAAGAGTAGTAGGTCCACAAAATATCTTTTCAAATCTATTTGATCGCATTTTCAAAAAAATGCACCAAAGGGCAATAGGTCCACAAAAAAGCCCTCCCAGGGGATATTCTTCAATCAAAATGTCATTGCAAGCTCATCAGAGCGGAGTGAATCTATTCTGCTCTGTAAAAAAAAGAAGACGGAGAGCAAAATCTACTACTCATCAGCGACACATAACTTGTTAAGGGTGTCCTCCAGCTTTGCAGTTGAGCGCTCAATTCTCAGTTTGACTCGACGTTCAACTTCCTGGGATAACCTCTCGGTGTCCTCCAGATGCGCATGAGCCTGCCAATTTTCTTCCAGTCTTTTCAGTGCTCTCTCTAAAGCAGAAGAGGTTCGGATGACTTCATCAGTCTCCTTCCAGATCTTTCCACCCTCTTGACGGGTGACTTGGAGCTCAGTCTCCAGAGACGTTAACCTAGCCTGGAGCTGGAGGAGCTGCTCTTTGATTTCGACCATAGCACGAGTAATGATCTCCTCGCGAGTCAAGAAAATCTCTCCCTCCCGGCACCGCTTGTCATACTTAAGGGACAACTCCTGGAGGTCCTTCTCCAAGGAGGGCTTGGTTGTCTCTTGAATAGCCTTCACCTTTTCTACGGCTGATACAAGAAAAGCACGTTCCTGCTCCACCACGACAGACATATCAGCTTGCTGCAGTTTTTGCAACTGGATTAGGCACTGATTAGCCTCTGCCAGCTTGTGCTCCAAAAGGACAGCCACCTCTTTCCTTCCCGGAAGCATCTTCAGCAGGACAATTTGGACTTGGGCGCAGTTGTGGGCCATGGCAAATGGCGTCCCTCTCTTTAAAGCAGCCTCGAACCCCTGTTTCAAGTGACGATAAAAGCTCTCGACTATGTCCTTTGACGATTCATCCAAGTTATCCAAGGAGGACGGTGTCGAAGGGATAGCACCTAAGGAAGTAGAAGGCGTCTGGGAAGAAGGCATACTTGAGCTTGATGACCCTGTCAAAAGGGAAACAAATTTCGAGCAGTGAGACTCCCGTACAGCAGTAATCTCCTCTTCCGTAACCCGAAGAAGCTGAAGACTTGGCAGAGCGGCAAGTTCAGTCTCCGAGGAAAAGACAGCTTCAAACAACCCTGCGCCCACCGATGCTGGTATAGGAACCACCATCTCTGCCGTTGGTGGTGGAAGAGGCTCGAAACTCAGCTCAGTCGAGTTTTTTTTCGATTTGGAGGAGGGGAGGCCCATTTTTTCTCTTCGGCAGAAGGTCTGCCCCAACGTCGTCCGCTATCCCCTCCTCCGCGGTCATATCCACTATCGTTAGTGGAGAGGCAAGGCCTGTAGGTCCAGAACAACCAAGCATCAACTTGACTCGAAGAATATGAAGAAGGAGCGAATGAACCTCCTCGTCAGTAAGAATATGACATAGCTTACCAGGGGAGGGCGGAGGAGTCCGCAACTCGCTTTGAACAGTCATGATTCTTCCTACTGCCCCTGTATCCCCTTCAATAGCAACAGCCGAATCACCTACATTTGTCGCTCCAGTCCTTTCAATCCAAAGGGAGGTGAAGCTGAGTCGGTTACGACCAATCATGACCTCACAGCCTCGATATTTGATTCTGGAAAACTGGTGCCTCTTTCGACCAGAGTATTCATAACTGGAGAAGTCTCGAACGCAGCCCTGGGCACCGGAGGATTTATGTCTTCAACGGTCTGTACGAAAGAAAGAGAGAGAAACAATCAGATAAGATACCTGAAGTAACGTGGTAGGCGGCCAGAATGAAACTTACCTTCGGGAGGGCTTCGGTATTACTACCCTCTCCCGCATGATCAGAACCTCGAGTCTTAAACACAACCCGCTTTTGAGAACGAGGCCAGTTAGCAACGAATGGTTCGCGCTTACTTCATTTAGGCGAAGGGCTCGGCACATGGGAAGGCAGGCGCGTCACCAGAGTAGTCGCAGGAGGCAACAGATCGTTGTACACATCCTCCTCTTCTGTATCAGTAGAATCAAAATCAGAGATTGTAACGTCCTTCATCTTCACTGCCCTGTTCCTCTTTTTGGACCCCTCATGCTTTTCCGCCAGCCTAGTACCGATTATAAAACTTGTACTCGCATCAAAATTATGGGGATGCCCATTCACGGAGACGTGGTAGAGGGCTGCCATGTACGACATGCGCACTATATCCCTGGTATCAGGAAGAGAGAAGATGGTCTGGGTACAGTCAGCACTGTAATAATGCCAGGCCCGAATACCATCTAGGACGCTGCCCTCATAACCTAAGCAAGGACTCGGGTTATCTAAAAACAATTGACAATACCCGAATTGTCTAGAATACCGGCTGGGCAAATAAGGTTCCAAAAAGGTAACGTTACGGTTGCGGTACACCAGATGTGCTGCAACTAACGGAACATCCTCTCAGATAAAACCTGGGGTACGATATTGCCATCGAGATGAAGACGCCTCGTTTCCTCAATAGTAAAAGGCGGCACCGACGCAAAGAAGGAATAGCTATCCACCCGCACGAGCATAGCACGACATTCGGGCATGGTCGAACAGGTCCAAGGTATATCATGATATTAATAAATAAATGTATCATGAATCGTCGCGTTCCCCTCAGGGCCATGTCGCATCAGAGAAGGGCAGTGCATTAACAGCCATCCCATCAGATAATGATAGGGTAGCTCAATTTGGTGGAAATTCTTCGTAACATCACGAGCTATCATTCTGGTCGTAAAGAGACGAAGACCCCGATGGATGCTGCACACCATGGCTGGGAGTAGAGCTAACCTGCCTTCGAAAACTAACTTAACCGCAGGAAGGATCAGATTGTGGCTGATTCTCTCAATCGAACTAGCACCTCCCGAGACCACATATCCTCAGTCGTATCATCAGAAATCTGGCCAAAATAGCTTTATGGGACAAGGGTTGGGTATCCTGATAGAAGTAGCTGAATGTGTCGGACTGACTTCCGAATCTGTCACCAGAAGCTTTGGTTCTCTTAGCGCTTTGCACCTGAGCGTCCACTTTCGCATGGGTCTGGGGGCTCCGAGGGACAACCCGGCCCGAGGCGCCAAAGTTAAACAAGTAACTGACCCAGGCCTTCGTATGAGGAAGGGTCCCCTCAGAACTCTCATCCTTCTTCTTTGACATTTGTTGACAAGTGCTATGATGACATAACACCTCCCGGTAAATGGCAAGGAACCCGGGGAACCGTCGCTCTAATTCATCAAACTCCTTATTCGTGGGAGTATACTCCTCATAAACTTCATCCCCCCAGGGCAACTTGGAAACGTCATGCATCCCATGAAGGGCGAGCCCCATCTCCCCAGCAGGTGTGTAAAAGGTCCCCTTACGATAATTGTACATCTCGAGGAGCGCTGTGAACAACTTGGCATTCACAAGGAGACCATAGCAAGTGCCCCTTATGGCATAATAGAGGCCGAGCTGCTGTAAAATATCTCCATAAGTCGACAGGATCCAGAGCGTCAAGTTGACCCATGGAGGGGAGCGACTCATCCAATTCCAGCGACAGTCTACCCGTAAGATATGATCCTTTACGGGCAATTTGGTTCAGGAAGGTGTTAGCCTCAGTGAGCCGATTATTGGGCCTCAGATCGTTTATAAAACTACCAGGGGCCAGCCCGACGATAGAACAACTGATCGATTCCCTGGTCGCGACCGCCGACCATACTCGTCTATTATAGTAGATGTTGCCTACGAATATGGCTTGCCGGTCTTGAGTAATGGGGTCCACGATTCGCCTTTCTATAGGCACCATGTTGAAACTTGACAGAGTGAAGTGGCATTCCATCTGAGGAAGATGGATCGATAGCTCATTGGAAAGAAAGTCTCAGTTCTCAAAAAGATCCAGGGCGTAAGGATTAATTTGAGACAACTATAGCATCTTCGAACAAAAAGGAGGGCTTCAGATGAATGCCCCCTAGCTTTCCAGAATTTATCTTACTGAATAAGTAAAAGAACGACTGGTTTCTGATCTCCCTTAACCTGTCTTCAGGCTGATTTGGGTAATCTGAGTCGACACACGATCGACAATTTGGTCAAGTCTCACACCCAACGTAGATTGGGCATATCCTATCAAGAGTTCTCCCGAGGGAGCTAAAGGCAAGTCCACTGCAAAAGACAGAAGAGAAATAAAAGTTAGAAGTTCATCCAATCAACTTAGCCAAAACGAAGACTTCTACGGCATGAGACGCATGCGGTTAGGTCGCTTGCTCATGCGGCACAGTCGGGGGACACTTAGGTTGCCCGAAAAGAGTGCTCATGCGATGCAGTCATGAGACATTTATGCGGCCCAGATATAAAGTATTCATGTAGCTCAGTAATGAGTTACTGAGGTGGCTTGGACTCGAAGCGTCTCCTGCGACTCGAGATGTGAAATACCCATGCGGCTCAAACATGAGACACTTATGCGGCACAACCATGCAGCATTGATAAAGATCAATCCTGAGTCATTTATGCAGCACTTATGTGACTCAACTTATACGGCCCTATCATACAGAACACATGTGGTTCAACTGAGATAGGGCACGCATCGACCAAAGCTTATTGCACAGAAAGCGATGTAGCACGATATAGCCATTGTCTCCCTACTATCCTTACCTTTGATGGAAGGGTGCACGTCGGAGTGAGTGGAAGAGTAGTCCAACGCCCTCGATGTAGAAGCAAGCCCCTTTCCTTTGGCCGCAGTCGACTTGGAAGCTTTAGGAGCCATTGAAGACAGGAAGACGAAGATGAAAGAGAAGGAGGTAAAAAGAAAAAAATTTCTCTTCAAAATCACTCATATTTATAGAGGTTCCAGAAAGGGTACCGCTTCGATTCTCGAGATCATTAAAGATAATGATGACGATTGGGGATTTTATCCCTAGTAACCGTCAGCTTTATCTCAAAAAAAGAGAACCTAAATCCGAAATCGAATCAAGAGCATTAAATACAGCAGTGAAAGCTGGCAGACTCTCTGCGGCTCGAAGCGTCCCTGCGACTCAGTATTTCTCTGCGACTCAGGATTCCCATGCGGCTCAGTATTTCTCTGCGACTCAAGTTCGAAAACCACTTCCTGCAACTTGAAGACTCCCTACGGCTTGGCATATTTTTCATGCTTCTTATTCAAAGTATTCCAAATTTGCAATTTGGAAACTTTGAAGGGGGTCTTGTAGAAACATGAAAAATATAGAGTTCATACGGATTACAAATTACCGTATGGGTACCTTGGGCCAAACAGGTCCGCATGAAGGAAAGTCGCATGACTGTTCAAAGACATATGCGGCCCATCGACGAACAGCTGTAGAAGAAAAATATGCGACCAAGGAGGAGCAGTTCGACTGATAAAGCTGACAAGTCCTGGCAAAATATGACAGTTCTGACACTTCGACAAGAAAGATAAGACGTGGGATATATGTCGTCCAAAAGCAGGGTTCGTACCCCTCCATGCGGCCAGAAGAGTGTCATCTAGGCCGCATAACACTTATGCGGCCCAGATTATGCGGCCCCAAAATTTCTAGAACTTCATGCAGACGGGTGTAATTGTGATTCAGGCCGCATGCTTCTCATGCGACCCCACATGATCGAAGACTGAGAATGCTATACGCAACGGGACATGTGGCAATCTGACCAATTCCTTAACCACCCAGATTTGCTGTAACAAAATTCCAACAAACCGACAGATGGCAGCCCAAGAGCGGGTCTTCGCATGCTAATCCGCCACGTGGCCGCAAACCGTCTATGCGGCTCAAAATCCAAATAGCAGGGTGCCACACCCCTGCAAAAGGCTGGCAACCTTCAAGAAAAAAGCAATATCTTCACGAGCTAGAGACTGCATCAGATAGTCCACGGAGTAAGGCAGAGTTGATAGCACTTTTTCGAGCCTCCTCCGTCACCCCCCAGAATAAAAACTAAACAATTGTACTTAGATTGTTTCCTAGGCTTTCTTTCTAGGCTCTTCTTTGTACAAGCGAGTTTGCAATCAATTCTCGTGTTCTGTAATACCTGTTGTTGATTTTTATGGCAAACAATATTGAATCTAAGACACAATAATATAACCTGTCATCTCCGTACGGAGGAATATAACCATAACTCAATCACATAATTCTAAGGAAGATAAATACGATGATAAAGATAAAGATAAATATAAAGATGAAATAAATAGTCTGAAATAACGCTGAGTCGCAATCACAAGTTCAGAGACCAAGACATAAAACAATATCCCAAAATAAATACTACAAGTCTCAAAGTATCAAACAGGAATGTAATCAAGACAAAATCTAGGTGAACTAGGTCACTACTGGCGGTGCATCCTCTACGAGCACCGGGTCTACAGGCTGGTCCTGGTCGTAGGCTCCATCTATACCAAACCCGTAGTAGGTCGGGCAATCTGCGTCTAAATCCTCTGAAAAACAACGGGAATTATCCTGTCAGGATATGAGCAAGTACAAACACCAACAACAGTTCCATATGAATTGACAAATACTATAAGAGATAATTATAATGAAATACAACATAAAATGTCAAGACTGAAAGAAAAACAGTACAAGAGAACTGGATATCATGTCATGTGTGAGATATAAGACAAAACTGGAATATAAACAATGGAAGGTAATCCGAGGTAAGATGTAAACATAAAAATAAAGTGCAATGAGATATTAGAGCGTTATGTGATCGACTTGGGTCAAGATCAGGCTGTTCCATTTGACCGGCTATGTGTAAGTCCTAAAAATCAAGTTGCATCCATCAAATAGGCAGAGAAAACTAAATTGCGCACCCTTCAATGAACTGCACTGTAGACAGATTATGCTACAAATCAACCGTGCTAGATTGAACTGCGCCAACGCCCGAGCGTGCTAGGCTGACGTGGCAACGCCATCATTACCTGACAAGAAGATCAAATTTTCTGACAGCCTGACAGCCCGAAAAGTGAGAAGTCTGTTCGTTTCTCGTGCCATGTCGCCTTCTAGGACAGCTGTCCAAATCCTAGCGCGGTCCAGCTGCCAAATCCTAGTGCGGTCCAGCTGTCCCAATATAGCGCAATCTGTTGACCAGAACTGAGCGCAGTCTGAAGCTAGCGCTATTCAACTAGTGCGATTCATCAAACTTGTTGAAGATAACTGACATTTATTACGTGGCTTATATGCCATCAATTGCTCCCTACGTGGCAAACCGTTTGTACACGACCAAGCGCATTTCAATCAAATAATACCACGCGTCTGAATACGGTTAGCCCACGATCGAGCAACTGCCCAATGGTCAGCGTAGTTTGCAGTCTGCGCAGTCTGTCTCAAGTGCATTTCATTGTACGCAATCCAGAATAACTACAAAATTGTTATTTCTAGAACACTATAAATAGAGTTTCAAGTTCTTCATTAAAGGTGATCATATTATCATCAGAGATCAGGAGTTCTTGTCCAAGTGCTGCTGCATTCTTCAGAGGCTATCGTCTTCAAAGTTCACAACGTCCAAGGGATAAAGCGATCGTCTTCAGATCAGATTCCTATAGTTGTACTTTTCCAGAATTCATTGTACTCTTGTACTATTCTTTAAAGTTTGTGAAATAAAAGACTTTTGTTTTTGCAAACAAAATGGTGACTCTGCTGGGGACGACTTTCTCCTCCGACGAGGAAGTGACAACTCAATGTGACGCTGCGTCTATCGGAAAGACGCAGAAGACGCTGGTTGTGAAGGTCAACCAGACTGCCTACGAAGCGATGATCAACTCTGGGGCTACTCGGCGTACTGTGACATCTGCCAAGAGCAAGGTCCATTCAAAGTGGATCCCAAAGTCTTCTGCGTAGCCTGTTGTTTCTTCTGACAGGAGGCCAGTATCCACTTCTGCTCATGCGCAACCCATCACCCTCTCTGCCAAAGCGTAATCCAGAGCCCCTACAGCTCCTGCGCAACCCATCACCCTCTGTGCCAAAGCACAATCCAGAGCTCCTACAGCCCATGCGCAGCACACTACTCCTCTTGCCATAGCACAATCTACAACTTATGCTGCTATGGCAAAGGCCAAGACCCCTCTCCCTCTGGCGCAGTTGGCGACCTCTGTCCCTCCTGCACAATCCACTACTCCTTCAAACAGAGCGCAACCTAAGCCCTCTGTAGTCAAGGCTGTACCTCCTGCTGGTTCTATGGCCAATGAGCCCTCTGTCATCATTCCCAGAGGGCAAGTTGTTGCTTCTTCTGTTCCTGCACAACCCACAGGGGGTAGTCTTTTGACTATTCCTCCTCCATCTCAGCACAAACAGAAAGGCCATTTGGTCTTTTCTCAATCTTCCGTTGTCCAGAACCTGGAAAATAACAGAGGGAAACGCTCTTTAGCCAACCCTTCTTCACAAAATAAAGAAAAAAGCCCTTTGGTCTTTTCTCAGTCTTCTCCAATTTTTATCTCAAAAGATCCATCTGAATATGCCTCGGCATCAAACAATGCAAAAACCCTCTCAAACAAGAGTTCTTCTCTCCCTGCTAAAGGGAAGAATATTGATCAGAGAGGCATTTTGCCTACTCCAATAGCACATTTCCAAGATCTTCCGACTCTTCGGATGTCCCGATCAAAGCAGGGGAAATTGCTGGTGTCTCAGACAGAAGCTCCTGGGGGTGAGTTTGCCGATTTAAGAACTTATCTCAATAAATGCAAGCAACCAATGCCGAAGGCGAACTTGCATCAAAAACAAACTTCCAGGAGCAAAAATCATGATACCTATGCCAATGAGTTGAGTACTTCTCTGTTTACTCACGGGACAAAGCATTTGAAGAATCGGAATCATATTCCGAATGTCATCAAAGAATATATCCCTGACCTTCGGGAACACCTCAAGCAGAAGCGGAACAACACCTCAACACCTCCAATCCAACCATTAGAACACCATTGTAATCACAAGGTGGTTATTAAGTGTTGTTGCCAGACGATAAAACGATCTGTCTTCGATCGTTTAACTTCTGAACCAATGTCAGAAGACGAAGACGAGGTACTCTATGCCTCTGTAAACATGGCTTCCCGAGACACCGGGGATAGGAAGTGTTCAAAGCACGGCAAACCTCGTAAGCCTAGTCAACGATATCTGGATTTACTCCATGAATCCTCTGAAGGAGTATTCCGACACACCCGATCTCAAAGTCGAGACACGCCGGTTGTAGGAATCTTCTCCAAGATCCTTCTAGTTACTTCTCTGCTTTTCATTCAGAGGACGATTTTTTCTCTGATTACGACGCATATAGCAAAAGCTCTGAACAGACAGTGTCTTCTACTGTACCCAGAGAAGTTTCAGCCTATGTTGTTACTGAAGATCCAGACGCTTCTAGTTCGGCAAATCAAGAACAACGAATTGCCGTACTGAAAGATAAATTGAAGACCATGGCTGAAATGATCACAAGTATGCATACTGTTATCATTGCTCAATATACAGTATCACCGACTGCACCTGCTGTCAATCCAGAGATTATAGCATCATCGGTGCTTGTCAATGCAGGTCTGGGGGTACCGTCCCCTCCTGTAGCCTTAATACCTATTCAAGTTACACCCAGTCATTCAGGGGCTGGGGGTAGTGCTTACCATGCTGTTCCTCCTCCTAACCAGGTGAGCCAGCCTATTACTTCTCCATCCTCAGGAGATGTCAATGAGGCTATAAAACTACTACGTAATCAGTTCGAGGCCTTCAAAGAGAAAGACGGTCTACAGAGGCTGGGGATCAAACAATCTTATCTAAAGGAATGGAAGGAAGTCCCATTCCCTCCAAAGTACAAGATTTCTACAATCACGCTGTTTGACGGCAGTACTTCTCCGAGTCAGTTCATTAACCATTTCGAGGTAATGACTGTCCAGCTCCCGCCAAGTGATACTCTTCTTACCAGCGTCTTCGTCGGCTGCTTTGCCGGTACAGAATATGATTGGTACCGCAGCCTGCCTGACGGCTCTATTACTTCCTTTGTCGGGCTCAAACAGATGTTCCTGGAACGATTTTATGAGGGTATCAACGATATGACTATATCCGCCCTCAACAAGATCAAGCAAAGACATAATGAAACTACTGAGAGTTTTATTGAACAATTCCGCCGAGAAGCACTCAAAATGCCTCCCGGAACCCCACCTGTTGTAATGATAGTTAAGTCATACTTGTTGCCTATCATCATTATGTGGACGGGGTCAACACAGTTCCAGGACTGGCCGTCATTCATCGTCAATGCTAAAGCAGCTGAAGTGAGTGCCGAGAAGTTCAAATAGTTGGGGGTACATATGTCTAACCCTGATCGAGATGAATCTTCTGCATCCGGTAGTAGTAATCGCCAGAACAACCGCAAAGGCAAAGAAACCTTGAACATCAACCTCAAGAGCAAGGAATCCTTGGCCGTTAACGTGGCTCAACCCACGTCTACCTCTACTCCTTCTGCACCTTCACCAAAGGAACCTCGCCCAAAAGTAGAGTATTCTTTTGATGAAAATGATACAGCGAGCATCTTCGACTGTTTGCTGAAGAGCAATAAATTGCAACTTCCTGACCCGAAGAAGCCTGATGAAGTCGGTTAGACTGACCACCCTAAGTACTGTATTTATCACAGGTTCAAAGGGCATCCTACTCGGGCATGCTATGTGCTCAAAGGCAAGATTCAAGAGTTGGTCAACGTCGGTGTTATCACTCTCCAACAGGATGAAAAGACTGTTACGGCCAATATGATTTCTGTACAGTTTGGTGACTTCCCGCCACAAGTGGTGCAGAGTGGCATCATTCCCATTCCCAGGGCCACTCTTGAGATAGAGAATCTTCCTCCTCCACAAAGTGAAGGTCTTGTCCCCTTATCCCTTGATAATGGCGAGATCATATGGATTCATCCTGATCTTGTTAAAGATTTTGAAGTTCCTTCTTCCTCCAAGCAAAAAGAACGCTCCAAGGGCAAGACAAAGAGCTGCAATATGGTGTCTTTTGACCCCATAGTTGAAGAAGAGATCCTGTTGGGCACCAGGTCAGGAAAAACCTACCTACGGGAGCATCCCAAAATTCAGGAAGATCCTGCTTCGTCTTCCGAGGCTGTTCCAGTACAGCCTGTCTCTACAGAGGGCATCCCTTCTATATCATTACCGGTTGTGGAACCAACTCCTCCTAAACTGGCAGCAGCTGACAAAGGCAAACAACAAGTCTGCTTTGATAAAGTTTTGAAGAAGTTATCCCCCTCTGGACTTAAAAAACCATATAACTTTGACATGTTGGCTCAACTGGCCAACACACCGGCTAGGCTGTCTATCTTCGAGCTCTTACGCCTTTCTAAAGAGACTCGAGACACTCTGAGTGAGGCATTGATGCAGGCAGACACTTGCCTAACTCTTCTCAAGAAACCTGAGTCAGAACCTGTCTCTTGTTTCCACTGTCACAATGTACTGGAATTAATTCCAAATATTACCTTCACACAAGATGACATGTTGATGGAAGACAATCGACATGACCGTCCTCTCTACTTTACAGGATATGTCGACATCATGAAGGTCGATCGTATTCTGATAGATCCAGTGTCAGCACTCAGCATCATGCCTAAGACGATGTTAGATGCTCTGAAGATTCCAGTGCATAGCCTCTCCGGCACTATCACCACCATCCTGGGATTCAACCAGGGAAGAAGTGAACCTTTGGGCAAGATACGCCTAAAACTCCAAATCGGCAATCTTCGCACGAAGGTGACCTTCTACATTATAGACAATCATGGTTGTTCCTACAATGCTCTTCTAGAGAGACCATTCCTTCATGAACACAATATTGTTCCTTCTACTCTCCATCAATGCTTCAAATACGTTGATGACAAAGGAGAAGTCCAAAAAGAAGTTACGGATCTCTACCCGTTTAAAGGCGTTGAAGCATATTGCAACGACGCTTACATGTACAAAGAAGAGTTTATGAAGGTGGTATTGGCCATGGATGGTGAAGAAGAACAAGAAGTAGTGCCCAGTGACACTCTCATCATACCTGTCAAAGGGCGTGTCTCTCATCCTCAATCCTCCAAACCACTAGCTATTCATCTGCCAACCCAGAAGCAATCAACTGGTGATAATCAAAATCAATGGGAGCTCACCTCTTCTGAGCCATTGGTTATCGACTTACGTCGTAACAAAGATAAAGGGGAGCTCACCTCTTCTGAGCCACTGGTTATCGACTTACGTCGTAACAAAGATCAAAGGGAGCTCACCTCTTCTGAGCCGCTTGTTATCGACCTTCGTCGTAACAAGCCTAAACCTCCTTGCTCTTCTGTTCCTCCTCTTGTAATCGATCAGACCAAGCCGGCTAAGGCTAAAGGTCCTGTTGTAAATATGGATGTACAAATCAATGAATAAGCATCTACTTTCCAGTATACTGATGTCATTTATCATACTAAATGCTACTTGGATATGCTAGACAGCTTTCAGTCATTTACAATAGGAGTCGTACAATCCTTTCAGACGAAAGTATTATTTGAACATCCAGATGACTCATATTTTGTTGTCCCTTCTCGAAAGAGAGGTGAGAGTCCAATACTTTTAGTAAAGGGCCAGAAAAAAAATTCAGCTATACGGATGATAGCAAAAATAATGATATGGGACGTCTCCAACTTCGTCGTTATAGTCAACAATCAAAAGACATCATCCGAAAGATGGGTTATGACTTCAAGAATGGCCTCAATTACGGTAAGGGCAGACGAACTCCTATCCGTACGGTCGTTTCGAAAGGAAAATTAGAGATGTACTACAGCAGGACGAAAAGAGGTCTCAGATATACTTCACCTCCGGTCTTATCTCCAAAAGTCTCCGAATCCGATAATGAGGAACGCTCTAATTCTTCTGATTCCAGATCATGAGATTCTGACACCAGCATCGGTCAAGTTCATTAATTGATCGTATCTTCTAACATGGTATCCGCTGAACTCCCAGAAGGCTATGACGAGGATATCGAAAAAAATCCTGAAACAGATCCTTGGGCTCAACGAATGGATACCCAATGGGAACTTCGATTCGAACAACGAGAACCTCCTACCGAAGATCAATTGGTTCAAATTGACGTAGGAGAGAACGGGTCACCTCGTCCAATATTCATCAGCAAGAACCTTCCAGAGGCGGATAGGCAAGAATTAATTCTTCTTATTCGAGAATACATTGATGTCTTTGCTTGGAATTATGAAGACATGCCAAGTTTAGATCCCAAAGTTGCTACTCATAAACTGAATATTTTACCTAATGCAAAGCCAGTCAAACAGCAGCAAAGGCGATTCAAGCCAAAAATGATGGACGCCATTAATGATAAAGTCAAAAAGCTCATAGCTTGTGGCTTTATTCGAGAAGAACAACATCTAGATTGGGTAGCCAACGTTGTTCCAGTCTTGAAGAAAACTGGCAATGTTTGAGTTTGCATCGACTTTCGGGATCTTAATGAAGCCTGTCCAAAGGATGAGTTTCCTTTCCCTATTACAGATGTTATGATCGACAATACTTGTGGGTTTGAAAGGATATCCTTCATGGATGGATTCTTTGGATACAATCAGATTCAGATGAACCCTGAAGATAAAAAACATACTTCTTTCCGCACCCCTCGCGGAGTCTATTGTTTCGATGTGATTCCATTTGGTCTCAAGAACGCAGGTACAACTTACCAACGAGCTATGAGTACCATCTTTCGAGATCATCTTCGTAAGACCGTCGAATGCTATGTTAACGATATTGCTGTCAAGAGTCGTCTAAAGGAAGATCACATCCAAGATTTAAGAACTATCTTCAATCTAATGCGCCAACATTAGTTAAAAATGAATCCCACCAAGTCATTCTTGGGTGTCTCTAGTGGTAAATTTCTTGGCTTCGTCATTACTTCTAAAGGTATACACGTGGATCTCGAGAAGATCAAAGCCATTCAAGAGATGCGTCCTCTACGTAACTTAAAAGAGCTACGAGGATTCCAAGGTCGACTTGCGTACATTAGGAGGTTTATTTCAAATCTGTCTGGACGCTGTAGACCGTTTACTCAATTAATGAAAAATGGTGTATCTTTCGTTTGGACCAAAGAATGTCAACAAGTATTCGATGATATAAAGTGATATCTGATGAACCCACCAGTCTTGGTGCCACCAATCTCAGGCATACCATTCTTAATGTATGTCCGTGCTATGGATCATTTATTAGGTGCTTTACTTGCCCAGAAGAACAGAGAAGGCCATGAACAAGCCATCTACTATCTTAGTCGTACTATGATCGGTGCTGAACACCGTTATAGTCCGGTTGAGAAAGAATGCCTAGCCCTTATGTTTGCTGTTCAAAAGACTCAACATTATATTATTGGCCAAACCATTCACGTCATTTCCCGAGTTAATTCTCTTCGGGTACTGATGAAGAAGCCCAGCACACTCAATTCTCGACTGGCTACATGGGCCATTCTGCTAGCCCAGTACGACATGGTTTATGTTCCATAAAAGTCTGTTAAGGGTCAAGCACTGGCTGACTTTTTAGCAGCTCATCCTGTTCCGGAGACATCTAAGCTTTATGACGAAATTCCAGATGAAATATTGGAATCAAACATGATCTCTGAAGAATTTTCTACTTGGCGTCTGTTCTTCGACGGAGCGTCCCGAATCGGACCAAATGGGACCATTGTTGCAGGAGTTGGAATTATACTAGTCTCTCCAGAAGGATTAGCTATCCAAAGAGCTTATTCCTTAGATCAACCATGCTCTAACAATGTGGCTGAATACAATACCTTGCTCATTGGACTCCAATTAGCAAAATAGTTGGAAGTCGAATATCTTGAAGTCTACGGTAATTCTAAACTGGTTGTCAATTAAGTTAGAGGAACATACGAAGTTCGCCATCTTGATCTAGTGCCCTATCATGAAGCTATAATTTACATGGCTACATCATTCAAGGCTTTTTTCAATGAATATGTTCGACGAGCTTGTAACACTGAGGCAGATGCTTTAGCTAATCTCGCAGCAGTTTTAGCAATTTCCGTCAAAAGACAACAAGTGGTTATTGTTTCCAACAGAGAGTTGTTCTGTATTGAAAACAATCGCAACATTGAGTTCAGTAACTTCGCCGAAGTCAATGTTATCAATAAAGATTGGAGAGATTCTTTCATCGACTTCGTAGTTCATGACATACTTCCTGAAGATCCTAAGGAGGCTACGAGTATTCGTCGACGATCTCTTCGATTCTACTACAATCAGACTACCAAAACTCTTTATCGACGGACTTATGACGGCCTACTCTTACGTTGTCCTGCTGGTGATGAAGCGAAGCAAGTATTACGTGAAGCTCATGATGGTGTTTGTGGAGCACATCAACCCGGCCCTAAACTGCAAGATCGTATCCGACGAATGGGTTACTATTGGCCCTCTATGGTGTCCGATGCCATCGAATATACAAAAAAATATCGAGCTTGTCAAATCCATGCAGATTTCATCCATCAACCGTCAGAATTCCTTCATCCGACTGCTGCTTCCTGGCATTTTGAAGCTTGGGGCATAGATATTATAGGCCCTATCAATCCTTCCTCTTCTAAAGGACATCGGTTTATACTAGCAATAACGGATTATTTCTTCAAGTGGGCCGAAGCTATACCTTTGGCTGAAGTCAAAACCAGCAGCGTCATCAACTTCGTCAAACACCACGTTATCTACAGGTTTGGTGTGCCTCGACGAATCATTCACGACAACGGACCTCAGTTCATCTGTCAAAAGTTTACCAGGTTCTGTGACGATCATCGAATTGACAATGTCGCTTCTATAGCTTACAACCCTGCTGCTAATGATTTGGCTGAAGCCTTCAACAAGACTATCATCAAACTCTTTAAGAAGTTTGTGTCTACTAACAAACGAAACTGGAGTGAAAAGCTCGAAGAATGTCTATGGGCCTACCGTACTATGGTCCGTAACTCTACAGGCTGTACACCTTTCTCTCTGGTGTACGGTTGTGAAATAGTTCTACCTCTGGAACTTCAAATTCCTTCCTTGAGAATTTCTATCGCTAACGAACTTACTACGGAGAACAATGATCTTCTTCGACTTCAAGAACTGGAGGCGCTGGATGAGAAGCAACTATTGGCTTAACAACATATTGAATTATATCAAGCCCGCATCTCGAAGACTTTTAACCGCAAAGTTAAAGTCCAAGCCTTTCAGAAAGGAGAACTCGTTCTAATAGTCAGACGTCCCATGACTATGGCTCACATGAGCAAAGGCAAGTTCGATGCGAAATGGGAAGGGCCTTATATCGTGAGTAAAGTCTTTTCAAATGGAGCCTATCAACTCACAGAGCTGGACGGTCGAGTTGCAATGATGCCTATCAACGGCAAGTTCCTTAAAAAGTACTATGTATGAATAAAAAAGGGATTTCTTGTAAATATGACAAGACAGTTCATAAATAAATTTTGATTTTATTTCATCATAAACGATGTTACATGATATCAAGGACTGTAACGCCCCAGTCCCAAAATACGTAGGACTAGGAACGTAGACATGTCAGCTGTATACATACGAAGTATACTCTAATATATAGAAACCTCGTATGAGTACATAAGCTGTAAAATACAGTAGAACCATAACTAATCTCATCTACACAAATAAATGAATAAAAGATATCATATAATCAACTAAGAATTGTCATTGGTATATGTAGTTGGGCGGAGACAAATCCACTACCAATAATGAAAAGAAATACATGATATACAAAAGAATGATTTTGGCGAGCGAAGCGAAGATGATCCAAGTGCAATCATCCTCGAAGAAATGACGATGATCACGGCTAGAGCTAGAACACCTGCGAAAGATAAGAGCACACACCTAGCGAGATAACCAGGTCCTCAGAGGGACGTAACAAGACACATAATATTATACCATATAAACTGAATAAATATTGCTCAAATAAATAAGTCAATTGATTTATAACATTGGCCAATACACACCTATTGAACTAGCTTACCATCTCTCCAACCAAACAAGGACATGAGATGGTAAACTAATTCACGGTGACGTATCTTTCCATGCTATGAATCCAATATGGTATCCGGACCCCAACAAGGTTCAATACCTTCTCATCGAAGTAGTAAGTCACACCTACAACCAAACAAGGACAAGATGTGATGAACTAATCCGCGATAAGTTTTGTTCCAAGCCACGGTCAGATATAAGTACCCAAACCAAAAGTACATATACCTAACGGATAAAGGTGCCTAACCGTTCTAAGTGAAATGTAGTTAAGAACAATCCTTCCTATGCATGGGCCCTGGCTGAATAGGGTCGGCATGGTCCCCCTTTGGGGCACCAGAGGCCCAATCAGTAAGAGCATAACGTTCCGCAGAACGTCAGTGCCCGTCAGTAATCATGGGTAATCTGACCCGCGTCTCCGGCGGAGCTCACGGGTTACAAAAGGAAAAGTGCATCGAAGCCCATACGCTAAAGAATTGTCCTCCCCGCCCAATGCCTACTATGTTGTATCCACAACAGAAAATCTCTATAACCGCTAAGTCAAACTAAGCATGCAAGCTCTATTAGCGATTATTCCTATCGTACGGCTTGTACGTACTGGTGGCCAGCCAATCACGCACGTCCGTGTTCTACATGCGACACACAACTTCGTGGTACAATGTGTCAAGGCCAAATGAATGCAACACACAAGATGGTCCCTTAACTCTAAGTTTAATGTGTAAGAAAAATAATACATAGCAGGAAATATAACTGAACAGTAAGTTCTAACAGGTTATGTCATGTATCACAGTTTATTTTGCATAAAGAAAATAATAAATAATACATGAAATATGAGGCTAAATAAATAAACAGCAAATGACAAGGTGTCTTGCCTGAGGTCCTTACTGGTGAAACCGACAATCCCGTTGGGTACAGAATAGACACAGGGCTACACAAGATGAACTCAGACGATGTGACAAACTTCTAAAATAAAAACCAAAAATAAAATATTCTAGAAAAATTTTGGAAAAAATATATGATGTGTATTTTTCCGTCAGCATTCCGAAACTTCAAACGGTTCGTGATTCTAATTCCTGGTTCTCCCAGAATCTCAAAAACACTAAAACGTGTCAGATTTCGGACAACTGACACTCCATAAATTTTCCAGAAAATTAAGTTCTGAATTTATGAAAATAAAATTTATATTCAGAAAATATACCTCAATACGATTCCAACAAAAAATGGAGGTCAACGGAGTCCGGAGTTGAAAGTTATGGTCATTCGAAGTTGCTACAACCTTTGAAAATTGGGGCTGAATTTATGACGAAAAAAGAGAGAAATTTTGACAAGGATGGTTTGAAAGATGATTTTATTCATAGATTCGATAGATATATGTAATGGCTAGCAATTAGCAAATTATGATAGGATTAAAACTAAATCAATAAGGATGATTATGATTACCAACTAATTTGGATAGGAATAGGATTGGTTTAAATAAGAAACGATCTAATTAATGCTAGATATGATTCCAATAGGATAAGAATTTCTAATGGATCAATCTTCCCATAAATTTAAATCAAATAAATTATTTAAAAATAAATCAATTTGATTGCAATCCTTTAAATGATCACCATAATAACTTTAAGTATTATTCTATATTATCAAATAATTCAAATCATATGAATCCAAATCCAAATCAAACTCAACATAATAACTTTAAAATAATATTTATCAAAATAATTTAAATCAAATAATAAATAAATTATTTAATCAAATAATATTTCAAATCTAGATTAGACAAATCATAATGCTCCAATTAGTCATCGTAAGTATTTTAAACAATATTCAAATTATCAACATAATTTAAAGTATAGTTGATAACCATCAAGATAATTTAAATAAATTCAAATATAATCAAATAACTGATTAACATATCAAAATAATACTCGATGTCATCAAATATTATAAAACTTACTTTTATAAATTTAAATCTTTATTTAAAAATAAATAGACAAAAAATCTTTTGTCGCTTATTTTTTTTAAAACCAATTCTTAGAAGACCAAAAATAATAAAAAAAACATACTTTATATTTCAAATAAAAATTCGAGAACATTTTTTTTAGAAACATTATTTCAAACCATTAATTTAAAACTAGTTTTTGGTAACAAAAGTAATCACAAAATATCTTTTACAAAATTTCTACAAAAATTACTTTTAAACACGAAATTAAAATATATAGATATAATTTAAAAAATAATAATTTCGGGAAGATGAGTTACAAATCTACCCACCTTTGAAAATTTTCGTACTCGAAATTTAAGGACTACTAGGATAGACGGACTTGGTAGATCGGTAAAAGGATAGTAAGAATTTGTGATAAGAGAAAATAGATGGAAGGGAAAAAAGAATTTCTTTAATGAGAACATTAATCAATTTGGATGAAAATAGAAGAAGTGAATGGATATGGCTTGATGTGCACTGACACGATGCACAAACACATTTGTAGGTGGAGAAAATTAATGGAACAGAGAATAATGAGCATCTCCTTATATAGGAGGTGGAAGCTACTATTTAGATAAGGATTATGATAGTTGCAAACCCCTTTTTGATATCCCACTTTTAAATTTTAATCAATTTAAAATCGATTCAATCCAAATCCAAATCCAATCCAATTTCGAATTAAATCTGTATATATTCAAATCCAAATTTAATATTGATAACTTCCATATTTAAATTAAGCATAAGTAATAAGAAAATTTCAAATTTAAATACCCATAATAAGTTTAATAAAATAGAGAAATTCAAAATAAATTTTTATAAATAATATAAAATAATAATAAATAATTTTAGAAATTACAATAAATATTTGACTATTTGAAATACCTTTTTAATAAATTAAAATAATTACTAAAATAATTTTGAAAATTTAAAATATATACATGAATTGAATTTCATGTACTCGCATGCAATTAATATTTTACATAAAACATATTTTTTCTGTATAGTACATAAAAAAGAGAAAAATATCATTTCTTAAATCATTACCTATAATTGTATAAATAAAAAGCATTTTTATAGTAATGAAAATAAAACATTTGACTAAATTTTTGCGAAAAAATATTTATATACAAATTATTTACTCTTTATGTATTTTGAAAACAAAACTATTTACTATATTTACGAAACCTAAAATAAACTATTTATGTAAAATAACTAAATAAATAAATATCACGTATGTACGTACTCGCACTTGTCGTATAAATATCTGCATTAAACAAATATATAAAAAAATGTAGTAAAATTTTAGGGGGTTTACATCCTACCCAACTTACAAAAATTTTGTCCTCGAAATTAAGAATAATAGGGGGTGGGTGAGACGGTCACATGGGTATATCGGTAATGGATACGATCAAGTCACTGGATGAGGCAAAGAAACAACGTTCAATGCAAACATGCATTAGAAAATCACAATTTCAAATAATGACGACATAAATCATGGATATGGCTAACTAACGTTAGAAGGAAAATGATTAGGGTTAAAGTTTAATCAAGATAACACGCAGTAGTATGGTATCAAGAGGAACAACTTAGAGACCTTTAAGATTTGGTTCTTAGGAGAACGATTAGATTCACTCCTAATTTAAGTAATTAGAAGGTCATGATAGGGGAAAGAAAAGGACGAGTAGTTTAGGATGAAGATATAACAATATCGAGTGAAAATGGTCATAGTCGATAGGAAGTTCTAGTATAACGCCTTCGTCCTTCTAAAATAGTTGAAGGCGAAAGCAATATAGAGTTCGAAGGAGGCGTTATCGAATACGAAAATGTGGTTCAAAGGCGACCGAATAATTCAAAAGGAGTTGCCAAGGCAGTCGCGGATGGGACTTTAGAGAGCAAGTTTAGCTATGTCCCCATCGACGTAGAACGATAGATAAAAGCGAACAAAAGTACACTAGGTTGATCAGACCATCATGTACCGGTTCTGAGTAGACAATACGTTAGCGGAGGCCTCCAATAACTTATGTCATGAACAAGCTTGATAAAAATCGAGCTTGCAAAAACTAGGCTACATTAGCATCATTCGTCTAGATAGTAGAACATATGCACGATGGTAGATGAAAATAAAAACAAAATGAATAGTCTAAGAGTCATAGGGATCTAAGTCTTGTTTACTCCTATACCATCATTCTACGGTTTATTTCCCAAGGCTTGGTTGACCAAATGGGTTAAATCCCTCTAGTCCCTATAGTCTAGATAATCATATTTGTATTCTCCTTAATGGTCAAGGGTGTGTCAGGTCGTGGGATATTCTACCCAACTTAAAAATTTAAGCTAAGGGTGTTTGGGGGCATCTAACTAGTAGGGTCAATCTCTAGCAAGCACGAAAGGAATATAAGAATAATGATAGAAGGAATCAAGCAAGATGCAATCGATGAGTCGGTCGAATATAGAATCGAGGAAAAAGGTCAAGTATGTGGATGAGATCCTAGAGTTCTAATCCTATTCGCAGGCTTGCTTGGTACGGTAAAGTAACCAAACAATTTATCTTGACCTGCATGGGCCACCACAAAAACATGTAATGCCCCAGTCCCAAAATACGTAGGACTAGGAACGTGGACATGCCAGCTGTATATATACGAAGTATACTCCAATATATGGAAACCTCGTATGAACACATAAGCTGTAAAATGCAGTTGAACCATAACTAATCTCATCCATACAAATAAATGAATAAAAGATATCATATAATCAACTAAGAATTGTCATTGGTATATGTAGTTCGGCGGAGACAAATCCACTACCAATAATGAAAAAAAATATGATATACAAAAGAATGATTTTGGCGAGCGAAGCGAAGACGATCCAAGTGCAATCATACTCGAAAAAATAGCGATGATTACGGCTAGAGCTAGAACACCTGCGAAAGACAAGAGCACACACCTGGCGAGATAACCAGGTCCTCAGAGGGACGTAACAAGACACATAATATCATGCCATATAAACTGAATAAATATTGCTCAAATAAATAAGTCAATTGAATTATAATATGGTCCAATACACACCTATTGAACTAGCCTACCATCCCCCAACCAAACAAGGACATGAGATGGTAAACTAATTCACGGTGACGTATCTTTCCATGCTATGAATCCAATATAGTATCCGGACCCCAACAAGGTTCAATGCCTTCTCATCGAAGTAGTAAGTCACACCTACAACCAAACAAGGACAAGATGTGATGAACTAATCCGCGACAAGTTATTGTTCCAAGCCACGGTCAGATACAAGTACCCAAACCAAAAGTACTCATACCTAACGGATAAAGGTGCCTAACCGTTCTAAGTGAAATGTAGTTAAGAACAATCCTTCCTACGCATGGGCCCTGGCTGAATAGGATCGGCATGGTCCCCCTTTGTGGCACCAGAGGCCCAATCAGTAAGAGCATAACGTTCTGCAGAACGTCAGTGGTCATCAGTAATGATGGGTAATCTGACCCACGTCTCCGGCGGAGCTCACGGGTTACAAAAGGGAAAGTGCATCGAAGCCCATACGCTAAGGAATTGTCCTCCCCACCCAATGCCTATTATGTTGTATCTACAACAAAAAATCTCTATAACCGCTAAGTCAAACTAAGCATGCAACCTCTATTAGCGGTTATTCCTATCACACGGCTTGTACGTACTGGTGGCCGGCCAATCACGTACGTCCGTGTTCTATATACGACACACAACTTCGTGGTACAACGTGTCAAGGCCAAATGAATGCAACACACAAGGTGGTCCCTTAACTCTAAGTTTAATGTGTAAGAAAAATAATAAATAGTAGGAAATGTAACTGAACAGTAAGTTCTAACAGGTTATGCCATGTATCACAGTTTATTTTGCATAAAGAAAATAATAAATAATACATGAAATATGAGCTAAAATAAATAAATAGCAAATGACAAGGTGTCTTGTCTGTGGTCCTTGCTGGAGAAACCGAAAATCTTGTTGGATACAGAATAGTCACAGGGCTACACAAGATGAACTCAGACGATGTGACAAACTTCTAAAATAAAAACCAAATATAAAATATTCTAGAAAATTTTTAGGAAAAATATATGATATGTATTTTTCTGTCAGCATTCCGAAACTTCAAACGGTTCGTGATTCTGATTCCTGGTTCTCCCAGAATCTCAAAAACACTAAAACGTGTCAGATTTCGGGCAACTGACACTCCACAAATTTTCCAGAAAATTAAGTTCCGAATTTATGAAAATAAAATTTATATTCAGAAAATATACCTCAATACGATTCCAAAAAAAAAACTGGAGGTCAAACGGAGTCCGGAGTTGGAAGTTATGGTCATTCGAAGTTGCTACAACCTTTAAAAATTGGGGCTGAATTTATGACGAAAAAAGAGAGAAATTTTGACAAGGATGGTTTGAAAGATGATTTTATTCATAGATTCGATAGATATATATAATGGCTAGTAATTAGCAAATTATGATAGGATTAAAACTAAATCAATAAGGATGATTATGATTACCAACTAATTTGGATAGGAATATGATTGGTTTAAATAAGAAACGATCTAATTAATGCTAGATCTAGACAGGGGGAGACATCTGGAGATCTCTGTCAAATATATCATCTTCTAGCCCCTTTGGAAGATTCTCTGCTCCATGCGAGGCCTTGGCTGAGAATTCTTGTCCAAAGCCTCACCAAACAAGAACAGAGGTTTCTTATGGGTGATAGTGTCAGCAGTTTGACGAGGCTGTCCGTTCATCAGACTCAATAAAGTATCATTATCCTCTGCAATCAGGACAGCCTGCCGAGATGACGGTAAAGCTTATTGAGGAAAAGAGACATGTGAGAGATCTTCCTTGAATGTTGATTCAGACAGAGATCCTGCAAGAACCTCGTAGTTGGGATCTTCTCTCCGGTTAAGTACTACATCAATAAAGAGACAAAGATCTGTATGTGCAAAAGAAATCAAATATTTCTTCACAGTTCATCAAATTGTGCTGTGTGAAACAAACTATCAGATTGCGCCAGCACAGTCAACGTGCGCAAGACATCAGATTGCGCCAGCCTACTTGCGCAAGACATCAGTTTGCGCTAGCATGGCTGACTTGCGCAAAACACCAGATTGCGCATCAATGCACAAATCGATGGATTGTGCTGATCATTTTGTCAGCGCTTTCCAACCGATTGCGCAAAGATACAGTTTTTATAAAAATGAAAACTGTTGTACATGCAGCCGAAACCCTAAACAGGGTGGCGCAAGTGGTTGAGAATACCATGAATCTCTAAAAAGAGAGAGACATGAAAGTTCAAAACATCAAAAACCCTAAAAAGGGTTTCGATCATGGTTCGTCATTCACCTTGCAGAGCTGGGTGGCCCGTCTCGTGACGAGATACTCGTGGTGCAACACGAGTCGAAGGTTCGGCAGGGGCCTTTCACTTCTCAGTGGCCGATCGCTTGGGCGCCATTGATGTCGATGATAAGAAGAGGAAGAAGAAGTCGGAGTAGGAGAGGAGTTTCTTTCTCTTAAGAAATCAAAGGCAAGTAAAGATTAAAAGAATAGAAGATGGAACTATTTATAGTCTTTTCACAGAAACGTAACAGTCGTCTCCGATTGTGCCACAAAAGACGGAGCCAAACGCGCAACCAAAGCGCAACTTGATTTTAAATTCGAAATTCAAAGTATTTCGAAACTTTGAATATTTTTAAATTTCGAAAACTTTGAAGGGGTCTTGTAAGTCCTAAAAATTAAGTTACATCCATCAAATAGGCAGAGAAAACTAAATTGTGCACCCTTCAATGAACTGCGCTGTAGACAGATTGCGCTACAAATCAACTGCGCTAGATTGAACTACGCCAACGCCCGAGCGCGCTAGGCTGACGTGGCAATGCCATCATTACCTGACAAGAAGATCAAATCTTCTGACAGCCTGACAGCCCAAAAAGCGAGGAGTCTGTTCGTTTCTCGTGACATACCACCTTCTAGGACAGCTGTCCAAATCCTAGTGCAGTCCAGCTGCCAAATCCTAGCACGGTCCAGCTGTCCCAATACAGCACAATCTGTTGACCAGAACTGAGCGCAGTCTGAAGCTAGCGCTATTCAACTAGCGCGATCCATCAAACTTGTCGAAGATAACTGACATTTATTACGTGGCTTACATGCCATCAATTGCTTCCCACGTGGCAAACCGTTTGTATATGACCAAGCGCATTTCAATCAAATAATGCTACGCGTCTGAATACGGTTAGCCCACGATCGAGCAACTGCCCAATGGTCAGCGCAGTTTGCAGTCTGCGCAGTCTGTCTCCAGTGCAGTTCATTGTGCGCAATCCAGAATAACTATAAAATAATTATTTCTAGAACTCTATAAATAGAGTTTCAAGTTCTTCATTAAAGGGGATCATATTATCATCAAAGATCAGGAGTTCTTGTCCAAGTGCTGCTGCATTCTTCAGAGGCTATCGTCTTCAAAGTTCACATCGTCCAAGGGATAAAGCGATCACCTTCAGATCGGATTCCTATAGATGTACTTTCCCAGAATTTATTATACTCTTGTACTATTCTTTAAAGTTTGTGAAATAAAAGACTTTTGTTTTTGCAAACGCTATACACAGGTAATATAATAGTATAGGGATCTGGCTATCCAAAATGGAAATCTATGCACAAGTAGTATAAGGTCAGGCTACACCCTACGTGTGGTGAGGGTGGAGCTATGCACAAGTAATAAACAAGTAGGGGTATGATCACATAACCTCTAATAACTCTCCATCCCCGAGCAGTATAATGAATCCAGACATGACAGGTCATGACACAGAATTCGAAGAGCAGGGGGCCAGCCCACTCCCAAATCGGTATCTATACAAGTACAGAAAACAGTATCGAACAATGTACTCATATATCAGGTAAACCGAGAATGACATCTCATGACGAGATTCAATGTATACTAGTCCGGGTATCCTCGTGTCGAGAATCAAGTATAACACTACAACTGAATTGGATATAGTAGATATCAAAGCAATGAAAACTATCAGAGAATGTACTTGCCTGTTGTCCTGAGCTGGGAAAATTGAAACTACAACCCACTTAATGAGCCACAAACGATCAACTCGCACAACTATATCCTAATAATGAAACAGACATTACCAATGTTCTCAGAATGGTCCAATTAGCTAGAAATGCCTATCCATAAGTTCAATTCTGGACACAGGGGCAAAACGGTAATTTTGGGTCAAAATGGTGTCCGCCGTTGGACCCACTTTGCACCAAAAAATGTGCCAGAACCTACTGTCTCTAAAGTCATCAAACTATATGTCCACAGGTCCGGTTTGATGAGACGAACCCAACCGTATGTCCGTGCACAAATTCGCCCGTTGGATCGGGTCACGGGCCCGCCAAAATAGCGTTCCGATCGACCGTCTCAGAATTGGACCATACTTGGTATACAGGACCAGAAAAATGATACGAATCTGTTGGCACAAGTTTCGTCTCGATATGACGAGCGTGTACAAAGTAATTGACAAATATGCAAAAGGCCGATACGGTAAATTTTGACGGATACGCATCAAATTTTTCGCGCACACGCGACCAATTTGAATTCCGTCAAAGCCCACATGTCCACAAAGTCGATACACACCTTTCGATGCTTTCGGTTCGCGATCACGTCGCCCGGATTGACGGGACGGACGGCGTATCGGGACAATTTTTTTAAAACATTTAGTTTTAAAAATCAGTTTTTTCTCCAACTTCACAAACCAGTAACTTTCTGTACAGTGCATGAAATTTAATTCTACAAAAAGGGTTTTAAAGCCCTATAGGATGTCTACAAGTGTCTTCAAACCGATTTTGAAAACTCGTAACACGCTGGTCGTAAATCGGCCACAAAGTTGGGATTTCGGGACAGTTTCTAACGTCCAATAAATCAAGTTTTTCTCGATTTTGGAACTCGTTTTTCATCGCACATGGTGCGAATCGGCATGAACTATTTGAAGGGAATTAAAGGTGTATATGTTAGGATCATACCTGACCAAGTGGTTCGTAAAACGACGGATCATCCGAAGTTGGCTCTTCGCTGACAGTTTCCGTGCGCGGGTGGGCTGCTCGTTGCGCATTTCCCGGCGATGGACGGCCGTTGGCTGGTCGACGTCGATGTTGGGGCGTACGCTGGGTTGGGGGTGACGGCTAGGGTTTGGATTTTGTGAAAATTTTCCCCTCTCTCCCTCTAAAATATATATATATATATATATATATATATATATATATATATATATATATATATATATTTTTTATATATATATATATATATATATATATATATATATATATATATATATATATATATATATATATATATATATATAAGGGGGTGGATTTCCGATTCGGTTTAAAGACTAAAGGGGTGCACTCGGATTTTAGTTATTCTTGCTGCTGCTGCTTGTGTGTAATGTGTGTGTGCGTTTGTTTGTTTCTTTCTTTTTCTTTTCTTTCTTTCTTTAAACCTTAAACCTTATATATATATATATATATATATATATATATATATATATATATATATATTTTTATTATATATATATATATATACACATACATACATACATACATACATACATACATACATACATACATGCATACATACATATATACATACATACATATATTATATATTTACACATATACGTATATATTTATTTATATAAAATAAACCCATTAATATTTTTCCCATTAATACAAATATATATATTTATATATATATCCCATAAATGGAATAATACCTATATATATATATATATATATATATATATATATATATATATATATATATATATATATATATATATATATACATATATATATATATATATACATATATATATATATATATATATATATATATATATATATATATATATATATATATATATATATATATATATATACATATATATATATATATATATATACAATATATATATATATATACATATATATATATATATATATATATATATATTTACCTATATATATATATATATATATATATATATATATATATATATATATATATATATATATATATATATATATTTACCTATATTATATATATATATATATATATATATATATATATATAATATATATATATATATATATATATATATTTTATATATATATATATAATATATATATTTATATATATATATATATATATATATATATATATATATATATATATATATATATATATATATATATATATATATATATATATATATATATATATATATTTATATATATATGTATATATATATATATACATATATATATATATATATACATATATATATATATATATATATATATATATATATATATATATATATATATATATATACATATATATATATATATATATATATATATATATATATATATATATATATATATATATATATATATATAAACAGAATTTATTTATAAACACAAACTAAATATTTTATTTTATATAATTATTAAATATATTAAAGCTTTTATAAATAAAAACTCTACCAATAAAATACCTATTTAACTAATAATATAAAAACACTAACAATAATATTAAAATAATATTAAAATAATAAAATATTATAAATGACTATATTAGCCCTATTCAGGAAAGTGGGGGTGACAAATCTACCCTCCTAAAAAAAATTTTGTCCTCGAAATTAGAGCAAACTAGCACAATAACAGTAGCAAGAACAAAGAAAAAAATACCTCAAGGCTGGAAGAGATAAGGGTAACGCTCCTGCATCTCGTCCTCTCTCTTCCAGGGAGACTCACCTGGAGAGTGATGCCTCCAAGCGACACAAACCAAAGGAATAACTTGGTTCCGGAGCACCTTCTCACGATGATCCAGAATCTCCACAAGCTGTTCTGGATAGCGGAGAGTAGGCCCCACCTCTAACTCGGAGTGATCCAATACGTGACTAGGGTCTGCCACGTACCGCCTCAACTGCGACACATGGAACACGTTATGTACTCCCTCGAGCGTAGGCGGCAAGTCTAGTCGATAGGCCACTGTACCGACCCTTCCAAGAATAGTGAAAGGTCTGAAGAAGCGTGGACTAAGCTTCCCGCCTTGCCCGAAACGAATCGTGCCCCGTGTCGAAGAAATCCTCAGGAACACCATATCGTGAACCTATACACTATACAAGACTCAATACAAGACTCAATACAAGATCCTAAAGCAACAATCACAAACAAGCACAAACAGAAACAAATACTAACCTCGAACTCTAACGGTCACCGGTGGCTATCGGCCTAATACCGCTGTCTATCCTGAGCCACCCGAAGCCTATCCCTGATCAACTTGACCTTCTCTGCTGCATCCACCACCATCTCCGGGCCAAGCAAAACTCCCTCACCGACATCGTCCCATGACGAAGGAGTGCGACATCTCCGTCCGTATAGAGCCTCAAATGGTGACATCTCTATACTGGCCTGATAGCTATTGTTGTAAGCAAACTCTACCAGGTGAAGATGGTCCTCCCAAGATCCTCCGAAATCTAATACACAAGTGCGAAGCATATCCTCGAGTGTCTGGATGATCCTCTCTGACTGTCCGTCTGTCTGGGGGTGATACACGGTACTGAACTTGAGCTGGGTGTCCAAGCTAGTATGTAAACTTTTCCAGAAGTGAAAAGTGAAACGACTATCCCGATACGAGACTATGCTCACCGGAACTCCGTACAATCTGACTATCTGCCGCACATACATCTCTGCCAGCTTCTCCGTAGATAGTCCCACCTTGAATGGCAAAAGTAGACCTATTTGGTCAATCTATCAACGATGACCTAAATTGCGTCTTTCCATCCCGATGATCGTGGAAGTCCAGATACAAAGTCCATAGTGATGTGCTCCCACTTCTACTCTGGAATGGGTAGTGGCTGAAGCAGACCATCTGGCCTCTGTCTCTCGTCTTTCACCTGCTGGCACACTAAGCATCGAGATACAAACTGAGCTACCTCTCGCTTTATGCCATACCACTATACGTCCTCCCTCAGGTCTCTGTACATCTTGTTGGCTCCATGATGCATAGAGTACTGGGAACGATATGCTTCCTGTAGAATCTCCGCCTGAAGCTCTCTACTCGGAATGCACAATCTAGTACCGTGCCTCAGCGACCCATCTTCGGCTATAGAGAAATTGTCTAGCAATCCGGCCTGTACCTGCTCCCTGATGCTCCGCAAGGTCACGTCATCAAACTGTACTGATCTGAATCTGTCCATCAATGCAGACTGAATCTGTAAACCCCACATCTGAACCTCCATCCCCAGAATGATCACCTCGATACCCAAACTATCCATATCGGCCAATAGATGATGATCTGTCGTCAATACATAGCGACTGGATACCTGCTCAAGGTATCTGCAACTACGTTGGCCTTCCCTGGATGGTACTGCAAGAAGATATCAAAGTCCTTCATCAGCTCAAGCCAGCGCCTCTGTCTCATGTTCAATTCCTTCTGGGTGAACACCTACTTCCAGCTCATGTGATCCGTGAAGATCTCAACCCGCTCTCCATACAGGTAGTGCTTTCACAGCTTCAAAGCAAAGATAACAGCTGCCAACTCCAGATCATGGGTAGGGTAGTTCTTCTCATGAGGACGTAACTGCCTGGATGTATAGGCAATCACCTTTCCGCCGTGCTACTGAAGAACGCAACCCAATCCCTTCCCAGGAGCGTCACTATAGATCGTGAAACCACCAGTCCCAGATGGTAACGTCAAGATAAGAGCTGTAGTCAACCTCTTCTTCATCTCATCAAAAGTAGCCTGACACTCCTCGGTCCAGACGAACTCCACGTCTTTTTTGGTGAGTCTAGTCATCGGCTCTGCAATCCGAGAGAAGTCCTGAACGAACTTCCGATAATAGCCTGCCAGACCCAAAAAGCTCCGAATCTCGAAGACTGAGCTCGGTGTGGACCAAGACTCAACTGCTAAAATCTTCTTCGGGTCCACTGAGATCCCATGCTCGGTCACAACATGACCCAAGAACTCTACCTTCTCCAAGAAAAACTCACACTTCGACAGCTTCCCATACAGCTGCTCCTTCCTGGGAGTCTCTAGCACAATCCGCAGATGCTCCTGGTGCTCCTCTGGTGTCTTCGAGTAGATCAATATGTCATATATGAAGACCACCACGAACTTGTCAAGGTACTGATGGAATACCTTGTTTATCAAGTTCATGAATACCGTTGGGGCATCGGTCAACCCAAATGGCATAACAGTGAACTCATACTGGCCATACCGAGTCCGAAATGCCGTCTTCGGAATGTCCTCCTTCTTCAACTTTAGCTGATGGTAACCGGACCTCAAGTCTATCTTCGAGAATACGTTCGCACCTCTTAACTGGTCGAACAAGTCGTCAATCCTCGGCAACGGGTACTTGTTCTTGATAGTGAGGTTGTTGAGCATACTGTAATCGACATACATATGTACCGTCCCATCCTTCTTCGGTACAAACGGAACAGGTGCGCCCCAAGGTGAAGAACTGGATCTGATAAATCCCTTGTCCTGCAGCTCTTCGACCTGCTTCTTCAGCTCTGCCAACTCGCTGTTGTTGATCCTATAGACATGCTGCAAAACAGGCTCAGCGCCCGGCACCAAGTCTATAGAGAACTCAACATCCTTGTTTGGCGGCATTATCGGCAACTCATCAGAGAAAACATCCAAGAATCCTGCTATCAATGGATGTGACAATTTTTGCCCCGTCAACATAGCTCCACAAAAACCATCTCCTGGCTCAGCTGCTCCCCTGGCGAACTCAAACTCTGGCTCTCCCAGCGGTCTAAAAAAAACTCTGCCTCCTCTATAGTCTATACTAGCATGGTGCCTGCTCAACCAATCCATACCGAGTACCATATCGTAGCTCGAAAGGGGCATTACGAGGAAGGACGCACTCAAATCTCGACATCCCAGTGTAACTCTCCGCCTCTTGCAAATATTATTGACAAGGATAATGCCTCTCCCGGTCATAATCTTGTAAGTCCTACTCAGTGGTTCAGCAATAATATTGTGTCTAAGTGCAAAAGAGACAGATACAAAACTATACGTAGCACCAGAGTCAAACAAAGCTAATACAGAAAATGAATCGAGTAGAACATAACCTGCCACCACGTCTGCTATGGGCTCGGCCTCCTTGACCGTCTGTGCGAACGCCCTACCCTGAGCTGCTCCCCTCTGATGCTGGACAAAATGCTGCTGCTGGGAAGAAAATGGCAGACCCCTCAGCTGAATAGCTGGTCCAACTGGAGCTCTAGCAGGAGGTGCTCTGTCCTGACCTTCCCGAGCTGGACGAATAGGACAATCTCTCAACTGGTGGTCGGGCGCTCCACAGAACGGACAAACGCCCAACCTCTTCCTACAGACCTCTCGGGCATGCCCCGGCTTCCTACAAAAAGTACACTGTGGAATCTGCTTCTGCCATTGCTGATGCTGTGTACGTGCTGGTGCCTGGTGCTGCTGATGCTGCTGCTGGTGGAATGACTTCTGCTGAGTCTGAGGTCGCTTGGCCGGTCCTGCACTGGAACCAGCACCTATAGCATCACTACTCCTCTTGGGCCTGAGACCCAAGTCCTCCTCTACAATTTGAGCGTCCATCAGAATGTCCTCAAAGGTCGCAGTACGACGCCCAGACATGCGTGATCTGACGACGTGGTTCAGGCCTCTCCTGAACTTGTGGGCCTTCTCTCCAGCATCCAGAACCATGCCCGGGGCGAACCGGCTCAGACGGAAGAACTCCACCGCGTACTCGTCCACATATATGTTCCCTTGCACAAGTCCCACAAACTGGCCTTCCAGTGCACTAAGAGCCACATCAGAAAAGAATTTTGTCTTGCATAGCTTCTTGAAGTTCACCCATGTCAAGCCTGTCACTGTCACGTGAGGGTCTGTACGGTACCAAGTCAGAACGATATCAAAGAACTGACTCGCTGTTGCTGACACCCATAGTCCCTCCGGAAGCTGTGCTAACCCCAGGCTCCGCTCAACATCCTCTAGCCAATCATCGGCATCCAGGATCCCTTCTGTTCCCTTAAATTCTCGAGAAAACTTCTTCTTGAAATCTATTACGGAGCCAGGTTTCGCCTGCTGCTGCTGTGGCTGCTGGGCTGGAGCGCCCTGAGTCTGAACTGCATTTACCTTCTCTACAGCGGTGAGTGCTAACTGGTGCACATTCTCCATGTTCTGCCTCAAAATCTCTATCTGCCGCTGTAAAGCCTCAGCCTGCGCTCGCTGCACCTCCATCATCTGCTGGAGGAGCGCGAACATCTGAGTAGCGTTAATCGACAGTGCAGGTGGAGGTGGAAGAGTCTCCGACTGAACAGGTACAGTCCTCGGGACTTGTGGAGGAAGACCCCCGGCACTGTTGCCGCTACCTCTGGAACGACAGGGACAGTAGGGTCGATCTCCTGATCAGCAGCTCTCTAAGTCAGAAAAATAGGTTGCGACGGATCGGACCTCTCCGGTGCTGCACTGGATCCAGCTGCCTGAGCTCGAGTCACTGTCATCCTGGAGACAGATTCAAGCAAGGAAATCAATATGGCATATGATATGATATCATCAAGTGTGAAACCCGTAATTTTAATTAATTAATTTAGTGTTATTTTTATTTATTATAATTAGATTAAAATTATTATTTCTAGAATTTTTGTGTTTGGTCAAACCCGTCCCGAACTTGTCCTGAACCCATCTCGAACTATTTTTGAAACAGACCCAAACTCGATTTTATTTCAAAAGATTAGTTTTTTTATATATAAATAAAATTTTGAATTATAAAAAGATTACAACTCTCATTAAAATATATATATTCAACTCTCATTCATTAACTCTCTATCTCTCTTTCTTAAAACCAACAGCAAAGAAAAGAACCTTTCCTTGCCAAACGCTCGGCCGGCCCATTTCTCTTCCGTAAAACTCCCGAGCTCCTTCGGCTTCTGTAACCCCCAATTCTTTTCCTACTTAAACCCCATCTCCTCCTTTCTCTCCCCACACTTCATTCCCTTTTTCCTCACCCAAACCCTCTTTCCCCAAATCCTAGCCCTAGCCGAGCTCCGGCGTCGGAGCTCTCCCCGCAGCCGCTGTCCCCGCGGCCCAGGCTGACAGCCGTCCGCGAGCCCCGTCCCCTGCGCGCGCCCTCCGGCACCGAACCCCTGTCCGCGTCCGCCCCTTCCGACCAGCACCTGTTTCCGACCCCCTTGTCGGATGCCGTCCAGGCCAGCGCCCCTCCGGTGGCCTCCCCGCCGCCGTTTCCTGTTCCGTGCGACTTTTCCACCGCCGTTTCTGATTCACGGCCCCCTCAGCGACTCACTGTTCCCGACCCGATCTCGTCAAGACGCTGTCCAGCGTTCATTGTGGTTTCCAGCATTGTTCTGGATTTTTCGAGACCGTAGGATTTGTCTTTTCTTCCTTCTATACTCATCTGAGAGCTCTAGCCGAGCACCCCAGGTATCTTCCATGTTCCTGTGTCCCTCCCATTGGTGTCGATGATGACATGGTCCCCGATCCCGTTATGGGAATCGGATCGATTCGAGGTTTCGGATTTTCTGAACTCCGTTTCGGAATGATTTCTGTAGTTTTCGTTGTGTGGTTCTATGGTTCTCAAAATTTTTTGAGTTCGGATTTTTCCGAAATATGATTCTGTGGTTTTTTGATTATGTGGTTTTGTGATTCTGTGGTTTCGCAGAATTTACGAGATATGTTCGGAAAATGGTTCTGTGACCATTCTCCTTAGATTGGTTCTGTGGTTTTTCTGGTTTTCCGAATTCTTTATTTCGGGAAGTTTTTCCTGTGGTTATGATTTTTTGGAATATAAAACTACTCTTGGGTTGGATAAATTGGAATTTCTGGTTGAGAATGTTTTGTGGTTTGGAATATTGTGGGTGTTGGCATTTCTCCAGGATTGGGTTGTCCCAATTATAGAGGAAGTGCTGCCCAAATTTTTGAAAATATATATTTTAAAACTATCTTCAAATCCCGATCTTTGCAAAACAAATTACATCTTGGACTGTTGGTTTTAAAATGGATTTTGTATCTTTTCGGGCGACGACCATATTGGTCCATGGGCCCTAACTAAATGCAAACGAAACCGGCCAACCCGGACGTTGAGGCATTAGTTAAAACATGAGTTTTTGAATGACCAAGTCTGAGACACATTTTATAATTATCTTTAATTTGTTATTATTTTTAGAATGGGTTACTGCTGTTAGTATTTTGGTGCAGGGCTTTGGCCTACTGTTGGACCGTTCGCGGTATTCAGAGCTCGCCGTTAAATTAAATCAATTTATGTAAAAAAATAATTGTAAGGACATAAGTCCAAGTTTTCTTTTCTATTTTCCTGTGGATCTGTAATAAGTAGTTTAGTTTTACCTTTTCTTTTCTGGATTGTTGGGTTGTAGGTAAATGCGTTAATAATAAAATGAATATTTATTTTAATATAGAAAATTAATAAGAGTTTTCTCACATTAAATAAAATAAGATTTGAAGTTTGTAACTTAGACAATTTCATGTTTTCTCATTAAAAGAAAAATCTAATTTATATATATATATATATATATATATATATATATATATATATATATATATATATTACAAAAAAAAAAATATATATATATATATTACAAAATACAAAGTCTTGCCAAATAATTAAAAAATGCGAAGTTTCCCAATAAAAATGTTAACTTGACTTTTACCTCGTTAAATTAATAACTTTGAATCGCATCGATAAACGTGTTTTATTTATAACAACATAAAATTTGACTAGGATCAAATTTTAGAGACTGTAACTAGCACACCTAGATATGGTTTCCTCATTTATGCTAAGTCGGGGTTCTCAATATAGGATTTCGAGGACGAGTCTGATTTTCTTTCCCGGAACCGACTCTTCAAACCCAGTCATAAACAAAGGCAAGTACGATTATGTTTATTTTCAATTTAATTATTAATTGTAATATTGCAAGATTAAACCACATTGCCACACGAACTCTCTCCTAGAGTATGGATTGTTATTGATTGTGGGATTGGGAGAGTAGTGTAGTGTTCTATGACGAATACCTTCATATTGCATAATTGTGCGAGCTTACTCCTTTTTCACACGGGGATAAGCCATATCGTATCACTAGGATACTATTATACAATCCAAGCCGGTCATAGGCATTACATACTCAAATCACATTGTTTTCAATTGTGGAAAATTGCTGGAAAATATTGTTCAAGTATTTCAAACTGTTTAAATTGCAAATTCCTAATTATTAGTTAAATTGTTAAATTTTCATAATTGTACTTTGCTCCTTTCCTGACTGGATTTCCCACCCCCAAATAGGTTCCATTGATGATACATAGCTATTGATTAATAGCTATTACGACCTTGAGCTCTACCTTGCTATGCTACCAGAGTCCCAATCGGACGATGTTGATCTCGGGGCTGATGAGACAACTTTCTAGAGGATAATTTCCTTTTAGTTTTGATGTTTGAATAAAAAGACAGTTTTATTTTATCAGTTGTATCAGATGAATATTTTGTTGGACAAGTTTTTAATATTCAAAATTTTAGATGTTGTGACAAAATATATTGTGTTGTTGTGATTACCTGCATTTGGATACAGCTTACTGCTGCCGTCTCACAACGGTGCAGGCTGGGCATGATCCAATTCGACCCAATAATTTGGGATCGGGTCGTGACATGTTTTCCGTGGTGGCCCATGCAGGTCCGATCAACAACTTAGGTAAACATATCTAGAAACATTTAGAACACTAGAATATTAATTTGTCACAACATAGGACCTAAATATATTATAAATAAATATTTTTGATTGTTATAGACTGGTAAGCTACCTTGCTCATGTTTTGCAATCCTAAACCTTCTAGAGAATGGCCACAGACAAGACCAATCCTGCTGGCGATGGGTTGTCATCACCCGATCACACCCCACCTCCTCAATCGAGTCTGGATCCTACACCCCGGCAGCTGACCGATCATCCCCATAATGCACCAGCACCCCGTGGATTTTACACTACTACTCAAGTGTTAGATCGTACATCTTTTCAAACTGAACAGCAAGCCCCTACGGTGGTGGCCGATCCAGCTGCCCCACCAGTGCCCGTGGATCCTACCGACCTCGTAGGCCTACTACGAGGAGTGCTTGAGGCACAGAGAACTCAAGCTGAAGCTCATTGCGAACAGACGGTGATTATGAGAGAAGGCATGGAGAATGCCCACAATGTGGCTATGGCTGCACTAGAGAGAGGAGAAGCAGCTCAATCTGAACCAAGGCCGGCTAAAGTCGGCGATATTGAGAAATTTAAGAAGCTGGGCCCTCGACCTTTCAATGGAACCGAGGGAATTATCTATGCTGACGAATGGCTCGACAGCATGGAGCGTCTCCTCAGCGTTGCTCGACTTTCTGATGACCTTCAAGTTGAAGCTGTGGGACTTCAACTGCTAGATGTAGCAAGCACCTAGTATCGGAATGAACCCCGACTCTAGGACAGGCAGCTTGACTGGAACACCTTCAAGAGGTTGTTCCGCATGAAGTTCTTCCCAACATCAGAGTTGCGGGAGATAGAAAGACAGCTCCAGAATCTGAAGCAAGGGAACATGAATGTTGGTGAATATGCGGCAGAGTTTGGTCAACTTAGTCGCTTTGCCAAGAACTTGGTTGCTGACCCCACCGACCGTACTGAAAGATTCAGGTATGGACTAAGGGAAGAGATCCGCACTCCTGTGTTCGCAGGTGGTGCCAAGACGTACGAGAGGATGCTAATACGAGCTCAGGATATAGAGAAGAGTCAGCCTGCTCGTTCAAAAAGGTAGTATTCTGGAACTAGCAACTTCCAGAATAACCAGAAGAGGCTCAATCACAACAATAACAACATGCCTTCTCATCACCAGCAGCAGCACCATCAGGCGAGGACCAATGACAGAGCGCCTCAGAAGAAAATTTCTGTCTGCGATTTCTGCAGGAGGCTAGGACATCAGGCGAACATCTGCAGGAAGAGACTAGGGCACTGCCTAGTTTGTGGGTCTGCCACCCACCAAGTGAGGGACTGCCCCACGGAATTCAATCGGACCGAAACAACACAACAGAAGGATCCTCTACCCACTTAGCAATAACAGTTTGGACAACACCAACAGAAGACTGGGCGAGCTTTTGCCCTAACAGCAGATGAGCAAGAGACAGAGCAGGAACCTACCGCTGATGTCATTGCAGGTTCCATTTATGTGCATTCACATCCTGCTTTAGCATTATTTGATTCGGGTGCATCACATAGTTTTATAGCAACAAAATTCATCTCTGCACACCACCTAGTTACGGGTTTTAGCAAGAAGATATGTAGAGTTATGACTGGTGGTGGACCCATACCCATTACTGAGACCTGTAACTGCCCTATAACTATATCATGACATAATTTCTTAGCACCCTTACTTGTGATGCCCTTACCTAACTATGATGTTGTCCTAGGAATGGACTGGTTAAGTAAGCAGCATGCGCTGATAGATTGTCACAGAGGATGTGTAGTCTTCAGCCCACCTGGAGGGCCGAAGTTTGAAATCTCTCGAGCTCCAAAAGATATGAAGGGTATTACTTACTCCTCTATCACTGAAGAACCTGGACCTCCTCACCCTATCATAGCAGAATTCATGGATGTCTTTCCTGATAGTCTTCCAGGATTACCCCTAGATCGAGATGTAGAATTCACCATCGACCTAGTTCCCGGCTCTGCCCCTATTTCTCGGGGATGCTACAGAGTCAAGTAGGCCAAGAAAATAAAGGACCAGATCAATGAGCTGAAGGCCCTTGGATTTATCAGAGACGGAGCTTCACCATGGGGAGCACCTGTCTTGTTCGTACCCAAGAAGTACGGAACAATACGGATGTGCATCGACTATCGGGCGCTGAACAACATCACCATCAAGAACAAGTACCCTCTGCCCCGGATAGATGACCTGTTTGATCAACTCAGTGGAGCTAAGGTGTTCTCAAAGATAGACCTTCGATCTGGCTACCATCAAATCAAGGTCAGGAAGGAGTATATTCCAAAGACGGCGTTCAACACCAAATATGGTCAGTATGAATTTTTGGTCGTGCCGTTTGGATTGACGAATGCCCCTGCAGTATTCATGAACCTTATGAACAAGGTCTTCCATGAATATCTGGATCAGTTTGTTGTTGTCTTCATCGATGACATTCTGATCTACTCGAAGACCGAAGAAAAACATGAAGAGCACCTGAGAAAAGTTCTGGGAACCTTAAGGAAGGAGAAGCTCTATGGTAAGCTATATAAATATGAATTCTTCTTAGATAAGGTGGATTTTCTGGGCCATATTGTCACAGAAGAAGGAATTTCGGTGGATCCAAAGATGATAGCTGCTATTAAAAAGTGGAGTACACCAAGTTCAGTTGCTGAAATCAGAAGTTTCTTGGGCTTAGCTGGCTACTACCGGAAATTTGTGAAGGACTTCGCCAGGATTGTCGAGCCGATGACGAAGCTCACAAGGAAGAATGAAGAATTTGTGTGGACTGAAGCTTTCCAGTCAGCATTTGAGGAACTGAAGAAGAGACTTACAACAGCACCGATGCTTGCACTACCCGCAGGTACCGACGGTATCTCAATCTACAGTGATGCTTCTGGTAAAGGATTGGGTTGTGTTCTTCAACAACACGGGAAAGTAATTGCTTACGCATCTAGGAAATTACGGAATCATGAGAAGAACTATCCCACGCATGATTTGGAGCTTGCAGCAGTTATTTTTGTACTGAAGCTGTAGAAGTATTACCTCTATGGAGAGAGAGTGAAAATATTTACAAACCACAAAAGTCTTAAATATGTTTTCACTCAGAAGGAGCTGAACATGCGACAGAGGAGATGGCTGGAGCTGATGAAAGATTTTGACATCGACATGCTGTACCATCCGGGTAAGGCTAATGTTGTTGCAGATGCACTTAGTCGATACCCGATGGCAATATTTTTGACCAAGGAGCAGCATTTGCTGGAAGACATAGAGAAGCTTGGACTGGAGATTGTACTGCCTGAAGAGGAAATAAAGAAACTGGGAAGGGAAGCTATTGTACCAGGAGTTTAATCATCAATGATGCAGTTACAAGTGCGTTCAAGTCTGATGGATAAAGTCAAGGAGACACAATTTCAAAACGAGACGCTTTGCAAACTCAGAGATCAAGTGCTGGCAGGAACACTTGAAGGATTCTCAATCGCCAACGATGGAGCACTGAGGCATGGTACGAGGCTTTACGTACTAACTGGCGAACTGAGGAATGAGCTGATACAAGAAGCGCACCAGTCGCAGTATTCCATACATCCAGGAGCTAATAAAATATACCGGGATATGCGTACTGTAGTGTGATGGTACGAAATGAAGAAGGACGTATCCAGATTTGTGGCTAGATTCTTGATTTGTCAACAAGTGAAAGCCAGCAGAGAGAGACCAGCAGGACTGTTGCAGCCGCTAGACATCCCGGAGTGGAAATGGAAACACATAACGATGGACTTTGTGTCAGGACAGCCTCGATCCCAAGGGGAAAAGAATGCCATTTGGGTTATTGTGGATCGACTGACAAAGTCAGCTCACTTTATCCCTTTCAAGGTTGGTCTATCCACCGAGAAGTTGGCAGCACTGTACATGCAGCATATCTACCGGATTCATGGAGTTCCAGTAAGTATCGTATCTGACAGAGATACCAGATTCACCTCTCACTTCTAGAAGAGCTTGTGTCACGCCCCAGAACCAGAATACTGGAGAGCGGGGGCAGACATAGCCAGCTACGTATATTGAAATGGATTCCATCTCGCTATACGGTCACGGCTGTCTAGATACATGAGGGTTTACTACAAGCCAACAGTCTCCTATGGTCATGAACGAGCCTAGTGTCTCAATCACAAGCAAGTAAGTAAATGTTACAAGATGTATGATCATTAAATATACAATAATAAGGCGTCCCAAATATTACATATTCAGCTGATCATGAAGCTAGTCGTTACAAAATGTGAGGACTAGCAAGAGTTTAGTCATACATGATCAACCCTAGGATCTGTCAATCATGTTACAGCCCGTAGGCAGACAGTAAGTAAATACAATCGAGATAAACAGGGGCTCGTCGGCTAAACGCCTCAAAAGAATATTTTTACAATAAAGTGGAAGAGCAAAAATAAACCCACTCGTTGTCTGGGTTACGTCTGGTGTTCACCATCGGGCTGGAAAAGCGGTGGATCCTCTGGAGCTGCTCCGAAATCTGGCCATACAAAACCAGCTGGGTCAGATCCCAGAAAGAGCAAGTGCCACAAGGAAGCTTCACTTAGGAACTAAAACCAGCAATCAGCACAAGAATATAAATAAAAGTAAAAAAAAACTGGAATAAAGTAAGCACTGGAATTAAAGAAAATACATCAGGGTGATATACGATGAGATAACCATGGGACTATTCAGATAACCAGGTTACAACCCGTAAACCAAACAAGGACCGGGGTTGTAACCCTTCGTCTGAACGGAGCTTGGTTTCTCACCATTTATCGGTAAAATAAATACAAGCATTCTGGTCATTCAATAATCTGGAACAGGATCAGGACAAGACTAGACTGGTTAGACTCCATCCAATCATTTCACGGCCAAGCAAGAACTACGGCTTGATACTTTAACTAACTAGGGTTGTCACAAGCCTAATTACTAACAAGATGCAGTGAGATTATTCCACAGCCACAAGCCCTGCAGACCATCCAGGTTACCCAGGTCGAAATTAAGGGTTGAATTCAGGTGGGTACATCGTCCAGGAAACGCATGTACCCTTAAGTAGCTTGAAGGGTGCAACACATGACAGTGTGCTGGAAATGTGCCCTACTCGACGGCAGGCTACAGATCCCAAGCGCGCCCAGGTAACGGGATTGCCTGTAGCTGGGAGATCTTTTCATGACTAATGTGTTAATCTAGTTATTAACCTTAGTCCATTTCAATAGGTACTCCTGACCGTGGTACTCAGGAGTCCCTCCCTAGACATGATGCAAGACAGGACTGGTTTATTTGTACAAGCACAATCGCCCACGGTGTCCATGTAATTTATACAGGTCATGTCATGTCAGGTAGCCGTCGCAACAGCTTTTCAAGATATATCATGTCAGGTTATCATGTCAAGTGTACTAGTCAGGAGTGCGCCACGACGGGCCACTATCAGGTCATGCCAGGTTACTCATGTCAGGAGTGCACCACTACGGGTCACTATCGTGTCAGGCTCAGTTATCAATTCCAAACATATTACATAAATTCATGATTTTCAAGTTCAGGACAAAAGGCGTAAGGATATAAAATGGGCGTAAAATACCTAATAAAGGAGTTACAAAACACGGACAAATAATGATAAATAATGGTACACAAGACCATAAAAGTTATGCGGCTGAGAGTCTCATGCGGCCAGGAAGGAGGGGGCGCATGCGGCTCAAATAGGAGAGCTCATGCGGCCAGGGTTACTAGATCCCATGCGGCCAGGGCAGGGGGGGCGCATGTGGCAGGAAGTACAAGGGCGCATGCGGCTCAAATAGGAGAGCTCATGCGGCCAGGGTGAGCGAGTCATGCGGCCAGCGGAAGAGAGTCCATGCGGTTGGATAGGATCAGGCTCATGCGGCTGAGGAAATGAAGGATCCATATGCGGTCGGGATTGATCAGGGTCAAGCGGCCCGGACTTAAAGTCTATGCGGTTCAAATAAGAGAGAGCATATGCGGTCGATGGGGAATGAGCCCATGCGGCCAGGAAGGAGATCCAGCCTATGCGGCTGAGAGTCTCATGCGGCTCAGTCACTGGCCGCACGAATTGTCATGCGGTCAAGTCAAGTCTAAGCACAGTTCATCTTCTCCAAATTTCTAAGAGGAAGAACACCATAAGGGCCAAGTTCTCAAGCTCCACAACTCCATCATCCGGAGCCCAAATCCGAACTTCTTTAGGTCAAAATGGGGTAGAACGGGCTACTCTACAACATGGAACCATCAAAACTCAGAAATAGCAGGATTAAGTAGATCAAAACCCAAGAAATCCGAAAATAAATAAACTTAGATCTACAAGAATCTAGCCATGGAAAGTAAAAATGCCAAGTTCTAAAGTGTTTTAGAATGTAGCAAGGAAGAGAATGAAGTAATAAAATTTGAGTTCCTCCATGAAGCTAGTTGCACTTGCCTAGACCTCTCTCTTCTCTCTCTGGTAGGTAAGAAGTAAATGAGGAAGAAGAAGATGATTGAATGAAGAGAGAGAAGGAAGAGGGCTAATAAATACAAAGGGTGGTGGTAGGTAGGGGGTTTACATTGGTTCATATTGAACCAAAGAAAACCGAGCCAAGCCGAACCAAGCCAAGAAATAACCAAGCCAAGATGCAAGGAATCATGCAATACAGAATAAAATATGTACACGTATTCCAGAAATACGTAATACGAACCACAGGCATTACAGCTTGCACGACAGTTTGGGAACACAACTGAAGTTCAGCACCGCCTACCATCCCTAAACTGACGGACAATCGGAGAGAACCATCCAGACGCTAGAGGACATGTTGAGATCTTGCGTCTTGGAATTTGGAGGATCTTGGGAAGACCACTTGCATTTGGGTAGAGTTCTCCTACAACAACAACTACCAAGCTAGCATCAGTATGACTCCGTTCGAGGCACTCTATGGACGTCGTTGCCGTACTCCACTTGCTTGGGACGACGTAGGAGAAAGAGTATTGCTTGGACCTGAGATGGTGACCGATGCAGCAGAGAAGGTAAAGGTGATTAGAGACAAGCTCAGGATTGCTCAGGACAAACAGAAGCATTGGGCTGATAGTAGTCGTCGACCACTGGAGTTCGAAGCAGGAGATAGTGTCTTCGTCAAGATCTCCCCTACCAGAGGAACTATCAGATTCGGTAGAGCAGGAAAGCTGAGCCCCAGGTACATTGGCCCATTCGAAGTTTTGAGCCGAATTAGAGAAGTAGCGTACCGGTTAGCTCTACCAGCTAATCTTGAAGGCGTGCACAACGTCTTCCACGTTTCACAGCTCAGACGCTACATCCCGGATCTGAGCCACATCTTGGACCATTCAGAGCTGGAGACTGGACCCAGCCTCGCAGTACCAGAGAAGCCAGTAGCAATTTTAGACAGAGGTGAGAAAAAAACCAGGAACTCTGTTACGCCTATAGTCAGGGTGATGTGGCGACACAATTCCCCAGGCGAGTCTACCTGGGAGTGAGAAGACGAGATACAGAAGCAGTATCCGTATCTATTTGAGACCTGAGGTAACTTCTAACCCTGCCCTTTAATTTCAAGGACAAAATTTCCTAAGGAGGGAAGGTTGTGAAATCCATAATTTTAATTAATTAATTTAGTATTATTTTTATTTATTATAATTAGATTAAAATTATTATTTTTGGAATTTTAGTGTTTGGTCAAACCCGTCCCGAACCTGTCCTGAACCCATCTCGAACTATTTTCGAAACAGAACCCAAACTCAGTTTCATTTCAAAAGATTAGTTTTTTTATATGTAAATAAAAATTTCAATTATAAAAAGATTACAACTCTCATTAAAATATATATATTCAACTCTCATTCATTAACTCTCTATCTCTCTTTCTTGAAACCAACAGCAAAGGAAAGAACCTTTTCTTGCCAAACGCTCGGCCGACCCATTTCCCTTCCGTAACACTTCCGAGCTCCTTCAGCTTCCGTAACCCCCAATTCCTTTCCTACTTAAACCCCATCTCCTCCTTTCTCTCCCCACACTTCATTCCCTTCCTCCTCACCCAAACCCTCTTTCCCCAAATCCTAGCCCTAGCCGAGCTCCGGCGTCGGAGCCCTCCCCGCAGCCGCTGTCCCCGTGGCCCAGGCAGACAGCCGTCTGCGAGCCCCGCCCCCTGTGCGCTTCCTCCGGCACCGAACCCCTATCCGCGTCCGCCCCTCCCTGTCACGACCCGTACCCACTGTAAGGGTACGAGAACGTAAGAACGCCCAGCCTACGCCGCAGTGTCAGCGGTAGAACGTTGTCCTAGGTCACGACATCTAACAATATAAGGTGATGTACAGATATACTCCCCGAATGGGGGTGACATAACAGAATACAATCTCAATCACATCTAAGGTAGAATACGGTAAAGAAAGATAGATATGAACAGGAGGAATCCACAGAGGTACAATCCAGATAAAAACTAAGTGTCTATGATGCATCTCCACAAACATCCAAAAGAAACAACTCCCAATATATACAATAATGTATCAATGAGAAAGACAAGTAAAAGTCTAAGCTATCTATACTAAACAAGGGTATCATCCTCAGCAGCTGCCTGAACCTCCCCAGGGGTCCAGGTCGCGAGTGTCATCTAGGCAAGCTCCAAGTAAGGGGTGCAGGGTTCCTCATCATCCTCTGTAAAATTTTCAACAGGTCCAGTCAGGACGGGAGCGAGCACAATACATCTCACGCAGTTCATATCAAGTTAAGAAATATAAAGCATGCAATAGAGTAAGGTACATGAAACGCTGAAAGGAGAATGTATAAGAAAAATAGTAGAGATTTGATAACAGAAAATATCTATATATGATAAGTAAGAACTGTAAGAATCATGTGATTTAGAGTACAATCTGGTTATGTAAACAGTCTAGGAAAATGCAATGGTAACTCCATTGTACGTGGGTGTATAATAGACATATACAATACTTATACAATATTGTACAATAGGATTTGAGTACATAACCAATTCTACTCCCCCTCCCCAATCAATACACAAGGATCCACTCAGTTACGTTATCTTATACAATAGTGTACAATGTTATACAATGGATGTACAATATTATACAATAGATGTACAATGTTATACAATGGATGTACAATATTATACAATAGATGTACAATGTTATACAATAGTTGTACAAAGTTATACAAAAGTGTACAATGGTCTACCCCTGGAACTCATGTGATAATGAGAGTACAATATGCACAATAAGTATACAAGGATATGGGTATTCAATAAATACAATATGTAAGTGAAACGCACATCACAATATGTATTTAGTGAATACAAGGGGATAATATCCCAAAAGAAGATCCATATAGTACCAATCCGTAATAACAATCGTGTCAATATCAAGTACAGTAATCTAGAGCAAGAATGTAAATCCAGACAGGTATGAAACGGTCAGAGAATGTACTCGCCTGGTATCTGAATGTCTGAAGTAAATGTACTGTCCGAGATGAGGTACCTGACTCCTAGTTAGAGCAACACAAGTCAAGATGTATACATGGGATGATAAATTTAATCTACTATGCATCTACATGCTGTCTAGGTCAAACTAGACCAAAGTCAACTCTCGGTCAACTCTAGTCAACTAGACTAGTCAAACTAGGTCAAGTCCTAGCCCAACAAGTCTAACAAGTCTCATTAGGCCTAACCAAGCCTAGTCTAGCAATCACACACTAATCACAAGACTATACAAGTAAAACACAAGCACACATCAAGGCACATCCTATTCATGCATATTCAACATTATATATATATATAAAAAGAGGAAGGAACTAACATGTAAGCTATGTGTGTGTGTGAACATGGATGTGTACATGAAAAGAGAATTCAACACTAGGCCCAATATCTTTGTACCCACATATATACATATCTATATACACATGTATGTATATATAACTATAGGAAATCACTATTTGCCCATTAACACATTTAGCAATGTATAGTATATATATATATAGAGAGAGATAGTAAAAAGCATGTAATGTGTTCATGTGTGTTAGTGAGAGTGTACAAGAGTGTCCATAGGAGAGTGTGAGAGTGTGTGGGTAAAACAGTGTGTCAAGAATGGCAGTTAGCAAAACAGGCATACAAAACAGTGTACTAATGTGAACTGTGTGTGTGAGTGTCAATAGAATATGTGTGTGTCATGATATGCTGAAAACAGAACAGTGTAGTGTTAGTGACCTATACTTGTGTGTGTGAGAGTGTCTCAAGTGTCAATAGGATATGTGTAGGTACCTGTGTACAGTGAGATATGAGAGTGTGAGGGTGAGACATGAGAGTGTGTGTCATGTGAGGATGTATGATAAAACAGTGTGTGAGTGGACTGATGAAATGTGAATGATAAACAGTGTGTATGTAAATGCTTGTGTGTGTGTGTGTGTGAGGGAGGGTGATGTGTAAATGAGAGGAACAAGTGTGTGTCTAAACAATGAGTGTTGAGGGTGAGTGATGTGAGATGTGTGTGTATGTATGAGTGGGGAAAAATAGTGAGCATTGAGTGAGTGTTAGAGTGAATGGTGAGAGAGTGTCAAGTGAAGTGTGTGATGCGTGAAGTTGTGAAATAGGGACAGTCACACTAGGCTGTGCCGGAAAAGTAGCAGGAAATCAATTCACAGTTTCAGAAAACTGAACCTAGTTCAGTCTTCACACAAACCAACCCATTTTGAATGCAATTCTTCACCAAACAACACCAAATTTGACACACAACTAGATTACATATAGGAGAACCCTAATTGGGACTTAAACCCAATATTATACAGCATTAAATAGGTTAAAACAAATGACAAAACTCGATTCCCAAAACTGGAAATTTCAGGATACTAATACCCAGTTTCAGAATTTGGTAAATTGACAAATACCTACGAAAACATATTAAAATACAAATAAAAAGGTTGGTAATTAAAATATACATTATATACGTGTCCTACAATGAGTTTGTGTCCACCAAAGTGGACACAAACGTGTCCAATCGAATAAAACCCAAAACAGTGCAATACTGGCACTGTTCAGTGCACTGCGTCGTGCACGTGTGCACGCGTGCCGTACACATGACACAACACGAATTAAGACACGTGCTCGTGCACACGTGTACGCCTATACTAGGACTACACGCTCGTGCAACACGAGGTGTCCAGGTTGTGTCTAGACACGGCACGAAGGCCGTATCAGTGCACGAAATCACGTGTGTGCTGTACAGTGTGTGACCAGTGCAGCCTCATTTTCGTGTCCGACACAAAACGAGGTGCACTGAAACTTTGGGGGAGTGTCCGCAGACATTGCCCCCGTGTCCATGCCAAATTTGGCGTGTCCTAGTGCTGTGTACAAGGAGCAAAGGCCCCCGAGTGGCAGGACAGCGTGTACAGCCTGCACGCGCACGTGTGCACGTGTCGAATCTACTCGACATGACACAGGGACACCCCCAGTCCAACTGAAATGCATAATCAACCTCAAAAACTAATTTCCTATTCAAATAGATTTCGAAAATAACACAAAAAGTTTTTTTGTGGCATTTTCACAAATACCTACACTTTAGGACTGATACGTGTCCATATAGGACACGAAATGGACTCAAATTCTAGGGTTTCCTATTCCTACAGTTAGGTTAGGCCTAGGGCTCCCTAGATATACAATAAAACCAGAATTTCATGGTATAAATAGAAAGTTACCTCTATGTGTCAAAATCCCCAAAAAGCTCTAAAGAGAGATGTTCTTCTTAATGGTCAAACTCCTCCAAATTGATTTGAATATGAGAATAAAATATAACAACAGCAAGAACACTAAAATTAAAACCTATTGCAATTTGTTTGGGGGAAAAAGGAGCTAAAATGGAATTTCTAGGGATTTTAGAAGTTGAGAAATTACCTCTTTCTAAAGCTTGTTCTTCCTTAGAGGCTAGCCCTAATTTCTAAGAGAATATTTATAAGGGGGGAACCTAAGGATGGGTTAAGTGGCTGGACAAAAATGTTAGGGTTAGGGTTGGGCACTTGGCTAATGGGCTTTGGGCTTAGTCATAAAACAATGTCTCAAAAATCATAAGTCATGACTTGTGATCAAAATCTTTCTATTCTAATCTCTAAATTCCTAATTGTTTTCACTAACTAGAGTATGGTTAACTTAACTTAACCTAGGATCTCATATCTAGCCAAGTCCAACTCAACTAGTGTTAGGTCACAAAGTCAAAGCTAGTCAAAGTCAACCCTCATTCAAACAATTCCAAAATAATTTCTAAAAAATTCTCATAAATCCAAATAAATTCAAATAATCCCAAAAATAACAAAAATACCCTCAACTAGAAATGATAAACAAAATACCCTAATCACATGGCTAGGCTCTAGGTCAACCAGTCTCCAAGGTTACACTATCAAAACACCAAAATCATAAGTCATGATTTAAAATAGTTTTAAATGATTAAAAATCACCAAAAATTATATCATAATTTAAATATCATTAATAAAAGACTAAATTTACAAAATTTCAAAAATACCCTATTCTGGAAAACTGGGTGTTACAATCCTACCCACCTTATAAAAATTTTGTCCTCGAAATTAAGATGATCGCACCCCCTTCTAGGTCAAGCATAGTCAAGGGTCAATCACTAGTCAATTTTCTCAACATCCTAGTACTTGGTGATCAGCTGGTCAACTTCTTAGGATTTTACCTATGCTAGCTATCTAGGTGTTGGCAACTAGAATTTAGCAAAAAGAGACTCTATAATAGGCTAGCTCTTAACTTCCCAAATCCTATCAAGTCACCCATAACTAAATACCCACAAGCTAAGCGCACCAATCCCAAATACCACATATATATATATATATATATATATATATATATATATATATATATATATATATATATATATATATATATATATATATATATATATTTTTTATTTATTTTTATATATATATATATATATATATATGCTCAAGAACAACAACCCATCACATATATCCTAAGTATATCATCTGTAATCTATTTGTATATAGGCCTCTCAGTCTTAGGTGAACTACAACTACACGCAAGGACAGGCTCTGGTCACTGGGTGCCTCACTGGAAGGATAGAGAAAACAATAAATAATCATCAAGGTTGTATGGCATACTAACATCCTATATGTGTAAACTGGTTGGTATTATAGATAACAGGAGAATTATCTGCAATGGGTTACTAGTCACCATATCACTATACTATGAAGGTACTACCTATGAATAAGCTCTACAAAACTAAAATATCCCTACTCCTAAGTTATTTATAACAATCAAAAGGGTATGATGTTTAAATCCTTCTCAAGATACAATCTGTTAATCATATGCGTCTGTCCAAAATCATGTTGTCCAGAGTCTTCATCATGCTAGTGAGCAAGGCTACGATAATCACAGAGTCCTTGACTAAGGTACGTACCTCTAGGTTCAGGGTATTTAAAATTTTCACATTGTCGTATGCGGCGGCGAAAACCTTAAATTTCCATATCCGAGAAATACATCCAAAATCTGACTACATGTCCTCACTATGCCAACTAACACGACCATCGAAGATTCTAGATTCCATAACTAAAGTGACCTAGCCCATATGATTTTCTCAAAAAGAAAAAAAAGAAAACAAACATAACAAAAGAGCAACATAACAAAATTAATCAATCAACAAGGAACAGATGGAACCGGATTTCAAGGTAGTTATAAAAGACAACTTCGGGAATGGAATCGAGAAGAACGGAACTTGCGGCAAGATCTCCAATGGTCTGTGCATCCTCGACTGTCCAGACGATAGCTTGCCCTGCGGGTTTCCCCTGATCTACTGCTGATTCTGCATGAACCGCTGCTGAAAGAAATCGAGAATGACGGGAAAATATCTCTGTACAGACAGAGGTGCACCTCCAATGTAGCAGAAATGCCAACCTAAGTCGGCACAATAAGAGCTGCGGTCTCGAGGCCCTGATGAACAGGACGAGAGGTGGTCAGCCTCTCGATAGTATCCTCCGAACCGAAACGATGAGATCGTGTCTTCATAACCATCATGAAGACAGATCAAAACAAGAAGCAATTTCTGAGAATGAAGCAAAAATTCAAAGGAGGACAGTTTATATTCAAGGGAAGTCAATAAGCAATAATTTAGATAAAAGGAATCTGATTAAGAGTTTTCCTATTGTGATTGAGTACCCTCAAAATATCCTAATCCTACTGCAGGCTGTAGTGATACTCTAGTTCGAATACCACTACATAAACTCGACCTGTATGGGCCACCACTAAAATATGTCATGACCCGCACCCACTGTAAGGGTACGAGAACGTAACAACGCCCAGCCTACGCCGCAGTGTCGGCGGTAGAACGCTGTCCTAGGTCACGACATCTAACAATATAAGGTGATGCACAGATATACTCCCCGAATGGGGGTGACATAACAGAATACAATCTCAATCACATCTAAGGTGGAATACGGTAAAGATAGATAGATATGAACAGGAGGAATCCACAGAGGTACAATCCAGATAAAAACTAAGTGTCTATGATGCATCTCCACAAACATCCAAAAGAAACAACTCCCAATATATACAATAATATATCAATGAGAAAGACAAGTGAAAGTCTAACCTATCTATACTAAACAAGGGTATCATCCTCAGCAGCTGCCTGAACCACCCTAGGGGTCCAGGTCGCGAGTGTCATCTAGGCAAGCTCCAAGTAAGGGGTACAGGGTTCCTCATCATCCTCTGTAAAATTTTCAACAGGTCCAGTCAGAACGGGAGTGAGCCCAATACATCTCACGCCGTTCATATCAAGTTAGAAAATATAAAGTATGCAATAGAGTAAGGTACATAAAACGCAGAAAGGAGAATGTATAAGAAAAATAGTAGAGATTTGATAACAGAAAATATCTATATATGATAAGTAAGAACTGTAAGAATCATGTGATTTAGAGTACAATGTTGTTATGTAAACGGTCTAGGAAAATGCAATGGTAACTCCATTGTATGTGGGTGTACAATAGACATATACAATAGTTATACAATGTTGTACAATAGGATTTGAGTACATAACCAATTCTACACCCCCTCTCCAATCAATACACAAGGATCCACTCCAGTTATGTTACCTTATACAATAGTGTATAATGTTATACAATGGATGTACAATATTATATAATAGATGTACAATATTATACAATGGATGTACAATATTATATAATAGATGTAGAATGTTATACAATAGTTGTACAAAGTTATACAATAGTGTACAATGATCTACTCCTGGAACTCATGTGATAATGAGAGTACAATATGCACAATGAGTATACAAGGATATGGGTATTCAACAAATATAATATGTAAGTGAAACGCACATCACAATATGTATTTAGTGAATACAAGGGGATAACATCCCAAAAGAAGATCCATATAGTACCAATCTGTGATAACAATCGTGTCAGCATCAAGTACAGTAATCTAGAGCAAGAATGTAAATCCAGACAGGTATGAAACGGTCAGAGAATGTACTCGCCTGGTATATGAATATCTGAAGTAAATGTACTGTCCGAGATGAGGTACATGACTCCTAGTTAGAGCAACACAAGTCAAGATGTATACAGGGGATGATAAATGTAATCTACTATGCATCTGCATGCTGTCTAGGTCAAACTAGACCAAAGTCAACTCTCGGTCAACTCTAGTCAACTAGACTAGTCAAACTAGGTCAACTAGGTCAAGTCCTAGCCCAACAAGTCTAACAAGTCTTATTAGGCCTAACCAAGCCTAGTCTAGCAATCACACACTAATCACAAGGCTATACAAGTCAAACACAAGCACATATCAAGGCATATCCTATTCATGCATATTCAACATTATATATATATAAAAAGAGGAAGGAACTAACATGTAGGCTATGTGTGTGCGTGAACATGGATGTGTACATGAAAAAAAAAATCAACACTAGGCCCTATATCTTTGTACCCACAAATATATATATATCTATATACACATGTATGTATATATAACTATAGGAAATCTTTATTTACCCATTAACACATTTAGCCATGTATAGTATATATATATATGGAGAGAGAGATAGAGAAAAGCATGTAATGTGTTCATGTGTGTTAGTGAGAGTGTACAAGAGTGTCCATAGGAGAGTATGAGAGTGTGTGGGTAAAACAGTGTGTCAAGAATGGCAGTTAGCAAAACAGGCATACAAAACAGTGTACTAATGTGAACTGTGTGTGTGAGTGTCAATAGAATATGTGTGTGTAATGATATGCTGAAAACAGAACAGTGTAGTATTAGTGACCTACACTTGTGTGTGTGAGAGTGTCTCAAGTGTCAATAGGATATGTGTAGGTACCTGTGTACAGTGAGATATGAGAGTGTGAGGGTGAGACATGAGAGTGTGTGTCATGTGAGGATGTATGATAAAACAGTGTGTGAGTGGACTGATAAAATATGAATCATAAACAGTGTGTATGTAAATGCTTGTGTGTGTGTGTGTGAGTGTGTGTGTGAGGAAGGGTGATGTGTAAATGAGTGGAACAAGTGTGTGTCTAAACAATGAGTGTTGAGGGTGAGTGATGTGAGATGTGTGTGTATGTGTGAGTGGGGAAAAACAGTGAGCATTGAGTGAGTGTTAGAGTGAATGGTGAGAGAGTGTCAAGTGAAGTGTGTGATGTGTGAAGTTGTGAAATAGGGACTGTCACACTAGGCTGTGCAGGAAAAGTAGCAGGAAATCAATTCACAGTTTCAGAAAACTGAACCTAGTTCAGTCTTCACACAAACCAACTAATTTTGAATGCAATTCTTCACCAAACAACACCAAATTTGACACACAACTAGATTACATATAGGAGAACCCTAATTGGGACTTAAACCCAATATTATACAGCATTAAATAGGTTAAAACAAATGACAAAAATCGATTCCCAAAACTGGAAATTTCAGGATACTAATACCCAGTTTCAGAATTTGGTAAATTGACAAATACCTATGAAAACATATTAAAATACAAATAAAAAGGTTGGTAATTAAAATATACATTATATACGTGTCCTACAATGAGTTTCTGTCCACCAAAGTGGACACAAACGTGTCCAATCGAATAAAACCCAAAACAGTACAAAACTGGCACTGTTCAGTGCACTGCGTCGTGCACGTGTGCACACGTGTCGTGCACATGACACAGCACGAATTAAGACACGTGTTCGTGCACACGTGTATGCCTATACTAGGGCTACACGCTGGTGTCAACACGAGGTGTCCAGGTTGTGTCTAGACACGGTACGAAGGTCGTATCAGTGCACGAAATCACGTGGTGCAGTGCAGTATATGACCAATACAGCCTCGTTTCCGTGTCCGACACAAAACGAGGTGCACTAAAACTTTGGGGGAGTGTACGCAGACACTGCCCCCGTGTCCATGCCAAATTTGGTGTGTCCTAGTGCTGTGTGCAAGGAGCAAAGGCCCCCGAGTGGCAGGACAGCGTGCACAGCCTGCATACGCGCGTGCACCCGCGTGTGCACGTGTCGAATCCGACTCGACACGACACAGGGACACCCCCAGTCCAACATAAATGCATAAGCAACCTCAAAAACTAATTTCCTATTCAAATAGATTTCGAAAATAACATAAAAAGTTTCTTTGTGGAATTTTCACAAATACCTACACTTTAGGACTGATACGTGTCCATATAAGACACGAAATAGACTCAAACTCCAGGGTTTCCTATTCCTACAGTTAGGTTAGGCCTAGGGCTCCCTAGATATGCAATAAAACCAGAATTTCATGGTGTAAATAGAAAGTTACCTCTATGTATCAAAATCCCCAAAAAGCTCTAAAGAGAGATGTTCCTCTTGATGGTCAAACTCCTCCAAATTGATTTGAATCTGAGAATAAAATATAACAATAGCAAGAACACTAAAATTAAAATCTATTGCAATTTGTTTGGGGGAAAAAGGAGCTAAAATATAATTTCTAGGGATTTTAGAAGTTGAGAAATTACCTCTTTCTAAAGCTTGTTCTTCCTTAGAGGCTAGTCCTAATTTCTAAGAGAATATTTATAAGGGGGGATCCCAAGGATGGGTTAAGTGGCTGGACAAAAATGTTAGGGTTAGGGTTGGGCACTTGGCTAATGGGCTTTCGGCTTAGTCGTAAAACAATGTCTTAAAAATTACAAGTCATGACTTATGATCAAAATCTTTCTATTCTAACCTCTAAATTCCTAATTGTTTTCACTAACTAGAGTATGGTTAACTTAACTTAACCTAGGATCTCATATCTAGCCAAGTCCAACTCAATTAGGGTTAGGTCACAAAGTTAAAGTTAGTCAAAGTCAACCCTCATTCAAACAATTCCAAAATAATTTCTAAAAAATTCCCATACATCCAAATAAATTCAAATAACCCCAAAAATGACAAAAATACCCTCAACTAGAAATGATAAACAAAATACCCTAATCACATGGCTAGGCTCTAGGTCAACCAGTCTCCAAGGTTACACTATCAAAACACCAAAATCATAAGTCATGATTTAAAATAGTTTTAAATAATTAAAAATCACCAAAAATTATATCATAATTTAAATATCATTATTAAAAGACTAAATTTACAAAATTTTAAAATTACCCTCTTCTGGAAAACTGGGTGTTACAATCCCGGCCAGCACCTGTTCCTGACCCCCTCGTCAGACGCCGCCCAGGCCAGCGCCCCTCCGGTGGCCTTCCCGGCGCCGTTTCCTGTTCCGTACAGCTTATCCACCACCGTTCTCGATCCGCGGCCCCCTCGGCAACTCGTTGTTCCTGACCCGATCTCGTCAAGACGCTGTCCAGCGTTCATTGTGGTTTCCAACGTTGTTCTGGATTTTCCGAGACCGCAGGATTTGTCTTTTCTTCCTTCTATACTCATCTGAGAGATCTAGCCGAGCACCCCAGGTATCTTCCGTGTTCCTGTGTCCCTCCCATTGGTGTCGATGATGACATGGTCCCCGATCCCGCTATGGGAATCGGATCGATTCGAGGTTTCGAATTTTCTGAACTCCGTTTCGGAATGATTTCTGTAGTTTTCGTTGTGTGGTTCTAGGGTTCTCAGAATTTTCTGAGTTCGATTTTTTTCGAAATATGATTCTGTGGTTTTGTGATTCTGTGGTTTCTCGGAATTTTCGAGATAAGTTCGGAAAATGGTTCTGTGACCATTCTCCTTAGATTGGTTCTGTGGTTTTTTCGGTTTTCCGAATTCTATATTTCGGGAAGTTTTTCCTGTGATTATGATTTTTTGGAATATAAAACTACTCTTGGGTTGGATAAATTGGAATTTCTGGTTGGGAATTGTAGAAGCATGGAAATGAACAGGAAATCCTATGCGGCTCAAGACTAGGAGAGTTTCATGCGGCTCAAAAGATCATTAGAGTTTCACGCAGCTCAGAAGTTCCCAGCGAGCCACGTGGCCTTATGCGGTTTAAATTAATTTATGCAGCTGGCTCATTTAATGCCCTGATGCAAAGTGACGGTTCTGACACAAGGGTTTGACAGCCCTGACACAAAAGTGAAATAATGACCCTGACATAGTGGCAGGCTCCTAGGAAAGACAAGAAAATCTTTACAGCTGGCACAGTCCACCAACCCCAAAAAGCTCCCTATGCGGCTGCCATCCTTCATGCGGTTGCCACTCTCATACGGCTGCCACCCCCATGTGGCTGCTACTCCCATACGGCTCGGATCATGGGGCCACCCCCATGCGGCTGCTACTCTCATGCGGCTTGGATCATGGGGCCACCCCCATGCGGCTGCTACTCCTTTACGGCTCGGATCATGGGGCCACCCTCAGACGGCTGCTACTCCCATGCGGCTCGGATCATGAGGGCCACCCTCATGCGGCTCAGACTAAAGAATTTCCATGCGGTTCAGATAAGGCCACCCATATGCGGTTCTGACACGAGGCCACACTCATGCGGCCCAATTATGACAGTCTTCCATACGGCTCACAGCAGTTGGGACACGTGGCGGGAGCTGATCGAGTCTCAATAATTCTTATTTATTGCAGTCAATGAGGGACACGTGGCAGGAGCCGATCAAATCTAAATAACTCAGATTTGCTGCAATCAACATAACCGTCCAGATTTGGTCAAATCCCAAACAAACCAGATTTAATACAATCATCATAATTACCCGGATCAATTACCAACAAATGATGTAGATTTGTTGCAATCAACATAAAAGCAAGATCAAGGCAAATCTCAACAAATCCTTAACCTCCCACTGTTTAAGGAGCAATCATTACAAACCCTACTTATCACACCCCACTCCTATAAATAGCAAGGTGCCATTCCCTTGCAAACCCAGGATACATTGAGAGACAGAGACGCACAGAGAGAGCGACGACGCATAGAAGAATCTCCCCACACATCCCGAGAGCATTTCTTCATCAGAGCCAAGGCTACGTTCGATCGTCCAAGGAGTAAGGCAGAGCTGCCGTCGCTTTCCCGAGCCTCTACCGTCACCCCCCAAAAAAACTAAACAATTGTACTTAGATTGCTGTACCTAGATTTTCGTCCCTAGGTTTTCCTTGTACGAGCGAGTTTGTATTGTGAGTCTAAGTTCAGTCCTCCCATAAAACTGTTCTATACTTTTACAATCAATGGCAAACACGATGGCGACTCTGCTGGGGACTAACTTCTCCACGGCTTAGGAGTTGGTGATGCAATCGAACGCAGCCAAACTTGGCTCCACTCAACAGATGCTGGTCGCCCGGTTCGACTAGCAGGCATTTGAAGAAATGCTTTCCGACGAAAGCGCTGGCCCGGTCCAGCGACGAGCCCGCACGAAGAAGGCCCGCAGGGAGTGGAGGCCCAAATCATTCGCTCCTCCCCAAGCTCTCCAAAAAGTGCTATCTGTTGCCCAAGACGGCGGAGAAGTCTCGCAGGCGACCCCACTTCAGACCATAGAGGACTCTGTTGTCCCCAAGTCCGACAGAGGAAAACACTACGATGCTGGACTTGTAGGGGCAAAGGGTGACTCTATACGGTCCAAGAAGAAGCCACAGAAGGGCGCCAGCCGCATGAAGACTCATGCGGCCACAAAAGCCAGCCGCAGACAGAAGGTTCATGCGACCAGAACTGCCAGCCGCATGGAGGACGCTCATGCGGCCACTATGACTTCCAGCCGCATGAAAGAGGCCCACGCGGCCACTACAGTTCCCAGCCGCATGCAAGCTGCCAGCCGCAAGCAGACCACTTATGCGGCCACACGTGCCAGCTGTATACAGGTAGGCTATGCGGCTAACAATCTCAGCCGCAGGTCATCTGCTTCATGCGGCTTGGGCTCAGTCTTCGACCGTCTCTCAGGCGGTCCTGACCCTAGATGCTCTCATGTACCAGTCTCTGTAGACTCTTCCTACTACGCACTCTCAGGTGCTAGAAGAAGAAATATCGGGCAACGCGGGCTCGCCAAGCTCAGTCAGCTATCCCAACTTCCGACCATCAGGGCGTCCCGCTGACTATTATGCGGGCCCCCGATGGAAAGTTGTACAGAACCGACCGTGTCCAACCCCCGACGGCAAATGGACAGAGACGTTCCCAAAAATCTCCTAATCAGGGAGCAAACATGGTGCCGACACACTCGGATGCTCGGGATTCCCAGGTCCGTAAAATGGGTGTAAAGGTTGCTCCAGACGCAACTGACTTGCGTGATGTGATCCTTCACAAGCACAAAGAAAGGAAAGAAGCTTCAGTATGCAGAGAGTCCTCCCTTGGCATCACTGTACCCAAGTCATTGTCAACTACTGCTGTAACAATGCGGCAGCACAAGAAGATCGGCGCTCCGTCTACTAACGACTGCAACACCCAAATTCAGAAGATGAGGCATTTCTCATCGTCTCCTGCAATTCTGCTCTGAAGATCCCTGGCAGCGGAAGAGGAAAGAAAACAAATGTCTCTAGTCCAAAAATCTCAACCGACGTAACCAAGAAACTCTCTTCTAAGCGGTTGTCTACCACCGTTACAGGAGGGGTTTACCAAGGTACCCGCTCAAAGACAAAATCTGCCGCATCTCTGGGAGGCACTGGAACCGGGGGTAGCACTCCTCCAAACATCTACGACAATCTGGTGTTCCAAGAAGATAATCCAGGGGAAACGGTCCCTCCAACAGATGCAGCAGGTTCCAACGTCCCCGAGGACGTCCACAACTTCCAAGATGAGGCAAGCTCTGAAGCTGGAGGTACCACTCCTTCTGAGTCCGAACCAGAGGAAAACATTCCCACATACCCTGACGACTTCTCTGTATAAGGGTATGACTCAGAGGGCACGTCCTCCACCGTTCCTTCCATCTCTCCTCATGTGAGGACGATGTTCATGACGGACAGCAACCAAGACGGTCCCAGTGATCGCCAAAAATTGACACTCTGGAGGCCATATTGCATGCCTTGGTCAAATCCGTAGATGAGATCAAAGTGACCCTTCCAACTCTGCAAGGAAGGACGCCTGGCCAAACAAGCTTGGGTCCCGCGGTCAATGCAGACTCAAACTCAGCTGCACCAAACCCGGGTGATAATCCTCATGAAATATCAGCTCCCACTGCTGCAGACGAGGCTAGAGAGGCAAGAAGAGAGTTCCAGGAGCTCCGGGCCATGTTCCACGCCCGAAAAACCTGCCAGGACCTCAGGATACGACAACCGTATCCTGCTGCGTGGTGAGATGTTCCCTTCCCACCAAAATATAAACCATTCCACATCAATCCATATGATGGGAAGACATCTGCAAGCAGGTACATCACCTACTTCGAAGTCACAACCGACCATCGGCCTCATGACGATGCCATCCTTATGCGGTTGTTCATTGGAGCGTTAGAAGGGGTCGCCTTCGACTGGTACCGCAACTTGCCGGACAATTGCATTCACTCCTTCGTCAGCTTCAAACGTATATTCCTAGAGAGGTTCTACGAAGTAGGATAAGATGTGACGATGTCCACCCTCATGGACGTTGTTCAGGGAAAAAAGGAGCTGACAAGGAACTATATTGAGCGGTTTCGCCAAACCGCGATGAAGTTGCCTTCCGGTAACCCTGATTCCTCCTTGATTGAAATTTGCCAAAAAAGGCTGCTTCCCACAATCAGCCTCTGGATGGGCGAAAGTCAATTCAAGGATTGGAAGACGTTCACAATCAGTACCACTTGCGCAAGACAGTGGAATGCTACGTCGATGACATCGCCGTCAAGAGCCGCTCTAAGGAAGATCATCTGTATGATCTGAGGACAGTGTTTGACCTGATACGAGCACACAATTTAAAGATGAATCCCACAAAATCTTTCTTGGGCATATCCAGCAGGAAGTTCTTTGGTTTCATCATTACTTCCCAGGGTATCCACATAGACCCTGAGAAAACTAAGACAATTATGGAGATGGGTCCCCCGAAAAATCTCCGTGAACTTCGAGGCCTTTAAGGGAGGCTAGCTTACATCAGGAGGTTTATCTCTAACCTCTCCAGATGATGTCAACCATTCACCCATCTCATGAAGAAGGGAGTTTCATTTGTATGGGATGAAGAATGTCAGCGCGCCTTCGACAGCATCAAAGAATATCTGTCGAACCCTCTAGTCCTGGTGGCTCCGGTGGCTGGAAAAACATTCCTGCTCTATGTGCGAGGCATGGAGCATTCTCTCGGTGCTTTACTAGCACAAAATAATGATGCAGGCCATGAGCAGGCTATATATTACCTCAGCCGAATGATGATGGGTCCTGAGCATCAATACACTGCCGTGGAGAAGGAGTGCTTGCTCTGGTGTTCGCCATTCAGAAGACGCGACACTACGTCACAGGACAAAACATCCATGTCGTATCAAGGGTCAACCCCCTCAGGGTCCTCATGACCAAGCCACGTGCAGTTAGCTCTCGCCTCGCTACCTGGGCGATATTATTGTCTTCCTACCACATGATCTTCGTCCCGCGGAAGGCTGTTAAAGGTCAAGCTCTGGCAGACTTTTTAGCAGCTCATCCAGGTTCAGAGTCAACCAGAATAGACGAAGATATTCCCGATGAGGTTGCCAATTCAAATGTGGCCTCCCATGATACCGTTTTGCGAATGTTCTTCGATGGCGCTTCTAGAACTGGGCCCAAGGGCAACATCATCGCTGGAGTCAGAGTGGTGCTGATTTTTTTCTCCAGGCTGGTAATCAATCGGGCTTATTCCCTCATGGAGCCCTGTTCAAACAACGTGGTCGAGTACAATGCTTTGGTCATTGGCCTCCTACTTGTGAAGGAGCTGGGGATAGAATATCTTGAAGTATACGGTGATTCACAGCTAATCATTAACCAGATCCGGGGCTCATACGAAGTTCGTCATGAAGACATGATCCCCTATCACCAAATAGCGATTGACATCATCTCGTCCTTAGAAGCGTTCTTCATAGAACACGTTCCCAGGCTCGAGAACATTGAAGCCGATGCCCTAGCAGGCCTTGCCGCTTCCTTAGCAGTTCCGAATCATGCTCACCACTTGGTTGACATAATAGGCCGCGAATTGGTTTGTCCCAAGGACAATGTTCAATGTGTTGAGAGTTACTCTGCTCTGACTGTTGACGAAGCACCAGACTAGAGACAACCATTCATCGACTTTGTTGTCTACGACATCCTGCCAGAAAATTCAAAGGAAGCCACTTCTATCAGAAGACGTTCCCTCAGATTCTTCTACGATACAGAGACAAAAATACTGTATTGACGATCATACGATGGATTACTGCTTCGGTGTCTATCAAATACAGAAGCCAAGGAAGCTGTACGCGAAGCTCACGACAGCGTCGCCCATCAGCCTGGCCCGAAACTACAAGACCGCTTTCGCCGAATGGGCTACTACTGGCCCACGATGGTTGCCGACGCGATAGACTATACAAGAAAATACAAAGCCTGTCAAGTCTACGCTGATTTCATTCACCAGCCATCCGAGTTTCTACATCCGACGGTGGCATCCTGGCCTTTTGAAGCATGGGGGATGGACATCATTGGTCCGATCACTCCACCTTCGTCCCGAGGACATCGATTCATACTCGTAATCTCAGATTACTTCTCTAAATGGGCGGAGGCTATCCCGCTGACAGAAGTGAAGACTTCAAACGTGATCAGCTTTCTCAAGCATCACGTCATCTATCGCTTTAGACTTTTCCGAAGGATCATCCATGACAACGGTCCGCAGTTCGCAAGCCACGCTTTCTATCGGTTCTGCGACAAATACCGAATCCAAAATATTGCTTCAACACCATACAATCTAGCAGCGAATGGGTTAGAAGAAGCATTCAATAAAACTATAATCAAGTTGCTCAAGAAGTTCGTGTCTTCCAACAAACGCGACTGAAATGAGAAGATTGGCGAATACTTATGGGCATACCGTACTATAGTACGGACGACCACTGGGAACACACCATTCTCCTTGGTATACGGGAGTGAGGCAGTTCTACCACTGGAGGCTCAAATCCCCTCGCTCCGTGTCGCCCTCACCTACCGTTTGACGACAGATGATAATCACCATCGCCGACTACAAGGGTTGGAGGCCCTTGATGAGAAGCGCCTGTTAGCTCAACAACGAATTGAGCTGTACCAAGCACGTATCTCGGGAGCTTTCAACAAGAAGGTTAAAATCAGAACATTCCAAGTAGGCGATCTCGTTCTGGCAGTTCGGAGGCCGATGGTTATGACTCACAAAACCGCCGGCAAGTTCCAGCCAAAGTGGGAAGGCCCGTTCATCATCGAGGTTGTATTCTCCAATGGAGCTTACTGCTTCGCAAAACAAAATGGAGACTTGCTCATGTTGCCCATCAACGACAAGTTCCTGAAGAAGTATTATGTCTGAAAAGACGTCCTCCAAATATCCCAGATTGTTGAGTTATGTACCCTCTGGTACCGCTGAACTCACATTTCGACTCCAAATCTTCCAGATTGTTGAGTTATGTATCCTCTGGTACCGCTGAACTTATATTCTGACTCCATATCTTCCAGATTGTCGAGTTATGTACCCGCAGGTACCGCTGAACTTACACTCTGGTCACTCCAGATGAATCTATATCGCATCTTTTGGGTAGTAAGTCATGTATGATCATACCTCTGAACTTTCTTCCTAAAAGAGCTCCTTCCTCATGATCTACTACCCGTACTTTCAGTAGATAAAAAGGGTAACAGATCCACAAATTTCTCGAAACGGCCACGTCGATGTTACCTTTGAGTTGTTTCACTTCCATCAAAAACAAATCACCCCTCATGTAGAACTTCCACGTCCGCATTACCTCTGAGTTGTTCTATGTACCCTTCATGGACCCCACTCCTGCCACGTCCTTATTACCTCTGAGTAGGAAGGCTCCATTGAAGAAACCCTCATACATGCCATGTCCTTATTACCTCTGAGTAAGTATGTCGGTTTTCCTTCAACTTATTATCCGTACCAAAAAAAAACCCCAGGGTACGCCAAGGATAATAGGCCCACAAATGTCCTCTGTTGACCACAAATGTCCTCTGTTGACCACAAATCCTGTACTAAGTTCTCTAGTACACGCAGCTCCTTTTCTCATCATGCCTCTGGGGCCCAGCTGCCCCATGGCATTCTTTCGCCCGATACCAAGAACTTCCATGGCCACCTTACCATGGAATCGTTCTATGTATTCCCGATCAAACTTATTATCCGTACCTACAACCAAGGTATGCCAAGGGTAATAGGCCCACAAAAAGTCCCCAAGTGGGGCAAATATCACGAATACCAAAGATACAGTACATGCACAATAGATGATGAATGATAAAAACATGATCATTTATTGAAAAGCAAAAGTACTATATATTCAGGGACCACGTCCCTATCAAGACGAAGGAAAATAACAAAGAAAGAAAGCCATTATGAAAACATAGTCATTATGGTTCGGCTATACATAACTCTCTCAGGCGGTCCCTCAGCACGACAGTCGACCGCTCAAATTGCAGCTTGGCTTGGCGCTCGGCCTCCTGGGTCAGCCTATCTGCATCTTCCAGGTGCACATGCGCCTGCCAGCCGTCTTCAAGCCGCTTCAGGCCACGCTCCAGGCCAGCAGTAGTCCGAGTGATCTTGTCCGCCTCCTGAACAATTTGCTCTTTGTTTGCGCGGGAGGCCTCGAGCTCTGACTCCAAGAAAGCTAGCTTCTTCTGGAGATCGAGGATCTGCTCTCTCGTATCAATTATGCCGCGAGAGGCGGCCGCTTCCCGAGCCATGCAATAAGCGCTCCCGTGGCTCAGCTGATCATACCGGAGAGACAGAATGTCGAGATCCTTCATGATGACCGGCTTGGATGTATCTTATGCAGTCCGTACCTTCTCCACGACAGTGAGGAGGAAGGCACGCTCCTGATCTATTGCGGAAGATAGATCAGCTTGCCGTAGTCCCTGATACTGAGCCACCAGTTGATCTGCTTCCTGCAGTTTCGGCTCCAGCAATTCGACTATCCCTGCCCCACCGGGAAGACCTCTAAGAATTTCAATCTGGCCACGAGCGCATTGACGGGCCAGGGCGAAAGAGATCCCCCTCTCCACAGCGGCTTCGACTCCTTTCCACAGGTGACGATAAAAACTGTCAACTACATCCTTTGACGATTCATCCAGAACTTCCAAAGAAGACGGCGTCAAAGGGAGGGTAGTTAACAGGGGCGAAGAAGGTACACCGGAACTCGCTGCCCTTGCCACGAGGGAAACAAATTCCAAGCGAAAGGACGCTTGAATGGCGGCCAATTCTTCTTCCGTAGCCCAAAGAATCTGGAGGCTCGGCAGGGCAGATAGGTCGACCTCCGGAGCCACATAAATATGGAAGGATGCAGGGAACATGTCTCCCCGTCCCGGCAGTTCTATCGCTCGGCCTCCCGAACTTGATTCAGCGGGAGGTCCCTCAATATAAGTTGGAGGGGGAGGAGGCGCGCTCTCTCCCGCCAGGTCCCCTCTAGCAAACTCTTCCCCAGTAATGTCCGTCATTGGCAGTAAAGGAGCAGGACCTGTATGTCCAGAGCAACTATCAATCATCTTAACCCGAAGGATGTGACGATAGAGCAAACGAGCCTCCTCACTGGTAGGGTTGTCGGGGTTGAGGTTCACTCGCAGCCACCATAGCCTTTTTGCCAGCAACATCCGAGCCGAATGCAGTAGCTCCCTCTGCCCCAGCATCCGAGCCGAATTCAGCTATTTCGGGGACTGGCTCAGCAGAACCCTCGGCGCCCTGGTTTGAGGCATCAACAATGGAGGAAACCCCAGCCACCCCAGAAGGAGATGCAACTAGATCAGTGTCACCCGGCTGAGATTCAGCCGTCTCGGGAATGGGTTTAGAGGAGCCCATGTCGCACTGGGTCGAGACCTCGGCAAAATGAGACCCCTCACCCGCCGCCGGGAGAACCCGGGCAGCAAGAATCTCGGTACTCATATCTCTAATTTGAGTGGCCAGAGCTGGGTTGACCGCAGGGGCAGCAGCCGGCTCTCGAGATTCCTCTTCTTCCGACGCCTACAAGAGGAAAGGAAAATGATTAAGATCAAAGTTCAGGTAAAAGAAAGAACTGAAAAAGATGGTAGTAGCTCGATTTACCTCCGAAATGGGGTCGACGTCCTCGCTTCTCTCCTTTATAGTTAGCCTGCGATGTCTGACCGCAGCCCGTTTCCGGGAGTAAAAAATACCGCCAATAGGGGAGATTTGCTTGCTACGTTTCCGTACAGGACCAGGCGCAACAGGCGGTTGATCCACCACCACCTCATCTGCAGGAGGGAGAGCGTTATCGGAAGCAAGCTCGTCGTCCTCTTCGTCCGCGTTGCTGGACTCTGAGTCCGGCACATCGACCATGTTTTCTTTCCTCTTCTTCGCCCTAGACCCCTTGGGTTTCTCCTCCAAGCCGGTACCAACAATAAAGCTGGTACTTGGGTCAAAGCCAACAGGGGGCTTGTTCTCCTTGACGTGGCAGAGAGCAGCTAAATACATGATCTCTCCTGAATCCCCAGTATCAGGAACCGAGAAGCTAGTACGGGTGTGCACCGTATTATAATAATGCCAGGCCCTGATACCATCAAGGACGTTGCCTTCAAAACCCAGACAAGAGCTGGGACTGTCCAAGAAAAGCTGGCTATACCCAAACTGTCGGGCGAACCTACTGGGCAAGTAGGGCTCCAAGTAGACAGCATTGCGGTTGCGGTATACCAAATAGGAGGGGCGAATGTTATGTAGCCAAAGAAGCATCTTGTCATCTAAGAAGTGGGGAGACCCAATACCATCAAGATATACGGCCGCCACTTCTTCAGCAGTAAAACGAGGGACAGACACAAAAAAGTTATATCTTTCCGATCTCGCTAGCTCTTTCCGACAAGCGCGCATGGTCTCGTACTCCCAAGACATGCGACGATATTGGAAGATGAAGGTGTCATCTGCAGTCACGCCATCTTCGGGACCAGGACTCATTAAAGACCGGCAATGCATCAGCAACCACCCCATCAGATAGTGGTAGGGCAGTTCAACACGTTCAAAGTCCTTTGTCACGTCATGGGCGATGACTTTGGACGTAAAAGTACGAAGGCCATGGTGTATACTGCACACCATGGACGAGAGTAGATCCAGCCTAACTCCGAAGACCAACTTCACAGCAGGGAGGATAAAATTACGGCTGATTCTCTCAATGGAACCAGCTCCTCCTGAGACCATGCAATTTCGCAGCCATACCATTAGGTATCCCGCCAGGAGAGCCTTCTCGGACATTGGCTGGATATCCTGGTAAAAATAGCTGAAGGAGTCAGTTTTACTCCCAAATCTGTCTACTGTGGCCTTCAATCTCTTGGCCGACGATACTTGGCTCTGTATCTCCTCGTGGGTGTGAGGACTGCAGGGAGAAACCCTGCCTGAGGCACCTAGCATAAAAAGGTAGGTGACCCAGGATGTAGTATGGGGAAGGTTCTCTTCCGAGCTGCCATCCTTCTTGATGGATATCTGGTGGCATATACTGTGATGACACATTAGTTCCTGGTAGACAGCTACGAAGCCCAGGAATCGTCGCTCCAGCGCCTCGAACTCTTCGTTCGTCGGAGTATACACTTCAAAAACTTTGTCTCCCCAAGGTAGCTTGAAGACTACGTGCATCTCGTGCAAAACGAGCCCTATCTCCCCCACGGGTGTGAAGAAAGTCCCCGTGCGGCAGTTGTACATTTCTAGCAAAGCCATGAATAATTTCTTGTTTATTGGCAAGCCACAGCCGGTGCCCCGAATGACGTGGTAGAGACCGATCTCACGCAGGGGAGTCTCATACTTCCGCAGAATCTACGTGGTCAAATTGGCCCACGTAGGGATAGGGTTTATCCAGTTCAGCAGTGCCAACCGGCCGACGGGATAGGACCCCTTCCGAGCAAGCGTGTTCAAGAAGGTGTCAGCCTCAGAGAACGTAAAATTGGGACCCTGCACGTTCAAGAAACTGCCCGGGGCCAACCCCATCACATAACGACTGACTGGTACCCTGCCCGTGTACACTGACCGCATGTTATTGTTGTAGTGAATTTTGCCTACAATCATCCCGCTCTGGGTCGGAGTCAAGGAATCCTCCATCGTCCTGGTCATGGGCAACATATTGAACCATGACAGTAGGAAGTGACACTCCATCAGGGGGATATAGATCTCCACCCCGTTAGAAGTGAAACTCCAGCTCTCAGATACATCCAGAACTTGGGAGTTCTTCACAGTCAGGGCATCCCCGAAGAGGAACGCAGGCTTCAAGTGTTTGCCCCCAGCAGCCCTGAGTTCATCATCCCCGAAATAAAGAAGAAGGACTGCTTCTTTATGTCATTCAGCCTCTCCAAACGTTCGTCTGTTAGAAGCTGGTTCGTCACATACTCGACTATGTGATCATACCTATAGCCCACAACAGATTGGGCGTGCCCCACCAGAGGTTCTCCAGCAGCATTAACAGGCAAATTCACTGAAAAAGGACAAAAGAATCAAAGTCAGGAGATGGCCAGAAAACGTGTAAAAGAGTTCATGCGGTTCTGTTCGGATGGGTCCATATGCGGCTCAGTTTTAACAGAGTACATGCGACTCTACCTTGATGGGTCCATAAGCGGTTCTGTTCAAAGAGACTTCGTGCGGCCCAGTTCATTATGAGCATATGCGGCTTTGTGAGCTTATGCGGCTCTATTTTGCGCGTGCTTATGCGGCTCTGTTTAAAAGCGCTTATGCGGCTCTGTTTGAACATGAGCTTATGTGGCATTGATTAGCGCAAGCTTATACGACTCTATTATTTAGGATGAGCTTATGCGGTTCTGATTTTATAGGGCCTCATGCGGCACAGTTCGAGGGAGCTTATGTGGTTCTGTCTGTTGGAACTTCATGCGGCCCGGTTCTGCAAAGTTCTTATGCGGCCACAGGACGACCTTCATGCGGCTCAAATATGGGGCATACCCCCATGCGGCTCTGGTATGAGAAGTACATGCGGCACATAAAACATATGCGGCTTCATCGTACTGAACTTGGGCAGTTCAATAAAGACGAAGGACAAAAAGGCTTGTGCATAATACATGCAGCAGAGCCAGTTTTTGTTAGGGTTCGAAGCATACGGTCCTCCACATAATCCTTACCAGCAATGGAAGGGTGGACGTCGGGATGAACTTCAGGCGCCGCAGTCAACGTAGAAGCCACTCCCTTACCCTTCGCCGCAGCAGATGAAGCCTTGGAAGTTTTGGGAGCCATTGGCAAGCGAAGAGGAAGAAGATGGAAGCTGGGGCAAGAGAGGTTCGAATAAAAGAAGAAAGTAAAGAGTTTTTCTAAAAAGTTACTCTTATTTATAGGCGAACATGGGCTCATAAACCGACGGACGCTTCGACTCGTGTGCCGCCTAAAGAACAAAATCGACGTTTCGGTCATCGAAGTAAATCTGACCCTTGGGATCTCCCCTAAAAGACGGCTTCAAATCAAAACGAATCAAGAGCAATTAATGATGCCTACGTGGCAGAAAAGACAGTATGCGTCGAGAGCGGTCCATCCGGCCAGAGCGATCCATACGGCTAGGCAGTCCATGCGGCTAGGCAGTCTATGCGGCCAGGCAGTCCATGCGGCCAGGAAGGCCATGCGGCTAGGAAGTCCATGCGGCCAGAATATCTTATGCGGCCAGGAGAGCTTATGTGGACATAGCCTTGCTTCTCATTTAAAGTATTTCAATTTTTTCAAATTGAAAACTTGTAAGGGGGTCTTGTAGAAGCATGGAAATGAACAGGAAATCCTATGCGGCTCAAGACTAGGGGAGTTTCATGCGGCTCAAAAGATCATTAGAGTTTCATGCGGCTCAGAAGTTCCCAGCGAGCCATGTGGCCTTATGCGGTTTAAATTAATTTATGCAGCTGGCTCATTTAATGCCCTGATGCGAAGTGACGGCTCTGACACAAGGGTTTGACAGCCTGACACAAAAGTGAAATAATGACCCTGACATAGTGGCAGGCTCCTAGGGAAGACAAGAAAATCTTCACAGCTGGCACAGTCCACCAACCCTAAAAAGCTCCCTATGCGGCTACCATCCTTCATGCGGCTGCCACTCTTATGCGGCCGCCACCCCCATGCGGCTGCTACTCCCATGCGGCTCGGATCATGGGGCCACCCTCATGCGGCTGCTACTCCCATGCGGCTCGGATCATGGAGCCACCCCCATGCGGCTGCTACTCCTATGCGGCTCGGATCATGGGGCCACCCCCATGCGGCTGCTACTCCCATGCGGCTCGGATCATGAGGGCCACCCTTATGCGGCTCAGACTAAAGGATTTCCTTGTGGTTCAGATAAGGCCACCCTTATGCGGTTCTGACACGAGGCCACACTCATGCGGCCCAATTATGACAGTCTTCCATGCGGCTCGTAGCAGTTGGGACATGTGGCGGGAGCTGATCGAGTCTCAATAATTCATATTTATTACAGTCAATGACGGACACGTGGCAGGAGCCGATCAAATCTCAATAACTCAGATTTGCTGCAATCAACATAACCGTCAAGATTTGGTCAAATCCCAAACAAACTAGATTTAATGTAATCATCATAATTACTCGGATCAATTTCCAACAAATGATGCAGATTTGTTGTAATCAACATAAAAGCAAGATCAAGGCAAATCTCAACAAATCCTTAACCGCCCACTATTTAAGGAGCAATCATTGCAAATCCTACTTATCACACCCCACTCCTATAAATAGCAAGGTGCCATTCCCTTGCAAACCCGGGACACATAGAGAGACAGAGACGCACAGAGAGAGCGGCGACGCACAGAAGAATCTCCCCACACATCTCGAGAGCATTTCTTCATCAGAGCCAAGGCTACGGCCGATCGTCCAAGGAGTAATGCAGAGCTGCCGTCGCTTTCCCGAGCCTCTACCGTCACCCCCCAGAAAAACTAAACAATTGTACTTAGATTGCAGTACCTAGGTTTTCGTACCTAGGCTTTCTTTGTATGAGCGAGTTTGTATTGTGAGTCTAAGTTCAGTCCTTCCATAAAACTGTTCTATACTTTTACAATCAATGGCAAACAGGAATGTTTTATGGTTTGGAATATTGTGGGTGTTGGCATTTTCCCAGGATTGGGTTGTCCCAATTATAGAGGAAGTGCTGCCCAAATTTTCGAAAATATATATTTTAAAACTATCTTCAAATCCCGATCTTTGCAAAACAAATTACATCTTGGAGTATTGGTTTTGAAATAGATTTTGTATCTTTTCGGGCGACGACCATATTGGTCCATGGACCCTAGCTAAATACAAACGAAACCGGCCAACCCGGATGTTGAGGCATTAGTTAAAACATGAGTTTTTGAATGGCCAAGTCTGAGACGTATTTTATAATTATTTTTAATTTATTATTATTTTTAGAATGGGTTACTGCTGTTAGTATTTTGGTGCAGGCCTTCGGCCTACTGTTGGACCGTTCACGGTATTTAGAGCTCGCCTTTAAATTAAATTAATTTATGTAAAAAAAATTGTAAGGACATAAGTCCAAGTTTTCTATTCTATTTTCCTGTGGACCTGTAATAAGTAGTTTAGTTTTACCTTTTCTTTTCTGGATTGTTGGGTTGTAGGTAAACGAGTTAATAATAAAATAAATATTTATTTTAATATAGAAAATTAATAAGAGTTTTCTCACATTAAATAAAATAAGATTTCAAGTTTGTAACTTAAACAATTTCATATTTTCTCATTAAAAGAAAAATCTAATTTATATATATATATATATATATATATATATATATATATATATATATATATATATATATATATATATATATATATATTACAAAATACAATGTTTTGCCAAATAATTGAAAAATGCGAAGTTTTCCAATAAAAATGTTAACTTGACTTTTACCTCGTTAAATGAATAACTTTAAATCGCATCGATAAACATGTTTTGTTTATAACAACATAAAATTTGACTAGGATCAAATTTTAGAGATTGTAACTAGCACACCTAGATATGGTTTCCTCATTTATGCTTAGTCGGGATTCTCAATGTAGGATTTCGAGGAAGAGTCTGATTTTCTTTTTCGGAAATGACTCTTCAAACCCAGTCATAAACAAAGGCAAGTACGATTATGTTTATTTTCAATTTAATTATTAATTGTAATATTGCAAGATTAAATCACATTGCTACACGAACTCCCTCCTAGAGTATTGATTGTTATTAATTGTGGGATTAGAGGAGTAGTGTAGTGTTCAATGACCAATACCTTCATATTGCATAATTATGCGAGCTTACTCCTTTTTCACACGGGGATAAGCCTTATCGTATCACTAGGATACTATTGTACAACCCAAGCCGGTCATAGGCATTACATACTCAAATCACATTATTTTCAATTGTGGAAAATTGCTGGAAAATATTGTTCAAGTATTCCAAACTGTTTAAATTACAAATTCCTAATTATTAGTTAAATTGTTAAATTTTCATAATTGTACTTTGCTTCTTTTTCTGACTGGATTTCCCACCCCCAATAGGTTCCATTGATGATGCAGAGCTATTGATTAATAGCTATTATGACCTTGAGCTCTACCCTGCTGTGCTACCAGAGTCCAAATCGGACGATGTTGATCTCGGGGCTGATGAGACAACTTTCTAGATGATGATTTCCTTTTAGTTTTGATGTTTGAATAAAAAGACAGTTTTATTTTATCAGTTGTATTAGATGAATATTTTGTTGGACAAGTTTTTAATATTCAAAATTTTAGATGTTGTGACAAAATATATTTGTAGGTCCTAAAAATCAAGTTGCACCCATCAACAAAGCCATGAAAATTAAAGTGTGCATCCTTCAAATGAACTGCGCAGAAGACAGATTGCGCACCACCTCAATTGCGCAAGCTGAATTGCGCACACTTCCAAGTGCGCTAGCTGACGTGGCCGCATCATCATTACCTGACAGAAAATCAGATCTTCTGACAGCTGACAACACGAAGAACGAGGAAACTGTTCATTTCTCGTGCAGTACAGCGCTCAAGGACAGCTGTACAGTGCAGTTCAATCCAGCGCAATCCAAAGCCAGCGTAACCCAAACCCAGCACAATCTGAAGCTAGCGCAATTCATATGGCGCAGTCCATCAAGATAACTAAAATTTTGTACGTGGCTTACATGCCATCAATTGCTCACCACGTGGCAACCGTCTGTACATGATTACCCGCATTTCAATCAAATGATGCCATGTGTCTAATATAGTTGGCCCACGATCAAATAACTGCCAGCGCAGTCGGATGTCTGCGCAATCTACTGTATGCGCAATCCAGAATAACTAAAAATTAGTTATTTCCAGAACTCTATAAATAGAGTTTCAAGTCCTTCCTAGGGGGGATCACATAGAGATCATAAAAATCAGAGAGTTCAAGAGTTCTTGCCCAAGTGCTGCTGCATTCTTCAGAGGCTATCGCCTTCAACTTCAGAGGCTATCATCTTCAAAGTTCACATCGTCCAAAGGATAAAGCGATCGTCATTCAGATCAGATTCCTACAGTTGTACTTTTCCAGAATTCTTATAATCTTATTATAAAGTTTATGAAATAAAGATCAGCTTTTGTTTTTGTAAACAAAATGACGACTCTGCTGGGGACGACTTTCTACTCCGACGAGGAAGTGACAACTCAATGTGACGTTGCGTCTATCGGAAAGACGCAGAAGACGCTGGTTGTAAAGGTCAACCAGACGGACGAAGCCGTGATCAACTCCAGGACCATCCCTCGCACTGCAACAACTTCTGCCACGAGCAAAGTGTGCCCAGTGTGGGTCCCCAAGATAGCTGCACAGTCTGCTCCCTCTGCTACCAAGACAGCTGCACAGTCTGTCGCACAGCCTGTGGCACAATATGCTGCACAGTCTGCTGCGCAGTCTATTATCTCTGCTGCTAAGACTGCTGCACAGTCTATTGTCTCTGTTGCCATGACTGATGCGCAGTCTGTTCCTCTTGCCAGTACACAAACCACTTTCCATGCTGCTCTGTGAAAGTGCAAGACTCCTCTTCCCCTGTCGCAGTTGGCTGTAACTCTTCCTGCGCAGTCCACCACTCTAGCAACCAGAGTGCAACTCAAACACTCTGTGGCCAGAACTCCTGCTGCGCAAACTACAGTATCTGTGGCCAAAAGGCCATCTGCTAAAACTCCTAATGCACAATCAGCCAGTGCGCCTACTGTCAAAGCTCCCCTAGCGCAAGCTGCGCTAGTGCAATCTAAGAGAGACAGCCCTTTGGCTAATCTCCCTTCCTCTCACAGCAAGGAGAAAGGCTCAGCTTCTCTTCCCAAGCACCATGTTGCTCCAGCGCAATCCACTGGGGGTAGTCTGTTGACTATTCCTCCCCCTCCTCAGAGCAAAAGAAAAGGCCCGTTGGTCATTTCTCAAACTTCCTCGTCCCACGACTTGGAAGATAACAGAGGGAAACGCTCTTTAGCGAACCCTTCTTCACAAAATAAAGAAAAAAGGCCCTTTGGTATTTTCTCAGTCTTCCTCGATTTTTACCGTAGAAGATCAATCTGAACGTGCCTCGGCACCAGTCAGTACCAGAACTCTTTCAAACAAGGATTCTTCTCTCCATGTCAAAAGAACTTGTACTGATCAAAGAGGTATTCTGCCTACTCCGGTAGTAGAATTTCAAGATCTTCCAACTCTTAGGATATCCTGCTCGAAATAGAGAAAATTGCTGGTGTCTCAGATAGAAATCCCTGGGGGTGAATTTGCTGATCTAAGAACTTATCTCAATAGGCCAACTTCGACAAAATGCAAACAGCCAATGCCAAAGACGAACCTGCATCAAAGGCAAATTTCCAGGATCAAAAATCCTGACACCTATGCCAATGAGGTGAGTACTTCCCTGTACACTCAAGGGACGAAACATCTGAAGAATCGGAACCATGTTCCGAATGTTGTCAAAGAACATATCCTTCAAACTTTTTCTCGTCCCGTCGTTGTTCCTGACCTCCGAGAGCACCTCAGGCAAAAGCGGGACAACATCTCAACACCTACAATACAACCACTTGATTATTATTGTAATCACAAGGTTATCATCCAGTGTTGTTGCCAGACAACAAAGCGATCTGTCTTCGATCGCCTAAACTTTGCAAACTCTGAACCTATGTCGGAAGACGAAGACGAATTGTTGTACGCTTCTGTCAACATGGCTTTCCGAGACACTGGGGTAGAAAGTGCTCCAAGCACGGTAAGCCTCGTCGGCCCAGCCAGCGGTATTTAGATTTACTCTAAGAATCTTCTGAAGGAGTATTTCGACATACTCGATCCCGAAGCCGAGATACAATCGGTCAAAGGAATCTTCTTCAAGATCCTTCTGGTCATCTCCCTCTTTCTCATTCAGGAGATGATTCTTTCTCTGACTATGATGCATACAGCGAAAGTTCTGAACAGACAGTGTCCTCCAATGTACCTAGAGAAGTGACAGCTTATGTTGTCACTGAAGCTCCGGATGCTTATAGTTCGGTAAATCAAGAACAGCGAATAGCTGCACTAGAGGACAAGCTGAAGACCATGGCTAAAATGGTCGCCAGTGTGCATTCTATCATTGTGGCCCAACATACAGTACCACCGATCGTACCTGCTGCAAATCCTGAGATCATAGCATCGTCGGTGCTTGTCAATGCAGGGCTGGGGGTAGTATCTCCTCAAATACCCTCTGTACAAGTTCAACCTACACCCAGTCAGTCAGGTACTGGGGGTAGTGCTTACCACGCTGTTCCTTCCCCTACCACTCTGACTCAGCCTGCTCCTTTTTCATCATCGGAAGATGCTAATGAAGCTGTCAAACTCCTGCGCACTCAATTCGAGGCCTTCAAAGAGAAAGACAACTTACCGAGATTGGGGATCAAGCAACCCTACCCAGTTGAATGGAAGGAAGTCCCATTCCTCATAAGTACAAGATTCTAACAATCTCTCTGTTTGATGGCAGCACATCTCCCAGTCAGTTCATTAACCATTTTGAGGTAATGACTGTTCAACTCCAGCCAAATGATGCTCTTCTTACTAGGGTATTCGTCGGCTGTTTAGCCGGTGTGGCATACGATTGGTACAGAAGCCTGTCCAGTGGCTGTATCACTTCCTTCTCGGGTCTTAAACAGATCTTCTTGGAACGATTCTATGAAGGGATCAACGACATGACCATGTCAGCCCTTAATAAAATCAAACAAAAATATAATAAAACCGCTGAGAGTTTCATTGAAAGGTTTCGCCGAGAAGCTTTAAAGATGCCTTCAGGGACTCCGGCCGCTGTCACTATAGACACTTGCAAGGCAAATCTTTTGCCTATTATCAGCAAGTGGACAGGGTCAACTCAGTTCCAAGACTGGCCATCCTTCATTGTCAACGCTAAAGCAGCTGAAGTTAGCGCTGACAAGTTCAAGCAGCTAGGGGTACATATGTCTAACCCCGACCGGGATGAACATCAGACATCGAGTAGCGGTAATCGCCAGAACAACCGCAAGAATAAAGAGACTTTGAACATCAACTTGAAGAGCAAGAAATCTCTGGCGGTCAACGTGGCTCCACCTTCGTCTACTTCTACTCCTTCTGCCCCTCCACCAAGGGAACCTCGTCCGAAAGTAGAGTACTCCTTTGACGAGAATGACACCGCAAGCATCTTTGATTGCTTGATCAAAAGCAATAAGCTCCAACTCCCAGACCCAAAGAAGCCTGATGAGGTCGGTAAGACTGATCATCCCAAGTATTGTGTCTATCACAGGTTCATTGGACATCCCACTCGAGCATGCTACGTGCTCAAAGGCAAAATTCAGGAGCTAGTCAACGCTGGTGTTGTCACTCTGCAGCAAGACGAGAAGACTGTTACCGCGAACATGGTCTCAGTTCAGTTCGGTGAGTTCCCTCCGCAGATGGTACAGCATGGCGTCATCCCTATCCCCAAAGCTACTCTTGAGATCGAGAATCTTCCTTCTCCAAGAAGTGAAGGTCTCCTCCCTTTGTCTCGTGATAATGGTGAGATTATGTGGATTCACCCTGATCTTGCTTTGGAGTTCGAAGTTTCCTCTTCCTCCAAGAAGAAAGACCGCTCCAAGGGCAAAACAAAGATCTACAATATGGTGTCTTTTGACCCTATAGTTGAAGAGAAAATCCTACTGGGCACCAGATCAGGAAAGCCTATCTACGGGAAGTTCCTGAAAATCAAGAAAACCCTGCTTCTTCTTCTGAGTCCGCTCCAGTACAACATGTCTCTAATGAGGACATCCCTTCTGCATCCTCACCGGTTGTAGTACCCATTCCCCCAAGCCGGCGGTGGCTGACAAAGGCAAACAACAAGTCCGTTTCGACAAACCTTTGAAGAAGTTATCTCCCTCAGGACTTGAGAAGCCTTACAACTTTGATATCTTGGCTCAACTAGCCAATACACCGGCCAGGCTGTCAATCTTCGAGTTATTGTGCCTCTCCAAAGAGACTCGAGAAACTTTGAGTGAAGCCCTCATGCAGGCAGAAACTTGTCTAGCCTTTCTGAAGAAGCCGAAGGCAGAGCCTGTCTCTTGCCTCTATTGTCATAGTGTGTTAGAATTAATTCCAAATATAACTTTCACACAGGATGACATGCTGATGGAAGACAATAGGCACGACCGTCCTCTATACTATACATGATATGTCGATTCGATGAAAGTCGATCGTATTCTGATAGATCCAGGGTCTGCTCTCAGCATTATGCCAAAGACAATACTAGATGCACTGAAGATCCCCGTGCATAGTCTTTCTAGCACAATCACTACCATCTTGGGGTTCAACCAGGGGAGAAGTGAACCTCTGGGCAAGATTTGCCTAAAACTCCAAATAGGCAATCTCCGCACGAAAGTGACCTTCTACATCATAGACAATCATGGTTGTTCTTACAATGCTCTGTTGGGGAGACCATTCCTGCATGAACATAACATTGTTCCTTCGACTCTCCATCAATGTTTCAAATATGTCGATAATAATGGAGATATTCAAAAGGAGGTTGCTGATCTCTATCCTTTCAAAGGTATCCAAACATATTGCAACGATGCTCGTATGTACAAGGATGAGTTCATGAAAGTAGTACTGTCTCTGGATACTGAAGAAGAACAAGAAGCAGTGCCCAATGACACTCTCATCATACCTGTCAAAGGGCGTATTTCTCGTCCTCAATCCTCTAAGCCACTGGCTATTCACTTGCCAGTCCAGAAGCAACCAACTGATGGTGATCGAGATCAAAGGGAGCTCACCTCTTCTGAGCCACTTGTTATCGACTTACGTCGTAACAAGGACAAAAAGCAGCTCACCTCTTCTGAGCCACTTGTTATTGATTTAACTCATAACAAGGATAAAAGGGAGTCACCTCCTCTGAGCCACTTGTTATCGACCTTCGTCATAACAAGCCTCCTCCACGTTCTTCTTCTCCTCCTCTTGTAATCAATCTGACCAAGTCTGCTAAGGCTACAGGTCCTGTTGTAAATACAGATGTACAAATCAATGAAAAAGCATATACTTTCGAGTATACTGATGTCATTTATCATGCTAAGTGTTATTTGGATATGTTAGATAGCTTCCAGTCATTTACAATGGGAGTTGTACAGTCTCTTCAAACAGAGGTTTCACTTGAACATCCAAATGACTCATATCGTGTTGTTCCTGCTCGAAAGAAAGGTGAAAGTCTAATACTTTTTAGTAAAGGACCAGAACAAAAATTCAGCTATACGGATGATAGCAAAAGCAACGATACGGGACATCTCCAACTTCGTCGTTACAGTAAACAATCAAAAGATATCATCCGAAAGATGGGTTATGATTTCAAGAATGGCCTTAACTATGGCAAGGGTAGACGAACTCCTATCCGTACGGCTGTTCCGAAAGGAAAGTCAGAGATGTACTATAAAAGGACCAAAAGAGGTCTCGGATATGCTTCTCCTCTGGTGCTATCCCCAGCAGTCTCCGAATCTGATAGTGAGGAGCACTCTAACTCTTCTGATTCCAGATCATGGGATTCTGATACCAGTATTGGTCACGTTAATCGGCTAATCGTATCTTCCAATATGGTCTCCGCCGAACTTCCGGAAGGATATAACGAGGATATTGAAGAAAGTCCTGAAACAGATCCTTGGGCTCAACGAATGGATACCCAGCAACGAGAACCCCCTACCAAAGATCAATTGGTTCAAGTTGATGTAGGAGAAAGCGGGTCGCCTCGTCCGATATTCATCAGCAAGAATCTTCCAGAGACAGATAAGCAAGAATTAATTCTTCTTATTCAAGAATACATTGATGTCTTTGCCTGGAGCTATGAAGACATGCCAGGTCTAGATCCCAAAGTTGCTACTCACAAACTGAGTATCTTGCCTAATGCAAACCAGTCAAACAGCAACAACGGTACTTCAAGCCAAAAATGGTGGACGTAATCGACGATGAAGTCAAGAAGCTCATAGCTTGTGGCTTTATCCGAGAAGAACAACATCCTGATTGGGTAGCCAATGTCGTTCCAGTCCTGAAGAAAACTGGCAAAGTTAGAGTTTGCATCGACTTCCGGGATCTTAATGAAGCCTGTCCAAAAGATAAGTTTCCTTTTCCTATCACGGACGTCATGATTGACAACACCTGTGGGTTCGAGCGAATATCCTTCATGGATGGATTCTCCGGATACAATCAAATTCGGATGAATCCTGAAGATGAAAAACATACTTCTTTTCGCACTCCTCGCGGAGTCTACTGCTATACTGTGATGCCATTTTGTCTCAAGAACGCTGGTGCAACTTACCAACGAGCTATGAGTACCATCTTTCGAGATCATCTGCACAAAACTGTCAAATACTACGTCGACGACATTGCCGTCAAGAGCCGTCTAAAGGAAGATCACATCCAAGACTTGAGAACAATCTTCAATCTCATGCGCCAACATCAACTCAAAATGAATCCCACCAAGTCATTCTTGGGTGTCTCTAGTGGCAAATTTCTCGGCTTCGTCATTACCTCTAAGGGTATACACATGGATCCCGAGAAGATCAAAGCCATTCAAGAGATGCGACCTCCACGCAACCTAAAAGAGCTACGAGGATTCTAAGGTCGACCTGCGTACATCAGGAGGTTCATTTCGAATCTGTCTGGACGCTGAGACCATTCATTCAGCTAATGAAGAAGGGTGTATCTTTCATTTGGACTGAAGAATATCAACGAGCATTCGCAGATATAAAGCAATATCTCATGAACCCACCAGTCTTGGTGCCACCAATCTCCGACATACCGTTCTTAATGTATGTCCGCACTATGGATCATTCATTGGGTGCTTTACTTGCCAAAAAGAACAAAGAAGGTCATGAACAGGCCATCTATTATCTCAGTCGTACTATGATTAGTGCTGAACACCGTTATAGTCCGGTCGAAAAAGAATGCCTAGCTCTTATGTTTGCTGTTCAAAAGACTCGGCATTACATTATTGGACAAACTATTCATTTCATATCCCGAGTCAATCCTCTTCGGGTACTGATGAAGAAGCCTAGCACACTCAACTCTCGGCTGGCTACATGGGCCAGTCTGTTAGCCCAATATGACATGGTATATGTTCCTCAAAAATCTGTCAAAGGTCAAGCGCTGGCAGATTTCTTAGCAGCTCATCCTGTTCCAGAGACATCTAAACTTTATGATGAAATTCCAGATGAGACGTTGGAATCAAATATGATCTCCGAAGAATTTTCTAGTTGGCGTCTATTCTTTGACGGTGCATCCAGGAATGGACCAAATGGTGCCATTGTCGCAGGAGTTGGAGTTGTCCTAGTTTCTCCAGATGGGTCAACTATTCAAAGAGCCTACTCCCTAGATGAACCCTGCTCCAACAACGTAGCAGAATACAATGCTCTACTCATTGGCCTTCATTTAGCCAAACAACTGGATGTCGAATATCTTGAAGTTTATGGCGACTCTAAGCTGGTTGTTAACCAGATTAGAGGAACCTATGAAGTTCGCCATCAAGATCTAGTGCCTTACCATGAAGCGTCAATCAGCATGGCTACATCATTCAAAGCCTTCTTCATCGAATATGTTCGCCGAGCTTGCAATACTGAAGCAGATGCTTTGGCTAATCTTGCAGCAGTGCTAGCCATCCCTATCAAAAGATAGCAGGTGGTGGTTATCTCTAACCGAGAATTGTTCTGCATCGAAAACAATCGTAATATTGAATTCAGTAATCTTACTGAAGTCAATGTTATTGATGAAGATTGGAGAACTCCTTTCATCGACTTCGTAGTTTACGATATACTTTCTGAAGATCCTAAGGAGGCTACGAGTATTCGTCGACGGTCTCTGCGGTTCTACTACAATCAAACCACCAAGACTCTCTATCGACGGACTTATGATGGTCTTCTTTTGTGCTGTCTTGCTGGTGATGAAGCGAAGCAAGTATTACGGGAAGCTCATGATGGCGTCTGCGGAGCACATCGATCCGTTTCTAAGCTACAGGATCGCATTCGACGTATGGGTTACTACTGGCCCTCTATGGTATCAGATGCCATCGAATATGCAAGAAAATGTCGAGCTTGTCAGATCCATGCAGATTTCATCCATCAACCATCAGAATTTCTACTTCCGACTGCTGCTTCTTGGCCTTTCGAAGCTTGGGGCATGGATATCATAGGTCACATCAATCCTCCTTCTTCTAGAGGACATCGGTTCATATTAGCAATAACCGACTACTTCTCCAAATGGGCTGAAGCTATACCTTTGGCTGAAGTCAAGACCAGCAGCGTCATCAACTTTGTTAAATACCATGTCATATATAGATTTGGTGTACATCGAAGGATCATTCATGATAATGGAACTCAATTCATCAGTCAAAAGTTCACAAGGTTCTGTGATGACCATCGGATTGATAATGTCGCTTCGACAGCTTATAATCCTGCTGCTAATGGTTTGGCTGAAGCCTTCAACAAGACTATCATCAAGCTCCTCAAGAAGTTTGTATCTACTAACAAACGGAACTGGAGTGAAAAGCTTGGCGAATGTCTTTGGGCCTACTGTACTACGGTCCGCAACCCTACAGGCTGTACACCCTTCTCTCTGGTATACGGCTGTGAAGCAGTTCTACCCTTGGAACTTCAAATCCCATCTTTAAGGATTGCCATCGCCAATGAGCTCACTACAGAGAACAACGACCTTCTTCGACTTCAAGAATTAGAAGCGCTCGACGAGAAGCGGCTAATGGCTCAACAGCATATTGAGTTATATCAAGTCCGCATTTCGAAGACTTTTAACCGCAAAGTTAAAATTAGAGCCTTTCAGAAAGGAGAGCTTGTTCTAACAGTCAGACGTCCTATGACTATGACTCATATGAGCAAAGGCAAGTTCGACGCAAAGTGGGAAGGTCCATATATCGTGAGCAAAGTCTTCTCAAATGGAGCCTATCAACTCACAGAATTGGATGGTCGAGTTGCAATGATGCCTATCAATGGCTAATTCCTCAAAAACTATTATGTATAAATGTAAAAGAGAGTGCTTGTAATCATCAGACAAGTTCATAAATAAAATTTGATTTTATTTCATCATGAATGATAGTACATAATATCAAGGAAGGTCACTATCATCCTTCTCAAAATCGGGACGCGGGCCACTGCCATCCTTATCGAAGACGTAGTCGGCAAAAGAGCCGAGAACATCCTTACTCGAACCCACCAGGAACTTGCAAGCAGCCATCCTCATGGCCTCTTCTTCTTCCGTTGTCCCTGGTTCAAGGAGAAAGTCGAAGATGTCCTTTGGCGGCTTGGGTGCAGATGAACCTTCACCCGCCTCTGTCTGCTTTGGCTGGGCCGGTTCGACAGGACGTTCCTCAGAGCCAGCCTCAACCTTCGGGGTAATTTCGGCCTTCTTGGATGCATCTCCAGAAGACATCTTTGAGTTGAGAAGTGAAAGTGATCATTCCATCTAGATTTCTGTTCTATTTATAGGCAGAGATTCTTGAAGCAATGAAACAACGGTTCACCCATTCATTACATTCATCCGACGGTTCGTCCGTTTATCACATTCATCCGATGGTTCGTCCGTTCATTACATCAATCCAACGGTTCGTCCGTTCATCACATTCATCCGACGGTTCGTCCGTTCATTACATTCATCCGACGGTTCGCCCGTTCATCACATTCATCCGACGGTTCGTCCGTTCATCACATTCATCCGACGGTTCGTCTGTTCATTACATCAATCTGACGATTCGTCCGTTCATTACATTCATCTGACGGTTCGCCCGTTCATTACATTCATTCGACGGTTCATCCGTTCATTCAATTCATTTGACGGTTCATCCGTTCATCCCGACGATTCATTTCGTTCACACATTTTGACGATTCATTTTTGTTCATTCATCTATTCATCCACATCAGCAACTTGTCATCTTTGATTAAGTTGTCTATTAAAATAATGATATTCAACAAATTATATTCTGCCATGTCCATATTACCTCTGAGCAGATATAATGAATATAATTATTTTCTAAAAATCAAGAAATATATCATGTCCTGCACCTCTGAATATATTTTCTATCGCTATTATTTATATCTGAATAAGATATGCAATAAATAATAGATCCATAAAGAAAATGCCTTTTTATTGATCAAAATGGGAAGACATTACAAAAATACATGCCACAAAACAAGAAGATACAAAGAGCCTTTCTACTCGGCTGGCGGAGTCATCAGGCTGGTCATCTGCTGCTTTAAAATTTGCAGTCGCTCCTCACGAGAGTCCATCACTCGCCTCCTAGCTTCCTCCATCCCAGACTTATCATCGAAGGTTGGCAGGGTTACTAGTTTGCTAGAGATTTCAGCTTGATGAGTTGCGGCATACTCATCTCTTTCTTGAGTCAGAACATCCAGTTGTTGAACTGCAGCCTGATGTTGGGTGGCCTCATCCTCCAGAGCAAGTTGAACAAGTCTCAACTCTTCCTGAAGACGGGCAGATTCCGCTTGCAGCTCAGCAACTCTCCTTTCCTTCTCTTCAGCAACAGATGCCACTGTTTCAACTTGGGAATTATACTCAGCAGACTTGGTAGTGAAAGTATCCAAGAGAACTTGAAAATTAACTTTTGCAACCGCAGCCTCTGGAGACATTTTTTCAAATTCGGCCTGCACCAAGGGTTCCACCTCCCCCCTATTAAGCTCTTTGAAGGTCCTGACTGATGCTTCCAGCTCATCTAGTATATGATCAAAAAAAACAGCCTGAGCTTCGCCGCCTTGACTGCGAATGGCATTGACCAGATAAGAGGTTGGACCTCTAACTGTGGAAAAACCAGCCTCTTCTTTCTCTATCACCCTATCTACTAAGGGTCCCAACGAAGTAAAGAAGAGTTTGGTGAAGGAGTTTATGATAAATTGGTTAGTAGCCAGGGCACCAGGTGTTGCGGCAACTCCCATTGACGATGAAGCAGCAGGTGCCGGAGATAGACGTACAACTTTTTGCATATGAATGGAAGGTTCTCTGGATAGAGGAGTCATCGTAGAGCTAGCTGCCCCTCCCGGATGTTCTTCTGCAAAATCGAACGAATCTTATCATTTTGTTGTCATTTACAATTAATCAAAAAGGGTAAAAAGTAAAAGCGATCTTACCATGACTTGGTCCGGCAACAAGTCTGTCATCTGTTGACACAGGTTCCAACCTAGCAGAAGTAGCCTCAGACATTACTGTCTGGCTACTGCCCGCCTCGGAGCCACCCGAAAAAGGTCGGCTACGACTAGCTATTGCCGCTATTGGCACTATACCTGTGCACGGAGGAGGAATTGGAGATGATTCGATTTATGCATGGATGAGAATAGAGTTGTCAGCCATATAATCTATGATAAGAAAATTGATAATCTCATTCAATACCTTTGGGATCGCCAGTAGTAGTTTCCTCCGGTGCTACTTCTTCACCCATATTTTTTTCCGGAGACACGTGCATCTCAACATCCTTTTCAGGATCCAGTGTGTCATCAACAGGTTTGGGAGATATATGGACATCAGCGTCCTCTTCTGGATTTAAAGTATCATCAACAGCTTCTGTTGATGTATCTTCATTGCTTATACTATCTTCTGGTGCTTCCTCGCAGTTGCGGTGGCGGCTTGATCGACATCATCCTGCAGACCGAAGTCGCAATCATTTAGAGCATCAATTATTAAATGATCTTCTTCTTCACGGAGTGTTCCTGGTGTAGCAGGAAGCTGGATAGTTTCCACCGCAAGAGAAGGAGATCGCAAAACTTTATCATCCCTTTACTCAGCCTCATCCCTCTGCTCAGCTTCAGCCTCGTCCCTCTGCTCAGCCTCATCCCTCTGCTCAGATTCAGCCTCATCCCTCTGCTCAGCTTCAGCCTCGTCCCTCTGCTTAACCTCGTCCCTCTGCTCTGGACTAGGAGTTTCCTGCCTAGGCTCGAGGGCAAGTGTAGGGGATGACATGGTGATTCAAGCAACAGCACTACCCACCACCGAGGACAAGATTTGTCTCGGAGGAGTGACCACCCTATTTCTTCTTCTGGAGGCCAGTTTCTTTCTATGAAGAGGTCTCTCTGGACTCTCTACATCTACTACATCGACCTGCCTTGGAAGAGAGGTCGGCAAAGTCATTTCTTCTCTTTGGGTCGACTCGGCCAGTTGTCGAGATTGTGACCTGGTGGTGACCTTCTCTGATGGATCTAGGATAAGTTTCTTCTTTGCAACCGGAGAAGAAGGTTCGTCAATCCTTCTCTTTCTCTCCTTGGCTGGAGATTTGACAACTTTCAAGGAAATTCGCAGTGGTTCGTTGACCTCCTCAGGGAAGTTAGCTTCCCTTGAGGCTTCCAACGGGTCATCCACTGGCTCATGCTCCTCGTCATTACCTGGAGCTGATATAACAGTTGCTCCCTTCTTCAATCGCGTCGCTGTCGCGAAGCTATCTACAAGGCTGAAGTTCTCGGCGTATGTATTCGCTGCTGTGTAAAAAAACGAATATGTGTATAACATCCGGGGGCCGTGACCACACTTGGTCGGCATCGAGAACATTGTTCTCATGTCTCGAGCGTTATAATAAGCCCAACCCCTGGCGCCATCAATCAGATAACCTTTTCCTTGCAGGTAAGTTATAGCATTGCCTACGTGGAATTGGTCATAGCCAAAATGCCGTGCGAAACGGCTGGGAAGATAAGGTTCCAAGTAACATTCCTCTTCAAATTTATAGACCAAGTGTGATGGCCGGATCGTCTTCAGCCACTCAAATACTGCATGACCTAGAGGCTGCCTCCCAAGATCAATCAGATTTGTTGACATATGTTCATAGCCAGTTGGAGGGGAAACACAGTAGAAATTCTACCATTTTCCAAGATTCAAAGCACGTCTGCAATCTTTCAGACTGGTGTATATCCATTTGCCTTTGGAGAATCTCCTTAAGAAGCTGTCGCCGACTGCTCCCATATCAGGGTTCATCAATGACGGATGGTGCAGAAGCAACCATCCGAACAAATAAGTGTAGGGCAGCTCCAGCCGAGGGAAGTTCCCCTTCTCGCATTTTCATTTGAGCATAGATTCAACATAAAGACGAAGACCAGTGTTTACTCTGCAGGCCATCGCCGACAGCAGATCCATCCGGTAGCCAAAGACTAACCGGACAGCAGCAAAGAGCACACCGCGGTGGAAGCGGTCGACAGCGCTCGCTCCCGGGACGACGAATCGTCGGAGCCAATAGGTGAGGAAACCCGCCAACTGGGCTTCCTTTGACATGGGCCTATAGCCCAGCCTTATGAAACTTTCAATAACATCTCCTGTCTTGAAAGAAGGATATTAAAGTTCATCATCGACCCTGATGTCCATTTCTTTGTTCTCCTCTATCAGTCCGATCACCTCACTATGGCTGAGTGGTCTGAAGAAGCTAGGGTTACACTTATTATGATCCTTAGTCTTCTTCTCTACGATGTGGTTAAGAAAGAGATAAGGCAACCACTTTGATGAGTAGCAAGTACCACAAGAACCACTCTTGTAATATAAGGAGCAGATCTTATAATGACACAGCAGTTCTTCAAAAACGTCCACCATTTCAGCATTTTCCCGACGAAGTCGGTCCAACTCGTCATTTGTAGGGACAAATTCCTCATAGGGGAATTCCCCCATTGGTAGACTCGAGATGTATCTCATCTCATGAAGAGCCAGCCCAATTTCTCCACAGAGCGTCATGAAAGTCCCTGTCCTGAAGTTGTATCTTTCTGCCAAAGCCAGGAATAAGTGAGGATTGGGTTGAAAGCCGTACACTGTGGAGGATACTGCCTGGTACAGCTCAATTTCCTTGAGCCTCTCTTCGAACTGAGCCAATATCCAATTGGCTATGCAGTTCCACCTTTTGTTATCTGGATTCACCAGACCTGTCAAGCGGATGTCCTGATCAGGATATCTTCCCTCGACCTTCGCGAACTCATTTGCAAAGATCAGTGTTCGGACCGGCAGCAGCAGGGAAGAGTTCTCTGGTGGGATGCACCCAGGTTTCAATCCCCTGAGCAGAGAGCTATGACGCTCTGAAGAACTATAAAACATGTCTTTCTTGTTGGGTCCCTTCTTTACGCAGATGTTCCCTGTTCTGGCTTACTGGAGAGGAGTAATATCCCAGTCCATTCTCCTGGGATAACTCGCATGAGCATAGCGAGCTAAGGGAAGACACCTGGAAGTCTCAGGCAAGAGTATCCTTTTCTCGGCTCTCTGAAGGAGTCTCTGCTCAACACGTGGTCTCGGCTGAGAACTTTTATCAATAGCCTCACCAAGTAGAAACAGGGGTTTCTTGTGAATAATGGCATCGGCAGTCTGCAGAGGCTGCCCGTTCATCGGACTCAATAAAGTTTCGTTGACTTGTACTACTAAGATGGCTTGACGGAAAGATGGCAAAGCATATTGGGGAAAAGTTATATGGGACAAGTCTTTCTTAAATTCTGGTTCAGCAAGGGTCCCTGCAAAGACTTCATAGTTCGGGTCTTCCCTGATGTTAACTGCATCAAACAGAAAGACAAAATTCAGAACATGCAACATCAAAGATTCTGTCCAAAAAAATTAGCAAATTGCGCAAGCATCAGATTACGCTGTCTGTAAAATATCAGATCGCGCAACAACAGCTTTTATGCACAAACTGTCTAGTCGTGCCAACATATTCACTTGCGCAAGCCATCAGATTGCGCTAACAAACTTGCGCAAGGTAACAGTTTGCGCTGACAGACTTGCGCAAACCGATATAGTGCGCTGACTTTTGCCAGCACTTTCCAATCGATTGTACAAGAAAATAGTCTTCATAAAAATGAAAACTATTGGGTTTGTGCAACCGAAACCCTAAACAGGGTGGCACAATATAACCAAATCTCTAAAAAGAGATAGGCTTGAAGATTCAATCATGTCGAAGAACCCTAAAAAGGGTTTTTGATCGATCGACTACCTTGCAGTGCGGGATGTCCGACTTCGTATCGAGAAATGTGTGGCACAGCCCGAGTCAAAGACTCCGCGGGGGCTTTGCCCATGTCGGCGGCGGAACGCTTCGGAGCTATTGAAGTCGACGGAGAAGAAGGAAAAGAGTCGGAGTGGGCTCGGGAATTTTCTCTCTTGAACAAAGTGGAAACAAGTAAAGAATGACAGAAGGAAGAAGGATAACTATTTATAGTTTTTTCGAGAGTGATGGTCGCCTCGGATTGCGCCGAAGAAATAGGAGCTGACTCCTCCAATTGTGCAGACAAGTCATCACATGCGTAACTTGATTTAAAAATCAAAATTCAAAGTATTTCGAAAACTTTGAATATTTTCAAATTTCGAAAACTTTGAAGGGGGTTTTGTAGGTCCTAAAAATCAAGTTGCACCCATCAACAAAGCCATGAAAATCAAAGTGTGCATCCTTCAAATGAACTACGCAGAAGACAGATTATGCACCACCTCAATTACGCAAGCTGAATTGCGCACACTTTCAAGTGCGCTAGCTGACGTGGCCGCATCATCATTACCTGACAGAAAATCAAATTTTCTGACAGCTGACAGTACGAAAAACGAGGAAACTGTTCGTTTCTCGTGCAGCACAGCGCTCAAGGACAGCTGTACAGCGCAGTTCAATCCAGCGCAATCCAAACCCAGCGTAATCTGAAGCTAGCGCAATTCATATGGCGCAGTCCATCAAGAAAACTAAAATTTTGTACGTGGCATATATGCCATCAATTGCTCACCACGTGGCAACCATCTGTACACGATTATGCGCATTTCAATCAAATGATGCCATGTGTCCAATACAGTTGGCCCACGATCAAATAACTGCCAACGCAGTCTGATGTCTGTGCAATCTACTGTATGCGCAATCCATCCTGCGCAATCCAGAATAACTAAAAATTAGTTATTTCCAGAACTCTATAAATAGAGTTTCAAGTCCTTCCTAGGGGGGATCACATAGAGATCTGAAAAATCAGAGAGTTCAGGAGTTCTTGTCCAAGTGCTGCTGCATTCTTCAGAGGCTATCGCCTTCAACTTCAGAGGCTATCGTCTTCAAAGTTTACATCGTCCAAGGGATAAAGCGATCGTCATTCAGATCGGATTCCTACAGTTGTACTTTCCCAGAATTCTTGTAATCTTATTACAAAATTTGTGAAATAAAGATCAACTTTTGTTTTTGCAAACAATATTGTGTTGTTGTGATTACCTGCATTTGGATACAGCTTACTGCCGCCGTCTCACAACGGTGCAGGCTGGGTATGATCCGATTCGACCCAACAATTTGGGATCGGGTCGTGACATCAAGGAAGGACAATTTATTTCGAAATGAAAGAAAAGTTTGTCATGGAAATCAAAAGATTAGAGTTTTCCTAATATGTGATTGAGTAACTCCTATCATAACCTAAAACCTATATCCTAACAGCAGGCTCGTAATTAGCGCTCTAAGTCGAGCACCATTACGAAATCGTACTAGTTGCGACTCTGACCTGCATGGGCCACCATAAAAATGTGTCATGACCTGCACCCTGTTTAGGGGCACAAGCACGTGGGTACATCCAGCATACGCCGCAGTATCGGCGGTAGAAGGCTGTAAAGGTCATCTAGAATATATAGAATCTAAGACATAATAATATAACCTGTCATCTCCGCACGGAGGAATGTAACCACAACTCAATCACATAATTCTAAAGAAGATAAACACGATGATAAATATAAAGATAAAGATAAAATAAATAGTCCGAAACAACGCTGAGTCGCAATCACAAGTTCAGAGACCAAGACATAAAACAATATCCCAAAATAAATTCTACAAGTCTCAAAGTATCAAACTGGAATGTAATCAAGACAAAATCTAGGTGAACTAGGTCACTACTGGCGGTGCGTCCTCTACGAGCAACGGGTCCACAGGCTGGTCCTGGTTGTAACTTGTCTCCCCGAATTATCAAAATTATTTATATATTTTAATTATTTTGTTTAAAGGTGGTCCTTTTAAAAAGATAATTTTGTTGTTGCTGTCCTTCAAAACTCGATTGAAAAATCATGATTCAGAAGCACTAATTTCTTTCAGTATTTTCTTAATTTTTTATTTGAATTATATATAATATGTTGATTACTCTTTTGGACTTTCACATTTTCTAATTGCAAAAAATGAATTCTTAAGACCTATAAATATTCTATAAACATAAATATTTGCTAATATTTTAAATTATGATTTTGGACACTTGGGACTATCATGAAAGTGTTAATTAAGCAATTTTATACCTTGAATTATCATGATAATCAACTACTCGATTTAATTAAGTTTAAATATGATTTAAATTACTTTGACAATGTTAGATATACTTTTCAAATTATCCGCGTAACCCATTACTAGACCTGATCACATCAAATTAGTTTTGAAATTATTGGTTATTAAGTTACCAATAATAATTGTCAATTTGTTTAAATGATGTAGATTGTATATTTGAAATTACTTAATTAATTGGTTGGTTTAAAAGTTACTATCATTAATAGATTAGATTAAGCTTGATTTTAAAATATTTTTATTTGATTTCAACTAGAGAAAGGATTTATCTATCAAAATACTAGTCTTATCTAGCCTGGAGCTTTGACTCATATATAAGGAGAGACTTCCTCTATTTTTTTCCTCCAAATCAAATTCAACAAATTCACAAAACCTAAAGAACCATTCCTCAGCCTTCACCCGCACCCACGCCGACCTTGCTGATCTCCATCAAAGCCTAACCGCCTATGCCTACACCGACCCCTGCATCTACACCATCCATGTCCTTGATGCCATCACCAACATCGACCTTATCACCACTAACAACCACAACACACCAAACCCGCACCCATGTCATTCGTGTCCGGACCCGTGTGTCCGTGTCCTCTCCATCTTATTCCACAAGATTACAAACTACAACCAAATATCCTGTCCGTGTCGACAGGCCGACATGGACGTTACATCACTTTATCCCCAGAGCCCGGTACTACCGCAAACATCATCACCTTCATCCCCACCGCTCGACTATGCAGTGGCGACCACCCTCACTGACCACACCCGTGTACGGCCAACATGACCAGGACATAACCACCATCGTTCGCCATCACCACGCCGCCGTGACCCATCACCCACAGGCGTCACCATCACCACAAACACCAGAATAGGAAGAGGGAAAGAAACCCTAACCTCGGCCTCCTCACCGTCCACCGCGCCAACCAAGTTCGGTGTCGTCTCCGAGCGAAGGACAGCCGTTCTCCTCCCGCGTGAGCCGCCGACGTCTGCCTTCTCCGGTGCGATGAACACCTGACGTGCCACCCGATATGACATCAGCAACCGACCTTTCCTCCTCGTGCATCAGCGTCCTCCGGCGAAGCTCGAGCGCCGACACCTTCTGTGCCGGTCGATCTCTGTCGCGGCCGCACAGAGCCGGACCGCCTCGACCGCCGGGGCCGCAAGTTGACCCGGATCCACCTCCGCTCCGGTACTGGACCACCGTGAGGATGAGCAGAACCTCCACGCTGACAAGCCATCACGGTTTGTGCCACCGTGATCGTACTTGCGGAGCCATCTACGCAGTGGCTGCTCCGCCGGAAGCCGCTGCCGCCGAACCGAAGGAGGAGGTGAGCTCTCTCGTTCTCCCCATCTCCCTCTCCCTCAACTTTTGCTCTATCCCTCGAATTGTCTCTTATCACCGACTCTCTCTCTCTTTAATTACTCTGACCCCTGTTTTAATTGCTCTTCTCTTCGCTTTTATTGCTAACTGGTATTGGGGACCAGGAAAGTTATGGGAGGTTGTGTAAACTTTATGCATATAATAATATAAGGATGATTTATACGTAGTTGTATATGTATATATGTATAATATAATAGGACGACTATCAATAATAACAGTATTGTTAGTTTCATCATTATTATTGTTATTAGTTGTTATTATAGTTACTAAATAACATTTGTAAAAATAAATATTTTGAACTTCTATAAAAATAAAGGGTATTTTGGGCATGTATTAGGTTTGGCATTATAAATAGTTGTATTTATTTTGGTTATATATGGACTAAGTAGTTGTATTTATTTTCGGACTTTAATAATTCTTATATTATAAATTTTTTTTATTATAACTATTTGGACTAAAATATATATAGATGTTTTGTAAACATATATATATATATATATATATATATATATATATATATATATATATATATATATATATATATATATATATATATATATATATTATTATTATTATTATTATTATTATTATTATTATGGGCTTGGGCTCTATAGGTCCATTGGATTCGGGCTTAATGTTTGACGAATATGATTTATAAATGGTTTGGGCCTATTATATTTTTGGACTTTTAAGATATATCAAATTGGATTTGTTTATATATATTCATGGTTAAAATAAATATATTATTTTGATATATAAACATATTTTTTTTAAAAAGGTATTTTTGGTCCTTAAATAAAATAAATGGTCTACTGAATTTTTATATATTATTCGTATAAACTTTAAGTAATGAACCTGATGATTGGAATATTTTCAAAAGGTTTTACGTAACGAGTATTTCTAAAATATTATTATATAAATTTTATTAAGAATTTTCTTTTCTATATTAGATTAGATCGATATTAAATCGTGGTTAATCGTGCGTCCCTAACTCTTTCAAATCCTGACTTTTTCATATCGACTTAGGCTAATCGGTCTATCCGGAACTCAATGGAAATATCGGTTTTACCGGCAAAGGACCACAGGCAAGTACACTTTCCGATTGCTTTTCGATTCATAGTAGTCTATACATTCCATGTTTATACATATGTCTTGCTGCTTGTTGACACGCTCGTCACACGGAGTAGTCGGGAGGGAAAATATCTTAGTAGACATGTGGACTACCCAGAACTATCTCCCGTGTCTTTCGTGGAGAATAGTAGCTGCACACGACACGTGCAGGGTGCCGAATTTACTCCATAGCCGTTCACATGTCGAAACGGATATTTCAAATCACATAGATAGTTGTAGTTTATTTGTTTTCCTTGTCTTCTCCACCACTTGCCATGTCATCAGTACTTTCTAGTTTTAATTTCTCATATGTTATTTTTATGTCTTGTAAATTCTATTATGTTTTTGCATTGTCGTCGATTTGTGTGCTTATTCCATTCCTGACTGAAAACCAATATTTTTCAGGTTAGCCGTAGATTCACTTAGCTTTGGGAGATACGGGTGTACTTGCATACATAAACCTAGAAATAGATAGCAGTGGTATAATTTTTATTAAATGTGTAAGAACATTGTATTTTCTTTCCAATATAAATCTTGTAATTGTTGTAATAAATCTTAGAAATGTGAATGAGCAATAAAGTTGTTATTTTATGATTTTAAGCACCATAGCCGTGACAGCTTTCTACCGCCGACTCTGTGGCGTAGGCTGGCTTGGACACGTCTCGTATCCCAAAAAGCGGATGCGGGTCATGATACTGGTCGTACGCTCCATCTATGCCAAATCCGTAGTAGGTCGGATAATCTGCATCTAAATCCTCTAAAAAACAACGGGGATTATCCTGTCTGGATATGAGCAAGTACAAACACCAACAACAGTTCTATGTGAATTGACAAATACTATAAGAGACAATTATAATGAAATACAAGATGAAATGTCAAGACTAAAAGTAAAACAATACAAGAGAACTGGATATCATGTCATATGTGAGATATAAGACAAAACTGGAATATAAACAATGAAAGGTAATCTGAGGTAAGATGTAAATATAAAAATAAAGTGCCATGAGATATTAGAGCGTTATGTGATCGGCTTGGGTCAAGATCAGGCTGTTCTATTTGATCGGCTATGCACAGGTAGTATAATAGTATAGGGATCAGGCCGGCCAAAATGGAAAGCTATGCACAAGTAGTATAAGGTCAGGCTACACCCTACGTGTGGTGAGGGTGGAGCTATGCACAAGTAATAAACAAGTAGGGGTATGATCACATAACCTCTAATAACTCTCCATCCCCGAGTAATATAATAAATCCAGACATGATAGGTCATGACACGGAATTCGAAGAGCAGGGGGCCAGTCCACTCCCAAATCGGTGTCTATAAAAGTACATGAAACAATATCGAACAATGTACTCATATACCAGGTAAACTGGGAATGACATCTCATGACGAGATTCATTGTATACTAGTCCGTGTATCCTCGTATCGAGAATCAAGTATAATACTACAACTGAATCGGATATAGTAGATATCAAAGCAATGAAAACTATCAGAGAATGTACTTGTCTGTTGTCCTGAGCTGAGAAAATCGAAACTACAACCCACTCAATAAGCCACAAATGGTCAACTCACACAACTATCTCCTAATGCCGAAACAGACATTACCAACGCTCTCAGAATCATCAAATTAGCTAGAAATGCCTACCCATAAGTCCAATTGTGGACATAGGGGCAAAACGGTAATTTCTGATCAAAATGGTGTCCGCCGTTCGACCCACTTTGTACCGAAAAATGTGCCAGAACCTACGGTCTCTCAAGTCATCAAACTACATGTCTACAGGTCTGATTTGATGAGACGAACCCAACCGTATATCCAAAATTGGATTCCGGTGGGCCATACACAAATTCGCCCGTTGGATCGGGTCGCGGGCCCGCCAAAATAGCGTTCTGATCGACCGTCTCAGAATCAGACCAAACATGGCATACAGGATCAGAAAAATGATACGGACCTGTTGGCGCAAGTTTTGTCTCGATATGACGAGCGTGCACAAAGTAATTGGCAAATATGTAAAAGGTCGATACGGTAAATTTTGACAGATACGCATCAAATTCGTCGCGCACACGCGACCAATTTGAATTCCGTCAAAGCCCACACGTCCACGAAGTCGATACGCTGCTTTCGATGCTTTCGGTTCGCGACCACGTCACCCGGATTGACGGGACGGACGGCGTATTGGGACAATTTTTCTAAAAATTCAGTTTTGAAAATCAGTTTTTTTTTCCAACTTCACAAACCAATAACTTTCGGTACATTGCATTAAATTTAATTCTAGAAAAAGGGTTTTAAAGCCCTATAGGTTGTCTACAAGTCTCTTCAAACCGATTTTGAAAACTCGCAACACGCTGGTCACAAATCGGCCACAAATTTGGTATTTCGGGACAGTTTCTAACGTCCAATAAATAAAAATTTTCACAATTTTGGAACTCGTTTTTCGTCGCACATGGTGCGAATCGGCATGAACTATTTGAAGGAAATTAAAGGTGTATATGTTAGGATCATACTTGACTAAGTGGTTCGCAAAACGACGGAGCGGGGAAGGAGAAATCTATTTTCGAAGTTGGCACTTCGCTGACAGTTTCCGTGCGCGGATGGGCTGCTCGTTGCGCATTTCCCGACGATGGACGGCCGCGGGTTGGTCGACGTCGACGTTGGGGCGTACGCTGGGTTGGGGGTGACGGCTAGGGTTTGGGTTTTGTGAAAATTTCTCTCTCTCTCTCTCTCTCTCTCTCTCTCTCTCTATATATATATATATATATATATATATATATATATATATATATATATATATAAGGGTGTGGATTTCCGGTTCGATTTAAAAACTAAAGGGGTGCACTCGGATTTTAGTTATTCCTGCTGCTGCTGCTTGTGTGTAATGTGTGTGCGTTTGTTTGTTTTTTTTTCTTTTTTTTTTCTTTCTTTCTTTAAACCTTAAACCTTATACATATATATATATATATATATATATATATATATATATATATATATATATATATATATATATATCTATATATATATATATATATATTTTATATATATTTTATATATATATATATATATATATATATATATATATATATATATATATATATATATAATATATATATATACATACATACATACATATATATATATATATATATATATATAAAAAAAAAAATATATATATATATATATATATATACATACATACATACATACATACATACATACATATATTTACACATATACGTATATATTTATTTATATAAAATAAACCCATTAATATTTATATACGTATATTAATGGGTTTATTTTATATAAATAAATATATACGTATATGTGTAAATATATATATATATATATATATATATATATATATATATATATATATATATATATATATATTTTATGTAAATATTAAAAATATTAAAGCTTTTATAAATAAAAACTCTATCAATAAAATACCTATTTAACTAATAATATAAAAACACTAACAATAATATTTAAATAATATTAAAATAATAAAATATTATAAATGACTATATTAGCCCTATTCAGGAAAGTGGGGGTGACACTCCTTGAACTAGAACTTTATGAGGCCATCTGGACTACTGTTCACGGCTTTCGTCCAAATGCTCATCTGTTCTTGGCTCTTATTGAAAGATACAACGACAGAACTGGTACCTTCATGACCCCTCACGGGGAAATTGGTTTTGCACTTCATGAGATGAAATATCTCTCACATCTTCCAATGGGTAACAACCCATATGCAGAATATGTGTCCACTAATGAGGAACTGGATATCCTTTATGTAGAAAACTCTCAGATGGTGGCTGTGTTTGAGGAGCTTTTATGCCACTATAAGATATACTCCCTTTACTACAAAAGCGCTTCCGTAGGGACTTGTTATACAACCAAGTGGTTGCCGTATTTGTTTTTAGGCCATATCTTTGAAGACAAGACAATAAAGAGTCAGGCTTGCGATCCTTGTTTCTTCCAACCGCTCAGTCGTAGCAACATAGAAAAACTGATAGAAAAGTCCAAGCATACCGATAGCATCTTGGATGTGGACTGACACCCCTTTAAGGCTGGTGCTACTATTGAGAGTTATCTCAGGCAGGGTTACAGACCCATGTCAAAAAAGGCCAATTGGCGAGTTTTCTTTCTTTATGGCTGCGACGGTAGTTCCTGGGGCCAGTGCAGTCGATAGATTTCACTGAGGCGTATTATTTGCTGCTGTGCGTCTAGTATTTGGCCACAAGATGGACATTCTTTCAGCGATGACTTGTCGCCTGAACGCAGGACTGCGTTGTTTTGTGGATACTATGCTGCATGATAAGGCTGCTCGGCTGGATTTTTCCCGTACCGAAATGCCATATACTTATTTGTTCGGGTGGTTGTTGCTACACCATCCCAGCTTGATGGACCCTGATATGGGCGAAGTTAGGGTAACTTTATCAGGCGTTATTCTAATAAACGTTGGAATATAAACGCACTTTCAGAATGCAGAAGAGCTTTGAACCGAGGATCTGGATGGAGATTTTGATATGTTCTCCCTCCTCCAGGATATGAGAATCTTCCTCCACAACTCATGGATTTAGAAGCAGCACCTCTCCGTCTGTCTCCGACTATTTTTGCATGGTTGAAGACAATCCGTCCGTCTCACCTAGTATATCGATTTGAGGAAGAGAGTTTTCTAGAACCAAATTTGCCAAGTCGATTCACTCGACAATTTGGCTATGACCAGCTGCATGTGGGGAATGCCACTACTTGCCTTCAAGCTAAAGGTTTCTTGATTGATGGTGCTAGGGCTTGGAGGTATTATAATTTCAGAGGCACCAAGGCTATATTCTCCATTCCCCATAATCTTTCTCAGGGTCCGCGTATGTTATACACATACATGAATTTCTATACTTCGGCAAACACTTTTGCCGAAAAGTTTTATCTGGCCCACAGCTTTGCCAGTGATAAGCGATCAAAGGCTGGAGTTCGTACTGCTCAATTGTTCAGGGATGCAGAAGATCGAGGCCCTGCCGATGAACCTCTGGAAGCTTCTCTTGTAGGCTTCCTAAATGAAGTAAACGATCCGTTAGACGTATCATTTAAAGTACAAAAGGAAAAGTCTCCATCCAAGGGGCTTAAGAAAAGGAAGACTGGAGATTCATCTGCTCCTTCGCATCATGATGATCTTCCTTCTTCTCCTAAGGCTCTGGAGAAGAAAAAGGCGAAGACCACTTTGGTCATTAGTGAACAGCCCACTACTAGGACGACTCGATCCCAGTCGAAGCAGATACATAGTGGGATCTCTCTTGGAAAAGGGGAAATAACTCCTTCTTCGGTTCTAAAACAGAGTAAAATCGTCCGAGTAGAAGTGCACAAAATACCAGATGACTTTGATGAGGTCGAAGAAGAACCTGTAGCACCTCTACTATGGATGGCCAGATTAAAATTGCTAGTGACTCGAGCAGAATGTCAAACAATTGACGCTTCCTCCCTCCAAAAGAAATTTGATATATTATTATCCTCACAGAAGGATCTACCATCTCAAAAAGGTAATTTCTATACTTTTAAGCATAATTTTAAAATATGAATGATATGTATTGAGTTTTTTTTATATACAGAGACTACAGCAATTGATATTCCAGTCTCAATTACTACTGAAGAAATTCTAGGATATCGAGTTGTACGGATAACTGTTTCCGTAATTACCCTGGCAGCAGCAGGAGTAACACTGTCATCCCCGACTCCAAATGGCCCAGAGGTTACATCCCCCGAAGAGGAGTTGCCTCCTATAGAATCTCAAACTAGAGCTGCCGATCTTCCGGTCAGTCAAACTACTCGTTCTCAAGAAGATCGAGAAATGATAGATGCCCTTCTGGATTGTGACTATGGCGCTGTGTCAATCGGAGATAATTTCGCAAGTACTGTTGAAGAATAACCAGTTCCAGTAGATGTCCTACTGGTATCGACTGAAAAATGCCATATAACTGTTGAGGGTGAATAAAATCCTATTGTTGAGGAGAGGCATCAAAGCCCAAAAAATGATGAGCCTGAAAATAACGAAGATCAAACTACGGCTCTTGAAGATGCTGGGAATGATGAAATTCCAATACTGTTGTTACAGAGACTCAGACCCCTACTGATCAAATTTTTGAAGTCAGGGATGCAGAGGAGATTGCCCCAGTTAACCAGGCAGAATCAGGGGCCGGAAGCAGCCATCTCTTATCAGGCGGTTCCGAAGCTGGAAGTAGTCAGGCAGCTGTGTCTGAAACTACTATGGCCAGGCTCCATTCTGATCTGGACATGCCCTGTGAAATCCTATATGTATTGCCAGGATCAGGTAAAATTTTGACTTTTATTTACCTTAATTAATGTAATTTATATGTAATGACTGTGTATCTTGATTACAGTGGGTCCTATGGGGACACTTGTAGAAGCTGCGTCGACCATATTCAGTTTTAGCTCGACCATGGCTCCCCTAGATATGGGAACTCAAACTGGAGAAGAAAGTTCTTCTATGATGCCATAACTCGGGTCTCCTGGTGTACAATCTGTAGTTCTTCCAGTTACTGCAGAAATAAGAATTCCAACAGAAGTGGCTACCCCGGGGATCTCAGTGATAAAGAAGGCTATTGTCGAAGCTTATACTAATGCTTTCTTCACTTCTCTGAAGCCTCTAATCCAAATGGTCATGGAAAAGGAACAACCTTATGAGTCAGTAAGGGGCCCTTCCTCCTTCATTATTGGAGTCATCCGCAAGATTGGTGATCTGGATAGAGTTAACTATTTAGATCATAATTTGAATGAGCTTGAAGAATCAATCAAATCTTATAAAGATCTAACAAGAGGCAACATCCAGAAACTCGTAGATGCTGAATGAGAGGTGATGGCTCGCGAGGCTGCAATATGAAAAGCGGAGTTCAAAGCTTCTGTGGTAGCTTTTTCGCAGCGCTCTGCAAAGTTGGAATCTCGCATTGTCGAGACAACTTCTTCGATTGAGTGCTATAAGACTGAAACTGCGGAGAAAGAAAAAGAAGCTGATGAATATCAAGTTCGTCTCCGAGAACTAGAAATTGAAATGGCTCGGCTCCAAGAAGCAGTTAAAGCAGCTTGACAACGCGAAGAAAAAGTATTGGAGATGCATCAAATTGCTGCAAGTCAATTAGATGAGTTGAGGAGGCAACGGGATGCACTTCTTCAAATCGAAGGTGCAGAGCTGGAACATCGAGCAGAGTCGCTGCAACCTTTTGATCCAGAGTCCGGGACAGCTCTTGCTAGACAAAGGATACTCGGTTCTAGAGTACAAAGGGCTGAGAATTTGAAAAGACTGATTATTGATCTCAGCACTCAGTCTCCCCACTGAAGCGATCTATAGGAGCTTTTGTCTTCTTATATTTCAAAATGATGTACCTTTTTTTGACATTTTGGACATTATTGTAATAAAAAATGCTCTTTTTGTGGTTCTATTACTTATTATATACCCTTAGTAGATATAAGTAATAGATATGGATAGAAAAATATGTCCAAAGGTACCGGACATGACATATCTCCTAAAAGAAAATAACAATACTAATTATATCTGTTCAGATGTAATGTGGACATGACAGAATATAATTGTCAGAATATTGTCATTTCAAAAGATGACTTTATCAAAGGTAATGTGGACGTAATAAGTTGCTGATGTATATGATAGAATTCAGAGGCAATACAAACATGAATTCATGTATTTTACATTTCCTTCAGACATAGTATGTACAACATTCAAAGAATATTTTACATTTTCTTCAGACATAGTACTTTTTTAAGAATTTGCCATTGATAGGCATCATAGCAACTCGGCCATCCATTTCGGTTAGATGATAAGCTCCGTTTGAGAAAACCTTGCTTACAATATAGGGACCTTCCCATTTTGCTTTGAATTTGCCCTTGCTCATGTGTGTTATAGTCATAGGATGTCTGACACTAAGGACTAGTTCACCTTTTTTGAATGCTCATACTTTGATCTTTCGGTTGAAAGCTTTGGAGATACGGGCTTGATATAGCTCAATATGCTGTTGAGCTAGTAACCGTTTCTCATCCAACGCTTCAAGTTCTTGAAGCCGAAGGCGATCATTGTTTTCGGTTGTGAGTTTATTGGCAATTGTAATCCTTAAAGAAAGGATTTGAATTTCTAATGGTAGGACAGCTTCGCATCCATACACCAAGGGGAAAGGCGTGCAACCGGTTGGAGTACGTATAGTAGTGCGATAAGCCCATAGACATTCTCTAAGCTTTTTCCTCCAGTTTCTTTTATTGGTAGTAACGAATTTCTTGAGAAGCTTAATAATAGTTTTGTTGAATGCTTCAGCCAAACCGTTAGCTGCTGGATTATAGGCTATGGAAGCAACATTATTGATTCTGTTATCATCACAAAATTGAGTAAACTTTTGACTGATGAATTGTGGTCTATTATCATGAATGATTTGTCGAGTAATACCGAATCTGTATATCACATGATGTTTAATGAAGTTGATGACGCTGCTGGTCTTGAATTCAGATAAAGGTATATCTTCGACCCATTTCGAAAAGTAATCGGTTATAGCCAGTATAAACCGATGTCCTCTAGACGATGGTGGATTAATAGGACCAATAACATCCATATCCCAAGCTTCAAAGGGCCATGATGCGGCAGTCAAATGAAACAACTCCGACGGTTGGTGGATGAAGTCTGCATGGATTTGACAGGCTCGACATTTGCTTGTATATTCAATGGCATCTGATACCATAGTGGGCCAATAGTAGCCCATACGTCGGATACGATCTTGTAATTTAGGACCAGGCTGATATGCACCACACACAGCCTTGTCAACTTCTCGTAGTATTTATTTTGCTTCATCTCCAGCAAGACAACGTAAGAGTAGACCATCAAATGTTCGTCGATAAAGGGTCTTAGAAGTATGATTGTAATAAAATCGGAGTGATCGCCTACGGATTGTTGTAGCTTCTTTAGAATCTTCAGGTAAAATTTTATGTACCATAAAGTCAATTAAAGGAGCTCTCTAGTCATCACTAATGACATTAATTTTAGTTGAATTGCTGAACTCGATATTTGAGTTATTTTCAATACAAAATAACTCTCTGTTAGTGATGACAATCATCTGTTGTCTTTTCACTGGGATTGCTAATGTGGCTGCCAGATTTGCTAATGCATCAGCCTTCGTATTGCATGCCCGACGTACATGTTCAATGAAGATATCCATGAACTATATAGCCAGCTTAACTGTCACTTCCTAATATGGAAAAAGACTCTAACCTGATTGATAATCAGTTTAGAGTCTCCATATACTTTAAGATATTCAATATCTAATTGTTTAGCCAATTGGAGACCAATGAGCAGAGTGTTGTATTCAGCCACGTTATTGGAACATGACTCGTCTAAAGAATAAGCTCTTTGGATAGCTAATCCTTCTGGTGATACGAGGATAATTCTAACTCCAGCGACAATGGAATATTTTGGACCTATTCTAGATGCACCGTCAAAGAATAGACGCCAGGGAAGATTTTTTTCTGAAATCATATTGGATTCCAAAGTTTCATCTGGAATCTCGTCATAGAGTTTAGATGTTTCGGGAATTGGATGAGCTGTCAGGAAGTCAGCAAGAGCTTGACCTTTAACAGACTTTTGAGGAATATAAACCATATCATATTGTGCTAATAATATAGCCCATGTAGCAAGCCAGAAATTTAGTGTATTGGGCTTCTTCATCAAGACCCCGAGAGGGTTAACTCAAGAAATAACATGAATAGTTTGGCCGGTGATATAATGTCTCGTCTTTTGAACAGCAAACATCAAAGCTAGACATTCTTTTTCTCCTGGGTTGTATCAATGTTCAGCTCTGATCATTGTACGGTTGAGATATTAGATAGCTTGTTCATGACCTTTTTTATTTTTTTGAGATAATAAAGTACCCAATGAATGATCCATTGCTCGAACATACATTAGGAAGGGTATAACTGAGACTAGAGGCACTAGAACTGGAGGGTTCATCAAGTACAGCTTTATGTCTTCAAATGCTTGCTGGCATTTTTCAGTCCAAATGAAAGACATACCTTTTTTCATGAGTTGAGTGAACGGTCTACAGCATCCAGAGAGATTTGAGATGATCTCCTGATGTACGCAAGCCTTCCCTAGAATCCTCGTAGCTTTTTTAGGTTGCGTGGAGGGCGCATCTCTTGAATGGCTTTGATTTTCTCAACATTAACCACCCAGTCTGGATATTGTTCTTCTCTAACGAAGCTACAGGCGACGAGCTTCTTGACTTCAGCTTCTATGGCGTCCATCATGTTAGGTCTAAATTGTTGCTATTGTTGCTTGACTGGCCTCGCATTCGACAGGATGTTGAGTTTGTGGATAGCGATTTGGAGATCCAATCCCGGCATGTCTTCATAGCTTCAAGCGAATACATCAATATATTCCCTAATAAGTTGGATCAGTTCTTGTTTATCTGCTTCAGGGAGGCTTTTACTGACAAATATTAGTCTTGGGGAGGCTTCGTCTCCAACATCGACTTGAACCAACTGATCTTCGGTAGGAGGCTCACATTGCTCGAAGCGAAGCTCCCATTGAGTATCCATCCTTTGGGCTCAAGGATCAGATTCAGAGGCTTCGGCAAAGTCTTCATCGTCTTTCGAGAACTCGGCAGTTACCATATTGGAAGATAATGTCATTCGATGGACGTGCCCTACAATGATGTCTGAATCCCATGAAACAGAATCAGAAGAGTTGGACCGTTCTTTTTTATCGGATTCAGAGACTTCTGGAGGCGGAATTGGCGAGGTATAGCCTAATCCCGGCTTCGTTTTGTTGTAATATTGTTGTGACTTTCCTTTTGGAGCAGGAATACGAATAGGAGTTTGCCTTCCCTTGCTACCATTAAGACCAGCTTTAAAATTATAGGCCATCTTTTGAATAATATCTTTTGATTGTTGACTATAATGACGCAGTTGAAGTCTTCCGTTATCTTGATTTTTTTCTTCATTATCGAGCGTGATCTTATGTTATGTTCCTTTACTAAAAAGTATAGGAAGTTCATCTTTCTTCTTGGAATGAACTAAGAAGAAGGAGTCTTGCATTGGTTCAGGCAATACTTCGTCTTGGAGAGGTTGAACTGCTCCTATTGTAAGTGGTTCGAAGTTATCTAACATTTTTAAATAACATCGAGTATAATAAAAAACATCAGTATACTATAAAAGAGATGCTACTTTATTGATTTGTACATCATCATTTACAACAGAATTCTTAGCCTTAACAGAAGGCTTAGTAAGGTTGATAACCAGAGGAGGAGAAAGAGGATTCTTGGCCTTAACATAAGGCTTAGAAAGGTTGATAACCAGAGGAGGAGAAGGAGAAGGAGAAGGTTTGTTACGACGAAGGTCGATAATAAGAGGCTCAGAAGAGGTGAGCTTTCTCTGCTCTATTTTTTCGGCAGGAGGCTGTTTGTTATGAGAGGACAGATGGATAGTCAATATCTGAGAAGAAGATGGACGAGTAGTACGTCCTTTGACTGGGATTATGAGAAAATCTTTTGAGGTATCTTTCTGATCTTCCTCACTATCCATCACCAATACAACCTTCATGAACTCTTCCTTGTATATCCGATAATTAGTACAATATGCTTCAATGCCCCTAAAAGGATTTAGGTCAGCTACTTCCTTCTGGACCTCTCTATTGACGTCTACATATTTGAATCATTGGTGTAGAGTGGATGGTACAATGTTATGCTCATGCAGAAAGGGTCTTTCCAGCAAGGTATGATAAGAGCCATGATTTTCGATTATGTACAAAGTAACCTTTGTACGAAGATTGCCTATTTGAACTTTCAGGCGAATCTTCTCCAAAGGTTCACTTCTTCCAGAATTAAATCTCAAGATTGTCGTGATAGTTGTTGAAAGATTACGTACAGGAATCTTTAATGCATCTAGTAAAGTCTTTGGCATGATGCTGAGCGCAGACCCAGGGTCGATCAAGATGCGATCAACCTTCATAGTATCGACATATCCCGTGAAGTAGAGGGGTCGGTCATGAGATTATCTTCTAGCAGCATATCATCTTTTGTAAATATGATGTTGGGCATTAGTTCTATCACATTATGACAATGAAAGCAAGTTACAGGCTCGTCCTCTGGCTTCTTGTAACACCCAGTTTTCCAGATGAGGATAATTTTGAAATTTTGTAATTATAAGTATTAATTATTGATATTTGATTCACATTATAATTTTTGATGATTTTTAATAATTTTTTAAACTATTTGAAAACTGCCTTAAGTCATGACTTGTGATTTTGACGTACTGCTAGTGAAATCCTAGAGACTGCATGACCTAGATCCTAACCATGTCATTAGGATGATTTAATTATCATTTTTAGCCTAGGGGTAATTTGGTCATTTTGACTTATTTGAATTATTTGATGATTTATTGTATTGGTGAATTCTAGTTGACCTTGACTTGTTGAGACCTAGTAAACTTACCTAGAAGCTAACCCTAGCCATGGTGACCCTAATCTAACTTAGGTTAACCTAATTTTAGTCATTAGAAACTAATTTTGGATTAGGAGGATTAGTTTAAGTGAATTTAAGTCATGGCTACTGGTTTCATGAAATGACTTATGGCTTAATGATTGATTGATCATGACTTAAGCCCATGGGCCATTTTAGGAAACCCTAACCCTAATTATTGAGCTTATGACCAGCCATAGGGATCGCCACCCTATATAAACACTTATTCATTAGGGCTTGTCTCTTTCTTTATTTTATTTCAACACCTAAGAAAAGAAAGGTATTTCTCCCTTCCAAAAATCCCCATAAATCTATTTTAATCCCAGTCTTTTGCATTAGGTTCTAATTTCTGTATATTTAATATTTCTGGAGATTAATCTCAGTTTTGGGCTCATTTGGAGCATTTGGCCATCAAGAGGAACACCCCCCATTTGGAGCTTTTTCATGCAATTTGTACCTATAGGTAAAACTCCTCGAATTGATTTAAATTTTTGTTTTTTTTTTGCATTTAGGGCTAGATCTAGGAGTCCCCTAGCTGTCCCTGGAGTTTGAGCCATTTTCGTGTCCGTTTGGTGTCCGTATCGGGCACGTGTCAATGTGTAAGTGTAGGTGTTTGATAGAATACCCCTTAGGAATTTATTTTCGATTTTTGAAAATGTAATTACATGATTTTGTAGATCTAAGGATGTACATTAATTTTTGTGAAGGATGTTAAGTATTTTGGTGTCGTTTTGTGTCCGTTTTTGCTGTTAGACACGCGTGCACGACACGTGTGCACTGTCCGGCATCACGGGCTCGATTTCTTCTTGTACCAGCACAAGGACACGCCAAATTTTAGGAGAATGTCAGGGCACTGACTGACATGGCTCTCCCAAAATTTGGGGCCATATGGTGCAGTATGCAAGGAGTTCTCCTCCTCGCACTGGCCGCACTGGCTGCGTGTGCGCGCTGTGTACGCGTAAGTTTTAGCTGCTGACATGCACTTTTAATCAGGACACGGGGACACGGGGATGCGGTGCAGGGCCATGGACACGTAGCCCTATAAGGGGCGAACACATGGGCAAGACCACGTATTGTGTCGTGCAACGTGTCGTGTCCTGGAGTGACACGCACGCGTGCACGACAATGCGTGCTGTGCAGTGCACGTGTGAGTGTCTGTGAGTGTTTGGACACGTTCGTGTCCACTTGTACGAACACGAACACCATGGTTGACACGTACACAAGTGACACACTATTTACCAACCTTTATTTCTTAATATTAATAAGTTTTTATTGTCCGAATGTCTTTTTTCCATTTCGACTGATACCGATTTCAGTGAGTTCTGAAAATTCATTCATGTTTAAAAAACTGATTTTATTTGATGTTTAATTTTCCATATTTTGATTCATACATATGTATTAGTTACTGAATTGTTGGGTTATAGTTTGTGTTTGAGAATTTAGGTTTTCGATTTGGTTTTGGGCATTGATGTAACTGTCCAATGTGTTCACTGTTTTGTGAAAACTATCAATGCAATTCCTGGGATACTCTTCCCTGTCATGCCACACACGCACACTTGCTGGACACACACCTTGACACTTGCTGACACGGCCACTTGACACCATAATCTGCTACTTGACACTTGTTGACACCTCTTTAGTACTCTAATATATTTCATTATTTTACACTAATAATACACATCACTAATTTGGAATTCTTTGGATCGACTGATACCAGGCTGAGAACTTGAGTTAGGATTGGCATTGGAGAATTGGGTTTTTTTTGAATTTAGTTTGGATTATGTGTTAACTGCTATTTGATATCACAAACTGTCATTGCCACATTTCCTGAGATTCACTCGTACACCACTGTTTTCAGTTTCACCTTGATGTACATACTAAACTGTCATTTTCTTGAGATCCTTGCCACACACACACCCATAACCTGAGAACAGACCCCTGTACACCATTGACACCCTACTATTTTTTTTCCTACCACATTGGTTTTTATCTTATGTTACACACATACCACACTAGCACACACAGGAAAACACATTATATTTCACTCACATATGACCCTGTACACCTTCCACTGCATGTATGAGTCTAATTAGTTTTTCCTTCATATATAGGTTAGTCCTAAACCATATTGATGTATATGAATGTCATCCTTGATTGCCCAGTCCATGAAATTCAAAATTTGTCCATATAATCCAAATTTCAGTCCCCCTTTCATATAAATTCATATATAACAGTCCACTATATATCAGTCCATTTGGTTCACCATTTATTTCACCATTGATTCACATATAGCAGCCCTCCAAACCAGCTAATACCTGTCCTAAATAGCCTCAAACAGTCCCCCCCTAAAATCAGCATAGTAGCAGTCCTAAACCAGTCCTTAATTGGCCTTAGAGTTCAGCTATTTGGACAATCCCAAACCAGTGCATATAAGCCCTTAGCCCTTCCAGAACAGTCCACTATATAGCCCCTCCCAATTCAGCCTATTAGCTATACTTAAACCCCCATGTATCAGTCCATATGGACAGCCCCTTGATACCCATTGTACAGTCTCATGCATCACTCATTAACCATATCCATTGGTTAGATATCCTACAGTGTCTATATAGCCTTACACTCATATGCATTAGCTCTATTGACTACTATGTGTGCATACATATATGTTAGACTATATATAAGTATTATGAAATATGTGAGGATGCATATATATAAGGATATATATTGTTGATATATAGGTTGGTTGCCTTTATATTTATATATATATATATATATATATATATATATATATATATTTTATATATAAATATATATATATATATATATATATATATGTATATATATATATATATATATATATATATACATATATATATATATATATATATATATATATATATTAAGTGATTAAAAAAAAAAAAAAATATATATATATATATATATATATATATATATATATATATTAAGTGATTAAAAAAATATATATATATATGTTAAGTGATTTGATAGCTTAGTAATCATTAGCCTATGGGCTTATGTGTAGCCTATAGATGACCTAGAAATTGACCAAGTTTAACCAATTGACCCTTACTAGCCTAAGTTTGACCAATATTGACTTGTTGACTTAGTTAACTAGGTAGTTGACCATAGAGAGTTGACTTGGACCTAGTTTGACCTAGACAGTTGACCATGGTTGACTTAGAGTTGACTTTGACCTAGATTGGCCTAGAAATCATGTAGATTGCATCATAAACTTCATTTACTTTATTTTTAAATATATTATAACCTGTACTACTCTGTTTAGGACATTGTGACTCCGGTGCAGACATCTGATATTACACTACTCTTTTTAGAGTAGCAGGCGAGTACATTCTCTGATAGTTCTCTCATTTACTTGTCAATTACTGTATTTCAGTTCTAGTTAGTTGTATGCGATTCTCTGTTACAACACGTATGGATATTCTGAATCCATGTATACGACACACATACTTACTCGTCTTATCTCTATTATTCGAATCACCATACGAATCACTATTCGAACCACCTATTCGTATCTTTTTGTGCTGGTTGGACTTGTATTCGTCTTATGTGTTGGATTACGTATTCATTGGTATTAGATTGGGCGGAAAAATACTTGATTGGACATGTGAACATTCCCACTAATCGAACCACCCCCTGTGAATGATATTCGAACGATAGCCATTCCACACCCGGCCAGGTGTGTAATGTGCCGGATTTACCCTTAGCCGTTTACATGTCTATCTAAGTATTTTAAAACACACTGGAAGAATTTATTCGAATCATTGTTTGATTATTATTCGAATCACTATTCGTATCACCCTATTCGTATCACCTTATTCGAATCACCTTATTAGAACAATGATTAGAATCACATTCGACTCATCTCGTATTAGACTCACATTGGAGATACACTTGTCTACGTTTACCGTCTGAACTTATACCCTGTTACTCTAGTTCAGCTAGTTCTATTTTTACAGTTCTTTATTGCCATGATTTTTTCTCTTGTTTAGTTACTTACTTTCCTTGTACTTTATCTGTCTCTCTATACCTTCACCTAAATATAAACTGTCACGTTCATCAATACAACTGTCTATAACAGTTTTATAGTTCTCTGTCATTTATTTGGGATTTCTTGATGAATTGTACTCGTTTCTGTCCTGACTGGACCTGTTGAAAATATTACAGATGATTGCCCTGAGGATATTTGCCCTACTTGCCTTGGAGCAGGAGATGGCTTAGCTACCTATGGCCCCGACACTCAGGAGTGATCGGGAGACTAGCTAGTAGACTTGGTTTAGTTTTTATGTTTTAGAACTTGAATTCTAATAACTTGAGATACGAGTTTGTATTTGAGTTTGTTTGAGATATTATTATTTTAGTAGTTTATAATCGTTGTTATTTAGTCTTTAGTTATAAACTTCTGTGTTATCTTATCGTGCTTAGACTGTGATTGAGATTTCATTATATCTATACTTGTCCTCCATTCGGAGTTGAGATTTGACAAGTACATTATATAATTGCGTGAGTTGTTGATTAGATAGTAACCTAGAACAGCGTTCTACCGCCGACACTACGGCATAGGCTGGGCGCTGTTACGTACTCGTACCCTCACAGTGGGTGCGGGTCGTGACACTTCTTGTGGGGTATTAGACAAGTATCAGCTTGCATCAAAGCTTCACTCAGTGTCTCTCGAGTTTCTTTTGAAAGACGTAGTAGCTCAAAAATTGATAACCTTGTCGGGGTATTAGCCAGCTGAGCCAGTATATCAAAGTTATATGGTTTCTCGAGTCCCAGAGCTGGAGTCTTCTTTAATACTTTATCAAAGCGGATAGGTTGCTTTCCTTTGTCGACTGTCGTTAGTTTGGGAGGAGTTCGTTCTACTAGAGGTGATGAAACCGATAGAACATTGACAGCAGGAGAAGATGATGCTGAAGGAGCCTCCGGAGCTAGAGCAGGGTTTTTCTGTCCTTCTGAATAGTCTCTCAGGTAAATTCTTCCAGACCTGGTAGTAGTTAAGGCCTCTTCTTCGGATACAGGTTCAAATTGTTGGCCCATTGGTCATATGGTCAACCTGATTTTAATAATTGATCAAACTCTATCTTGATATACGAAGCTAGTTGGGACATCTCGGATTCTTGGACATGATCAAGAATGGCTATCCACTGAATTCAAGACCGAAGATCTGTTTGCCTGTTCGAGTCTGTAATTCTTTATGCAATGTATTTTTTATTTTATTTGAGTCTAGGAATATGTTGTACACCGAGTCGTACTGGCAAATAGGCTACCATTAAATGAGTTCAAAATGTTTTTAAAATGACCTCTCAAAAAGGTTTACAAAAAGTTTTTCAAAAAGGTTTTCAAAATAACCAAAAAGCTTTTCAAAACCCTAACTAAATCCTGACAGAACTCGGGCCGAGTTCGACCAGAGTTCGGCCAGAGTTCGGTTGGTGGCCGTTGTGATTTTGAATCCTTATTACTTGGTCCTCCTGCAGTTGCGGATTTGACCGAGATTTTCTCAAAGAGTTCTGCCCGAATTCTGTCAGAAGTCTGTCTTTGGAACACCTATAAATAGAGAAGGATTTCGATCATTTCAACTCACTCATTCACTTTCAATCTTCTCTCTATCTAAAGCTTTCAGTCTTCCAAAAAGTTTTCTAGAGCTTTCAATTTCAGATCCCAAGCCAGTTACAATCCTCTAGTCGATTTGCCAGTGCGGTGCGGTCTAGAAGTTTTTGAGAGATTGTAATCCGAAGGCTTGATTGAAGAATACCTCTTCACATTTGAAGTTGGACGAGTTCTTCATATCAAAGCTCGCATTGTAGAAGTTGCAAGGACTTCGTAAGAAAACTTGCGGTTTTTCCAATAGTAGATTCAACTGGTAGCAAGAGTTCTACCGACTGGATTAGTCCTCAACAGAGGGATACCAGTATACATCGCTGTCTTTGTGTTTGCTCTCTTAACTTTGCCTTTACATTATTTTAGTTGTGATTAATATTCTGTGATTGTGCTGCTAACATTTTTTTAATTAGCATTATTCTGCTGCCAACTCTATTCACCCCCCCTCTAGAGTATTACGCTTTACTATTTCGTTCCTACAATTGGTATCAGAGCGGGTGTTACAGGTAAAGCAAGGTAACAGTACAATTATTTATTCATTTTTCATTAACTGTTATATAGATCACAGCACAACACATGACAACTGTGAAATTCACAAGTGAAGGCCAGGCCACAAACTGACCCCCACTGTTTGATGGTACGAACTATACCTATTGGAAAATACGGATGAGTTTCTTCTTGAAATCACTTGACTTTGATTTATGGTCCATTGTTCTTGATGGCTATCAAAAGCCATCTCGTATAAATGTTGATAGAGTTTTAGTTGAAAAAACCCCATAGCAGATATACAGAGGACGAAAAGAAAAGGGCCAGTCTTGACGCACGTGCCATTAATGCTCTTTTTTGTGCTTTAGACAGAACTGAATTTTACAGGGTGTCTATCTGCACAACGGCTAATGAAGTGTGGAAGCTACTTGAAGTCACACATGAAGGCACGACTCAAGTCAAAGAATCAAAGGTCAGCAGACTTACTCAAGAGTATGAGGTGTTCAAGATGAAGCCCAACGAAACAGTTACTCAGATGTGTAGGCCTCAAAAATGAAAGTCACGCTGAGTTGATCAAGACAGAGTCAAAAGTCACGCTCAGTTGATCCAGACAATATAAATAAATCACGCTGGGAGACAGCTCATCATTTGTCAAAGAGTAATTATGACTGACAACACGACAGTCGAAGAATATCTCTTCGTATGCCACGTATACACAGAATTCGAGAGATCATCACCGTCTATCGCGTGATTTTCGAAATCTTCTTCAGCAAGACTCAGCCTTCGTCGAGTTGGCGTACCAAAAGGGTTTCTTGTCATTTAATGCGACTGACAAAGCAATCACTGTCAGAGATTTTGTGTCAGTCGAGACACGCCGAATCAAGACAGCTGGCAGTTCTATCTCAAGTCTGCGTGTATTTGTGATCTTCATCTCAAGTTTGCGTGGATTATGAAGTTTTCTTCCTCAAGTTTGCGTGGATTTTGAAGTTCTTTGCCTCGAAGTCTGCGTGGATCCTGAAGCTTCCTGCCCCAAGTTTGCGTGGATTTTGAAGCTTTCTACACCGAGTTCGCGTGGATTTCGTCTTCAACAAGTCTGCGTGGATTTCATCAAATTGGAGTACGTGGCAGCCATGCCACTGATCTCTCGCCTGCGTTTCCTGTAACTTGCACACGACTCATGCATGATTGCCATGTGTCCAACAGTTACAGGCCACGTCCAGTAACTGCTCACAGCCTTGTGTATGTTAAATCCTGCGTGATTTTTAACTAGGTATAGGCTGTGAAGACAGTTATCTTTTCAGTTATTATTCTTGACTCTATAAATAGAGTTCTTTTCCTCATTCATTGTACAGATACATTGATATCTACTGTCAAAATTTTGAGAGCTTTTCTTCTTCGCATAGTCCAAGGGATAAAGTGATCGTCTTCTAGATCGGATTCCTACAGTTGTAATTTTCCCAGAAACACAACAAATAAAGAGAATTTCTTTATGGAAAACAAATTGGCGACTCTGCTGGGGAAAACCATCTCCTCTTCTGAGATGGTAACAACTCAATGCGACACTTCGTCAATCGGCTCGACGAAGAAGGTGATGACGATCAAATTCGATCAACTCGCCTATGAAGAAATGCAGCAGGCTAAGGGTGGCAAGCCCACTCCAGCCTCCATCATCACTACCAAGTTGAAGGGACACTCTGTGTATGTCCCTAAGAATCAGTTGGCAGTCAATGGTGAAGTCTCTGCCACAGTGTCTACTCCTGCCTCTGGCAAGAACTCCACTGCAAGCACGCACACTCTTGTGCGCTCGAAGATGACAGTAATCAAAAGTCACGCTGACAGTACTGGCTCCTTAGCCAAATCTGTTCCAGCGTGCAAATTCAACCCTAAAAGTCACGCTGACAGTACTGGCTCCTTAGCCAAATCTGTTCCAGCGTGCAAATTCAACCCTAAAAGTTACGTTGACAGTACTGGCTTCTTAGCCAAATCTGTTCAAGCGTACGAATTCAACCCTAAAAGTCACGTTGACAGTACTGGCTCCTTAGCCAAATCTGTTCCAGCGTGTAATTCTAAAATTAAAAGTCACGCTAACAGTACTGGTTCCTTAGCCAAATCTGTTTCAGCGTGTATTTCATCAGAGAAGAATAACTCCTTAGTTATCTCTTCTTCTTTACCGAGTTCTACTAGAACTGGGGGTGGTCTTCCACACAAAGTCCCTTCGAAAAGGAATAACTCTTTAGTTGTTTCTTCTGCTCCTGTAGTTTTTACTTCAGGAACAGCTTTGACTGATACTTTTGTTAGTCAAAGGAAAGGAGATGGTCTTTTGACTACTCTTCCTTCTGGACATTCTATGTCTCAAAATCTGAATGAGTCTAAGAAGAAATATTCCTTAATATCTTCTCCTATGACTTCTTCAAATTGGGCACATAATCTGTCCATTAAAGAGGGTCTGTTACTAACTCCTAATCAAAGGATTGGTTCAACTCTTCCTTCTCTTCAAATATCCAGATCAATGGAAGGAAAACTCCATGTTTCCAAAATTAATGTGTTACCTTCCACTGATTTAAGAACAAAACTCAGCACTTCTGGTGTTAAGAAACCATACCAATTGGATATGAAGATAAAAGATCCAGATACAGAGTATGCAAGAAATTATATGGCTCACATTAATCACTCTTTGTATAATCAAGAGCCATTAAGACCCAAGAACAGGAAGTATACTCCTCAATCTTCACAAACAGATTTACGGGAATATCTTCAACAGAAGAGAAGGAGTAATTCTATGTCAAAGGAACATGCTGAATGTGACTTCTATCCAAGAGTCATAATTCAGTGCAGATGTCAATCAACGGTTCAAGACCATGGTGATCATGAATGTGACTTCCAGCCAAGAGCCACAATGCAATGCAGATGTCAAACTAAACGACAGTCTGACTTCAATAGGATTCAGTATGAACCTATGTCTGATGAAGATGAGCCTTTGTTTGCCTCTGTCAACATGATTTCTCGGAACACCGGGGGTAGAGTTGATAGTCCAGATGGAGTATATAGAAACACCAGAGCAAGAGTCCTGGCTTCTAGTCAAAGAAATTTGATCCCTGAAATTGATTCTGAATTCCTTGGAGAATCTAACTTCCCACCTCTTCCTACTGGGGGTAATTCCCCTATAGTTGACTTTGATGCACGAAGCAATGATTCAGAGCATACAACATCCACTAGTTCATCAATAATCCCTCATACAGTCACGACTTACATGGTTGATGGGAATACTGATGAACCTTCTTCTTCCTTGACTCCTCAAGATCAAAGAATTGCTTCTTTGGAACAGCAAATGAAGTCTATGACTGACACAATGAAGTCGATATATGAACTCATGACAGCTCAGTTGCAAAATCGACAGACTGTACCAGATGCCATACCAGTTGATACTGATATAAGTCCAGTACAAGTTCCTCCAGCAGTACAATCCAATACTCCTGGACCAGCTCAACCAAATCCTAGTCTCTCTGGAGCTGGGGGTAGTACTTACAATGCTGTTCCTCCTCCCAACTATTCTCTACAAGCCACAACTCCACAATCTTCGGGAGTTGTCTCTGAAGAATTGAAGAATCTCAAAACTCAATTCGAGGCATTCAAACAGAAGGATGGTTTACAAAGGTTAGGCATCAAGCAGCCTTATCCGATAGAATGGAAGCAAGTATCATATCCTCCTAAATACAAGCCTCCTACTATCTCATTCTATGATGGAACCACTTCTCCAAGTCAGTTTATTAATCACTTTGAAGTGATGACTGATCAACTGCAACCAAGTGATGCCCTCCTTACTCGGGTATTTATTGGATGTCTCAAGGGAACGACTTATGAATGGTATAGGAGTCTCCCAGATGGGAGCATTACCTCATTTGCTGGTTTCAAACAGATGTTTCTTGAAAGGTTCTATGAAGGGCTTAATGACATGACTATGTCTGCTCTTATTAGAATCAAGCAGAAAAATAATGAATCTACAGAGGAATACATTGAACGGTTTCGAAGAGAAGCTCAGAAGATGCCTCTTGGAACTCTTGATGCTGTCACCATTGACACGTGCAAATCAAACTTGTTGCCAATCATCAGTATGTGGACAGGGTCCACTCAATTTCAAGATTGGCCTTCCTTCATAGTCAGTGCCAAAGCTGCAGAAATCAGTACTGAAACCTTCAAAGGTTTAGGAGTGCAGATGACTCCTAAAGAAACAGGACAAGGTGCTAACAATAAAAATAATGCTCGCAAAGGAAAAGAAACTCTTGAAGTTAATCTTCAGAGCAAAGATGCATCAAATGTTCAAACCCCTGCCTCTACAACTCAACAATCAAGAATACCTCGTCCCAAAGAAGAATATTCTTTTGATGACGACGATGTCCTTGGTATCTTTGAATGTCTGCTGAAAGGTAATAAAATACAATTACCAGAGATCAAGAAACCTGATGAAGCTGGTAAGACAGATCATCCTAAATACTGTCCATACCACAGAATGCTGGGTCACACAATTCGTACATGTTATGTACTGAAAGGAAAGATCCAAGAAATGATTAAGTCTGGAGCTATCTCTCTTACTCCAAAAGAGAAGACTGTCATTTCTAATGTCGTCTCTATGCAATTTAGAGACTTCCCTCCTCAATTTCTTGAAAGGGAATTGTTCCTATTCCCAAGGCAACTCTTGAAATAGTAAATATTCCTCCTCCACAGTCTGAAGGATTAGCACCAATCACTTTGGGGACTGGAGAAATCATGTGGATTCATCCTGATCTAATAACAGACTTTGAATCTCCTTCTCCTCAAAAGATTTCTTCTTGAAAGTCCAAGAAGGCTGGAAAGATCAAGTCATGTCATATGACTTCTCTTGGGTCTACCTCTGACACAGAGCCAAAAGACAAAGAAGAAGCACTTGTTAGTGCTACTCGAACGGGGAAACCTTACCTAAAGGATTATCCTAAAAATCCTGAAGATCCTACTGATATCCCTTCAGCTGCTAAAGATGCTCCTAATGTTCCTACTGAAGAAGAATCATCTACTGCACCTGTTCCTTCAACTACACCAGTTGAACCTGTTCCTCCCAAACCCACAACTCTTGAGAAAGGCAAGCAACAAGCTCAGTTTGATAAACCAATCAAGAAGTCTCTTCCTTTTGGACTTCAGAAGCCTTACAACTTCGACATTTTGGCTCAACTTGCTAATACTCCAGCTAGAATGTCCCTCTTTGAACTTCTACGTCTTTCTAAAGAAACTCGGGAGACGTTAAGTGAAGCACTTCTACAAGCTGACTCTTGTCTTGCACAATTGAAGAAGCCAGATGCGGAACCTGCCACTTGCTTACATTGCAACAGTGTACGGGAGATTATCCCAAATATCACCTTTACACAAGACGATATGCTACTGGAGGATAATCGACATGACCGACCTCTCTACTACACTGGTTATATTGATACGATGAAGATAGATCGTATCCTCATTGACCCAGGGTCTGCTATAAGCATAATGCCAAAGAGTTTGTTAGATGAACTAAAAATCTCTCTTCACAAGCTCTCCAAGACGGTTACTACTATCTTGGGATTCAATCAAAGCCGAAGTGAGCCTTTGGGAAAGATTCATCTGAAGCTTCAGATAGGCGATTTCAGATCTAAAGTCACTTTCTATGTGATCGAGATCGCGGGATCCTATAATCTTCTTCTGGGGAGGCCCTTTCTTCATGAAAATAATGTGGTGCCCTCTACTCTTCATCAATGTTTTAAATACATTGATAGCAATGGAAGAGTACAAAAAGAAGTTGCTGATATAAATCCCTTCCATGGGGTTAAAGCTTATTTTAACGATTCCCGAATGTACAAAGAAGAGTATACAAGGATCATACAAGCTATGGAGAAAGAAGATGCATAAAGTGAGACTTTAATAATCCCTGTTAAAGGTCGAACTACTCAGCAACAATCTTCTAAACCCTCTGGAGAAGATTCTTTTATCATTCCAGTGAGTGGACGGATCTCTCCGTTACCTCAGTCATCTACTCAAAATACACTGATCATTCCTGTCAGTGGGCGTACTACAGTTCCTGTATCTTCACAAGATACTCTGCTAATTCCAGTTGGAGGGCAGACTACTCTTCCTACTCAAACTTCAAGGGAGCTCACCTCTTCTGAGCCATTTGTTATCGATCTTAATCGAAACAAAGCTTCTTCTTCTTCTTCTTCCCCTTTAGTCATTGACTTGGCTAAAATCTCTAAGGCTCAGCCTTCTCCTAATGTAAATATTGTTGCTTTTACATTTAATGAAAAGTCTCCACCTTTACAGTGCGTTGATGTGTGTAATTATGTTCATAGTTATTTACATCTGTTAGATGACTTGAACACAATAACCATAGGAGTTGTACAGACTGTTCATACAGATGTATCTCTAGAACCTGTACAATCTTCATACTTTCTAGTTCCCAGCAGAAAGCCAGGAGACATTCCAATATTCTTCTACAAAGGGCCTCAAAATCCTTCTGATCCTGAAGATGATGACAAAAATGATGATACTGAAAGATTACAACTACGTCGTTATAGTCAGCAATCTAGAGACATCATCAAAAATATGGGCTATGACTTCAGGACTGGCCTCAATGATGGAAAAGGAAGAAAAATACCTGTCCGGATTCCTCCTTTGAAATATGGAAGGACGAAATGCGGATTGGGTTATACTGCTCCTACTCCTTTCATCAATATTATCCATGAAGATCCCGAGTCTGACGAAGATAAGAGATCTGATTCTTCTAGTACCACTTCTTGGGATTCCGTTACGAGTATCGGTGACTTCTATTACAACATTTTGTCTTCCAACATGGTTTCCATTGACCATTCTGAAGAAAGTGATGAAGACGAAGAAGAGTTTGAAATCTCACCTGAATCAGAACAGTGGGCCCAAAGATTAGATAATCAATGGGAGTTCCGTTTCGAGCAAAAAGAACCTCCGACTGAAGATAAACTTGTTCAAATAGATGTTGGTGAAGAGGGATCTCCCAAACCAATATTCATCAGTGAAAGTCTTTCAGAAACTGATAAGAAAGACATGATCAAACTCATTCGTGATTACATCGATGTCTTTGCTTGGAGTTCTGAAGATATGCCAGGGCTTGATCCTCAAATTGCAACTCACAAGCTCAATATCTTGCCGAATGCTAAACCGGTCAAACAACAACAGCGACGATTTCGTCCAGATATCATGGATGCAATTGAAGCTGAAGTCAATAAACTCATTACCTCTGGATTTATTAGAGAGGAACAACATCCCGATTGGGTGGCTAATATTGTTTCTGTTCTTAAAAAGACTGGCAAGATCAGAGTATGCATAGACTTCCGCGATCTCAATGCGGCATGTCCTAAAGACGAATTCCCTCTACCAATCACTGATGTCATGGTTGATAATACCTGTGGATTTGAACGAATGTCATTCATGGACGGGTATTCTGGGTACAATCAGATCAAAATGTTTCCAGAGGACGAGAAGCACACTTCTTTCAGAACGCCGATTGGTACATACTGTTATACAGTTATGCCATTCGGTCTCAAGAATGCAGGAGCAACTTATCAACGAGCTATGAGCACTATATTCCGTGAACATTTGCGGAAAACAGTCGAATGCTATGTTGATGATATTGCAGTCAAAAGTCGACAAAAGGAGGATCATATCCAAGATTTGAAGACTATATTTGATCTAATGCGTAAGCATCAATTAAAGATGAACCCTACTAAGTCCTTCTTAGGCGTCTCTAGTGGTAAATTTCTCGGCTTCGTCATTACCTCTAAAGGTATACACGTGGATCCCGAGAAGATGAAAGCCATCCAAGAGATGCGTCCTCCACGTACCTTAAAAGAGCTACGAGGATTTCAAGGAAGAATCGCTTATATCAGGAGATTCATCTCTAATTTATCAGGACGCTGCAGACCATTCAACAAACTTATGAAGAAAGATGTCTCTTTTGTCTGGAATGATAAATGTCAGAAAGCATTCGATGATATAAAACAATATCTAATGAGCCCTCCAGTATTGGTACCTCCCGTCTCAGGAATACCGTTCCTCCTCTATACTCGAGCAATGAGTCATTCATTGGGTGCATTACTCGCTCAAAAGAATCAAAATGGCCATGAACAAGCCATTTATTATCTCAGCCGCACTATGACCGGAGCTGAACCTCGATATTCACCGGTTGAAAAAGAATGTCTAGCCTTGATATTTGCTGTCCAAAAGACACGTCATTATATCATTGGCCAAACTATTCATGTCATCTCCAGGATCAATCCTATACGGATCATGATGAAGAAACCCAGTGTTTTGAATTCTCGATTGGCTAACTGGGGAATCCTACTTGCTCAGTATGACATGCACTATATTCCTCAGAAATCAGTCAAAGGACAAGCTTTAGCTGATTTTCTGGCTGCTCACTCAATTCCAGAAAATTCAAAACTCTATGATGAAATCCCAGATGAAGTCCTAGATTCAAATCAAATTGCTGAAGAAGATCCTACTTGGCGTCTATTCTTTAATGGAGCATCAAGAATTGGTCCTAATGGCGATATTGTCGCTGGAGTTGGAATTGTTCTTGTATCGCCAGAAGGTCTTACTATCCAAAGAGCTTATTCTCTCGATCAGCCGTGTTCAAACAATGTAGCTGAGTACAACGCATTACTTATTGGTCTTCAACTCGCTAAACATCTAAATATTCAACATTTGGAGGCGTATGGAGACTCTAAACTCATTGTCAATCAGATCAGGGGTACTTATGAAGTTCGCCATCAAGATCTGGTTCCTTATCATAAAACAGCTATATCTATGGCTTCTTCGTTTGAAGAATTCTTCATTGAACATGTTAGGCGAGCAAGTAACACAGAAGCTGATGCCCTTGCTAATCTTGCAGCGGTACTGGCTATTCCAATCAGACGGCAACAAATGATTGTTGTTCGTAATCGAGAATTATTTCATCTTGAAAATAACTTGACTCTAGGACTTCCAGTTAACATTGAAGAATCAACATCTCATGACGTCAACCCAACAAGAGGATTTGGATTCAGTCGTAAATCGATGTCATCTTCATCCGATTCCAGCATGGAATTCATCTTTAGTAACTCGACTGAGAATCAGAATACGAATAAAGATTAGAGACTTCCTTTCTTAGATCTCGTATTATATGATATTCTTTCGGATGATCCGAGTGAGGCAGCATCTATCAGACGACGATCACTCAGATTCTACTACAATCATACAACAAAGACCTTATATCGTCGAGCTTATGATGGTTTACTCCTTCGATGTGTTGCCGGTGACGAGGCTCAACAAATCATTCGCGAAGCACATGATGGAATTTGTGGAGCACATCAGCCAGGACCAAAACTTCAAGACCGTATTCGACGTATGGGTTATTATTGGCCCACCATGGTATCTGATGCCATCGAATATGCAAAGAAGTGTAAAGCTTGTCAAATCCATGCGGATTTTATTTATCAACCCTCGGAATTTCTACATCCGACGGCAGCATCATGGCCCTTCGAAGCTTGGGGCATGGACATTGTTGGTCCCATCAACCCACCATCATCAAGAGAACATCGGTTCATTCTCGCAATAACCGATTACTTCTCCAAATGGGCCGAAGCCATTCCTTTATCTGAAGTTAAGACGTCTAATGTCATCAGCTTTATTAAGCACCACGTCATCTACAGATTTGGTGTTCCTCGACGCATTGTTCATGATAACGGACCACAGTTCGTCAGCCAAAAATTTACTCGATTCTGTGACGATCACCGGATCAATAATGTGGCTTCTACCGCATATAATCCAGCAGCTAATGGATTAGCAGAAGCTTTCAACAAGACTATCATCAAACTCCTAAAGAAGTTTGTCTCCACTAAAAAACGTAATTGGAGTGACAAGCTCGGGAAATGTTTGTGGGCTTATCGCACTACAGTTCGTAATGCTACCAAATGTACACCTTTCTCTCTGGTGTATGATTGCGAAGCTGTTCTTCCATTAGAGATTCAAATTCCTTCTTTAAGGATAGCAATCGCTAATGAACTCACTTACGAAAATAACGATCGTCTTCGACTTCAGGAATTAGAAGCTCTGGATGAAAAGCGATTATCTGCTCAACAGAATATTGAATTCTATCAAGCTAGAATTTCAAGAGCTTTTAATAAAAAAGTCAGAGTTCAATCATATCAAAAAGGAGAACTTGTTCTAACAGTCAGACGTCCTATGACTATGACTCATATGAGTAAGGGAAAATTTGACGCAAAGTGGGAAGGTCCCTATATTGTGAGCAAAGTTTTCTCAAATGGAGCTTATCAACTCTCAGAATTGGATGGTCGAAAAGTTTTGATGCCTATTAATGACAAATTCCTTAAAAAGTACTATGTATAAATGTAAATACTTGTAATCATCAGACAAATTCATGTTTAAAAATAAAAATTTTATTTTATTTTCATGAATGATGATATATGATATTAAGGAAGATCACTATCATCCTTCTCTACTTTTGGACGTGGGCCACTACCGTCCTTCTCGAAGACGTGATCAGCAAAAGAGCCGAGAACCTCCTTGCTAGAACCCACGAAGAATTTGCAAGCGGCCATCCTCATGGCTTCCTCTTCTTCAGTCCTTCCTGGTTCGGACAGAAAATCCAGAATGTCCCTTGGTGGCTTGGGTGCAGACGAACCTTCGCCTGCTTCCGTCTTCTTCGTTTTGACTGGACCAGCAGGGCGTTCTTCAGTGCCTTTCTGAACCTTTGAGGCTATCTCAGTCTTCTTGGATGCTTCTCCAGATGACATTTTTATGTTGAGAAGTAGAAGTATTCGTTCTCGCCAGATTTCTGCTATATTTATAGGCAGAAGTTCCTCATTCATCCGACGTTTCACATATTCATTAATGCTTAACGGTTCATCCATTCATTTCTCACATTCATCAGACGGTTCGCCTGTTCATTAATACTTGACGGTTCATCCGTTCATTTATTACATTCACTCGACAGTTCATCTGTTCATCATTTCCTAACGGTTCATCCGTTCATAATCTTCTATCAATTTATTAAGTGGGGATTCGTTATTTATCATCTTTTCATAACCTCTGAATCAATTCCGAATCTACTTACTCATTTGTCATGTTTTGACCTCTGCATAGAAATCAATCTATTTTCTTTTGAGTTCCTATATATTATCACGTCCATAATACCTCTGATAATATCATATACTCTAAGACAGAAAAGATGATTTTATTATCTATCATGTCCACAATTCATCCACAAATACAAATCATTGAGCATAGAAGAATTGTCATTTCCATTCTCATTTCACCATAAAATGTCTATTACATTTTCTTAGACTTTCTTACAAATCATAATGGAAATCTATTATAATTTTGGATTTTCATTCTATACCACAACGATAACCTAATAGAGATCTATCTTCTTCTTTGGATCTTCTCCGTCGGACCTTCTCCGTCAGGTTCGTTGTTGGTGGCAATTCCTGACTGTCTGGGTCTCAGTCACGACCAGATCAGCAGAAATCAAACTCTGGTCTTCTCTCTCAGACGAGAGGAGAACCACAGAGTGTGGCAGCCCGAAGTCGTGGTGCTGCCAATACAACTGGTGGATTAGGAGCGACCTTTCAGAGGAGACAGGAATGTATCCAACCTTGGGATACAATTCCTAGTTCTCCCGCGAAAGGAACTCTACTACCCGATTTCTCGGTAGTAGAGTTGACTCCACCATCCAACTCTCGTGTATAAAGGCTCTTCCTACCATCTAAGGAAGACCCTTCTATCCCACGAAGAGTTCTGAGTTGTCTGATTTACGCGTCAAAAGCGTATGAGCTCCCTGATGTAGATGTCAGCAAGATATTCTCCACAGCATCCACATCCCCAATGCCAGTTCTGAAGAAAATTTTCAGCCAAGTTTCTGCAGAAAGCATTAAGAAGAAAAAAAAAGATCAACAGAAATTATTCAGTATGCATTTATCAAACAGAGACATGCGTGTATTGTTCAAATCAGAAACAAGAAACAGAAAGCCTATCTTCAACAGCAAAAATAAGTGCACGTATTACACTGATTTACCTTCAAGTTTGGTGCTAAGGATTGGCAAACTCATGTTTGATACAGTGCGCAGAAGTCGAACATTAGAAAACATTGCTTTCCTGTTTGAGAGTGAAATCTCCCAAAAATTTCATTCTCAGAGAAGAAGAAGAGGAATGGGAGATGAGTATCTGCGAAACTCTTCCATCTATTTAAAGGGCAAAGTACAAGTCTATTCTTGGAAAAGATCCGCATAAATAGCGCTCGTAAACTGTGGAATGAGTGTCACGTGTGCTTTGGAAGACAGAGCAACATTGGAAACAATCGAAGACTGCTGATTAATATTTCTCATTAAGGCACGCAGATCAAACACAAAAGTTGTACTTTATTTCTTAAGACAGGCACTGATGGCCTTACAAAAGACAAAACAAAAAGTGCAACAAAAGCATAAAAGTCACGCTCTATTTCCCAGAGCGACTGAGCTTGGTGCCTAGTTCTTCTACGCTCCTAACTCCCAGATAGTGCAATAGAGCTTTAAACATTTCACGCTGCTCTATGAGGCTGCGCCCATCAGAAGAGGACGAGCCATCCAAGCCAAAATAGCTCAAGAAATTCTTGGCTAGTTGCAAGGGATCATCTTTGAGCTCGAAGACAAGGGGCTCTGGCTCTTCACCCCCAAAAGTGGGGTCACCATGAGAACAAAAGCCCAACTTGCGTGCTTCTTCCTCAGCTTTCCTTTTTGGTGTCATATTGACGTAAGATGAAGATTAAAAATGAAACTTCTTCCTGTTTATATAACTGAGTTTTGCCGGCGGTTCATATTCCACCATAAATTGGATACAATCAGTCTCGGAGAACGAAGAGTCATTTTGACATTTAATAAGTTCATTTGGATGTTTTCAAAGAACTTCGAAGTCTTTTCGACTTCCGAAAAATTTTGAAGTCATCTCAGCGTGACTAAATCCATTTTATCATCTCTATTTTCAAAGTATTTCGAAATAATTTATCATTTTTCGAAAACTTTGAAGGGGGTTTTGTAGGTCTCAAAAATGAAAGTCACACTGAGTTGATCAAGACAGAGTCAAAAGTCACGCTCAGTTGATCCAGACAATATAAACAAATCACGCTGGGAGACAGCTCATCATTTGTCAAAGAGTAATTATGACTGACAACACGACAGTCGAAGAATATCTCTTCGTATGCCACGTATACACAGAATTCGAGAGATCATCTCCGTCTATCGCGTGATTTTTGAAATCTTCTTCAGCAAGACTCAGCCTTCGTCGAGTTGGCGTACCAAAAGGGTTTCTTGTCATTTAATGCGACTGACAAAGCAATCACTGTCAGAGATTTTGTGTCAGTCGAGACACGCCGAATCAAGACAACTGGCAGTTCTATCTCAAGTCTGCGTGTATTTGTGATCTCCATCTCAAGTTTGCGTGGATTCTGAAGTTTTCTTCCTCAAGTTTGCATAGATTTTGAAGTTCTTTGCCTCGAAGTCTGCGTGGATCCTGAAGCTTCTTGCCCCAAGTTTGCGTGGATTTTGAAGCTTTCTACACCGAGTTCGCGTAGATTTCGTCTTCAACAAGTCTGCGTAGATTTCATCAAATTGGAGTACGTGGCAGCCATGCCACTGATCTCTCGCCTGCGTGTCCTGTAACTTGCACACGACTCATGCATGATTGCCATGTGTCCAACAGTTACAGGCCACGTCCAGTAACTGCTAACAGCCTTGTGTATGTTAAATCCTGCGTGATTTTTAACTAGACATAGGCTGTGAAGACAGTTATCTTTTCAGTTATTATTCTTGACTCTATAAATAGAGTTCTTTTCCTCATTCGTTGTACAGATACATTGATATCTACTGTCAAAATTTTGAGAGCTTTTCTTCTTCGCATTGTCCATGGGATAAAGCGATCGTCTTCTAGATCGGATTCCTACAGTTGTAATTTTCCCAAAAACACAACAAATAAAGAGAATTTCTTTATGGAAAACAAGATATTCGAGAGGTTCTTGGATATTGTAAATCCTTTGTCCTTCCTAGGCAAAGATTACAGTAACCATGAAAAGATTCGCAAACTCCTGCGAGCTCTCACCAAGAACTGGATTCCAAAAGCTACTGCAATCATTGAAGGAAACGATCTTACAACTATGTCCCTCGAAGTACTCATGGGTAAGCTATTCACTCATGAACTGGAGCTACAAGATTTTGAAGAGCCTGCACCAAAGGAGAAGACGATCGCTTTCAAGGCTCAGCACAGAAAAGCTGCTGAAGGTGACTTAGACAGCAGCGAATCTGATGCTGAAGATCAAGCACTCCTAGCAAGAAAATTCAAAAGATTCATGAGATATGAGAAGAGAGCCAAAGAAAACAACTGCAGCAACAACTAGTATCAAGATGACGCTGTCTGCTACGGCTGCAAGAAGAAGGGACACATGAAGAAGAATTGTCCTACAAACTCATCATCAAGCAAGAAGAACAACAGGTATGAAAAAGGGAACCTGAAGAAATCAACATCTAGGAGATATGTCAATACCAGTATATGGCATGAAAGTGAAGCCAGCGACTCAGAAGACGAACAATCAGAAGACGCTGCAAACGTATGCTTTATGGCATCCGATCAGGTACCTACTGAACCTGTAGTTGATACTTATGATGACTTCACCTTTGAGCAATTAGGAGATGCCTTCAGTGACCTAATGACTGATTACAGGAAACTGCGAGCAAGTATCAGACCTCTAAAAAGGTACTCAAAGAGTACAAAGGTGAAATAGGTAGACTTACCGACCTACTAGCTGAGGTTAGAAATAATGTTAGTGAGTCTGGTGAGCTTTCTTCAATAAAGCTCTTATTACACGAGACTACCAAGTCATCTGAAGAGAAAGACAAAATTATTGACCAACTCAAAGAAGAACTTTCTATAGAGAAGAAAAGTCTTCGATGTGCACAAATCAGAATGGAATCACTCACTTCTGATTATACTAAGTTGTATGACACTTCCAAAAGATTGGAAATTAGGTTAGGAAAACAGCCTGAGCTTGCTGCTTCCTACCCTAACACGTGTCACTTACCGAAAAATCGGAACATTCCCAAGCCAAACACTGTCAGACCTAACCCTATCAAACCTTTACCCCAAAAGGTTAAGGCCAAACAGGATTATAGACATGCATTCTTCTATACTAGAAAACCCAAACCTATCAACCATGCACACCACTCAGCTTTCAACACTCGACATGCACAATGTCATTATTGTGGCCTCATTGGTCATATTTCATCTGCATGTAGAATCAGAAAGCTTGTTGATTTAAATGTTTATACTTGGATACCAAAAGCTAACAATTCAGGACCCTACAAGAAATGGATACCAAAAGTTTCATCTGCAAACTGTTTTGTAGGTGGAACACCCTTCACATGCTAAAAGCAAATGGATCCTCGACAGCGGTTGTTCACGGCATATGACCGGTAACGCTACATTATTTGCAACACTGTCAAAGAAAAAGAAGGAAGGCTATGTCTCCTTCGGTAATAACTTGAAAGGGTACATTATTGGTATCGGTGATGTTGGTAAGTCTCCCTATCCTGTGATTAAAGATGTCTGTCTGGTTACCGAGTTGAAACATAATCTACTCAGCATAAGTCATTTGGCTGATCATGGTTATGGCATCAACTTTGGCAAAGACAAATGTACTATAGTTGATAGCTCAACTGGTAGTACTATCTTTGAAGGCATCAGGGAAGACAACATATATGTTTTCTATTTGTTGGAAGAAATTAACATTTCAGGTAGATGCTTAATGGCTAAAAGCGATGAGAGTCATCTGTGGCATATAAGACTCGGTCACGCAAATATGGACACAATATCAAGATTATCCACAAAGAAACTAGTACGCGGTTTACCAGACATTACATTCAAGAAGGATTCGGTATACAGCCAAAGTGAAAAGAACAAAGGTACCAGATCCACATTCAAGTCAGTAAACGTAGTATGCACTACTAGACCTCTACAATTGCTACATATGGACTTATTTGGTCCTAGCAGAGTTGCTAGCCTCGGAGGTAAACTTTACGCTTTTGTAATTGTAGATGATTTCTCTAGATACACGTGGGTATACTTCTTGACATGCAAGAATGATGCATTATCCGAATTTGTCGCCTTTTGTAAGAAAGTACAGAATGAAAAAGGTTACATGATCACTCGTATTAAAAGCGATCATGGTGGCGAATTCGAGAATACAGAGTTTGAGCATTTTTGTGACACACACGGTTTTGTACACGAGTTCTCCTGCCCTAGGACTCCACAACAAAATGGAGTTGTGGAACGTAAGAACAGAACTCTATCCGAAATGGCCAGAGTAATGTTAAACCAGTTTAGTCTACCCAAATATTTCTGGGCTGAAGCTATCAATACAGCTTGCTTTGTTCTCAATAGAGTTCTAATTCGACCTAAATCGAAGAAGACTCCATTTGAGTTATGGTTTGATAGAATTCTATCTGTTTCTTATTTTAGAATATTTGGTTGTAAATGTTTTATTCTTAATACTAAGGATAATTTGGGAAAGTTTGACGAAAAGGCCGATGAAGGTATATTTTTAGGTTATGCGGCCAAGAGCAAAGGATACAGAGTCTTCAACAAACGAACAATGATCATCGAAGAATCAATCAACGTCACCTTTGATGAACTGAATCAAATGACTATCGATGACAATGATAAAGATCCAACTGTACCAAGCTCAACAACAGCTGATTCTTAACCAAGCTCGGCACTAGCTGATCCTCCTAGAGAAGATCCAGGAACCAGCTACCTTCAGAGTCTGCCGAAAAGATTAAAATTTACAGCTGATCATCCAAAGGATTTAGTAATTGGTGACATTACCAAAGGTGTAAGTACTCGTACATCCAGTAGAGATATTATTTCTAGTGTTGCTTTTATTTCACAGCTAGAACCCAAATCCATTGATGAAGCATGTAGTGATAACTTTTGGATAGATGCTATGCAAGAGGAATTAAACCAATTTGAACGGAATCAAGTTTGGGAACTTGTTCGCAAGCCTATTGATCGTCCGGTCATTGGCACCCGTTGGGTATTCCGAAATAAACTAAATGAGGATGGTTTAGTGACTCGTAATAAGGCTCGACTCGTAGCTCAAGGATACAATCAAGAAGAAGGTATCGACTACGATGAGACTTATGCCCCAGTTGCGAGATTAGAATCCATTCGCATGTTATGTGCATTTGCATGTTTTCATGATTTCAAACTATTTCAAATGGATGTCAAGAGCGCTTTTTTAAATGGTTTTATAAAAGAAGAAGTTTTTTTAGCACAACCTCCAGGTTTCATGGATTTCAAAAACCCTGATCATGTTTTCAAGTTGAAGAAAGCCTTATACGGTTTAAAACAAGCCCCTCGTGCTTGTTATGATCGTCTAAGCTCTTTTCTACTTGACAATGACTTTTCTAAAGGTAAGGTTGACACTACATTGTTTATTAAGTCTTTTAATGGCAAACTTCTTTTAATTCAAATCTATGTTGATGATATTATATTTGGATCCACTGATGAATCTTTCTGTCAAGAATTTTCTAAGTGTATGCAGAATGAGTTTGAGATGAGCATGATGGGAGAGCTAAAATTCTTTCTCGGATTGCAAATCAAACAAACTAACAATGGGACATTCATAAATCAAGCCAAGTACACAAAAGATTTGCTAAAGAAGTTCGATCTGGACAATGTCAAACCTATTGGCACTCCAATGGCAACTTCAACAAAGCTTGATTCAGATGAACAAGGCAAGCCAGTCGACATACGTAAGTAACGAGGTATGATTGGTAGTTTACTTAATTTAACTGCTAGTCGTCCAGATATAGTGTTTAGTGTTTGCCTGTGTGCACGTTTTCAAGCTAACCCAAAGGAATCACATCTGTCCGCAGTTAAGCGTATCTTTCGATACCTTAAGGGCACTTCTTCTGTTGGCTTGTGGTATCCTAAAACTAAGTCCTTTGACCTTATTGGTTATTCGGATGCAGATTTTGCTGGATGCAAAGTTGATAGAAAAAGTACCAGCAGCACTTGTCATTTCTTGGGCAAGGCTTTAGTCTCATGGTTCAGTAAAAAGCAAAATTCTGTAGCCCTATCAACAACAGAGGCTGAATACATCGCCGCAGGACGTTGTTGTGCTCAGATTTTGTGGATAAAACAAACCCTAGAAGACTATGATTTATTTTACACACATATTCCCATTTTCTGTGATAACACGAGCACTATTAATTTGACTAAAAATCCAGTATGTCACTCTCGTACTAAACATATCGAGATTCGACATCACTTTCTTAGAGATCATCATCAAAATGGAGATATAGACCTTGTGTACATAGATACTGAAAATCAACTAGCTGACGTCTTCACTAAACCTCTAGCGGAAGATCGTTTCAATTATTTACGTCAAGAATTAGGAATTTTTGGACGTCAATAATATTAATTAATTTTGTTTTATGATTATATCTCAATACGCAAAAACTGTGTTAGAGACAAGGCAATAAAGAGTCTGTCTGTCACCACAACTACGGTTGAAGCGAAGCGGTACTTAAGAGTTTCCCGGTGAACTTCCGCCAGCTGGGACAGTACTCCTACAGCTAATCTGAGATAGTCGCTGTGTAACGACATTTAATTCATAAAATAATATTAATTATGTTAATTGAAGGCTAAAATTACTAATCTTTGAATTAAATACTTGAAATGAGCTGCTGGTCATCATACTGACGATGATGAGGATGATGATGAGGAGATGTGACTATATGATTTTGAGTGATATTTTATTGTACACTTGGAAATGCTCCGACATTCTAAGTTATTATCAGTACTTTTTTATTATTATCAGCACTTTTTAGTTTGCTTCAGTACTCTGTTATTTTTTTCATGGACATGATTATGCGTAGTTTATGGCATTCCAGTTTATTTTTAGCACTATGTTTCAGTTTCAGTTTATGATAGCACTATCTCTTTATATTGCTTCTTTCATTAAAACTGCCTGTGAAATAACTTACCTATGATACTATGCTTTTCTGTTCTGAGACAATACATGCCTGTGCTATTTCTCTAGTTTTATGCCTTATTTCTTTTATGTGTTTTCTCACTATTTGTTACTTATGCATTGATTGCGGGGGAGCCTTCTCTTTTGCAATTATTTTGCTAAGTGACAAATGGGAAGAAAATTAAAGATCTAATATTTTTTGAGATAATACAAGATATGAACAATTCTACTTTTTGATATTTTGAACAAGCTTAATGTTATATCATTCATAGTTTGTCAATTATCAAAATGGGGGAGATTGTTGGCCCATTGGTCATATGGTCAACCTGATTTTAATAACTGATCAAACTCTGTCTGGATATACGAAGCTAGTCGGGACATCTCGAATTCTTGGACATGATCAAGAATGGCTATCCACTGAATTCAAGACCGAAGATCTGTTCGCCTGTTCGAGTCTGTAATTCCTTATGCAATATATTTTTCATTTTATTTGAGTCTAGGAATATGTTGTACACCGAGTCGTACTGGCAAATAGGCTACCCTTAAATAAGTTCAAAATATTTTTAAAATGACCTCTCAAAAAGGTTTACAAAAAGGTTTTCAAAAAGGTTTTCAAAAATCACCAAAAAGCTTTTTAAAACCCTAACTAAACCCTGACAGAACTCGGGCCGAGTTCGGCCTGAGTTCGGCCAGAGTTCGGTTGGTAGCCGTTGTGATTTTGAATCCTTGTTACTTGGTCCTCCTGCAGTTGCGGATTTGACCGAGATTTTCTCAAAGAGTTCTGCCCGAATTCTGCCCGAATTCTGTCAGAAGTCTGTCTTTGGAACACCTATAAATAGAGAAGGATTTCGATCATTTCAACTCACTCATTCACTTTCAATCTTCTCTCTATCTAAAGCTTTCAGTCTTCCAAAAAGTTTTCTAGAGCTTTCAATTTCAGATCCCAAGCCAGTTACAATCCTCTAGTCGATTTGCCAGTGCGGTACGGTCTAGAAGTTTCTGAGAGATTATAATCAGAAGGCTTGATTGAAGAATACCTCTTCACATTTGAAGTTGGACGAGTTCTTCGTATCAAAGCTCGCGTTGTAGAAGTTGCAAGGACTTCGTAAGAAAACTTGCGGTTTTTCCAATAGTGGATTCAACTGGTAGCGAGAGTTCTACCGACTGGATTAGTCCTCAACAGAGGGATACCAGTATACATCGCTGTCTTTGCGTTTGCTCTCTTAACTTTGCCTTTACATTATTTTAGTTGTGATTAATATTCTGTGATTGTGCTGCTAACATTTTTTTAATTAGCATTATTCCGCTGCCAACTCTATTCACCCTCCTTCTAGAGTATTACACTTTACTATTTCGTTCCTACACGAAAGACACCATATTACAACTCTTTGCCTGGATCTTGCTTCTGGAAGGTTTCTTTTGACAAGATAAAGAGTTTGTCCAGTAACCCAAACCCACACGAGATTGGTTGTGCGAAAGACATAGAGAAAGAGGTACATGAGATCCTTTTTCAGTAATTCAGTCCGGAAGCCTTTTGTAGATCATATCCCATCTTTGTCATTAGTTTACGAGACTGTGTACTATGCAGATGGAAAGCTGGTTGATATTTGGCCTCTGGCTTTGACAATAGTCTCAGAAGGGGAGGAAGAAGAAGGATCTGCAGTAAAAGTGAAAGTGGCACTTAAAGGTGGAGGACAATGTTCTTCCAACGAAGTCATGTGACATGACTTGCATTTGGTTGCTTTCTTAGACTTTAAAGAAGGTGCTTCAAAGTCAACTACTAAATCAGGATGAATTCACATAATCTCCCCTTTATCAGTGGACAGAGGAACAAGACCATCAGTTCGTGTAGGTGGGAGATTAACAATCTCCAAAGTAGTTCTCGGGATGGGAATAACGCCGTCCGGCACAACTTGAGTAGGAAAATCACTAAACTGTAGAGAGAACGTTAGCTGTTATAGTCTTTTCATCTTGTTGAAGAGTAATTACACCAGTGTTAACCATCTCCTGGATCTTGCCTTTAAGTATACAGCATGCTCGAGTCGGATGTTCGATAAATTTGTGGTAAACACAATATTTAGGGTAGTCAGTTTTACCTACTTCATCTGGTTGTTTTGCTTCTGGCAGTTGAAGTTTATTGCTCTTGATCAGACAATCAAAGATACTCATAACATCATCTTCATCAAAAGAGTATTCTTCTTTCGGACGTGGTGCTCTCTGTGGTGGTGCCGTTGGAGTAGGTGCTAATTGACCTATGTTGACAGCTAGAGTTTCTTTGCCTTTGACATTGATAGCCAAAGTTTTTTTACGCATGCGGTTGTTCTGACGGCCACCGTTATTTGGTGTAGCATGTTCATCTTTGTCAAGATTAGGCATCTGAATACCTAATTGCTTGAACTTGTCAGCACTTTCTTCTGCCATTTTAGCATTCACTATGAATGAAGGCCAATCCTATAACTGTGTCGATCCAGTCCACATGCTGTTTATAGGCAACATGTTTGACTTGCAAGTGTCTATAGTCAATGTAACTCCTCTTCTCGGATTATCAAAATTATTTATATATTTTTAATTATTTTGTTTAAAGGTAATTTTTGTTGAAACTTTCTAAAAGATATTTTTGTTCTTGAATTCAGAAGCATTAATTTCTTTTAGTAATTTTCTTTATTCTTACTATTTGAATTATATATATCCACCAACCCTTACGCGTTAAGTCGATCTCTTGGTTCCCCTCCGTATATAATTATTTCATATCTCAACTTCCACAAATGAACCCCAAACCATAGATACCTATTTCTAACTATACAACAACCAACTAAGACCTTCCCAAACTATATATATACACCCACAAAACTAACCCATCTCTCCTATATACCAACTCTCTTTCGGATGTGCATGACCATATAAAAACTAATCTTTCATCATTATCATCATCTCTCCACCTCCTAGAAACTCTATATATAAACCTAAACCCTAAACTACCCCATCCCTCATGTCTTCCTGCCGAGAAGTCGTCATGGCTGCATCTCAACCGACACCGTCGGACCTCCACCACCACCACCAGTGGCTACGTCCGTACTCGCCATAGCCGGCGTCCACCCAACCGGCTTGACCACATTCCTGGAGCAGTGTCGAGACAACCTTGATCCTCCGCGGACACCGTCTCTCAGTCCAAGACTGCCACCGATCGGGCAGTCGCATTCGACACCGGGCCTCGCGGACCTGCCTCCGGCCGTCCCTGGGCCGCGCACGCGCGTGTGCACGTGTCCTCCGACAGAACTCGACCCAATCTCGAGGGCCACCCACGACGGCCAGACCTCGACCGTGCGACCGGGCTGCTGTGGCCGACACCTTGCCGTCCTAGCGAGCCAGAGTCCCGTCGCTGGAAAACACGCTCCGACCACAGCGACCCCGACGTAGCACTGCCCCAGCCTAGCCAGCACCGCCGTTAAAGGCCAGCGCCGACCTCCGCGTCCAACCGACTAGCAGCCCACCCGACGGAGCACCCTTGTCGCGCTTAGTTACCAGAGCAAGCCTCTCTCTGTGTTTAAAAAACACAGACGAGTTCTTTGTAGAGGAGTTCTTTGCAGAGGTTAGTTTCCATGCCTTTATTATATGGAAAAATTTGAGTGGCACCCCACATTTGTTACGCTTATTTAAGGTGCACCCCACATGATTACATTAATGCATAACACCCCCCACTTTGGACGGTTTCTGTCTAAAACTAACGGTCAACCCCGTTGACCAATTTTTTTGACGAAAATACCCCCCATCACCATCATCATCATCATCAACTCATCACCACCACCGTCCACCATCATCACCGCCCCCCCCCTCCCGCTCCGGCCCCCCCCCCCTCCCGCTCCGCCCCCTAGCCCCCACCGCCGCGCGCTGCTGCCGCCGCGCGCTGCTGCTGCCGCCGCCGTCGCCGCACGCTGCTGCTGCTGTCGCCGCCGCGCGCTGCTGCTAGGGGCGGAGCGGGAGGGGGGGCGGTGATGATGGTTGATGGTGGTGGTGGTGATGATGATGATGTTGGTGATGGTGGTGGTGGTGATGGCCGGGGGGTGGAGGGGGGCGGTGCGGCGAGGTCGGGGAGGGGGTGGGGGGAGAGCGGCGAGGTCGGGGAGGGAGGGGGGAGAGCGGCGACGCCGTGGAGGGGGCCGAGCACGGCGGGGGGCGGAGGACAGGCAGCCACGTGTGACGGGAAGGGGGGACACAAAAGGAGACAAGGGCATTTTCGTCAAAAAAAAAATTTGATCGTTAGTTTTAGACAGAAACTGTCCAAAGTGGGGGGTGTTATGCATTAATGTAATCATGTGGGGTGCACCTTAAATAAGCGTAACAAATGTGGGGTGCCACTCAAATTTTTCCTTATTATATTTAAGTATTTATTTCAAGTTACAGAATAAAAGCCATGGTAGGAAACAATGAACTAGGAGTCGGTCTATTAAATATTCCTTTAAACTGATGCTTCTTACGGCTTGTTCTCATATTGGTTGAACAACAAAAGTTTTGGTAATATTTTTATAGAATCCTCCACCAATTGTTAAATACAGCTATACCTTATGCATAAATTAAATTATTTACTTTAATGCGTGTGTGGGTACATGCCATGAATTGTGTGCACCATGCATATGGAAAGTCCATACACGTGGAGAAGGAAGCAAAACTTTATATATTTTTGTATAGGCCCTTGGTCTTCTAATTATTGCCAACTGACCCTTTTCTTTATTACCAATTAACTACAATTAAGAATAGTTAACCAATAACTATTATGACACACAGATCTTTATTGTTGAAATTAGTAAGTTATTCTCTAAACCCTTTAAACAATTTGGTATTTAGAATTTTAAGCCCATAATCAATATATATATAAATATATGAATATATGATTATATTAATTTAATATAAATTACTTCCAAGTTAAGATTACATATATTTATTATTTAAAGTATATATATATCTTGCTTTAAAGGAATAACATTGTTAAATTTTTATTATAACTGTATATATTTATTTGTTTGTTCAAATTGTAAGATAAATCAGAAGCATGTATTTATTTATATTCTTGAAGGAAGAAAAAGGGGAGATTAAAATAATTATTTGGGCTATGTAAATTAATAAGCTTATATTGGGATATATATAGCTATTATTAAACGAATTTGGGCTTGGGTGAAATGGTTTTAATTTGGGCCTTCATGAATACTAGTAATAGATATTTCATTAGTTTTGTTATATATATATATATATATATATATATATATATATATATATATATATATATATATATATGTTCTTTAAAATACCTTCAAAGAAAAGACTATCTACGCTATCCAGACAAAATATTATTATTAGTTTCTAAAAAGATTGATAATTTCTAAATACTTTATAAATAATTTATAAATAAATATATATTATTTTCTTATTAAGAATTACGTCTATAAATGACTTTCTCTTAGATTAATCTTAACTATGAACCGATCTAATCATATTCCTATTTCTTTGTCCGAAATCATGAACATCAACCCTAGCCAAATGGATAATTCTGGACTCAACGGTACCATCGGTTTCACCAGCAAAGGACCACATGCAAGTGCACTTTCTGATAGCTTTTCGATTCATAGTAGTTTATACAGTTCATGTTTATACATGTCTTGCTGCTTGTTGACACGTCCGTCACACGGAGTAGTCGGGAGGGGAAATATCTTAGTAGACATGTAAACATATCCAGAAATATCCTATGAGTCTATTCTTGAATAATAGCAGCTGCACACGACACGTGCAGGGTGCCGGATTTACCCCCTAGCCGTTCACATGTCGAAACGGATATTTCAAATCACATAAGTAGTTGTATTTTATTTATTTTTCGTGTCTTCTCCACCACTTGCCATGTCATCAGTACTTTCTAGTTTTTAACTCTCATATGTTATTTTTCAAGTCTTGTAAATTCTATTATGTTTTCGTATTGTCGTCGGTTTGTGTGCTTGTTTCATTCCTGACTGAAAACCAACATTTTTCTGGTTAGCCGTGGCTTCTTTAGCATTGGAAGATACGGGTGTACTTGCAGACAGAAACCTAGAAGTAAATAACAGTTGTATAATTTTCATTAATTGTGAGAACTTTGTATTTTTTTAATTATAAATATCGTAAATGTTGTAAGCAAATTTAGAAATGTGAATGAGCAATAAAGTTTATTTTGAGCATTTATTTCTTACGGGCTTGACAGTGTTCTACCGCCGACTCTGCGACGTAGGTTGGCTTGGACACGTCTCGTATCCGAAAAAGCGGGTGCGGGTTGTGACAGTCAAAGCATCTGGAGTTTCGAGAGGCATTTTGAGTGCCTTACGACGGAATCGTTCAATGAATCGTTCAGTTGATTTATTGTGTCGCTGTTTAATTTTAATGAGAGAAGACATGGTCATGTCGTATGTTCCCTCATAAAATCGTTCCAGCAACATTTGTTTGAATTCAGAGAAAGAGGTTATACAACCATCTGGCATGATAAGATTGTGGAGCAGTAGATTGATTTGATATGTTAGGAGGAGGTACTACATGATAAGTAGCACCACCAGCACCAGATTGACTTGGAATAGCCTGCATAGGTATGGAAGCGGTGTGAGAAGATTGCATCCCCAAACCAATGTTGACGGGAGCTGATGTCGTTACAGGTTCTTGGGTCGGAATTAGATTCGCGACCTGTAGAACCGTATGCTGTGTCATAATTACAGCATGCATATCTGTCATCATCTCAACCATGCTCTTCAAACTAGCCTCCAAAGCATCAATTCTCTACTTTTGACTGTTAGAACTGGAAGCATCTTGATCTTCTGTGATGATATAAGCAGTCACTTCTCTAGCTATTGAAGATGAGCTAGTAGAAAAGATGGTCCGTTCAGAACTTTCACTATGAGCATCAAAGTCATATAAGGAACTACCCCCAGAATAAGTGATAGGGATGTCCTTTTGACTGAAGGAATCTTGGTTGGAATCAGAAAGATTCCTTTGACCGATTATTTCTTGGTCAGAAGGAAGATTCCTTTGACCGATTTTTTCTTGGTCGAAAGAAAGATTCTTTTGACCGATTGTTTCTTGGTCGGAAGGAAGATTCCTTTGACCGATTGTGTCTCGACTTCTTGATCTGGTATATTGGTATACTCCTTCGCCAGATTCATGAATTCGATCTAAGTATTATTGATTGGGATTACGGGATGTATTACGTCTCGGGCACTTTCCACCCCCAGTGCTTCGAGATGTCATGTTGACAGAGGCATACAATATTTCATCTCCATCCAGTATCATCGGTTGAGGAACCTGAGAGTAATTCAGACGGTCGAAGATAGACCATTTAGCTGATTGACAATAGCATTTGATAACTACCTCATGGTGATAGCTACAGTGATGTTCTTGGGGTTGCATTGGATGAGACGGATTTGTGATCTTTCGCTTCTTTTTAAGAATTTCACGGAGATCGGTTACATCATCAAAATGAGAAAAAGTCGAAGGAACATATTCTTTAATAATGTTAGGAACATGATTCCTATTCTTGAGATGTCCCGTTCCTTGAGTGTACAAGGAAGTGCTGAGTTGATTAACGTAGGTAAAGGGGTTCTTGACTTCAGAAGTCTGTTTCTTGCGCAAGTTAGCCACTGGCGCAGGCTGTTTGCATTTTGCTGAAGTAGGCGTTGACTAGCGCATGTTGAGATAGGTGTGCAGGTCAGATAGATCTGCTACTTGTGTATCTGTCTGAGATACTAGCAGCTTACCCTGCTTGGATCTTGAGATGAGCAGGGTTGGAAGATCTATAGTTGCATTTTTCGAATTTGGCAGAATTCTTTTTTGTGTTGCGCAACCGGTTCTCATGTGTTTGCCCTGGCGCAACTGAGCTACAGAAAGTTCAGTTTGAGCAGAACTGACTTTCTTAGCAGAGTTTTGATTGTTTCTGTTTAGAGGAGTAGAGTTCCTGCCCAAAAGAGCTTTTACACTGACTGGCGCATAGGCGCCATCAGAGATACTTTCTACCGAGTCAAGAACTGGAGAAGAATTAGATAATGCCAAATGACGCTTTCCTTTATTCTGTGACGAGGTTGGAATAGGTGTATTCCTTGGAAAGTCCAAAGGGCATTTTCCTTTGTTCTGTCTAGCACTCTCGCTAGATAGGTTCTTCTCCAAGTTCAGAACTAGAGAAGATGGGGGAGTAGCCAAAAGGTATTTCCCTTTGTTCAGAGTCGAAGAAGCAGTAGGCGCAGGTTGCGCACGAATTCTGGTTGGCAGAGAAGGAATCTGCGCAAGTTGTGCAGGAGTTCTAGTTGGCAGAGAAAGAATCTACGCAAGTTGTGCATGAGCTTGGTGGGCCGAGAACCTGTCTGCGCAAGTTGTGCAGAAGCCATGGTTGGCCGAGAAGCTGTTTGCACAAGTTGCGCAAGAGCCTTGGTTGGCCGAGAAGCTGTCTGCGCAAGTTGTGCAGAAGCCATGGTTGGCCGAGAGACAGTCTGCACAAGCTGCACAGAAGCCTTGGATGGCATAGAGACAGTCTGCGCCAGTTGTGCAGGAGCCTTGGATGGCAGAGAAGACTTAGGAGTCCACACAGTGCGTGCTTTGCTCTTAGCAGCAATGACGGTACGCCTGGTACCCCCAGCACTGATCATAGCCTCGTAAGCGGTTTGGTCGACTTGAACGACCAAAGTCTTCTGCGTCTTGCCAATCGATGCGGTATCACATTGAGTTGTCACTTTCTCGTCAGAGGAGAAAGAAGTCCCCAGCAGAGTCGCCATTTTGTTTGAAAAAAACAAAACTTTGATTACAAACTAAGAAAGGAGTATAAGAGTACAATTGATTTTTGGGGAAGTACAACTGTAGAAATCTGATCAGAAGACGATCACTTTATCCCTTGGACGATGTGATATAGAAGACACGAGCCTCTGGAAGATGCAACAACACTTTGTCAGTAGATTATGATCATTAGTGATCCTTTAAAACTGATTTCAAACTCTATTTATAGAGTTTTAAAATAACTATTTTCTGAGTTGTGTGCACTTCGGGTTGCGCGCCTTCTATCCTGTTGTGCGAACGGTTACTTGAACTGCTGGGGATGCGTGGCATTGTTTGAGTGAGATGTGCGTGGTCGTAGGCAGTATAGTGGACACGTTCTTCGAGATTAGTGGCATGCGCGCCACATCATTCATCTTCTGAATAAAAGTTGATTAGGTGGCGCCAACCAGCTAGGTTGCACACAGGCACAACTCAACAACTGGCACCTTTGACTAAGTCTTTTGTACTGTTTTGATTAATTCGTGCGTCACTTGACAACATGTACGGGCCAGCTATCAACATTAATTACATGCTGACAAAATCTTCTCGAGCGCCGTATTGTGCAGGATTCGTATGGATTTTTTTTGACTATCGAGCTGTCAGTAATGATGGCAGTCGTTACAGCTTCTCGAGGATGCTTGCCATGTGGAGCTCGTACACCCTGGTTTAGGTGTAACCTGATACTGGCGTAACCCATTACGGGCGTAACCTAATGATTTGGTGCCACTTGATGATGGCATACTTTAATGAGCAGCGCCCCTTGATTTTTAACTTTTACAGGCCTAGGAGGGAAGCAAGGTAGTTAGGCAACGGTGATTCAAGGACTTGAGCAGGGCTAGCTACCCTTAGCTGTAAGGGCCTCGTCTTGCACCACCTACATATCCAAGATGGCTTGAATTGTCAGTGACCTTTCATATAGATAAGTTGGCGTGCTGAGCAGCAATCCGCATGCACGGTGTCGATCGAATATAAGAAAGTGCAAGCACAGCACGAATGGGATAAAGATGGTATGCACGATTGTAATACACATCTTAAGAAGCCTAAGATTTAGCTATAGCAAAGATACGTGCTTCGGCACGAGATGCGACGTCGAGTATTAAGTCGTTGGCATAGAGTGCATAAGTCAGACTTGAGTCATTTCGAGTTAAGTCAAGAAGGGCCGTAAGGCAAGTTTGGTTAAGTCATGCCAAGTTGTGAGACACGACCTCGATGTTGAAGCACGAACCAAGTCGATGACACGAATCATGTTGTTGCATCCCAAAGTATGGGCCATAAGGCAACTACGAGTCGGTATAGACAAGAATAAGGAAGTTATCAGTGCAATAGCATGGTGATGGTCTAGAGTCTCAAAATAGGCCAGGTGTCTGTGTCCTAAAAGATGATCCTAAGACAAGACTAGAAAGACAAACATAAAGGGATTATGTTGTATAAAGTAAATGAACGTGTCGATTTTGTAAGGGTGGGCGAGGAGCTCACTCCACTAGTACAGATGAGTACTGACACCCACATAGTATTTATGTGCAGGCACAGGTAGAAGCTTGTTGGCACGGAGCTCGCCTGGATGCGTCGAGGCACGGAGTTTCTTGGCGTTTCGAGGCGTGTGGCCGCTTGGAGTCAGAATTTATACGGGACATAATGTATGAACATCTCCTATCCGAAGCTTTCGCTGAACTACTCCAATTGTATTGAGAGATGAGAGAGAGCAGAGTGACTTATAATTTGAAAGAAGTGAGCTTGAGAGACAATATAAATCTTGGCCACGTGCCACATAGTAATCTTATTTCTATATCAATAAAGACTTTGATTTTGTTCAATGCTTGTGTTGCCTTTTTCATTCATTGTTTCTGCTTGAAACTTCTGTACGACAACCCCATCGTAAGCCACTATAATCGGTCGTTATGGAACTTGCCTTGCGTGAGCACAATCTAGGCTCATGCGGCATCATGCGTTAACGAGGACGATCGGTCCTACGGGACCGGGGCGTGACACTAGTGAGTTCCATTTACCCTTGAACTTGATGATGACATACTTTAAATGACTACTTGAGTTAAGTTAGCACTTGCTTTATGAGCATTGAGAATGTGTATTTCATACTTATACAAGAAGACCCTAGTAGATAGGACACCTAGTACCTACGTATTTGACAAGCAACTTAGCAACTACATGGACTTTAGTTATGACCATGTTTTTGATATATGATATATTGTACTTTTAGAGGACTTACAAATGTTATGTGACTAGTAGACTTGGTGATTACACACCTACTTGACACTTATTTGATTAACCTTAGTCAACCCACCTAGTTAGAATCTTGTTTGGTTTAGACTCTAATGACTAATGTCGTTGCGTATGTTGTACTCTTATGCATGTTTAGTAAACCGTATCATAGTGTCCGATCTGATATTATTATATATATAGGCTCTTGGTATCATAGTGTACCCTACAGTGTTTAGAGACTGTTTCCTTTTTCTTTATTGTTGTTATTTTGATTAGCATTGCATGATGTACAGACGTTGATACTTAGTATCCATTTTGTAGATGGGTACTGATGTCATAATGATGACACCGAGTATTGACATTAGACATTATGTGCATATTGACGTGTCCATTACATGATTGACCACAGGACACCGACACATTCATGATACGAGATTTACATGACTATTCGTAGTATTGACCTCGTACTAGCATTCTAGATTATTCTTCATTATTGTTATTGTTATCGATATGATTGTACAGACTTGACATTACTAGATTCTAGACATGGGGTTGAGGAGAACTTGAATACAATATCAGACCTATTGTCATGTGGCATGTTGTTTAGTGACCCTTTAGCTCTGTAGCAGAGTAGAGGATTCTAGACTTGGGACAATATCCTGCTGAGGTGCTTGTGATCCTTAGTAGAGAGGTCTGATATTCTAGAAAAGATTCTCATATACATATCACGTAGACCGGATATAGTAGATATCCTTAGATTATATTTTCATATATGTACCTTGGTATATATATTATGTACCTTGCTAGTCCCCTGAGGACCTGGTGATCTCTCCAGGTATTCGATTGGGTGGAGTTGGTTATTGATCATGACGGTTGCTATTTACTATTTCAGGTATCTTTTGTGGTTATATATTCATCTCTATTTATTTACATTATGCTTGTTAGCCTAGTATTTGTAGACTCAAGTTATTCTTTCAAGTCTATTCGGACAAATGTAGCATGGAGTGCACACTATATTATATCTTATTCATTCTTGTATTCTGTATTACTATGGATTGAGACTTAGAGATATTATTGATTAGTATAAATAGTTGGTCGTTACTCTATAGCTTATACATATTCGAGCTGGACTGCCACTCGATAAGTAGCTAGCATGTATATGCGTTTCTAGTCCTATATATTTTGGGATTGTGGTGTTACAGCCACCGTCAAAATTTCTTTTCTTAGTTCGGCTTGGTCAGGCACATATAGTCATCTTTGTAACCGCATTATCCCATCTTCGTCCTCCTTAAAGTCGGTTGTTTGCCAATGATTGTAAAAGAACAGAACAATTATCGGAGGACTGAACTTAGACTCACAATACAAACTCGCTCGTACAAAGAAAGCCTCGGGACAAAAACCTAGGTACAGCAGACTAAGTATGATTGTTTATTTTTGATTCTGGGAGGTGACGATAGAGGCTCGGGAAAGCGACGGCCGCTCTGCCTTACTCCTTGGACGATCAGTATGTAGCCTTGGCTCGGGGAAGATCTGCTTGGCGTTGACGAAGAAACGCTCTTCTTGCTCTCCTCGGATTGCTCTCCTGGCTTCTCTCTCTCTGTGATTATCAAGAAGAAAGGGGGAGCTCTCTCAGTGTAGATCTCTCTTTTCTTATTTTTTTATTCTTTTGTTGCCGACCTCTCTTCTCTCTCTCTTTTTTTTCAAGGGAATGATGCTGGCTATTTATAAGAGTGGGGAGTGATCATTAGGGTTTGCTAATGATTATCTGTTTGAAATGTCGGCGCTCCTTCATTCTATCTGAACCCTTGATCCCGATTACGGTGAATCTCGGCCATTAACGCGAATAGCATCGTATCTCATGAGCAATTAATACAAGCTGTTTTAAATCCTCGTGATTGATTATGCCAATGTCTGATTGTTCGCCACGTGTCCCATTAGCTTGATGATGAATGATATGTCCTGATCTCAGTAATTATGACGATGATGTTAAATATATTTATTGAGATTTGGTTAAATCTCTTATTGATCCCATGCCACGTGTCTTAATTGTGAGTCCTGTCAGAGCCGCATAGGATTGACTATCCTCGAACCGCAGAGAGATACTCTTTGTAAGCCGCATAGGACGATGCTTCATCGAGCCGCATATGTGTAATCTTTGTGAGCCGCATGAGCTGGTGTTGTATTGGGCCGCAGGGAATGTGTTCCCAGGGAGCCGCATGAGCTAGTGTTGTATTGGGCCGCAGGGAACGTGTTCCCAGGGAGCCGCATGAGCTAGCGTTGTATCGAACCGCATGGAACGGGTTCTCAGGGAGCCGCATATGACTGATTGCCACGTGGCAATCTGGGACTTCTGACGGATTTGGTCAGAGATTTTTTTCTTTTCCCGAGGAGTCAGTCATTATGGCAAGGCCATTATGAAACTTTATGTCAGGGCCGCCTCAGTGAATCGTGCTGGAACAATAAATGAGGCCACTCCTCAAACGACCAGCTGTAGGGAAAGATCACACATGGCGTCCATCGAGCCGCATATGCCTTGCTGAACCGCATACGCTCCCGAGCCGCATGCGATTGAGAGTCTTCTTTGAACCGCATAGGGCCGCTCCTGGGTGGGCCGCATAAGCTTCTTACTCAGAGCCGCATGAATCATTATTCTAATATTTTTCATGCTTCTACAGGACCCCCTTCAAAGTTTTCAATTTGTAAAAATTGGAATACTTTGAACAAGAAGCATGGCCCCGTTCATGCCGCATAGGATTTTCTGTCTGCCTGAGCTTCCTAGCCGCATAAGCGCCTTAGCCGCATAAATTCATCTGGCCGCATAAACTTGTTGCCACGTGTTTTGAACACGTGTGCAAATCTTTATTAAGTGCCTTTGATTTGATTTAACGCCGCCTTTTGGGGGAGGATCCCAAGAGTCGGTTTTGCCTTGACCGAAGTGTTTTGCCTTTATTCTTTGGGGGCGGTGCGTAATCCGAGGCATACTCCGAGACGTCTGTTCGTTTTGTGAGTCTCTTTTGCCTATAAATAGGAATCTTTAAGCCTCTTGGGGCTTTTCTTTACCTTCTCTCGTTGCTCTGAATCTCTATTTGCTGTCTTTGCTCTTCGTCTTTTAGCAACCGACAATGGCTCCCAAGAAGGCTGCAGCATCGAAGGCCGCCTCATCTTCTGCGGCAGCAAAGGGCAAGGAAGCCGCGTCTTCATCGACTGCGGCGGTGAACATGGCGGCTCCTCCGTTGACTGACGTACCCGCTTTTTACCCCGACGTCCACCCGCCTATCGCTGGTAAGGGTCCCTTAACATGAACTGCCATGGCTATGCCGCATATTTTATGCGCGAGCCTATATTCCAAAGCACACTGTGTGTCCGACTCATGCCTGGGCCGCATGGAGTATGACCCAGGTTTGAGGCGTATGGAAATGGTTGCGTAACTACTTCTTTAACAGGGCCGCATAAGCTCATCCTCGCTGGACTGCATAAGCTCATCCTTGCAGGGCCGCATAAACGTTTTCGAGCCGAACATACTCCTTTCGGACCGCATAAGTTCCTCCGTACTGAGTCGCATGAGTTCCCTTCGAACGGAACCGCATGAGTTTATTCGTACTGGACCGCATGGGCTCTTTTAAACTGAGCCGCATAGGCTCATTTGAACTGACCTGTATAAACCGAGCCGCACCTATGCTGAGCCGCATAAGCATCATGTGTTTTTGTCGTTTCAGCTATCATTTTGACCTTGTTTCTTTTGCCTTTCTTCAGTGACTCTGCCCGTGAATCCTGCTGGGGAACTTATGGTAGGCTCGCGTCAGTTTGCCTCGGGCGTTCATCGGGATAACTTAGTTCGTCAAGTGTCCGAACAGCTACTTGTTGATGAACCTTTGGAGCGACTAAATGCTATCAGGGTTCAATCCTTTCAGTTCCTTGTTGATATGATAAGCTCTGGGCAGTCTGACAGAAAGTATCTGAAATCGGTCTTCCTCTTTAGGGATGCGTTGGTTGTAGAAAACTTCCGAGTGTTGGATGTTTCGGAGAGTTGGGATTTTGACCTGGACGGGATGCCGATTCACATCCCTATTATGAAGCGCTATTTCCCTTTTGAGTGGTTCAATATGATCGTTCTGGATAGGCAGATGCCGGACACCCTCACTCCAACCAGACCGGAGATGTTTGTTGGTAATATCCGTTATAACAGAGCCACTGGGTCAGTGCGCGCAGTCAAAGATCCGTCCAGTCGGTCCGTGATAGGGTTAGTTCCGGGTACCTTCATCAACACCCCTGGTCCTAACTTTTCATTCTTCCAGGCTGATACCTTCCTGAGTCAGCTTGCTCGCAAAGGGTCCTATCCTATTGGTAGGTTGGTCCTGCCGAGCTGGGTACACCCCATTCCTCCGTGGGCTAATCTGTCCTTATGGATCCTACGAAAGTATGAAGAGTTTTTATGGGGAGTCAACCTTTATGAAGCTATACGGGGTACCAGCCACGGGTTGCCCGTTAATAAGCCACTGTTCATGGCCCTTTTGGAGATGTACAATCATCGAACGGGGACCTTTTTTACCCCTGTTGGAGAATTAGGGCTCGCTCTTCACGAGATGTATGCTGTCTCCAAGCTCTCCTGGGGGGATGAACCCTTCGAAGTGTATACGCCGACGAATAAGGAGCTCCAAGATTTGGATCAGCGATTCCCCGGTTTCGTCACCGTGTATCAAGAATTATTATGCCATCATAGCACCTGTCACCGGACGACTATCCCGAAAAATGATAGCTCGGAGGGCGACTCTCCCCATACTAAATCTTGGGTTGCATACCTTTTCAAATTTAGCGCGGCTGGCCGGGTTACTTCCCGAGATCGTTTAACTCCTAAAGAAGTGGAGGTCTTGATGTCGACTGCCAGGAGGTCGAAGTCTCAAAGTGACAGGTTCGGGAGCCAGATTGACTCCTTTAGCTACTTTCGTTATGGTACTCGGCGGTTGTCAGAGAAGGCACTCTTGGCCGGATTTTTAATGGTGTGGCTGCGCAATTGCGTGGTCTCAGGAGGGGCAGGCTCTATTGAGAGGATCAGTCGCCACTTCATTCTTCCTGCCGTGAAGTTGGCCTTTGGGGTCAGGCTGGCCCTCCTTTCTGCCATGGTGTGCAGTATTCAACATGGTCTTCGCGCCTTCTCGTCCAAGGTCATTGCTCGTGACGTGGCAATAGATTTTGAACGTGTAGAATTGCCTTACCATTACTTGCTGGGATGGCTATTACTGCATTATCAATCCTTGATGAGACCCGGGACGGGAGATGGCGTTACAGGTGATGACGCGTTTCTTTTCAAGTATCACCACCAGCCTTGGGAATGTAGTACCATGCCGGCGTGTCGGAGGATGCTGGCGAGGGTGGATGGGTACAATTTTTTCGTATCCGTTCCCCGTTTTACTGATCAAGAGGTGAAGAGTGTTCATGTTGATGGGGTCGGACCTCCTCATTTCTTGCCTGAAAAGATGCGTTTCTGGTTGCGCAATATTCGCCCGGCGCATCTAGTTTACCGGAATCGCACCACTGTGTATTTGGAGCCCTACTTGCCTAGTAGGTTTGCCCGTTAATTTGGGTATAGTCAGCTATTCCTCGGGCGCCCCAGTTCTCACCTGGGATTTGAAGGCAGCATTCTTGATGGTATCAGAGCATGGAGCTACTATGACACCTGTCATACTCGGACTAGCTTCTTGGTCCCTGCCGCAAATGTGATGGATGAAATCCTGCATATGGCTGCCCTGTATCATGTCACGGCGAATCCTCCTCCCCTCGATTTTGACTTGAGGGCTAGCTTCATTGTGGGCACTCGCCTAGCGGAGAAGGCTATGACGTCAAGAGCAAAGAAGAAAAGGACGAATAGGGTTCCTTCGCCCGATTTCGAATCCTTCGACACAATTGAGGAAGATAATGAGCGGGACGGCGAAGACTCCTTTACTTTGGGAGATGGGATAACGGCGGGTCAGCCTCCCGTTATGGCGGCTGAGATGGCGACGGAACAACCGTCGGCCGTATTTGACGAAGCAGTGGGCCCGTTATCGTCTGCGTCGGAGGAGGTACGGGTAGATCTATCGCCCGCCATGCCTGGTCCTTCACGTAAGCGAGGCAGGCATGAGTCTACCGGCGGAGAGGTAACTTTTTCTGTAAAGAGAGCGGTTGTCGGTCCCCGTAGGCTGCTTATTACGGAGAAGGGTGAGGGTGTAGACGATGTTCCGGAGGTAAGTCCAAGTCGGAGTTCTATCTTTGTTGTAGCTTTATTTCCTTTCGGGGATATAACTTGATCATTTTTTCTTTGTAGGTGTCTGACGAACCAGGCTCTCCTGAACCATCTGCTGCCTCAGTAGTTGATCCGGCCCTTGCCGCTTTGATTAGCGACATGTGTGTCGCGGTCCTCTCTGCGGGGGCTCTCTCAGCGGCGGCTAAGGACTCCCAAGCTGCTGAGGCCCCAGCCCGGGGTGACGAAAGTTTCCATGGGCCCGTCTCCGAGACTTCCAAACTTCAGCGAGATGACGCCATCCTCGGTGCATCCCCTCCCGAGGATGCAAGGGCGGATGAGTCTTTTATTCCTGACTCGGAGGCTGTTGGTGAAGAGGTTGTGATGGCTGTAGGCGAACCTCAGCCTCCATATTCCTCCACTGGTAAGCTGAGCCACATATTGACCACCGAGGGGGCTTATTTGCTCTATCAGCATATCCTTCGGGTCAAGTCGATTCATGGTTGCCTTGGCCGTGCAGGTCCTGACCCTTTATCTCCTGCCGCTGATGTTCTTGGGGAAGGCCCGGTCTACCATGATCAGGGGGAAAGGAGCGTTTCCTCCCCTTCGTCATCGCATGTTGAGGGACATCCTGCCAGCTCTGGGCAGATGGGGATGGAGTTGGTGCTGGCCCCGGCCTCGTCTTCGGCTGCTTATACGGCTCCGGAGATTGACTTCTCGACCTTGCCGTGCATCCAAATTCTGCGGGCCGTTGAAGAGAAATTGACCGATGTTCAAGCGTCCTTCCGTACGGAGTTGGTTTCTCTTGTGGCAGGAGCGGCAGATTCCGTCGCGTCTTCTTCCGTGCTACCAGCCACACTCCCGTTGACACCGGTTTCCTCGGAGGCTCTGAATGAGGTGACGCAGGATGTGGTCGACAGCTTCTATCGCTACTTAGGGAGGGGTGTAAACGCTGCCATGGAACGGGGGGGTCCCTTTTTCTCTGTCTCTACGGGGAGCTCGGGGCCAAATTGACACTCTGTAGGGTCTTTCTGGCGGGCTGGGGTTAGCAGCGCTCCTGGAGCCTAAGTTGACAGAGGCTGATCAGCTTGTGACCCAACTGCTGGCAGTGCGGCAGGCTGGCTTGCCCGCCGCGACTGAACGGGAGTGGAGCTTCCTGGTCGCTGCTAGGGACAGGATTAAGCTCGCTCAGGAAACTGCCGGACCGGCTGTGCAGGAGGACCTTGACAAGTTCTCCGTCTCTTATGATCGACTGGGTCGTCGGAATCAGGCTTGTAGAGCCCGGGAAGAATCTGCCTCTCGTGGAGTTGCTGATACGAAGGAGCGGATTCTCGCACTCCAGAAGGAGTTGGTCTTCTTAGAGTCAGAGCGGGAGGCTGCTCGTGCAGAACAAGAGTTGATTGCTCGAGAAGTCGAGAGGATTTCCCGATCCTCTGTCAACCTGGAGCGGGCCTTCAAGAAGTTTGAGGACAACTGGCGAGCCCATGCTTATCTGGAGGATGCGGCGGTGTTGAATCAGGAAGCGGAGCGCCGAGCCAGACAGAAGCTTGAGCGGTCGGTTGCCTTGATAAAGGACCGTCTTACGGCGTTATGTGTTCCAGAGCAGTAATCGGCTTTCTGTCTTCTTCTTTTTCTCTCTTTCTCTCTTTTTTTTCCTTTTTAATTTTTGCAAGGGGGTGTGATCCCTGCTGATGTAGCCCTTTGATTTTCGAATAAATGAGCATGTTTCAACTCATCTTTTCTTTCTTGCACTTGGGTGTTTATGGAATTTGGACTTGCTGGGGGATTTATTTGTGGACCTGTTATCCTAGGCGTACCTTGGTTTTAGGTACGGATGACAGTTTAGATAGGATGTCCGGGACAGCCACGGCAAAATGGTCATGGATGTTCTCGGTACTGGGGGAAGGAATGCCGTAGAGCAGCTGGGCTCCCGGGGCATGGTAAGATGGTGGATTTATGCTAAGAAGCTTAGCGAATGAATATTTGTGGACCTATTACCCTTGGCATACCCTAGCATAGGATGCGGATAATGGGGTAAAAGGGAACCGATCACATTTGCTCAGAGGTTATGATGACATGGCAAACATGAAGGTTTTATCGTGAAATCTTCCTGCTCAGCGGTAATGAGAACATGGCAGAAGAGACTTTACGGAAGCTATTTGTGGTCAACAGAGGATATTTGTGGTCAACAGAGGACATTTGTGGTCAACAGAGGACATTTGTGGTCAACAGGGGACATTTGTGGACCTATTATCCTTGTCGTACTCCGGTTGTGGGTACAGATAATAGGTTAAAAGAGGATCGACATACTTGCTCAAAGGTAATGTGGACATGGCAAATATGACGATTTCTTCGACGGAGCCTTCCCACTCAGAGGTAGTGAGGACATGGCAGGAGTGGGCTCAATGAAGATTGGGTACATAGAATGACTCAGAGGTAGGAGAACGTGGAAGTTCTATGCGAGGGGGTGGTTTGTTTTTGGTGGAAGTGAAGACGACTCAGAGGTAATGAGGACATGGTCGTTTCGGAAATTGGTGGATCGACTATCCTTTTTGTGCACTGGGAGTGCGGGTAGTGAATCCTGAGGGAGGATCTCTGCCAGGAAGAAAGCTCAGAGGTATAATCATACTTGACTTACTATCTGAAAGAGTGACCGAAATGTAAGTTCAGAGGCACCAGCTGGTACATAACTTGGTAATTTGGACTATTGAGGGAGTGAGAGTTCAGCGGCACCAGCGGGTGCATGGCTCGATAATCTGAAATAGGGTGGATGAGAGTTCAGTGGTACTAAAGGGGTACATGACTCGATAATCTGGAGAATGATGTTCAAACATAGTATTTCTTCAGGAACTTGCCGTTGACGGGCAACATGAGCAAATCTCCGTTCTGCTTAGCGAGGCGGTAGGCGCCGTTGGAGAACACGGTCTCGATGACAAATGGACCTTTCCATTTTGGCTGGAACTTACCGGTGGTCTTGTGAGTCATGACCATCGGCCTCCGGACTGCCAGAACAAGATCACCCACATGGAATGTTCTGATTTTAACTTTTTATTGAAGGCTCCTGAGATGCGTGCTTGGTATAGCTCGATCCTTTGCTGAGCTAGGAGGTGCTTTTCATCTAAAGCCTCCAACTCTTGTAGTCGTCGTCGGTAGTTATCGTCCGTCGTCAATTGATAAGTGAGGACGACGCGGAGTGAGGGGATCTGAGTCTCCAAAGGGAGGACTGCTTCACTCCCGTACACCAGAGAGAATGGTGTATTCCCGGTGGCTGTTCGAACCGTGGTGCGATAAGCCCATAAGCACTCGCCGAGTTTCTCGTTCCAGTCGCGTTTGTTGGAGGAGACGAACTTCTTGAGGAGCTTGATGATTGTTTTGTTGAATGCCTCTGCCAACCCGTTTGCTGCCGGATTGTACGGTGTCGAAGCGACATTCTGAATGCGGTGCTTATCGCAGAATCGGTAGAATGCATGGCTTATAAACTGTGGACCATTATCATAGATGATTCTTCGTGGTAGTCTGAAGCGGCAGATAATGTGATGCTTAAGGAAGCTGATTACGTTTGAAGTTTTAACTTCTGCGAGTGGGACAGCTTCCGCCCATTTGAAGAAATAATCAGTGATTGCAAGTATGAAGCGATGTCCTCGGGAGGAAGGTGGGGTGATTGGACCAATGATATCCATCCCCCATGCTTCGAATGTCCAGGATGCCACCGTTGGATGCAGAAACTCGGATGGTTGGTGAATGAAATCCGCGTGGACTTGGCAGGCCTTGCATTTTCTGGCATAATCTATCGCATCAGCCAACATCGTGGGCCAGTAGTAGCCCATCCGGCGAAGGCGATCTTACAGCTTAGGGCCTGGCTGATGGGCCCCGCAGACACCGTCATGAGCCTCTCGTATGGCTTCTTTGGCTTCTGCGTTCGACAAGCACCGAAGTAGTAATCCGTCGTAGGAGCGGCGATACAGCATTTTCGTCTCTGTATCGTAGAAGAATCTGAGAGAACGCCGTCTGATAGAAGTAGCCTCCTTCGGGTTCTCGGGCAGGATGTCGTAGACCACGAAGTCTATGAATGGTTGTCTCCAGTCTGGCGCTTCGTCGATCATCTGAGCAGAATAACTCGCCATGGCTTGAACGTTGTTCTTGGGGCAGACCAGCTCATGGCCGATTACATCGACCGAATGATGAGAGTGGTTTGGCACTGCTAGGGAAGCAGCCAGGCCTGCTAGGGCATCAGCTTCGATATTTTGGAGTCTGGGGACGTGCTCGATGAAGAATCCCTCGAATGATGAGATAATGTTGATCGTAATTTGATGGTAGGGGATCATGTCTTCATGGCGAACCTCGTATGAGCCCCTGATCTGATTGACGATTAGTTGGAAATCGCCGTATGCTTCAAGGTATTCTACCTCCAACTCTTTTGCAAGTTGGAGGCCAATGACCAGAGCGTTATATTCGGCCACATTGTTGGAGCAGGGTTCCGTGAGGGAGTAGGCGCGATTGATCACCAGCCCAGTAGGAGAAATTAATACCACTCCGACCCCGACGACGATGTTTCCATTGGGTCCGGTCCTTGAGGCGCCATCGAAGAACATTCGCCATATGTTATCGTGGGTGGCTGTATTCGAATCGGCGACCTCGTCTGGGATCTCTTCATAGATTCTGGATGACTCCGATCCTGGGTGGGCTGCCAAAAAGTCTGCTAAGGCTTGACCCTTAACAGCCTTTTGCGGGACGAAGATCATATGATAGGGGGACAGTAATATTACCCATGTGGCGAGGCGAGAGCTGAGGGCCCCTAGTTTAGTCATGAGGACTCTGAGGGGGTTGACTCGCGAGATCACATGTATGGTTTGTCCTGTGACATAGTGCCGCGTCTTTTGAATAGCGAATACCAGGGCGAGACACTCCTTCTCTACGGCGGTGTACCGATGTTCTGGCCCGATCATCATCCGGCTGAGGTAATATATGGCCTGCTCGTGGCCTGCATCGTTATTTTGTGCTAGCAGGGCACCAAGGGAGTGTTCCATTGCTCGTACGTAGAGCAGGAATGGTTTTCCGGGGACCGGGGCCACCAGGACTGGGGGATTCGACAAATATTCTTTGATGTCATCGAAAGCACGCTGGCATTCCTCATCCTATACGAATGAGACTCCCTTCTTCATGAGGTGTGTGAACGGTCGGCATCGCCCGAAGAGGTTGGAAATGAACCTCCTGATGTAAGCTAGCCTCCCTGAGTTCGCGGAGATTTTTCGGGGGACCCATCTCCATGATTGCCTTCGTCTTCTCAGGGTCTACATGGATGCCCCGTGCCGTGATGATGAAGCCTAAGAATTTTTCGCTGGATACGCCCAAGAATGATTTCGTAGGGTTCATCTTCAGGTTGTGGGCTCTCATCAGGTCGAATACCATTCTCAGGTCTTGCAGATGATCTTTCTTATGGCGACTCTTGACGGCGATGTCGTCGATATAGCATTCTACTGTTTTGCGTAAATGTTCTCGGAAAATGATACTCATGACCCGCTGATATGTAGCGCCAGCATTCTTCAGACCGAATGGCATGACTGTGTAGCAGTATGTACCAATCGACGTTCGGAATGATGTGTGCTTTTCGTCGTCGGGAGACATCTTGATTTGATTATACCCCGAGAATCCATCCATGAATGACATACGTTCGAAGCCGCATGTGTTGTCGATCATGATGTCTGTAATGGGAAGGGGAAATTCATCTTTGGGGCATGCCTCGTTCAGGTTGCGGAAGTCGATGCAGATTCGAATCTTCCCATTCTTCTTGAGGACGGGTACTATATTGGCGACCCAATCAGGATATTGCTCTTCACGAATGAAACCGCTGGCTATTAACTTGTTGACTTCAGCTTCGATCGCATCCATGACACCTGGGCAGAAGCGTCGTTGTTGCTGCTTGACTGGCTTTGCATCTGGCCGTATATTGAGTTTGTGGAGAGCGATGTCAGGATTTAACCCCGGCATGTCTTCATAGCTCCAGGCGAACACATCAATGTATTCTCTGACGAGTACTAACAGCGATTCTCGTTCTTCGTCAGTTAGGCTTTTACTGATAAAGATCGGTTTTGGAGAAGATTCGCTGCCGAGATCCACTTGTATGACCTCATCTTCGGTAGGAGGTTCTCTCAGTTCGAACCGCTTTTCCCATTGTACGTCTAATTGCTGGGCCCATGGTTCTAGCTCAAGGATTTCGGGGATGTCTTCGTCTTCCTCGTAAGCGTCGGTGAATGCCATGTTGACTGACATGACTTGTCTGAACACATCTCCGATGCTGGTATCTGAGTCGTAAGTCGGTGATCCGGTTGAATGTGACTGCCAGTCGCATTCTTCATCTGAGCTTTCAGGGGTCGTAGTAGGCGTTACATACCCTAAATCGCATCGGGTTTTGTTATAGTAGTTCCGTGGTTTGCCCGCCGGGGCTGGCGTCTTCAAAGGTAATCGTCGTCCAGTGCCGTAGTTCAGTCCTGGCGTTGTCTCTAGATCATACCCCTGTTTCTGCATGAGATATTTGGATTGAGGGCTACAGAGATACAGAGGCAGTCTTTCGGCATCTGACCCGAAGTCGACTTCTTCCATAGCGGGGGGATGTGGGTTGTTCGTCCGGCCGAAGATGATCGGGTGGTCCCCTCCCTTGACTATTCGGTAAGTGTCTTCTACTGGAGTAAGTCGGATGGCGGTGTACACGTTTGTCACCTGTGTATGTAGGTGAGTGCCTATACCGTGTTCCATAGCATATATTGTACATAGCTTATTGAGCTCGGTGTAGTTCAAAGATAACCCTTTATTGATGAAGTAAGGTATCTTTTCTAGAGGGATTACATCATCTGCGGAAGGGGTATCGGAGTGGGCGGCCACATACTTGGCCAATTTTGGTTCTTCTTCGGCCACCCCCTGTATAAATGAAGACTGAGAGGATGACCTAGTCAGCTTGATCTTCAGAGGCTCAACTGGCGGAGCAGATCGTAGAGTTGTTGGTAAACTAGCAACCCCCAGTTTGGTACTTGATGTGAGGCGAGGGGTGGCTGGTTCGCTAGAAGTGTCAGACCTCGCATCGGGGTGAAGAATCTTCTTGGAAAGGCGTATTGTGAGCGGTCTGTCGGAGGGATTGGGCTTCTCCGTTTGGAGCTGACCGACTCTCGGTAGTCTGATGGTAAGTGGCCCTGTTATGGGTCTCGGCGCTTGGCCGGACCTTGGCAGCCGGATTCTCATTTGTTCTTCTTGTGCGGAGAGACTGATTGCGTCCTTACGCAGAGTGGCCGTAAGGGGTGCGGAATTGCCCGGTTTGCGAGCCTGAAGGTGGATCGTTAGAGGTTCTTCTGATCCTGTAGCCGTCTTGTTGTGAGCTTGCACATCTTCTTCGACCAGATGCTTCTTTGATTTTTCGTACAGACAGGAGTCTGAGTAATAAGATTCGACCCCCTTGAAGGGATCGATATCGGCAAACTCTGTCCTCACGAAGCCGTGCTTATCGACATATTTGAAGCACTGGTGTAGCGTGGAAGGCACGATCATGTAATCATGTATCCAAGGCCGCCCCAGAAGGATATTGTAAGAAGTGTCCGCATCTATGACATAACAGGTGACTTCTGATTGGAGATCGCCGATCTGACACTTTAAACGGATCTTTCCTATTGGGTAGCTCCTGCCCGAATTGAAACCGCTAATGGCGGTGCTTGTAGGTGTCAGGCGATGCATCGGAATGCGAAGATGATGTAGCAGACCCTTCGGAATGATGCTTATAGAGGACCCAGGATCAATGTGCATTCGGTCCACCTTTACGTCGCCGATGTATCCAGTGTAGTATAGCGGGCGATCATACAGGTTAGTTTTGATGAGCATATCTTGCGGAGAGAAGACGATATTGGGCATTGCTCCCGTACACGCACTATCTTCTTCCGCCGAGGCAGTGCGGCAGGATCTTTTTTACTTTTCTTTTTAGAAGGTGGAGAGGGCTGAGTTACCTCGTGGACTAGGTCCGGATGGACCCATATGATTTTCCCTCGTGATGTGGTGAGGGGTACTAGACCAGCGGCTTGATCGCGAGCAGGCGGCAGATTAGCAATCTCCATTGTTGCCAGAGGGATGGGTATAACCCCATCCTGAGTCTCTGTTGGAGGGAAGCTGCCGAATTGTACGGACACCATGTTGGCTGCCACGATTACCTCTTCGAAATCGATGGCCAGGGCATTCGAATCGATAAGGTTTTGGATATACCGTTTCAGTTGGTAGCAGTCGTGTGTAGCATGGTGGACGTAGCGATGGTAATGGCAGAACTTTGGGTTCTCCAGATCAGCCGGCCGAGGCTCCCGTCTTGGTGGAGGAAGCTGAATCCTATCTCCTTGTATAAGCATGTCCAAGATAGGCTTGACGTGGCCGTCTTCAAAGGAATAAGTGATTTGAGGCCATTGTTTGTCTGCTGGCTGTGGCTCGGGCTTCTGGGCTGTATCGGTCACCATAGCCTGCTTGCCTTTGTTGTCCCGGTTGTTGGAGGGGCTACCCCTATTGTCGTTGCTGGTGTTAGGACGCTTGCTCTTGTTCTCTCCCTCCGAGATATGCAACCCCAGTTGGCGAGCCTTCTTCAATCGTTCTTCAGCACTTGTAGCACTGATGATAAAAGCCTTCCAGTCCTTGAACTGACTTTCGCCCATCCAGAGACTAATTGTTGGAAGTAGTCTCTTTTGGCAAATTTCAATCAAAAAAGAGTCCGGGTTGCCAGATGGTAACTTCATTGCGGTTTGACAAAACCGCTCAATGTAATTTCTCGTCAGTTCTTTCTCTCCTTGAACGACGTCCATGAGGGTAGACATCGTCACGTCCTGTCCTACCTCATAGAACCTCTCCAAGAACAAGCGTTTGAAGCCAGCGAAGGAGTGGATGCAATTGTCTGACAGGTTGCGGTACCAATCGAAGGCGACTCCTTCCAATGCCCCAATGAATAACCGCGTGAGGATAGCATCATCATGGGGCAGATGGTCGGTAGTGACCTCAAAGTAAGTGATGTATCGACTTGCTGAAGTCTTGCCATCATATGGGTTGATATTGAACGGCTTATTTCTTGGTGGAAAGGGAACATCCCTCCATTCAGCAGGGTTGTCGTATTCTGAGGTCTTGAGAGTTTTTTCGGGCGTGGAACATTGCTCGGAGCTCCTGAACCTCTCTTCTTACTTCTCGGGCCTCATCTGTCGCGGTAGGGACCGTTATCTCGGGAGGATTATTGCCCTGGTTTGGCGCCGCTGAATTTGAATCTACATTGATTGCGGGACCCGTGCTTGTCTGGCCAGGTGTCACTCCCTGCAGAGTAGGAAGTGCCACTTTGATCTCGTCTACAGACTTGACCAAGGCATGCAATATGGCCTCCAACGTGTCGATGCGCTGGCGATCGCTGGAACCGCCTTGATTGCTGTCTGTCATGAATACCGTCTTCACATGAGGAGTGACGGAGGGAGTGGTGGAGGATGTACCCTCCGAGTCGTACCCATGCGTCGAAAAATCATCTGGATATGTGGGGATGTTCTCTTCAGGTTCGGACTCGGAAGGAACACTACCTCCAGCTTCGGAGCTTGCTTCGTCTCGAGAATCATGGATGTCCTCGGGGACATCAGCATCTGTTGTACCCGATGGGAGGGTTATTTCTCGGGGTTCGTCTCCTTGAAACGTTGGATAATTGTGGACGTTCGGAGGAGTACTACCCCCAGCTCCTACGACCCCCAGGGTCGGGGACGATGAGTCTCCTGTTGCAGCAGATTTTGTCTTCGAACGGGTGTGTTGGTATACTCCGGTGGAGGGCAACCGTTTAGCCGACAATTTCTTAGCTGTAGTGGCTGATATCTTTGGACTGGAGATGCTTGTCTTCTTCCCTCTTCCCTCGACGAGGACCTTCTGAACGGAATTGCAGGAGACAACAGGAGGTGCCTCATCTTCTGAGTTCGGGTGCTGTAGTCTGTGGAAGACGGACGGACGATCTTCCGTCACTGTCGTGTTGTTGCAGCAGCAGTTGACGATGATCTGGGTGCAGTGACGTCTATGTGAGGTTTCTTTGCACGCCGAGGCCCCTTCTCTTTCCTTGCGCTTGTGGAGGATCGCCTCACGCAGGTCAGAGGAACCACTCTGTCCGTTCGCCGCCGGGGATTGGACTTGAGCAGTTCTGTACAACTTCCCATCAGAGGCCCGTGTGATAATCAGCGGGACGCCCTGATAGTCAGAGGTTGGGGCAGCTGTCTGGGCTTGATGAGCCCGCGCTGCCCTAGACTTCTTCTTTCTAACACTCGTGGGTGCATAATAGGAAGAGTCCAAGTTGAACATCACAGAGTCTGGCTTATCATCCAGAGAGTCATCAGGGTTCGGACCGTACGAGAGACGGTCGAAAACTGATCGAGAGAAGCATGGAGCAGATGCTATGCAGCTGGGAGCGGAAATCGTGTAGGCTGTCTGCATGCGGTTGTCTCCTGTCGTCGGACGAGTTCTTATACGGCTAGGGGTCACGACCGTACAGGCTGGCCGCATGCGGTTGGCATCTGTGGCCGCATGGGTTTTCTGCAAACGATTGACTTTACTGGCCGCATGAGTCTCATCCATGCTGTCGGGAACTGTAGTCGCATAAGTTATGCGGCTGACAGAAGTAGCCGCATGAGTTTTCTTCATGTGGTTGGCGGATGTAGCCGCACGGGCTTTCTCCTTGCGGCTAATACTCTTCTGTGGTTCGGTCCGCGTAGAGTCCCTCTTTGTCCCTGCAAGTCCAGCATCATAATGTTTTCTTCTGCCGGACTTGGGGACAGCAGAGTTGTCTACGATCTGAAGTAGGACCGCAGGAGAATCCTTCTCGCCGTCTTGAGCAGCAGAGGGCATCCCATCGAGGGCTTGAGGAGGAGCAAATAACTTCGGTCTCCATTCTTTGCGAGCCTTCGTGGTGCGGGTGCGCTTCTGGGCCGGGCCAGCGCTGCCTTCAGAGAGCATCTCTTCGAACGCCTGTTGGTCGAAGCGGACGACCATCTTCTTTTGTGTGGAGCCAAGTTTGGCTGCATCTGATTGCGTCACCAACTCCTCAGCCGTGGAGAAGTTAGTCCCCAGCAGAGTCGCCATCGTGTTTGCCATTGATTGTAAAAGAATAGAACAATTATCGGAGGACTGAACTTAGACTCACAATACAAACTCGCTCGTACAAAGAAAGCCTAGGGACGAAAACCTAGGTACAGCAGACTAAGTACGATTGTTTATTTTTGATTCTGGGGGGTGACGATATAGGCTCGGGAAAGCGACGGCCGCTCTGCCTTACTCCTTGGACAATCAGTATGTAGCATTGGCTCGGGAAAGATCTGCTTGGCGTTGACGAAGAAACGCTCTTCTTGCTCTCCTCGGATTGCTCTCCTGACTTCTCTCTCTCTGTGATTATCAAGAAGAAAGGGGGAGCTCTCTCTGTGTAGATCTCTCTCTTCTTATTTTTTTTATTCTTTTGTTGCCGACCTCTCCTCTCTCTCTCTCTTTTTTTCAAGGGAATGATGCTGGCTATTTATAAGAGTGGGGGTGATCATTAGGGTTTGCTAATGATTATCTGTTTGAAATGTCGGCGCTCCTTCATTCTATCTGAACCCTTGATCCTGATTACGGTGAATCTCGGCCATTAACGCGGATAGCATCGTATCTCATGAGCAATTAATGCTAGCTGTTTTAAATCCTCGTGATTGATTATGCCAATGTCTGATTGCTCGCCACGTGTCCCATTAGCTTGATGATGAATGATATGCCCTGATCTCAGTAATTGTGACGATGATGTCAAATATATTTGTTGAGATTCGGTTAAATCTCTTATTGATCCCATGCCACGTGTCTTAATTGTGAGTCCTGTCAGAGCCGCATAGGATTGACTATCCTCAAACCGCAGAGAGATACTCTTTGTAAGCCGCATAGGACGATGCTTCATCGAGCCGCATATGCGTAATCTTTGTGAGCCGCATGAGCTGGTGTTGTATTGGGCCGCAGGGAATGTGTTCCCAGGGAGCCGTATGAGCTAGTGTTGTATTGGGCCGCAGGGAACGTGTTCCCAGGGAGCCGCATGAGCTAGCGTTGTATCGAACCGCATGGAACGGGTTCTCAGGGAGCCGCATATGACTGATTGCCACGTGGCAATCTGGGACTTCTGACGGATTTGGTCAGAGATTTTCTTCTTTTCCTGAGGAGTCAGTCATTATGGCAAGGCCATTATGAAACTTTATGTCAGGGCCGCCTCAGTGAATCGTGCTGGAACAATAAATGAGGCCACTCCTCAAACGACCAGCTGTAGGGAAAGATCACACATGGCGTCCATCGAGCCGCATATGCCTTGCTGAACCGCATACGCACCCGAGCCGCATGCGATTGAGAGTCTTCTTTGAACCGCATAGGGCCGCTCCTGGGTGGGCCGCATAAGCTTCTTACTCAGAGCCGCATGGATCATTATTCTAGTATTTTCCATGCTTCTACATCGGTCATCTTTTCTGTTGAAATCAGCTCATTCATCTTATTCAAGAATGGATCGTCCTTCTGTATGGTCTTTATATTGTCGTATAAGCTTAACTGAAGGTGCAATCGAGACAACTACGCCCCTCGATATCAAATTCGGAGTTCGACCCATTACTTCTAAGTCTTGTCGTATCCTGTTGTTTATGTCCATTGATCCGACAAACTTTCAGCTTAGAGCATCTGTTGTGACGTTACCCTTGTCCAGCATATACTCAATCTATAGCTTATAGTATTTTATGAGTTCGAGTCAATCCATTACCTCAAGTTTAATACCCGTTTGGTGTTCTGGATCTTGTGATCTGTGTAGATTCGGCAAGCGACACCATAGAGGAAGTATCGCCAAAGTTTCAATACGAACACGCCGTCAATTTTAGGTCATGCGTCGGATAGTTCTTCTCATGCTTCTTCAACTGCCTCGAAGCATTGAAGATTACATTGTCCTTTTGCATGAGCACGCACCCTAAACTGGTTCCTGATGCATCGTTGAAGATTTGAAACCCTTTTGTCCCGTCTAGAAGCACAAGGATTGGTACTGAGATGAGTCGTTGCTTTAACTCCTGAAAACTAGTTTCACAATCATTGTTCCACTTGAATGCGAGTCGTTTCTGGGAGAGATGAGTCAGAGGCGATGCCAACTTGGAAAATTCTCTCACGAATCTTTGATAATAGACCTCCAAGTCGAAAAAACATCGAATATTGTCGGCCAAGGTGGGTCATTTCTAATCTACCACTGCCTCAATCTTCTTAGGATCGACTGCAACACCTTCTACAGAAATAACGTGCCCAAGAAACGTCACGCTACTCATACAGAATTCTCATTTACTCAACTTGGTATATAATTGATGTCTGTATTGAGACTGCAGCACCGTCTTTAAGTACTCCGCGTGCTTTTCTCGATCCTTTGAACAAATGAGAATATCGTCAATGAACACGACCAAAAAATTATCTATGAAAGGACAAAATAATCGGTTTATCATATCCATGAAGGCGGCGAGGGTGTTTGTCGAATCGAACGGTATGACTAGGAATTCATAGTGACTGTCTTGAGTATGAAAGGCTGATATTGGGACGTCTTCGGGTTTGATCTTCAACTGGTGATAGCCTGAACGAAGATCAATATTCAAAAATACTACGACTCCTTGGAGTTGATCTAACATATCTTCGATCCTCGATAACGGGTACTTGTTCCGTACAATGGCTTTATTGAGTTCTCGATAATCTATGCATAGTCGCATCGATGTATCCTTCTTCTTTACGAACAGTACTGGGTACTTGTTCCGTAGAATAGCTTTATTGAGTTTTTGATAATCAATCGATAGTCGCATCGATCCATACTTCTTATTTATGAACAATATTAGGGCTCCCCACGAAGAGACGCTAGAGCGAATATATCTGCGGTCTCGTAACTGTTCTAGTTGTACCTTTAATTCTTTCAGCTCTGCTGGCGCCATGCAGTAGGGTGCCTTTGATATCAGTCAAATATTTCGAAAGGTGTTGATATTGAATTATATCTCACGATCTGGTGGCATCCCAAGCAACTCGTCTGGAAGCATATTGGTGAAATCTGCCATAACTTCAGTCTGTACTGTGTCTGTAATATCCTTCTTTGTGTCTCGAATAGATACCAAGTACCATTTGCAGCTGGAATGCAACATACGCCTTGTCGAAATTACCAATACCTCCATGGCCATCTTCAATGCCGTGCCACACAAATATGAGAAATTTGTTTCACCAGGAAGAAGAAACACAACTCTCTTCTCCACACATTCGATGATTGCATGGAATGCACCCAACCAATCTATGCCCAGGAGTATGTCGTACTCCTTGATGTCCAGGACTATGACATCCATGGATAGCTTTCTCCTTCCGATGAAGATGTAACGTCATATAAATCTAACTAACATGCATGTCTACTCCAGATGGAGTGTCAACGCTAATGTTCATATCTATTGGTTGAGTAGTTAAATTACTCTCTTCAACAAATCAACAGATATGAAGCTATGTGTAGCACCTGAATTAAATAGTACTCGAGCAAGTATAATTTTTATAGAGTAATATACATTTTACAACAGTGTTAGACGCAAAGGTTTTATCTCGAGTCAAGGTAAAGACTCTACCTTGCGCCCCATGGCATTGACTGTGGGTTCACTGGCACCGCATTTGCGCCTCATGCCCATAGGGCTCTATTCTATATTGAACTAATCTGGTACAACTACTTAAGAAAGTAGTAGTAATACTGATTTAATTTCTAAGTTATCTCATGCTAAGAGTAAAAATAAAAATGATTTTTCCTCAAAACTTAAGAATTATTCTTGTATTTAAACTCCTATGATAAAGATTACCATGTTTCTGGATCATATTTTTAATTTTTTTAATTTTGGGAAAGGCACAATTTTTTATTATCCTATACATTATACTTTAGCATGTCATATTCTAATGGCCCATGTATCCACGGTAGCATCAAAATCTGGTTTCGGTGCAAGTTCAAGAATGGTAAGTAAGAATAGAAGCATGATGCTACAAGATATTTTGGAAGTTTGTGTTTGTGGTCAAAGATTGTATTTGTGCGAAAAATTGAACTCAATACTTAAGAGATAAACATACTGACATCACTGAACTGGACTTTCGATCTCTTACTATGGACGACCCTACCAGAGCTAAAAAATGAAGCTAGAAGTCTTGTAAAGTTAGATTAATTTCTCTGTAAATTTAAGATTGGAAGATAATGAACACGGCAACAAAAATTCAAAAAAAAACTGGAGATGAATACCAAAGACTGAAGATTAAATTGAATATAAAATATGTACTTTCACACTTTCAGCTTTTCAAAAAACTAGAAATGTCATACTAAATTTCTCAAATAAAGTTAAATGAATAAAGTTTGTTTATTTACATTTTTGTATCAGTCCAAAGTCTTCTTTATTTATAATTTTTTTTATAAACCCAAAGGGCTTGGGCCATAAGCTAAATCCTATTTATTTTTAAAATTTTGGGTCAACTCGAACTAGTCAGAATCCTTCCTGGTTTAGTCTGCTCTGAATTTTTTCAGGTATTGTATTATGTCGGGTTTGGATTATGAAATTTTGGTCTGGACCGATCTTCCTATCCAGGCTGGCCTGGTCCATGCCTGATCAAACTTTGTCAAAATTGGGTCTGGGCTGGCCCAATACACAACTTGACATCTAAGATGGTGCCTGACAAGATTAGTATAGACTTGTGACAGGTCGATTGGTCTGAAAAGAGAAAGTTCCATGATAAATTGTCTGGCATCCCTTTCCTTCTACGCAAGCTTCTCAGCAAAAAATCAACTGGTATTTACCCGTAACACACGGAGGCTTTATTACATACCATTACTCTCAAACAAGATATACATGTAAGGAAAAAAAAGGAATAGAAAGGATAAAAACAATTATATATCCCAGTCATGTACAGAGGAATAGAGGCAAGGAGGATCAATTTTTGCAAGGGTCAGGCGTAACGTTGACCTTTGAAATGCCCTTTACATTAACACACTTTGAGGTTGCATTGGCATGCTGCAGCAACCTATTGCCAATGTACTCCAGTTTGACATCATTGAGCACCACACCTTCGCACGGTAGTGACCCACTGCACACCAACTTGATTGCATGGTCCGAACTGTAGGTACCACGAATCCTTTGGAAGGTTATATCACTAATTTTGACACGGGAAGGATCCTATACAAAGTACAAATTAAGAAACGGATCGATCAATAACCAAAACTAAAAATTTAATTTTGATTAATGTTTAATTTTTCTTCTTACCGATTCAGGACAAGCTGCATAGGGACAATACTCTTGATCGATGATGATCGGGTTGGAGACGTTGTTCATGACAATGTCCTCAAAGGTGAACCCATTGACCTTCATGTTAGAGGATGCGGTAGAAGGCTTAGATTGCCATGTCTTGATCCTTACGCCATTGTCTGTTCCGATTAGGGTGCAGTTTCTCACTGTGAAGCCAATAACGTCCCCCTCGCCAGGATTCTTGCCAAGGCTGCCGACACTGATCCCGTGGCCAGGACCACAGTTCACGCCAGAAACAGTCAGGTTGGTCGTCATGTCTCCGACGGATACACAGTCGTCACCCGTTCCGATGGTAGAGTCCATGATGCTGACACCACTGCTTCTTGCTACGTGGATTCCGTCTGTATTGGGGCTATCAGCGGGTGCGTCGATTGTGATCGAACGGATTTCAACGTTATTGCAGGCGAAGATGTGCATGTGGAAGAATTTGCTGTTGACGGAGGATATGCCACTAATTGTTGCATTGTTGACAAAGCTAAGTACCAAACTCTACAAAAAGAATTCAGGAAAGAAAAGATTAAGGGTGGGTTCACGTGTTAATTAGTCAATACAATATATTTGGATTGGCGGATGTATCGATGGATGGGTAAATTAATGAAGTTAACTCACAATTGGGAGGGTCTTGCAATGCCACTTCTTCGGACATTGGTTGTGAGGCCATGCCACAGCTCCTTGCCCATCGATCTTCCCTTTGCCTACGATGGTTAGCTCGTCTACATATTGGACATCGATCCAATTTGTATTATATAGATTGTGATTGGGTTGAGCTAGTAGGTTTCCATCCAAATTGATTGTCATCTTCCCTTTGCAGGGTCCTTTGAACATCAAGGGCCCTACCAAGTAATCTCCCGATGGGATCTGGATTGTTTGCAGTCCTCCGGCAGCGCAGGCCTCGTTCCATACTTGTTGCACAGCCTGTACATAATGTTTATCAAGACATAATTAGCTAGGTAACATGCATTTATTTCAAACTAATAACAATGGCAGGAAGGAATTTTTATAATATTATTTATAATAAATTTTAAGCGGAGCTAATCAAAATCGAGCACTCCGCCCACAAATTAATGTTAAAACTTAGTTACATTATTGCAATAAAATTGCTTCTATATAACACTAGTCAGCTAATTATATCACTCACCTTAGTGCTGTCCGTTTTGCCATCAGCGACAGCACCATATTGCTTAATGTTAAGGGGTCCTCCGGTTGAGTTAGCCGTGATGGTAGCACAAGCAAATAAGAGAAATGCAATACAAAATCTTATGAAATTGGAATGGTCATTTGATACCATTTTTTTATTTTTTTTTATTAAACTTTTTTGTGTAAAAGATTGTTATCTTCTTTGGTTACTTAAACGAGAGAAGTATATATATAGAAACGTATTGCTATTTGTGTCCACGAATTTCCTAACCTACTTTTAGGTGGTTTAACAAATTTTAATGTGTTTTAGGTGGTTTACCATGTTTAGTGTAGAAAAGAATGGTAGGATGGAATTCTCTCGTTTCTTTTAGAATTCAAAGATATTCTTCTCTAACCACCAACCTCTTATTTATACTAATTTTTAATCCCTCCCATTTAAATAGATAATAATAATAATAATAGTTGTTGAATAGTGGATTACCTATTTTTATTTTATATATTCAATATTTTTATGTAATTTTCTTTTCTATCTAGGTTTAGTGATAACAATTTAATGATATCACTTTAAATCATTTGTAATTCTATAAATGTTCGGCTAAGAATCCTAATAAATTTATCCATTCTAGTCGAAATATGGCCTCCAGTTTCAACAACAACAACAACAACAACAACAACAACTAATAATAATAATAATAATAATAATAATAATAATAAATAATAAATAATATATAATAATAATAATATATAATATATAATATATAATATATAATATATAATATATAATAATATAATAATAATAATAATAATAATATAATAGTATTAGTAATAATAATAATAAAAATATATAATAATAATAATAGTTATTATAATGATAATAATATTTTTCTTATTGTTGTAGTTTACTTTTTATTAAGTTTATTATCAATACCTTGCCAGATGCAAAGAAGAGTTTGAGATAGAAAATATAAACCGAGTAGAAACTTATAAAAACTCACAAAGAATAGTATCAGTTAGCTTACCTATATACAACCTCCATCAACTCCTCTTTTGTTATCTTTTATTGTATCTTCATAACTGTCAACAACACTGCCTTCAAGCACATCATCCATGCTTTTTTATCTGCAGCTTTCTTTCGAGTGAGTGCACCCTGCAACAACATGTCACTTCCATGGAACAAACCTCAAAATACAAATTTAAGGCTCATGCCTATATATGACTTTTATAACGACCAAGTAAAATTTTATTTATTATGTAAACTTGCAAATTCTTATAATTATATGTTTTCAAGTCCACGATGCACAACACTTTTTTGAACAAAGACCAATATGTGCCATCTATGTTGCACAAACATGGATACAACATGGTATTGACGTAGGACATAGCAGCGATATTGGGTGTATGGGTCAACGTGGCAAGCAAAATCGAGTTTCAAGAGTTTGTGCTTCCTAAAATGTCATGCTGCATCTAGTTAAGCTTAGCACCTTGTAGTTGCAAACTCAAAATCAAGTAGCATGCCTGTGTACTTGGCTTTCATCATCTAAAAATCAATCAGGAAACCTAAAGAGTAAGAAAAATCAATAATTATTAATTTATTACCAAGAAGGCCTAAGTGTTGGAAAGTTTTCTACTCTGATGGCCTAAGAGTGCTAATGTCTGTATCAAAACCTTGCGTCACCTTTATATAAAAGAAAAAGAAAATAAATTACTTTATACATGTTATCAGAAATAGATAAATAAAGTTTAGATTTGAGCAGTTGAAGTTACCTCAAGTTAACATGTCTTAGATTTATGTAATATTAAGAGCTAAAGAAGTATCAAGGACATGCTTTGTTCTGATATGTTTTGAGGAAGTAACGTACATAGAGAGGCAAGTGTCAACTGGCAACATATATCATCAGTTCCAAAGAGTTCAAATTGAGGAAACAAGTTCACATTTACTTGCATTGAAAGAGCTGAAAAGAGGCAATGGCCATGAGATTTTTAGTCCAGTGATTCAAACACAAAAAGACAAGAATAGAGGCATACATTATGCATTTAAATAATCACTAAATGATAAGAGTAATATTTTTTTCTTCTAACATTTTAAGGGAGTGTAAAACAATCAATGTCATGCAATTAGAGAACTATTGTTGAAACATCAAGAACATTACTTGAATTATAAACTGACCTTGTTGCCAACATAGTCCATAACACCTACACCAACAGTGGACACCTTCAAATTTTGGATATTTTTTATACTAGACGAAACCAAAAATCCAAGATCCACAAAATCCAGATACTACTATCTTTCTTAGTCCAAGGGCCAGTCGGTGCTTCAAATCAATATCCATCCCCTACTTTATGCCTAGGATATGCTTCTTTAATTTTATCTCCAGTATCCTCCTGGAAACCAAAGAAAAATAAAAATAACAGTAATTAACAGTTTGACATTTCAGTAGTAAAAAAACACTAGTAATCTCACAACGGATCTGAATTCACTCCTTATCTTTAATTACCATCCTACTTTTAAAGTTATATATAGGGAAAGCAATATATGCACACTTTGTTTCCCATTTTCCATCATTTTTGCCCCCAATACCCTCCACCACAAAGACATTCGAGCTAATAATGTAGAGGGAACCTTTTCGACAAAAAGAATGGTTATAGTATGATAGACATGTAACTATAGAATTCATGCTCAGGAAGAGCTTTTTTTTTATAGAAAACTAGGCACTAAAAGTAACAGATGATAGATGTATCCACACAATGTTATTGCTAACAACAATGGTAGTTTGTACAAAAATACTTCTGTCCTTCAAAGAGACTACTTCAATACCGGCACAAATATTTTTCTCATGAAACCTTTGCGCATAGGGCGATCATAATATGAATAGTCAAGTGACCAGCAGCTTGTCATTACAACCTACAACAATTTTGTTTTGGTTTACCATGTTATTTTCTTCTAGTTTTCTTATTCCGATGAAAATCAAGCTACTCATATAATATAAATCCTAACAAATGAGGAAAATTTTCAAAAAGCTGGCCCAAGGAACTATAGAATATAAATGATAAGCGAGAAATCATAACACTTCAGTTCATAAGGAACATTACCTCTTCCTTCACTAACTCAGTAGATGCACATTGTTGCAATGATATAATCCTTGTTATGTAGTAACCTGATGGTTGTTCTACAAACTCACTAGTTTCTAATGATCCTTATGAAGTCTCAGATGCTAATAGAGAATATTGTTTTCCATATATTATTTTATCAACTATTTCTTTTTAAGATTAGCATCTTCAAAGAAGCAATGACTAGCTAACTAACCAGAGAGCAAGTTCCCTATTACCCCTTCCACACTTTGACCCTTATGTTACAGTATGGCCTCTCTTCTCAACTTTTTTTTTTTTTTTGATAAGTTTGCATCCCAAATAAGTTGTTAACCTTTTGCCTAAAATATTATCTGAAACCACAAGTTATGTTTCATGAAATTATATTATGAGCTTTTGGGCCCTTCTAACACTACAAGTATGTACACATCAAAACCAACCCTAAAGGACAAAAACCTATTCCTAATATAAAGCCTCATGTTCATGAACATTTTCTTGTTGGCCATTCAAGTGTAAACTATATTCATTTGGGAAACAATATGGTGGCAAATCTCATATAAAAAGTTTCTTATAGTTCTGGTTAACCTTTGAGAAAGTTGCAAAATATCTTCTACATATTTGCTAACATTAGTTTCTTTTTTTACCATTCAAGTGTAGTTTAAACTCATGTGGATAACAAGACAACATGCAATCTTATAATTTTCACATGGTTGTGGTTTATCTTTTAGAAAATGTCAAAACACCTACTTGTCAATTAATAAGTTCAGGTGGAACCAAGAAAGAATTAATAGAAGAAAATCATGGATGTGATGCATACTATATTGAAAAATCTAAGAGACTAAATATGCAAGAATACTTATCAACAAATAATCATTGTATATCCAGCCAACAGTTAAGAAAATCTATCCCGTCGCCACCAAATAAAGCAAAGAGATATCTTTAGAAAAAACATTATTGTTCACTACATTATAATTACATTTATTCTCCTAAACATCGCAAAAAGGTCCACATTATCGCTAAAGCCTAAAATAGACAATCATTTAAATTTTAGAAAAAAAATATCTCCAATATTATTTACCTCTGTTTCATATAGAGGTAGACTAACATTATGCACTAAAATCCACTAGGTAGCAGGAACTCCTATAATGCGCACGATTCGAACATCTAAAAGATAGGGGACTACAATGTCTTGGATATTGTTCGTAGAACACCAAGAATCTGATCGTCGAAAGGTAACTGCCCGTGACTTAAAACTTTTTGATGCAGATTTTCATAATATTTTCCCTTCCAGACAAACTTGTACAGAAAATGATATGATACGCAACTCTAGATATGTATATTACAAGTAGAACAAAAGGAAAGTGACAAATAATATAATATAATATTTTAATTCTAAACTTACATATCAACCAACACTCATCAAGCCTATACAAACTAGTGCAATATTCGAATCTTATCAAGATATGTACAAGTTTCATAATTTAGACCTTTTATAGCTACAACAACACAGTGTATTAGAACATAACTAAAATATATAAGTATTATCACTAGGCTTTATTAATGTACATATGAACTATGCCAATGTTTGTAGGATGAGATTCTTTTGCTTGTTACAAATGAAGCAAAATACTATAAGCTCATCTTAATGTAACAATGTCATATAAATATTGTTCATTAAGCTTCAAGCTAATAAAAAATGAAGTACTATTATCCAGGGTTTTGTTTATGTCGTTTCTAAAATGGAAATAAGATTTCTAAAATATTGGCATGAGGTACCTCTTTTATACTATTGGATTGTGGTTTCAGATCCTAAAATTAAATTAGATATTATATTTATATTGTTAGTTAATTTTTATGACAATTTGAACGTTGAGGTAATTAACTTAAATTAGAAATTAATGAATGTTTAGATACTCTAATTTTTTATATGAAGAAAAAGTGATATCAATTGACTTGCTACATCCACTCAAGGTAGTAGTATCTATGTTTTAATTTCAATGTTATCTCATTCTAAAAGTATAATAAAAGGAAGAAACAGAAACAATACTCCCTTCTAACTCAACAATTATCCTTATATATAAACTCCTATGATGAAGATGTCGATGATTCAAGATCAAGTTTGGGACACTTTGAAGGGGTCTTGTAGAAGCATGAAAAATCTCAGCTGAAGATATCCCTTAGCCAAAACGCAGAAGATGCAGAAGACTCAGGCTCAGTGCTAAAAAGATAAAACAGAAGACATGGGGAGAAGTCCCTTCATTGTCATGTCTGCCAAAGTCTAGAACAGACACATCAAGACCACACATAAGGGATTAATTCTGTTCTTCTACAAAGGATCTAGTACAGATTCGACAGAAGCCTAGAAGGATCTACAAGGGATGAAATCTTCATCGAAGTACAGCCTTCCTTCTTCTCGATACACACGTTGGAGGATTGACCTCCACCGAAGCATGTTCTAATATTCTAGTGGGTGCAGCCTCTCAGAAGTATATCAGTAACTCAGCAGTTTGAAGAAGCCAGAGTCTTCAAGCCAGAGGCGCAGCCACCGGCCTGCGCAAACATCAGGAACAAAATGGTGGTAGGGCCCTCCTCTTCTTCTTTTATTCCAGAAGCCGGTGTCTTCACTCCAGAGGCACAACTATCTACCTGTGCCAATCTCAAACGCGCAAGGGTATCATACCCTTCCCTTCGCAGCCAACGCCTTCACTGTCAGAGGCGCAGCTACTTGCCTGCGTCTGTATGAGGCACGGAATGGTGATATGCTCACACCATCTCCATTCCTACGGCGTAGTCATCTGCTCCGGATCAGAATCTTAAGTCACTTCTCTACAAGAGACTTGGGAACTCCCATTGCAACCAATGTAAGTCAACCTGTCGCTCTAAAAGCACAGTAGCCTTGCCAACCTGAAGCATATGCCTACTTGTTGCCTGCACAGTGACTCTGGTAGCCCGAAACATAGCTTCGTAAGTTGCTCTATACGCACAGAAGTCTCGTCGTCATTCAAAGCCAAGTCCACTCGTCGCCTGAAAGCACAGAGGATCCGTCGTCTCTAGAAGCACGGTCTACTCGTCGCCACAGAAGCGCAGCAGCACTTAGTCCTCACCAAAGGCACAGGAAGCATGGGTCCACCCCAATTGGTTTGTTTAAACTACCTCTTGCAGAGAAGATTGGGATTAAATAATGATTGATATCATATCAGATTGATTTAAATTGTAAACGAGGATCAATTAGACTCCAAATCTAAGATAAAATCCCAAGATTTACTCGGCTGTATCCGAGCAAGCAAATCGGTATGTGCCACATGTCACCTCCTTCGGTGATGTTTATAACCACCAGAGATCTCGTTTGAGGGGAATCTCGATGTCCGCCACGTGTCAGCACCGCAGAAGCATGCACCGTACAATAATGGCATATTTTTTCATATCTCAGGAACCCTAATGCACATCGTATATGTGTTCGGTTCTCTATAAATAGAAGGAGTTATTCTTCCACCAAAACATTAAAATTGACAGAGGGAACATCGACAATCTTCAAAGGAAGAGCGATCTCCATCCACAAAGAGTCGACCACCCTTATCCACCTATCAACCAAAGAACCAACCAACCAACCATCTTCAAGGGATCTTCTCATCCAGACAGCCTATTGATCGGTGACCCCAGAGTCCCATCAAAGGCGCTAGAGAGACATAGCAAGGTTGATTCGTCGTCGGATCATCAACGGAGTAAAGGAGCCGCTGCAGTACTCTATCTCCACCGTCACACTTTTCCAGAAACCTCTTCTCCTTGTACTTAGAATATCCTGTTTAGGACTTCCTTCTTTGTACACAGATACCTCATTCGTTCAATAAAGCAAAAAAGTTCGTTCAACCTTTTATTACGTCGAACACCTTCAACGATCACCCTCCTCATTCTCTATTTCTTCCCTAACTTTTCAAAGCCCCACAATACTTGGATCAAAGTTTTGGAGCCCCAAACAGCATCTACGAGCAGAAGTGTCCAAATCTGAACAGATTTGTGCAAGGAGCGCACACAGTCCATTTCACACACATTCCCCTTTGATAAGCGCTTAAACTCCTCCTCGAACCTATCTTCATGTTATTCAACTTATTCTTCAGAAACTTCAACTTTTGCTTCATGAATATCATCATTTGTTGCGTGAAATTCTAGCACTTCTTCATTGACAACTAGAAATGTTCTTATATAACTAGTTGTTGTTTATCACCTTGTCATGAGTACAGCTTTTGTAAACACTTGTCCATCATGATATTAACTCCATCTATCACTAAAATTCGGAATATAAATGTTACATTTAAGGAGTTACATGCATAGTTACACTTGAAAGAGACTTCGTGAAAGTTATATTCTTAGTTGTGCACAGGTCTAAGTTAATTCCTAGATAGTTATTTTGTATGTATAAATACCATGTTAGAATATAACAAATGTCATGCTTGATATTTTTCATTATGTGTTGATACATAATTAATAAGCATGTATATAGAAAGATTTGTATAAACTTGTGGTTGTGTTAACCCTAGATGTAGTTATTGTTATATGCACTAGTTGTAGTTGATAATAGGAAAACCTAAACATGTGAAAGACAGAATTATATATAATGTTGCATGTGTAATATGGATTGAGGATAGTACTAGTTGTAATGTCCCGTCCCGCTCAGCTCAATCGGAGGAATCGAAGTCCTGCTCGGTCAAGGCAACTCCTCGCTCATGTAGGTGGCTTCGGTGAACTTGCCTCAGTTTGGCCTTTACTCTAATAAAAGGAAAGTTTTCAAATGCACAAGTAGGCTTGATAATAAAAGAGGTGAATCCACATATCTAAGGGAATAATCCCAAGTCGAGTCAGATTGAGTTAGAATATGGAAAGGTCCCATAGTCGGCTTAGAAGTATCGTACGTCATGCTTTTAAAATGGTACTCGGTCCTTCGTCTCGTGGCTTGGGAGAAGAAAAGTTGGTCTAATTTGCCACAAAGCTATGAATATGGCCTAAGTCATAGGCGTCGCCTGCACAAATGCTTGATAAAGCATGCACGGTCCCTTCATCTAAGGCTTGGCATAGCCTTTGCTCGCCCCACGGGTTAAGCTACATTGCACAGCTTGTGGCATAAGTCTAGGCACCCAAATAACTTGGTTGTTCAAGTCGAACGCGTGCACGGCACGTTCCATCGAGGTAAAGCTTGACGCAGCCTTTGTTCGTCAAGTTATTGCACAATTAAGTTAGGCAAGTTATGCCGGTCTATCGAAGTCATTCCAAGTACTGTCCCACTCTTCCTGCGGTTGTCAAAGTTATTTAGTCCTATGATCTCAAGGCTCGTCGTATAAAGTATGACTTGGGCGATAGTGTTGCACAAAACGTAAGTCGGTTTAAGGCACGAGCTACGGTTGGTTCAGTAGAAAGTTAGCCACGGTCTATTGGCACATAAAGAACATGTTTTGTGCAAGTTATGCTTGAAGGCTTTGAATTAGCCATTCATGAGTTAAGTCAATAAGAGTATGGAAACACTGAAAATATGTCGAGACTGTAGGTCAGTCATCGAGAGTCGGGACTGTAGGTCAGTCGCCGAGAAGGAAACATATCGGGACTGTAGGTCAGTCGTCGAGGCAACCTTGGTTTGGGCTCTGCAAAAGAAGTATGATAAGTAAAAGAAGTAAAGCTAAGGAAGCTAAGTTGTGACAGTTAGGCCATACATTTACGTTGAGTCTAGGAATTCTTGTAGGTGCATGGTCATGGACAACTTGTCGACAAGGTTTCGCGCCCTCGATTCGGCAGCCTGGGGCTATAGGACTAAATCGGCCTTGTTTGCAAAAACAAAAATTTGATTACAAACTAAGAAAGGAGTACAAGAGTACAATTGATTTCTGGAGAAGTACAATTGATTTCTACAAGACCTTTTCAAAGTTTGAAAGATTTCAAAATTTTGAAATACTTTGAATAGAGGAGCCTAATACGGGTTGCGCCAGTCAACTGTTCAAACAAATTCCGAATTTTAAGCGCTAATTGTGTAACAGTTTCGAAAAGACTTTTTAGGCTATAAATATTCGTCCAAAGAGAACTTTTAACTTTTTATCGAAAGTTAATTCTCTTAAACTCTTTCATCTTCTTCTTCCAAACGCTCGAAGCTCCTTCGACGATCATCAATGGCCCCAAAGAAGTCTGCCGCTGTCAAGGGAAAGGCCATTGTTGTGCCTTCATCTCATGTACCGCCGATGAAAGCGCCTCAATACGTGCCACCGTCATCACGAACTGAAAGAGCCAACCCAGCACTCGAAGGTGATTGGACGTCAACTGGATTGACTGATTCTTTTTAGGGTTTTGGTCAATTTGCGCGTCTCACAACGTGCGCTACCTCTTTTTAGAGTGTAGGCATACTTCACAACTTGTGCCTTCTGTTTTTAGAGTTTGGTTGCTATTCACACACTGTTCGTCTTTACGAACTGTGTTGCGCGAGTTTCAAATTTGTGCTTTCTAATTTTGTGCGAATGCGCATATCAAAAGTAGTACAACTTGAAATCATGCACAATACAGATATCGTGCAATGCAGATACTGCACAACCAGATGTCGCACAACACAGATACTGCGTATTCTATTATTTTGTGTGTTCTACTCCATAGAATAAAACTCTTTTTTAGACTAACTTTTGTTTGTTCTTCTTCTTTTTGTAGTTGATCGTAGAGAAAACCCTGATGCTGAGAAATATGCTTCAGCTTTCAATGTATCAGAATATAAATAAGACTTATCTCGTGTCTCATATCCACAATATGATACACCTGAATCCAGAAGGGCCATCCTCATTGCTCAAAAAAGTAACACCTTGTTATGTCTGATGAATGGTGAACCTTTGGAAAGTGTAGATAATGTAGTTCATAAGAAACCAGCTTTCTTATTTGGAGATGCAGTGAAGAAAACATCTCAACCAAAGGCCAAGAAAGAAGAAAGGATTTATCAAAGTAAGGACAAAATTATATATCTCACTGAGATGTCAAGACATTTGTCATTGTCTCGATATGAATTCTCCAGTCACACTCGACGGATGGCATGGGACATGACTCCGATTCACCAAGCCAGAGTCGAAAAAATATGTTATAAGTTAGGTCCGTAAAGCAAGGACCTAATTTACAGTACTTTAGACAGGTACAGTTCTCATCTAAGGGGTTTGAAGCCGAGTTGTATACCTCCAGAAGATTTATCGATGCTTCTTCCCGTCAGGGTGCCCATTTTCGCAAACACATTTGCTAAATCTAAACGAAGATACCCAGATCAGGCCATGCATTTGATAGGCCTAGTGAACCCAGACATGAAATGTTGGAGCAGCTTAGTGATTTGGATTCTGGATCAGTTTAAGGACAAACTCCTTGAACTAGAACTTTATGAGGCCATCTGGACTACTGTTCACGGCTTTCGCCTAAATGCTCACATGTGCTTGGCTCTTATTGAAAGATACAACGACAGAACTAGTACCTTCATGACCCCTCACAGGGAAATTGGTTTTGCACTTCATGAGATGAAATATCTCTCACATCTTCTAATGGGTAACAATCCATATGAAGAATATGTGCCCACTAATGAGGAACTGGATATCCTTTCTGTAGAAAACTCTCAGATGGTGGCTATGTTTGAGGAGCTTTTATGCCACTATAATAAATGCTCTCTTTATTACAAAAGTGCTTCCGTAGGGACTTGTTATACAACCAAGTGGTTGTTGTATTTGTTTTTAGGCCATATCTTTGAAGACAAGATAATCGAGAGTCAGGCTTGCGATCCTTGTTTCTTCCAACCGCTCCGTCGTAGCAACATAGAAAAACTGATGGAAAAGTCCAAGCATACCGATAGCATCTTGGATGTGGACTGGCACCCCTTTAATTCTGGTGCTACTATTGAGAGTTATCTTAGGCAGGTTACAGACCCATGTCAAAAGAAGCCCAATTGGCGAGTTTTCTTTCTCTATGGCTGCGACGGCAGTTCCTGGGGCCAGTACAGTCGATAGATTTCACCGAGGCATATTATTTTCTGTTGTGCGTCTAGTATTTGGCCACAAGATAGACATTCTTTCAGCGATGACTTGTCGACTGAATGCAAGACTGCGTTCTTTTGTGGATACTATGCTGCACGATAAGGCAGCTCGGCTGGATTTTTTTTCGCACCGAAATGCCATATACTTATTTGTTCGGGTGGTTGTTGCTACACCATCCCAGCTTGATGGACCCTGATATGGGCGAAGTTAGGGGTAACTTTATTAGGCGTTATTGTAATGCTCGTTGGAATATAAATGCACTTTCAGAATGTAGAAGAGCTTTGAACCGAGGATCTGGATGGAGATTTCAATGTGTTCTCCCTCCTCCAGGATATGAGAATCTTCCTTTCAATGTATTCTCCGTCTGTCTCCGACTATTTTTGCATGGTTGAAGATAATCCGTCCGTCTCACCTAGTGTATCGATTTGATGAAGAGTGTTTTCTAGAACCATATTTGCCAAGTCGATTCACTCGACAATTTGGCTATGACCAACTGCATGTGGGGAATGCCACTACTTGCCTACAAGCCGAAGGTTTCTTGATTGATGGTGCCAAGGCATGGAGGTATTATAATGCCAGAGGCACCAAGGCTATATTCTCCATGCCCCATAATCTTGCTCAGGGTCCGCGTATGTTATACACATACACGAATTTCTATACTTCGACAAACACTTTTGACGAAAACTTTTATCTGGCCCACAGCTTTTCCAGTGATAAGCGATCAAAGGCGAGAGTTCGTACTTCTCAATTATTCAGGGATGAAGAAGGTCGAGACCCTGCCGATGAACCTCTAGAGGCTTCTCTTGTAGGCTTCCTAGATGAAGTAAATGAGCCGTTGGACGTATCATTAAAAGTACAAAAGGAAAAGTCTCCAGCCAAGGGGCTTAAGAAAAGGAAGACTGAAGATTCATCTGCTCCTTCGCATCATGATGATCTTCTTTCTTCTCCTAAGTCTCCGGGGAAGAAAAAGGCGAAGACCACTTTGGTCATTAGTGAACAGCCTACTACTAGGATGACTCGATCCCAGTCGAAAAAGATACATAGTGGGATCTCTCTTGGGGAAGGGGAAATAACTCCTTCTTCGGTTCCAAAACAAAGTGGAATCGCCCGAGAAGAAGTGCACAGAATACCAGATGACTTTGATGAGGTCGAAGAAGAACCTGTAGCACCTCTGCTTTGGAAGGCCAGAAGAAAATTGCTGGTGAATCAAGCAGAACGTCAAACAATTGACGCTTCCTCCCTCCAAAAGGAATTTGATATATCATTATCCTCACAGAAGGATCTACCATCTCAAAAAGGTAATTTCTATACTTTTAAGCATAATTTTAAAATATGAATGATATGTATTGATATTTTTTTCATATACAGAGACAACAGCAATTGATAGTCCAGTCTCAATTACTACCGAAGAAATTCCAGGATATCGAGTTGTACGGACAACTGTTTCCGTAACTGCCCTGGCTGCAGCAGGAGTAACACTGTCATCCCTGACTCCAAATGTCCCAAAGTTTACATCCCCCGAAGAGGAGTTGCCTCCTATATAATCTTAAACTGGAGCTGCCGATCTTCCGGCCACTCAAACTACTCGTTCTCAAGAAGATCGAGAGATGATAGATGCCCTTCTCGATTGTGACTATGGCAATGTGTCAATCGGAGATAATTCCGTAAGTGCTACTGAAGAAGAACCAGTTCCAGTAGATATCCCACTGGAATCAACTAAAAAATGCCATATAACTGTTGAGGGTGAATAAAATCCCGTTGTTGAGGAGAGGCATCCAAGCCCAAAAACTGATGAGCCTAAAAATAACAAAGATCAAACTATGGCTCTTGAAGATGCTGGGAATGATAAAAATCCCAACACTGTTGTTGCAGAGAGTCAGACTCCTACTGATCAAATTTTTGAAGTCAGGGATGCAGAGGAGATTGCCCCAGTTAACCAAGCAGAATCAGGGGCCGAAAGTAGCCGTCTCTTATCAGGCGATTCCGAAGATGGAATTAGTCAGGTAGCTCTGTCTGAAACTACCATGGCCAGGCTCCGTTATGATCTGTATATGCCCCGTGAAACCCCATATGTATTGTCCGTAATTCCGGTAATTTATATATAATGACTGTGTATCTTGATTACAGTGGGTCCTGTGGGGATACTTGCAAAAACTGCATCGACCACATTCAGTTTTAGCTTGACCATGGCTCCCCTAGATATGGGACCCAAACTGGAGAGGGAAGTTATTCTATGATGCCAGTACTCGGGTCTCCTGGTGTACAATCTGTAGTTCCTCCAGTTACTGCAGAAATAAGAATTTCTACAGAAGTGGCTACCCCGGGGATCTCAGCGATGAATAGGGCTGTTGTCAAAGCTTATACTAATGCTTTCTTCACTTCTCTGAAGCCTCTAATCCAAATGGTCATGGAAAAGGACCAACCTTATGAGTCAATAAGGGGCCCTTCCTCCTTCATCATTGGAGCCATCCGCAAGATTGGTGATCTGGATAGAGTTAACTATTTAGATCATATTTTGAACGCGCTTGAAGAATCAATCAAATCTTATAAAGATCTAACAAGAGGAAACATCCAAAAACTCGTAGATGTTGAATGCGAGGTGATGGCTCACGAGGCTGCAATACGAAAAGCATAGTTCGAAGCTTCCGTGGTAGCTTTCTCGCAGCGCTCTGCAGAGTTGGAATCTCTCATTGTCGAGACAACTTCTTCTATTGAGTGCTATAAGACTGAAGCTGCAGAGAAAGAAAAAGAAGTTGCTAAATTTCAAGTTCATCTCCAGGAACTAGAAATTGAAATGGCTCGGCTCCAAAAAGCAGTTAAAGCAGCTCGACGACGCGAAGAAGAAGTATTGGAGATGCATCAAATTGCTATAAGTCAATTAGATGAGTTGAGGAGGCAACGGGATGCACTTATTCAAATCGAAGGTGCAAAGCTGGAACACCGAGCAGATTCGCTGCAACCTTTTGATCCAGAGTTCGGGAGAGCTCTTGCTAGACAAAGGATACTCGATTCCAGAGTAGAAAGGGCTGAGAACTTAAAAAAGCCGATTATTGATCTCAGCACTCAGCCCCCCCAATAAAGCGATCTATAGGAGCTTTTGTCTTCTTATCTTTCAAAATGATGTACCTATTTTTTGACATTTTGGACACTATACTAATAAAAAATGCTCTTTTTGTGGTTCTATTACTTATTATATACCCTTAGTAGATATATGTAATAGATAAGGATAGGAAAATATGTTCAGAGGTACCGGACATGACATATCTCCTAAAAGAAAATAACAATACTAATTATATCTGTTCAGAGATAATGTGGATGTGACAGAATATAATTGTCAGAATATTGTCATGTCAAAAGACGACTTTATCCGAGGTAATGTGGACGTAATAAGTCGTTGATGTATATGATAGAATTCAGAGGCAATACAAACATGAATTCATGTATTTGTTGATCATCTTTGAATCAGCTGGGATTCAAAAATATGATATCTTTTAAAACGATTGGGTTCTAAAAGATTGGGTTTATGATTAGGTGATATGATATGGATATATTCTGCTGGGAATTTTAAGAATTTATCAGAAGGGTGAACAACTCGACTCTTTTAGTATGTACAACATTCAAAGAATATTTTACATTTCCTTCAGACATAGTACTTTTTTAAAAATTTGCCATTGATAGGCATCATAGCAACTCGGCCATCCATTTCGGTTAGTTGATAAGCTGTGTTTGAGAAAACCTTGCTTACAATTTAGGGACCTTCCCATTTCGCTTTGAATTTTCCCTTGCTCGTGTGTCTCATAGTCATAGAACGTCTGACAGTAAGGACTAGTTCACCTTTTTGGAATGCTCGTACTTTGACCTTTCAGTTAAAAGCTTTGGAGATAAGGTCTTGATATAGCTCAATATGATGTTGAGCTAGTAACTGTTTCTCATCCAACGCTTCAAGTTCTTGAAGCCGAAGGCGATCATTGTTTTATGTTGTGAGTTCATTGGCAATTGCAATCCTTAAAGAAGGGATTCGAATTTTCAATGGTAGGACAGCTTCGCATCCATACACCAAGAAGAAAGGCGTGCAACAGGTTGGAGTACGTATAGTAGTGCGATAAGCCCATAGATATTCTCTAAGCTTTTCACTTCAGTTTCTTTTATTGGTAGAAACAAATTTCTTGAGAAGCTTAATAATAGTTTTGTTGAATGCTTCAGCCAAACCGTTAGCTGCAGGATTGTAGGCTGTGGAAGCAACATTATTGATTCTGTTATCATCATAAAACCGAGTAAACTTTTGACTGATGAATTGTGGTCCATTATCATGAATGATTCGTCGAGGAATACCAAATATGTATATCACATGATGTTTAATGAAGTTGATGACGCTGCTGGTCTTGACTTCAGATAAAGGTATAGCTTTGGCCCATTTTGAAAAGTAATCGGTTATAGCCAGTATAAACCGATGTCCTCTAGACGATGGTGGATTAATAGGACCAATAACATCCATACGCCAAGCTTCAAAGGTCCATGATGCGGCTGTCGGATGAAGGAACTCCGATGGTTGGTGGATGAAGTCTGCATGGATTTGACAGGCTCAACATTTCCTTACATATTCAATGGCATCTGATACCATAGTGGGCCAATGGTAGCCCATATGTCGGATACGATCTTGTAATTTAGGACCAGGCTGATGTACACCACACACACCATCGTGAGCTTTTCGTAGTATTTATTTTGCTTCATCTCCAGCAAGACAACGTAAGAGTAGACTATCAATTGTTCGTCGATAAAGGGTCTTAGAAGTATGATTGTAATAAAATCAGAGTGATCGCCTACGGATTATTGTAGCTTCTTTAGAATCTTCAGGTAAAATGTCATGTCACAAAGTCAATTAAAGGAGCTCTCCAGTCTTCACTAACGACATTGATTTCAGTTGAATTGCTGAACTTGATATTTGAGTTATTTTTAATGCAAAATAAATCTCTGTTAGTGACGATAATCATATGTTGCCTTTTCACTGGGATTGCTAATATGGCTGTCAGATTAGGCAATGCATCAGTCTCCGTATTACATGCCCGACGTACATTTTTAATGAAGAAATCCTTGAACGATGTAAACAGCCTAACTGTCGCTTCATAATATAGGACAAGATCCTGGTGTCGAACTTCATACTTGTCTCTAACCTGATTGACAATCAGTTTAGAGTCTCCATATACTTCAAGATATTCAATATCTAATTGTTTAGCCAATTGGAGACCAATGGGCAGAGTGTTGTATTCAGCCACATTATTGGAACACGACTCGTCTAAAGAATAAGCTCTTTGAATAGCTAATCCTTCTGGTGATACGAGGATAATTCTAAATCCAGTGACAATGGAACCTTTTGGTCCTATTCTGGATGTACCGTAAAAGAATAGACGCCAGGCAAGAATTTCTTCTGAAATCATATTGGATTCCAAAGTTTTATCTGGAATCTCGTCATAGATTTTAGATGTTTCGGGAATTGGATGAGCTGCCAGAAAGTTAGCAAGAGCTTGACCCTTAACAGACTTTTGAAGAATATAAACCATATCATATTGTGCTAATAATATAGTCCATGTAGCAAGCCTAAAATTGGGTGCACTGGGCTTTTTCATCAAAACCCGGAGAGAGTTAACTCTAGAAATAACATGAATAGTTTGGCCTGTGATATAATGTCTCGTCTTTTGAACAGCAAACATCAAAGCTAGACATTCTTTTTCTACAGGGCTGTATCGATGTTCAGCTCCGATCATTGTATGGCTGAGATAATAGATAGCTTGTTCATGACCCTATAGTTTGTTCATGACCCTCTTTATTCTTCTGAGCTAATAAAGCACCCAATGAATGATCCATTGCTCGAACATACATCAGGAAGGGTATTCCTGAGACTAGAGGCACTAAAACTGGAGGGTTCATCAAGTAACGCTTTATGTCTTCAAATGCTTGTTGGCATTCTTCTGTCCAAATGAAATACACACCTTTCTTCATGAGTTGAGTGAACGGTCTACAGCGTCCAGAGAGATTTGAGATGAATCTCCTGATGTACGCAAGTGTGAGGACCCTGATTTTTGGGAATTAATTTTTTTAGTATTTCTAATTATTAGGTTATATTGTATATTTAATTATCATTATATATATACTCTTCCGTGTCTTTGATTTTTGGAGCACAAGACATACCCATCTCTTGAAACGTCCTTCATGAGTTTTGTAGTAGACAGGATGACCTTCAACTTGATATATTATGTCCCATCCAAACTTGTCCTTAGCATTCTTTTAACTTTACGCAACTTCGGGTCAAATTTAGGCAATTAGATTATTTACCATAATTCCAGACCTAACTTCCCACGTGAGTTCGGGACTCGACATAAATCAAAACTATTCGACCCAATTATGGTTTTGACTCATTTTGAGCCTATGACGCACATGCTAAGAGTGTGCCACTCGATCGAGTCTCCATGTGCTATTTAATTGCGAATGGCACAAGAGACTTATTGGTTGACTCTTAGAGTTCGATTAAATTAGAAAATATATTTGGACCCTAACCTAGCCAACCCCACCTGGTAGGAAGCCATGTTAGGTTGCCATGACAGTATAATTATTTTGGATGTTATACAGTCAATTAAATTTAAATAGAATTTTGTGTATATGATTATATTTATAATAGTCTAATATTATATATATGGCCTTAGTTATGGTTAAGTTTGAGATACATATCGACTAGGAATTTTAGCACGGATAGTGTAGTCATGTACTTTAACTAGTCTATTACCCATGGTAGGGAAGGCCGAGCCATAGGTGTGTTCTAACTAGGAAAACCAGGCCAAGTTGCGACTTAACCTCCACCGATGATTTATTTATTTAATTATTAGATTATTGACCTTCTAGGAGACCCGGTTGTACCAATTTAGCCCCGACTTGATCCGAACCAAATCCCAATCTAAATAGACATGTAGTACTCTCAAATACCTTCATGTTGATATATATTTTGTATATATATTTTATTAATATTAATATGTTTTCAATTTTGGAAAGTTTCTATTTATAGAAAGTGTCTACGTGTAATCCTAGTATAACCCTAGTTGGCATTAGTTTATATTTGACCCAAAGTCCAATCCAAACCTATGTAGGCATGTTGGGCATTAATATATATTAATAAATATATATATTGTATATTTAATTCAGATTTAAATTGCATTTATATTTAGAAATCTAACTAGTTCCATATTAGGAAACCATTTATTTAAATCCTCAATCAATCAATTAGCCAACTCATCAAATAACCAAATCAATCCATGTGGACCCCACATATGACCAACCAAAGATTATTTTCATGTAATTTTCGTCCAAAAATAAACCCCTACATTGGCGGGCCATGCCATGCATGGAAACACCCTCCTACATATATAAACTCAACCCATAGGCCCATATATATATTTCAACCCTTATCAAAACCCTAACTCTAACACCAAAAACTCTTATTTATCACCCAAGAGCATCTCCTTTACCATTAATGTCAAAAATAGCATCCCCTCCCCTCTACTACATCATCTCCTCCATCACATAACTCATCCTCCTCCATAAAGGCTCCTTCTTCCATCCTTCTTCCATCCAAACTCCACCAAACCAACCCTAAAAACTCTATCTTCTCCATCCAACCATCTAGAACCATTGCCAACCCCTCCAAACTCATCAAGAGAGGATTAGCAAGCAAGGATAGCAATAAAGGTGGGAGCTTTAGCAAGGAGAGTCCTCCACAATCCAACTAGCAAGGACTTTTGGTAAGAAATCCTAATTTTTCCATCTCAAACCTATGCTATAAATCTGTTGAAATTATGGTATTAATTTTGTAGAAATAGTGTTTTGATATCTCTTGGAAAGTATTTTCACCCATAAAATTTTCATGAATTATGATAGCTATTTTCATGTTTCGGTAGAGCCAAAACTTACCACGTTGTGAAGGAACTATAAGTTTCTTTAGGAATTTTTCAAAAATGAATTTTATGTAGGTTAATATATTTAAATTAGGATTTTTAAGTATTTTTTCACGAATTTATCAATTCAATTCTGGTCGGGAAAATTATAGGTCAAAACTAGTCATTTTCGGGTGACTTGTTGACCTAGAAGTTTCCAAACCATTAGTACCATGAAACCCTTGCATCAAAATTTTATATTCTAATATTTAGGGCATTTTAATTCTGTTTAAATTGTATTTTTGAGGATTTTCATAATTTTAGATAATTAATGAAGTTCTAGACAAATTTTGGGTAGACTAGTCGACCCGATAGACAACTAGTCGTATAATTCTTTAGAAATATAAATTCTGGAAATTCTGAGATAAATCTATAGAAAATTAGTTTAAATAATATTCTTATTATTTTTATATGATTTTTAAGCATATGATTGAAGTAGCAACATAACTGGCTAATTGGGAGTTGGAAACCCAAAAAATTGTGTTCCGTGTCTCGTGGAGCCTGTGTGTGATTGTATGGGTCTAAAGGGTTCCACGAAAAATTAAATATAATCTTAAAACATTATCTTGACTAATTAAGTCATATTGTAAGTTCATGAGTAGTGGGTTAATTTAGTTAATTAATTATCTAGGAGCGTCGGGTTCCGGCGGCGTTGACGCGGGAGCAACGTTTCAGATTCACAGCGCGACACCAGGCAAGTACACCTTACCAAACTTTACAGTACTTACATGCTATTCTATACTGCTATTCTTTTGTGTCTCACTTGGTACATATTTCTCTTTCGCTTCATATCATGGATACTTTCTAGTTTTACGTGCACGTAGATTATTACTCTTTCTTTTCTCTTGTTACTAGCCATATATTTTCTATCGTGTTCATGTCTAGTGATAGTATTGCTTAGCCTCTGTCGTGTCCCTTTGACATAATTGAGATGGACTTGACTTGTTGACATATTGACTTGACTTGACTCGTAGTTCTAGGCGAGGACCTTGAGATAGACGATGACTATACTTGACTACTCTCTGTTGTGAGCCCCCACTGAGCTGCGATAGAGACTTACTATAGGTTGTGAGCCCCCACTGAGCTGTGATCTATAGGACCGTGAGTCCCCACTGAGCTGCGGTTTACTCCGATTTATTCTTAGTCATGTTTATCAGCAAGATTCTCAATGGCATACCATTTTCTTATATTTTATTCTTGTACTACTCTGCAGTCTTTATTTCTTGTACTATTTCCTATCCTTCCTTGCATGTTAATTACTGTACAGTAGGCATGTATATTATGTGTCTTGCTAGTCCTCTGAGGACCTGGTGATCTCTCCAGGTATTAGCTGAAGATATGATACATTGACGGATGACGTTGCTACACCAAGACTGCAGGTATATTTAGTTGATGTTTTATCGTTCTCTTCCGTAATTAGATTTTGTCCTATATTATATTACTTTGACATTGCTGCTGTATAGCCTAGTTTTATAAGCTTTATCTTTCATTAGAAGCTTGTTCAAGATAATTGCATTAGAGTCTGGTCCATTTTACTGTATATTATCTTTTCTTGTTACATGTAGTAATCGGTTTGCTAATGTCTGACCAGCATTAGTTTACTTGGTTTATACAAGAGTTTATCTTCAGTAGATTGAGATATTTGTAGATTGTTTTAGGAAACCAGACAGCTTATACGTATTCGAGCTGGGCTGGAGTCCTCTCAAAGCGTAGCTGGCATGTATACGTATCCTAGTCCTACATATTTTGGGACTGGGGCGTTACAGCAAGCCGTCCTTGGAATCCTTATAGCTCTTTTAGGTTGCTTGGAGGATGCATCTCTTGAATGGCTTTGATTTTCTCAGGGTCAACGTGTATACCTTTAGAGGTAATAACGAATCCAAGAAATTTGCCACTAGAGACTCCCAGGAATGATTTGGTGGGATTCATCTTGAGTTGATGTTGGTGCATTAGATCGAATATAGTTCTCAAGTCTTGGATGTGATTTTTTCCTTTAGACGACTTTTGACAGCAATATCATCTACATAGCATTCAACTGTCTTCCGCAAATTATCACAGAAGATAGTACTCATGGCCCGCTGATAAGTTGCACCAGTATTTTTAAGACCAAATAGCATGACAGTGTAACAATAGACTCTAAGAGGAGTGCAAAAAGATGTATGTTTCTTATTTTCTGGGTGCATCTTGATTTGATTATATCCTGAGAATCCATCCATAAAAGACATTCGTTCAAATCTGCAGGTATTGTCGATCATGACATCAGTGATCGGAAGAGGAAATTCATTTTTGGGACAAGCTTCTTTAAGGTCTCTGAAGTCAATGCAGACTCGAACCTTCCCTATTTTCTTCAAAACTGAGACAACTTTAGCCACCCAGTCCGGATGTTGTTCTTCTCTGACGAAGCCACAGGCGATGAGCTTCTTGACTTCAGCTTCTATGGCGTCCATCATGTCAGGTCGAAATCATCGTTGTTGTTGCTAAACTGGCCTCGTACTCGACAGAATGTTGAGTTTGTGGGTAGCAATTTGGGAATCCAATCCCGGCATATCTTCATAGCTCCAAGCAAATACATCAATGTATTCCCTAATAAGTTGGATCAGTTCTTGTTTATCCGCTTCAGGGAGACTTTTGCTGACAAATATTGGTCTTGGGGAGGCTTCGTCTCCAACATCGACTTGAACCAACTGATCTTCGGTAGGCGGATCACGTTGCTCGAAGCGAAGCTTCCATTGAGTATCCATCCTTTGTACCCAAGGATCAGATTCAGAGACTTCGGCAAAGTCTTCATCGTCTTCCGAGAACTCGACAGTTACCATATTGGAAGATAATGTCATTCGATGGACGTGCCCTACACTGGTGTCTGAATCCCATGAAACAGAGTAAAAAGAGTTGGACCGTTCTTCTTTATCGGATTCAAATACTTCCGGAGTCGAAATTGGCGAGGTATAGCCTAATCCTCGCTTCGTTTTGCTGTAATATTAGTGTGACTTTCCTTTTGGAACAGGAATACAAATAGGAGTTCGCCTTTCCTTGCCACCATTAAGACCAGCTTTAAAATTATAGGCCATCTTTTGAATGATATCTTTTGATTGTTGACTATAACGACGTAGTTGAAGTCTTCCGTTATCTTGATTTTCTTTTTCATTATCGAGCGTGATCTTATGTTTTGTTCCTTTACTAAAAAGTATAGGAAGTTCATCTTTCTTCTTGGAAGGAACTAAGAAGAAGGAGTCTTGCATTGGTTCAGGCAATACTTCATCTTGGAGAGGTTGAACAGCTCCTATTGTAAGTGGTTCGAAGTTATCTAACATTTCTAAATAACATCGAGTATAATAAAAAACATCAGTATACTGTAAAGGAGATGCTACTTTATTGATTTGTACATCATCATTTACAACAGGATTCTTAGCCTTAACAGAAAGCTTAGTAAAGTTGATAACCAGAGGAGGAGAAGGAGGATTCTTGGCCTTAACAGAAGGCTTACTAAGGTTGATAACCAAAGGAAGAGAAGGAGAAGGAGAAGGTTTGTTACGACGAAGGTCGATAACAAGAGGCTCAAAAGAGGTGAGTTCCTTCTGCTCTATTTTTTTGGCATGAGACTGTTTGTTATGAGAGGACAGATGGATAGTCAATGTCTGAGAAGAAGATGGACGAGTAGTACGTCCTTTGACTGGGATTATGAGAACATCTTTTGAGATGTCTTTCTGATCTTCCTCACCATCCATCACCAATACAACCTTCATGAACTCTTCCTTGTACATCCGAGAATCAGTTCAATATGCTTTAATACCCCTAAAAGGATTTAGGTCAGCTACTTCCTTCTGGACCTCTCCATTGACGTCTATATATTTGAAGCATTGGTATAGAGTGGATGGTACAATGTTATGCTCATGCAGAAAGGGTCTTCCCAGTAAGGCATTATAAGAGCCATGATTATCGATTACGTAGAAAGTAACCTTTGTACGAAGATTGTCTATTTGAACTTTCAGGCAAATCTTCTCCAAAGGTTCACTTCTTCCAGAATTAAATTCCAAGATTGTCGTAATAGTTGTTGAAAGATTATGTACAGGAATCTTTATTGCATCTAGTAAAGTCTTTGGCATGATGCTGAATGCAGACCCAGGGTCGATCAAGATGCGATCAACCTTCATAGTATCGACATATCCCGTGAAGTAGAGGGCTCGGTCATGACGATTATCTTCTAGCATCATATCATCTTGTGTAAAGGTGATATTGGGCATTAGTTCCATCACACTATGACAATAAAAAAAAGTTACAAGCTCGTCCTTTGGTTTCTTGAAGAGTGTTAAACAAGTATCAGCTTACATTATAGCTTCACTCAATGTCTCTCGAGTTTCTTTTGAAAGATGCAGTAGCTCAAAAATTGATAACCTTGCCGGGGTATTAGCCATCTGAGCCAGTATATCAAAGTTATATGGTTTTTCGAGTCCCAGAGATGGAGTCTTCTTTAATACTTTATTAAAGCGGATAGGCTACTTTTCTTTGTCGGCTGCCGTTGGTTTGGGGGGAGTTGGTTCCACTGGAGGTGATGAAATCAATAGAACATTGACAGCAGGAGAAGATGATGCTGAAGGAGCCTTCGGAGCTAAAGTAAGGTTTTTCTGGCCTTCTGAATAGTCTCTCAGGTAAATTCTTCCAGACCTTGTACCAGTTAAGGCCTCTTCTTCGGATACAGGTTCGAAAGACACCATATTACAACTCTTCGCCTGGATCTTGCTTCTGGAAGGTTTCTTTTGGCAAGATGAAGAGTTTGTCCAGTAATCCAAACCAACACGAGACTGGTTGTGCGAAAGACATAAAAAAAGAGGTACAGGAGATCCTTTTTCATGATTCAGGCCGAGAGCCTTTTGTAGATCATATCCCATCTTTGTCATTAGTTTACGAGACTATGGACTATGCAGATGGAAAGCTGGTTGATTTTGGCTTCTGGCTTTAACAATGTTGTCTCAAAAGAGGAGGAAGAAGAAGGATCTGCAGCCAAAGTAAAAGTGGCATTTAAAGGTGGAGGACAATGTTCTCCCAATGAAGTCGTATGACATGACTTGCATTTGGTTGCTTTCTTGGACTTTAAAGAAGGTGCTTCAAAGTTAACCACTAAATCAGGATGAATCCACTTAATCTCCCCTTTATTAGTGGACAGAGGAACAAGACCATCAGTTCGTGCAGGTGGGAGATTAACAATCTCCAAAGTAGTTCTCAGGATGGGAATAACGCCGTCCTGCACAAGTTGAACAGTAAAATTGCAAAACTATAGAGAGACGACGTTAACTATTACAGTCTTTTTATCTTGTTGAAGAATAATTGTACCAGAGTTAACCATCTCCTGGATCTTGCCTTTAAGTATACAGCATGCTCGAGTCGAATGTCCGATAAATCTGTGGTAAACACAATATTTAGGGTGGTCAGTTTACTTCATCTGTCCGTTTTGCTTCTGGCAGTTGAAGTTTATTGCTCTTGATCAAACAATCAAAGATACTCATGACATCATCTTCATCAAAAGAGTATTCTTCTTTCGGACGTGGTGCTCTCTGTGGTGGTGTCGTTGGAGTAGGTGTTAATTGACCTATATTGACAGGTAGAGTTTCTTTTCCTTTGACATTGATAGACAAAGTTTCTTTACCCTTGCAGTTGTTTTGACGACTACCGTTATTTGGTGTAGCATGTTCATCTTTGTCAAGATTAGACATCTGAATACCTAATTGCTTGACCTTGTCAGCACTTTCTTCTATCGTTTTAGCATTCACTATGAATGAAGGCCAATCCTGGAACTATGTCGATCCAGTCTACATATTGATTATAGGCAACAGGTTTGACTTACAAGTGTCTATAGTCAAAGCATCTGGAGTTCCGAGAGGCATTTTGAGTACCTCATGGCGGAATCATTCAATGAACTGTTTAGTTATTTTATTGTGTCGTTGTTTAATTTAATGAGAGCAGACATAGCCATGTCGTTTGTTCCCTCATAAAATCGTTCCAGAAACATTTCTTTGAATCCAGAGAAAGAGGTTATACAACCATTTGGCAAACTGTGGTACCAGTCGTAAGCTGCACCTACTAAATATTCGACGAACACCCTAGTGAGTAGAGCATCATTTGGCTGTAGTTGATCAGTCATTACCTCAAAGTGATTGAGGTACTGACTTGGAGATATGTTGCCATCAAACAGCATAATAGTAGGAGGTTTATAATTAGGAGGAAATTGGACTTCCTTCCACTCTATAGGATAAGGCTGCTTGATCCTAAGCTTCTGCATGCCGTCTTTCTATTTGAAAGCCTCAAATTAAGTACGTAAAAGTTTTACAGCCTCATTGGTATCTTCCGATGATTGTGGAGCAGTGGATTGATTTGATATATTAGGAGTAGGTACTGCATGATAAGTACCACCCCCATCACCAGATTGACTTGGAATAGCCTACACAAGTATGGAAGCGGTGTGAGACTGTATCCCCAAACCAATGTTGATGGGAGCTGATGTCGTTACAGGTTCTTGGGTCAGAATTAGATTCGCGACCGGTGGAACTGTATGCTGTGTGATAATTACAACACGCATGCCTGTCATCATCTCAACCATGCTCTTCAAACTAGCCTCCAAAGCCGTAATTCTCTGCTTTTGATTGTTAGAACTGGAAGCATCTTGATCTTCTGTGACGACATAAGCAGTCACTTCTCTAGCTATTAAAGACGAACTAGTAGAAAAGTTGCTCCGTTCAGAACTTTCACTATGAGCATCAAAGTCATATAAGGAACTACCCCCAGATTAAGTGATAGGGATGTCCTTTTGACTGAAAGAATCTTGGTTGAAATCAAAAAGATTCCTTTGACTGATTGTTTCTTGGTCGGAAGGAAGATTCCTTTGACCGATTATTTCTTGGTCGAAAGAAAGATTCATTTGACCGATTGTTTCTTGGTCAGAAGGAAGATTCCTTTGACCGGTTGTGTCTCGGCTTCTTGATCTGGTATATTGGTGTACTCCTTTGCCAGATTCATGAATTCGATCTAAGTATTGTTGATTAGGATTACGAGATGTATTGCATCTCGGGCATTTTCCATCCCCAGTGCTTCGAGACGTCATATTGACAGAGGCATACAATATTTCATCTTCATCCAGTATCATCGGTTGAGGAACCTGAGAGTAATTCAGACGGTCTAAGACAGACCGTTTAGCTTATTAACAACAGCATTTGATAACTACCTCATGGTGATAGCTACAGTGATGTTCTTGAGGTTGCATTGGATGAGACGGATTTGTGATCTTCCGTTTCTGTTTAAGAATTTCACGGAGATCAATTACATCATCAGAATGAGAAGAAGTCGAAGGAACATATTCTTTAATGATGTTAGGAACATGATTCATATTCTTGAGATGTCCCGTTCCTTGAGTGTACAAGGAAGTGCTGATTTGATTAGCATAGGTAAAGGGGTTCTTGACTTCAGAAGTCTGTTTCTGGCGTAAGTTAGCTACTGGCATAGGCTGTTTGTATTTTGATGAAGTAGGTGTTGACTGGCACATGTTGAGATAGGTACGCGGGTTAGATAGATCTGCTACTTGTGTATCTGTCTGAGATACTAGCAACTTACCCTGCTTGGATCTTTAGATGAGCAGGGTTGGAAGATCCATAGTTGTATTTTTGGCATTTGGCAGAATTCTTTATTGTGTTGCACAACCGGTTCTCATGTGCTTGCTCTGGCGCAACTGAGCAATAGAAAGTTCAATTTGAGCAGAACTCACTTTCTTAACAGAGTTTTGATTATCTCTATTTAGAGGAGTAGAGTTCTTGCCCAAAAAAGCTTTTACATTGACTGGTGCATAGGCGCCATCAGGGATACTTTCTACCGAGTCAAGGACTGGAGAAGAATTAGAGAATGCCAAATGACGCTTTCCTTTATTCTGTGACGAGGTGGAATAGGTGTATTCCTTGCCAAGTTCAAATTTGAAAGAGGAGTAGCTAAAGAGCATTTCCCTCTGTTTTGTGGCTGGAAGGTCACAGGCGCAGGTTGTGCGGGTTGAGGAAAGTCCAAAGGGTGTTTTCCTTTGTTCTGTCTAGCACTCTCGCTAGATAGGTTCTTCCCCAAGTTTAGAACTAGAGAAGATGAGGGAGTAGCCAAAAGGCGTTTCCCTTTGTTCAGAGCCGAAGAAGCAGTAGGCGCAGGTTGCGCACGAATTCTGGTTGGCAGAGAAGGAATCTGCGCAAGTTGTGCAGGAGTTCTAGTTGGCAGAGAAGGAATCTGCACAAGTTGTGCATGAGCCTTGATGGGCCGAGAACTTGTCTGCGCAAGTTGTGCAGAAGCCATGGTTGGCCGAGAAGCCGTTTGCACAAGTTACGCAAGAGCCTTGGTTGGCCGAGAAGCTGTCTGCGTAAGTTGTGCAGAAGCCATGGTTGGCCGAGAGACAGTCTACACAAGCTGCACAGAAGCCTTGGATGGCATAGTGTGAGCACCCTGAATTTCGGGTTGATTTTTTTTTTTTATTTATTTTCTGATTGATTTTAATTTCAATAAATATTTTATTCTGTTATTTTCCTTAAGTGTGCCTTTTCCGTGCCATTGATATTTGGAGTATCAGGGATGTTCAACTTTGGAAATCTTCTTCATGAGTTTTGGAGTGGACAGGATTACCTTCATGACTGTATATGGTGTCCCATCCAAACTTGTTCCCTTGTGCTCTTTTTGTTTCGCTGAACTTCGGGTCGATTTAAACCATTTGATTATTATTTATTTTCCCACTCTTTTCCTTGATCATTTTTAGCACGTTACCGTGACTTTTTAATTGGGAGCGCAAGACCAGTTAGTTTCTTGAAACCAACTCCTTATTGATGATCTACTCGAGACGCTCGTCACCCATGACCTCCGTGTCCCACTCAGACACGTTATTTTGTGCTCCATTTGATTCGCACAACTTTCCCGACACGTGACCCGATTTTATTTCACTCCACGACGTCACATTCATCTTCCAACTTGATTTGTGGGTCCCCTGTCGACCAAAACTTGTCAGCCCCAACTATGGACATGGCCCACATTGAGCCTACTATCCGTCCGTCACTTGTGTCCCATTTATTGGAATCCCCATGTGCTACTTATTTACACATGATCATCAACGTCTAATTTTGAATTCGATTTTGCTCAATGTCCGGTTTTGACCCAATCCGGCTCCACCGAGTCCAGTCCAGCTTTGTGTTACCCTCCATCATGATACCCTCATATTTCTTGTCCAAAAATATTAGTACTCTTCTACATATTTTTTTCTATATTTAATAGAAATTTTCATTGCTTTTTATCCCTTTGGAATAACCATTTCTTCATTTAAACTCCTAGCCATTGATTTTCCCAAACAAAATCATCACCATCTATTTTCCAACATTCACACAGCTCACTCCCACATGCCGGCCCTAATTTCTAGGGTGGACAAACTTTTTCATTCTCTCTCTCCTCCATTAATTGTTATCCCTCTTTCTCTCTCTCTCCTTTCTATATTATTCCCATAAAATAATTCCTACACCATGCAAACTACACAGCATCTACTCTAACCCGACCACCCTCAGCTCACCCAGGCTGACCTCCCCTCCGCCGTGGTCGGCCATGGCCGAGGATCTCCAGCTCCATCTCCTCCCGACCTCCTCCTCCTCCTCTTCTTGAATCCAAACCACCAATCATCTAATCCGCCACCACCCTCATCAACTCCATGGCAAACCCGACACCCTCTCTCCCAAGCCACCCCCACCTCGCTGTGGTCCAGCCGCGCCGCCACTGCAGCGCGCAGTAGTACCACCACGCGGACAGCGCACAACGACGCGCACAGTGCCTGGGCGCGCGCGCGAACGACGCTGCCGCGCCGCCGCCGGCCGCCCACCGGCGTGGCCGACCCCCTCCGTGGGTGGCCCCCCTCCGGGCGCACCCTAGGCTACCTTCTCCTGGCGGCCAACGTCCTCCCGGACGCGCCGTCGAGGCGATTTCTGCGTTTTGAACGACGTCCCGTCGTGACGTGCGCGGATTCGAGTTCATTTTGGCGCTCCGTCGCAGCAACTTCGCGCGTATTTTCCCGGAGATCCGACCGTTGGATCGTCGCTTTCTTTGCTCCGTCACAATCTCGGTATATCCACCTTCGCTCATGTCAATTTTCGTCCGTTAATTTTATCGTTTGATACCTGAAAACCGGCCACCAAATTGACCGTTTAAATTGTATTAAATTTAGACAGTTTCGTGGGGCCAACTTTGTCAGCTTGTATCTCCTCCACCGCAGCTCCGTTTGGCATGCTACCAGTTCCTGTACGAAGCTGGTATAACCCTCTTGCTACCCCTTCAGTTTCATTTCATTGTGAGCATGTTTGATTGGTTGAATTCGACACCAAAGTTGGCCGTCCGAATTTGTAATTTCCAACTTGTAAAATTCCATTTTTGAACACGGGACTCCAGATTTCATTTCTGACACCACCATTAGACTTGTGGCGTCGTTCTGGCATGTTTTTATATAAAATTTGTTAGATTTGGAGAACGTGGGCCCTGGTACATTTTTCGGTGCAAAACGGCTCTGAAACGGATACCGTTTTGACCCGAAATTACCTTTTTGCCCTTGTGTCCAAATTGGACCGTTGGGTAGGCTATCCTAGCTAATTTGACCATTCTGGACACGTTGGCGATGTTTATTTCATCATCCGACAATGTTTGTTGATAATTTCTCTGAATTTAACCTTTTAATAATTAAGTAATAATTAATTCTTATAATGTTCGTATTTCGAGATTAGTACAACGAAACTGAGCTCAGTCAATTCCAGTGATCTCACATCGCTGAAATTGACAAGATGGACACGTGGATCACTATAATAAGATTATCAACCTTACCATTGATATTCTTATCTCGATTTACGTGCCGTAAGTTTCGACGTACGAATAACGAAGTACACTTTATATTTTCAATAATTAGATTAGATTTACCCTGTTTGACCAGAGTTGACCAGTTGACCCAAAGTCAACTGTAAGTCAACACTTGACCTAGTTGACTAAATTATTGACCGGAGTTGACCTAGAGTTAATTTGACTTAGAAGAACCTAGAATAATATAGATTGCCTGTAGGGATTCATTTATTTTAACTTGAACACCTTGTAACCTGTGTTGCTTTAAATAGGACTCTGTGGCTTCAGTGGGACCCCCCTATACTTATCAGCTGTCCAGGTTATCGAGGCGAGTACATTCTCTGATCATTTCATATCCTGTTTAGAATTATTTTCCTGCTTTAAATTACTTTACTTGATACTGTCACGTTGGCCACACGGATTGGTACTATATGGATCTTTTCATGAGATGTTATCCGCCTCGGAAGCATCGGATACTGCATGTTTTGTGCGTTTCACGAATCATCACGTATCTATATGCTTCCTCTGATTCACGAATCGCTTGTGACACATGTACTCTCATGTTCACAGAGCCTTCATGAATCTCCTTCACGTATCACTCATTTTATGAGCCATGTGAAGTTTCACGAACCTTAACATAACTTGAACAGATCTTTGTGTATCGATTGGGGATGGGGGAGTAGAAGTAGACATGTGAATATTATCCAAGTAGCTGTAGTCATGAATCACTTCCTTAGCTGTAGTCATGAACCTCCTATGCCATTCACATGTTTGTATTTTACTCTGACTCACTAGTCACTATTAGCTCTCTATGTATAGTAGATATTTCTATTATAGTTCTCTCTCTGTTTACATACTGTTTTCCTTCAGTATCTATATCTTACTTTACTGCATGATTATATTTTCTAACCTGCTATGATCTGTTGAGATGTACTGTACTCGCTCCAGTCCTGACTGGACCCGTTGATAAATTTTACAGATATCTTGGAGGTTGCCTGCTAGCCTAGAGGAGACACATTAGAGGATGTTTAGATAGTTATTTCATTTGTCTGGAGTTGTATTTACTTTATGGATTACTGTATATGAGTTTGAGGTGTATTTCTGGGTTTTTGTATCTTAGACACTTAGACTTCTATCTCTTGTATTTCTTTTGGATTTCATGTTTTATCTATCCTTATCATGCTCTACCCTAGATGTGATTGAGATTGTATCTGCTATGTCACCCCCATTCGGGGAGTATAAACTGCTTAGCACTATATGTTAGATGTTGTGACCTAGGACAGCGTTATACCGCCGACACTGCGGCGTAGGCTGGGCGTCGTTACGTTCTCGTACCCTAACAGTGGGTGCGGGTCGTGACACATAGAGACAGCCTGCGCCAGTTGTGCAGGAGCCTTGGATGGAAGAGAAGACTTAGGAGTCCACACAGTGCGTGCTTTGCTCTTAGCAGCAATGACGGTGCGCCTGGTACCCCCAGCACTGATCATAGCCTCGTAAGCGGTTTGGTCGACTTGAACGACCAAAGTCTTCTGCGTCTTGCCAATCGATGTGGTATCACATTGAGTTGTCACTTTCTCGTCAGAGGAGAAAGAAGTCCCCAGCAGAGTCGCCATTTCGTTTGAAAAAACAAAACTTTGATTACAAACTAAGAAAGGAGTATAAGAGTACAATTGATTTTTGGGGAAGTACAACTGTAGGAATCTGATTAGAAGACGATCACTTTATCCCTTGGATGATGTGATATAGAAGACACGAGCCTGTGGAAGATGCAACAACATTTTGTCAGTAGATTATGGTCATTAGTGATCCTTTAGAACTGATTTAAAACTCTATTTATAGAGTTTTGAAATAACAGTTTTGTGAGTTGCGCACACTTCAGGTTGCGTGCCTTCTATCCAGTTGTGCGAACGGTTACTTGAACTGCTGGGGACGCATGGCATCGTTTGCGTGAGATGCGCGTGGTCGTGAGCAGTTTAGTGGATACGTTCTTCAAGATTAGTGGCATGCATGGCACATCATCCAGCTTCTGAATAAAAGTTGATCATGTGGCGCCAACCAGCCAGGTTCTGTACGGGCGCAACTCAACAACTGGCGCCGTTGACTAAGTCTTTTGTACTGTTTTGATTAATTCACGCGCCACTTGACAACTTGTGCTGGCCAACTGTCAGCATTAATTACATGCTGACAAAATCTTTTCGAGTGCTGTATTGCACGAGATTCGTATGGATTTTCTATGACTAACGAGCTGTCAGAGCTGTTAGTAATGATGGAAGCCGTTACAGCTTCTCGAGGATGCTTGCCATGTGGAGCTCGCGCTCCCTGGTTTAGGCGCAACCTGATACTGGCGCAACCTATTACTGGCACAACCTAACGATTTGGCTCCACTTGATGATGGCGCACTTTAATGAGTAGCGCCCCTTGATTTTTAACTTCTACAGGCCTGGGAGGGAAGCAAGGTAGTTAGGCAAGAACACGTCGCCGATGATTCAAGAACTTGAACAGGGCTAGCTACCCTTAGCTGCAAGGGCCTCGTCTTGCACCACCTACATGTCCAAGATGGCTTGAATTGTCAGTGACCTTTCATATAGATAAGCTGGCGTACTGAGAGGCAATCCGCATGTACGGTGTCGGTCGAATATAAGAAAGTGCAAGCACGGTACGAATGGGATAAAGATGGTATACACGATTGCAATACACATCTTAAGAAGCCTGAGATTTGGCTATAGCAAAGACACGTGCTTTAGCACGAGATGCGGCGTCGAGTATTAAGTCGTTGGCTTAGAGTGCATAAGTCAGACTTGAGTCATTTCGAGTTAAGTCAAGAAGGGCCGTAAGGCAAGTTTGGTTAAGTCATGCTAAGTTGCGAGACACGGCCTCGATGTTGAAGCACGAACCAAGTCGATGACACGAATCATGTTGTTGCGTCCCAAAGTATGGGCCACAAGGCAACTACGAGCCGGTATAGACAAGAATAAGGAAGTTATCGGTGCAATAGCACGGTGATGGTCTAGAGTCTCAAAATAGGCCAGGTGTCTGTATCCTAAATGATGATCCTATGGCAAGACTAGAAAAACAAAAATAAAAAAGTAAATAAACGTGTCAATTTTTTAAAGGTGGGCGAGGAGCTCACACCACCAGTACAGTTGAGTACTGACACCCACACAGTGTTTATGTGCAGGCACAGGTAGAAGCTTATTGGCACGGAGCTCGCTTGGATGCATCGAGGTACGGAGTTCCTTGGCGTTTCGAGGCGTGTGGCCGCTTGGAGTCGGAATTTATACGGAACATAATGTATGAACATCACCTATCCGAAGCTTTCGCTGAACTACTCCAATTGTATTGAGAGATGAGAGAGAGCAGACTGACTTATAATTTGAGAAAAGTGAGCTTGAGAGACACTGTAAATCTTGGCCACGTGCCATATTGTAATCTCATTTCTATATCAATAAAGACTCTAATTTTGTTCAATGCTTGTGTTGCCTTTTTTATTCAATGTTTCTGCTTGGGACTTCTGTACGACAACCCCGTCGCAAGCCACTTGAATCAGCCGTTATGGAACCTGCCTTGCGTGAGCGCAATCTAGGCTCACGCGGCATCACGCCTTAGCGAGTACGATCGGTCCTACGGGACCGGGGGGTGACACTAGTGAGTTCCATTTACCCTTGAACTTGATGATGACATACTTTAAATGACTACTTGAGTTAGGTTAGCACTTGCTTTATAAGCATTGAGAATGTGTATGTCATACTTGTACAAGAAGACCCTAGTAGATAGGACACCTAGTACCTACGTATTTGACAAGCAACTTAGCAACTACATGGACTTTAGCTATGACCATGTTTATGATATATGAGAAATTGTACATTTAGAGGACTTATAAATGTTATGTGACTAGTAGACTTGGTGATTACACACCTACTTGACACTTATTTGGTTAACCTTAGTCAACCCACCTAGTTAGAACCTTGTTTGGTTTAGACTCTAATGACTAATATCGTTGCGTATGTTGTACTCTTATGCATGTTTAGTGAACTGTATCATAGTGTCTGATCTGATATTATTATATATATACGCTCTTGGTATCGTTCAGACTTGGAAGCCGGAGGAGGACATTTATATTTCAGCTTGGAGATTTAGGCAAGTGTACATTTCCGTGTTTAGAGACTGTTTCCTTTTTTTTATTGTTGTTATTTTGATTAGCATTACACGATGTACTGTAACTCCTCTTTCCATAATTTTGATAAAATATTTTTATTTATTTATTTGAATTAAATGGTGATTTTTAGAATTTTTATAAATAATTATTTAGTCAACTATTACGGTAGATGATTTTAGTCATGTTTAGGAATCGGAGTACAAGGCAACTAGAAATCGTGGCACGGATAATGCAATGGCGTGCTTTGACTAATGTATTAGCCCTGGTAGGGAAGGCCGAGCCATAGTGATGTCCTAACTAGAAAAACCAGGCCAAGTTGCGACTTAACCCTTACCGAAGATTTATTTATTTATTTATTATATTATTGAGTTTTAGGGAACACGGTTATACCGAACTAGTCCAGATTGGACCCAAAACAAGCCCAAGCCCATGTAGTCTTGTGGGACGTCCAATGACATTCTTGTTGATGTATTTTGGTATGATTGTGTTGTATTCCGTTTTAATGCTCTAATGAATATTTCTAAGTATTCGCTAATTAAATATTATAAATATCATTATTAGTTGATATTCAATGACATTTGTATAAAATAGTTCCTTGTATATTTTGGGATTATTATACTGTACATAATGGTATATACACCATTATTGATTTATTGAATTTCGTTATTATTATTATTTTCATTATTATTTTTATTATCAATATTATTGAGGTTATTATTATATAATATTATTTTATAATTATTGGTTATATTAGTTTTTTCAAATAAATGTTATAATATATATATATATATATATATATATATATATATATAGGCCCGACACTAGGAATTATATATATATATATATGTGTGTGTGTGTGTGTGTGTGTGTGCGTGTGTGTGTGTGTGTGTGTGTGTGTGTGTGTGTGTGTGTATAGATATAATAAGAAAAAGAAAAAGGAAAAAAAAGGAAAAGAACAAAAGCAAACAAACAAGCCTAGCCCAGCCCAGTCGGGCCAATAGGCCACAGGCCCATATCAAATGCCAAACAACATAGATAACCCCCCACTTATTTCCAGCCGAGCCTCCTATACGCGATGGATACACGTATACAAATATATATGAAGGAGCGAAAGAATGAGAAGGAAATCGAAAAAACCTAAACCCTAACCCCCTTGCCACCTCTCCCTGGCCGTCACTACCCTCGTAGGAGGTCGGCGACGCACGGCCGCACCGCAGAAGCGGCAGGACCAGCAACATGCAGGCGCTGAAGCAGTGACAGCAGCGTGTCGAAGCCCCCTTCACGTGATATTTTCTTCGCAATCACTCCACCATCTTCTGAACCAATTTCACAGGTCAGATCCCCATGTAACCCCCTACAAGCCTCTTTAATTAGATTGTTTTATTTCACGTTGAACACGACGCAATGCGATTCAAAAATTGACATAAATCAGTCCCAAACATGACAGAGAACTCGGTCCCAAACCCTATATTGAAAGGCGATTTTCAGCCAAACCATCGATAATTTCCAAATTCCATTCAAATAGAGTTAAGGACAACATATACGAGAACGAAACCCTTTTTACAGATCTTGATTTCATCTAATATGTGGGAAGTAATTTGATTTAAAAAATCATGAAAAACTTGTTTTCGAAAAACTGAAACTTTAGAAAAACCCTCGATACGACGTGCGTTCCGCCAATCCGGGCGACGTGGTCACGAACCGAAAGCATCGAAAGGTGCGTAATGGCTTCGAGGACGTGTGGGCTTTGACGAAATTTAAATTGGTTGCGTGTGCACGACGAATTTGATGCGTATCCGTCGAAATTCACCGTATCGGCCTCTGTGCAAATTTCTCAATTATTTTGTGCACGTTCGTCAGATCAAGACGAAACTTGCACCAATAGGACCGTATCATTTTACTTGTCATGTATGCCAATTTTGGTCCAATTCTGAGACAGTTGATCGGATCGTCGTTTTGTGGGCCCCACGATCCGATTCAACGGGCAATTTTGTGCACGGCCCGCCGAAATCCAACTTTGGACAAACGGTTGGATTTGTACCATCAAAACGAATCTGTAGACATGTAGTTTGACGACTTTAGAGACCATTGACTCTGGCACGCTTTTTGGTGTAAAGCGGGTCCAACGGCGGACAACGTTTTGACCTAAAATTACCGTTTTGCCCTTGTGTCTAGAATTGGACTTAAGGACAGGCAATTCTAGATAATTTTACTATTCTGAGAATATTGGTAATGTCTATTTCAGCATCTGGAGACTGTTGTACGAGTTTGACTGTTGTGGCACACTGAGTGGTTCGGATTATCGGTTTCACCAGCAAAGGACCACAGGCAAGTACAGTTTATTGTCTGTTTTTGATATTGAGCTTTACTATACCTCATTGGTAGTCAATAAAAATATGATTTTCGTCTTTTATGTTTGTTATATTTTGTCGTGTCGAGGAGGTGAAGTACCAAGAATGTGTGATCTGACCTTATACAGTGTATACCGTGTAGACCGTAATTTATTATTGCATTATACCGTATAGACAGTGTTTCATTATTGCCTTATACAGTGTAGACAGTATTTTATTACTGCTTTATACAGTGTAGACAGTGTACATTATACAGTGTAGATATTGTAGACCGTGTCGTGTAATTGTCCCGAGACCGATCACATATCAAAGGTACTTCAGTCAGTCGGTGAGTATTGTCTTTGTATTTATTTACTATTTTCCTTTGTTTAGTTTTATTTGTCTTTTTGTGTTTATTTTTCAAATTATATATTTAAAGGCTAACCTCTGTTGTATATTCATTTTCATATATTGGAACTGCATTCAGTGAATTGTACTCTTCCATTCCTGACAGAAAACCAATATTTTTCAGGTTAGATGTGGCTTCACTTAGCTTTGGGAGTTGTGGGTGTACTTGTAGACAAAAACCGAGAGATTAGCTAGATAGATGAGTTGTAATCATTTAAATATTTGTAAGAGTTTATATTTTTCTGCAAATGTAAAACTTGTGAATATTGTAAATTAAATTAATTTTGTGAATGAGCATTATTTGTGATTTTGAGCATTGTGGCTATGCAGCGTTCTACCGCCGATACTGCGGTGTAGGCTGGCTTGGACATGCATTCGTATCCCGAAATACGGGTGCGGGTCGTGACAAGTTTTTGTGGTGGCCCATGCAGGTCTGTTTTCGTAAATCATGCAAACTCGTGATAGTACTTAAGTTAGTCGTACTATTGCAAGCCTGCGACTAGGAAATGCTCATTCACGAGTTAGGGTTAATTTAATTTAAAAGAATGACTAGGACTAGGAGTCCCATATATAAATTTATCGATGGGTAGTCTAGGCCATACAATTTAGATGAGGAGTTATTAATTTTGGTAGTTTGTCAGATCCCCATAGGTACACTATTACCTCTTGATATGACGATATGATCCAATGTGGATAGATTATTCACTTGGTGAGACAGGGCTTCCTAGAATTAATGATCTAACCTTGATAAATTGTTCAATTCTTTCTCTTTGCCTCTTTAGATATCATCCTCATATCTTAGTCCAAATTGCCTATTTAGTTCTTATTTTGCCCTAAGAATTATTATTTTATATAAATTCTGATTATGTTATCCATATATGAACCTCGAGTTAGTTACGATTCAAAAATTTTCATCCATGATTTGAATACACATGAAATAGATACTAGAATGTTTGTATTTTTTTGTCTTCAGTTATTTCCTCCATGTTCAATCTTTTATTTGAAGGGTTGTGACTGATTACTTACACTTTATTTCATAGTCAACTTGTTTGAATCTCTAGAAGCTCGTGAATTTTTACATATATAGTTAAAAGAATGTTAGTTAACTCATAATGATAGGACAGCAGCGTACTGTCTCCATTTATTTGAATTATGGAGACTATGGATTCACTGCAGCCAACAGCGCACTGGCGAGGCACGACCCATAGAGTTGAAATTATTTCAAAGGATCGTAGGTTATGGAACATTGCTAAAACTATATCTTCGTTGACCTCTTTAGACCTTGTGTCAATATAAGGTAGAGTACCTGATAGCATATCACATCTGGATCACGAAACCAAGGGTTTACCACCGCCCGAGTATACGGGCGAGGCATAATTCTCGGTAAAATGACTTCGAACGTGATTACAAGTTTAGGATACTATAGAGGATAGGAAAATGCTCTGTATGTCCCCTAAGATCCAAAACCAATACTAGTGAAAGTTCTATAAGTTGGGTAGAATGTCTTCCAACCTGGCATTCCGTGGTCCTTGTGATCTATTGACGAGGTAATTGACTGACACTAATAGGTTTACCTGGAATATAGAATTTAGAGGTCCATAACCCATTAGTCGACCAAGGCCTTATGGATAAGAAGATAGTAGGATGACCGTATAAGCAAGAACACCAGGTAAGGTTTGATTCTCACACAACTCGAACTACTTGTGCCTCCTTTCAAAAATCTTGCATACTTGTATTTTGACTATCTTGACCAACGCTGCTATTACAGCCTAGTTTTGTAAGATTAATCTTTTATCGAGCTTGATTCAAGACATATATTTATTGGGGATGCATACTAACATATTGTCTAATCAGAATCGGTGTATTACGGTCTGATCAACCTTAGTGCACTCGGTTCGCTCTCTCTTTGATTATCCCACGTGGATTGAGATATCGAGGTATCTATGATCTTATCCGCGAATGCATTGACAATTCCTCTTGAATTATACGTTCGCCTTTGAATCACGTAATTGTATTCAGTGACATCTCCCTTGAACTCTTTATTATTTTTATCTTTTACTGATTTGAAAAGACGAAAGCTCATAATTGGTAGAGAGATACAGAGTATCCCCATGGCTATGATAGTTGTATACACAAGTGTAGCTACCATCGGCCAGCCATGTGACTAGAACCTTGCCTTGAGTTACTCGTTCTCCTCTCGACCCTCAAACTACTATTGTGACCTTCTAGCCATCTGAATTTGAGAATGATTAGAGTTTTACCCTTAGTCAAAGTGCCAACCTAGGAGACTATCTATTCTCAAGAAACCAAATGTTGCGAGTCTCAAATTATTTGCTTGAAGCTTGCTTTAACTAGCAACCCTTAAGCCTTAACCCAACCTTTCCTCGACCAAAGCCCTCAGTTTAGACATAAGATGAATAGACAAAGGTAAGGGCAATCATTTACCATGACTATGGTAGACACTTATCCCGAGATTGGTTTCCAACAAATATTACCCTAGTTATGTCAATTTTATTATTTAGACCTAACTAGTATTGGAACACCACAGTCACTAGCTTAGCCAATACCATAGCTTAAATATCCTGTCATATTAAGATCTACCAGTTATCAACAGCAATACATGATCACTACAGCCCATACCACTAGAACCCTTATGACAATAGTCTGGCATGCTTGACACAAATAGAAATTCACGGCTCAGTTGTTAGAAATCTCTTCATACGATGTGCCTTAGAGTTGGTTATCCCGTCAATAACTCTTGTATACTATAGACGAGTAGATCATTCTATTTTATCGACCATGTGTTATTGTATACACTCGTTTTCTATTTATTGAGGAACGATCCTTGACTTGACTTATATCTACCGTATCCCGTTACGTCGTGCCTTATTTTTTATTAACAAGAGTCGAGATATAATACCCGGACTTTGAAATTCTTCTAACCTCATCATTCCTAAAACCATGACCTAGCTTCTAAGGGGAGTAGGCTGTAAGCCTTCTAAAATTTTGGGATATATGAGGATTACCGATTAATTAGAATAATTTTCATTAGGATGATAATTAGTTCCTCATGGACTCCCACTTTCCATTTAGATCATTTTGTGTCCCCAGCCGTGTCATTAATAATCGGAGCGCGAGACCAGCGGTTACCTTCCAACAAATTTCATATACAAGATCTAGACAATTCCACCTTCATCTAGGTATATCAGTCGCACTCAAACACGTCCCCTTGTACTCTATTTTTATGGTACGACTTTCAGGTAAAAAGGACTAGCTATAACCCTTACCATAATACCCGTATACTTTCCAACTACAATTAGAGACTCAACCTCGACTCAAACCTTTCGACCCAATATATGGTTGTGATCTACTCGAAGCCCACTACGCACATGTCACTAGTGTGCCACGAAATTATGTCTTCTCGTGCTACTTAAACACAAAAGTCACTGAAGGCGCATTTTTGGGCTTTAAGGACCTAGCTAACCAATCTGACTGGCAACTAGCTCAACCACTTGGGTGGAAACCTATTCTAGGTTACCCTAACTTAGTAGAAATAGTTTTATCATTGGGATCTTTTCCAGTCAATATAGATTGAAATCCATGGTTCATCCAACCAACGATTGATGTCCGATTAGGGAACCCATTAAGACCCAGTAAAATCCATCCATGCATACCACCATATTTAGACTATAAAACCGAACTATTTGAGATAGGTCCCTATACCTATTATGTAGTCTTTACCTCTTAAAATGTGGGGTCATCCATAACCCTTATTCCATCTACCTGGAAGTCGCGATACGATCTTGTATTGTATTTATATCCCTTGTTTGTGTGTTTAAATAACCACAAAAAAGATCACAATCTTGATTTTCCAAATTCCGTTCTATTATGGAACCTTGTTTAGATTAATTTCGAGAACAGAACTTCCGTATTGCATGGATTGCAAGTCCCTCTAAGAAACGAAGGGTTCTTCGATTTGGCAAGTGACTAGACTAGAGTAGCCCAATCTAGCAAATAAGTCAATGGTTCATAGACTTTCTTTCTATATGCATCATTGGATACTCTCTACCGCTCTTGAAATTTCATACTTACTCTCGATTGTTCTTCCCTATCTTCCTGTCCTTTCTATTTTGGAGCGACGAGTGGTCATGCTTATCAGAATTTATCAATATTTCTTAGCTACTTGTGTAAATTTGTTGCTTGTTAGATTTTGGGTTGTTTGATAGATAGGAAAAGATTATAGTGGCCATAAGCAGTAGATATCTATTGGTAGCAATTTTAGCAAGTAGTTGGATGATTATTAAGTTATAGGGACATACCTTTGAGGGACTAGTATGACCAAGGTGGGTAGAAGTCCTCGGGGTTTCGTAGTTACAAAATGGCAAGGAGGAGGATATAAACTATTTTTGAGGAATTAAAATTTAAGGAGATTAAGGTAATAGTAGATTTCCTTTTTGAATTTAAGGAATAGTTATGAATTAGAATTTCGAGGACGAAATTATTTTTAAGGTGGGTATATTTGTAACTCCTCTTTCCAAAATTTTGATAATATATTTTTATTTATTTATTTGAATTAAATGGTGATTTTTAGAATTTTTATAAATAATTATTTAGTCAACTATTACGGTAGATGATTTTAGTCATGTTTAGGAATCGGAGTACAAGGTGACTAGAAATTGTGGCACGGATAGTATAATGGCGTGCTTTGACTAGTGTATTAGCCCTGGTAGGGAAGGCAGAGCCATAGTGATGTCCTAACTAGGAAAACCAGGCCAAGTTGTGACTTAACCCTTACCGAAGATTTATTTATTTATTTATTATATTATTGAGTTTTAGGAAATCCGGTTGTACCGAACTAGTCCAGATTGGACCCAAAACAAGCCCAAGTCCATGTAGTCTTGCGGGACGTCCAATGACATTCGTGTTGATGTATTTTGGTATGATTGTGTTGTATTCCGTTTTAATGATCTAATGAATATTTCTAAGTATTCGTTAATTAAATATTATAAATATCATTATTAGTTGATATTCAATGACATTTGTATAAAATAGGTCGTTATATATTTTGGGATTATTAGACTGTACATAATAGTATATACACCATTATTGATTTGTATAAAATAGGTCCTTATTTATATATATATATATATATATATATATATATATATATATATATATATATATATATATATATATATATATAAAATAGGTCCTTATTTATTTATATATATATATATATATATATATATATATTTATATATATATATATATATATATATATATATATAGGCCCTACACTAGGAATAGATAATATTGAGATTTTATTTAGATTTGTATGGAGATTATTATATAAGTATATATATGTGTATATATATATGTATAGATATAATAAGAAAAAGAAAAAGGAAAAAAAGGAAAAGAACAAAAGCAAACAAACAAGCCTAGCCCAGCCCAGTCGGGCCAATAGGCCACAGGCCCATATCAAAAATTAAACAACAGAGATAACACCCCCGCTTATTTCCAGCCGAGCCTCCTATACGCGATGGATACACGTATATAAATATATATGAAGGAGCGAAAGAAGGAAAAGGAAATCGACAAAACCTAAACCCTAACCCCCTGGCGACCTCTCCCTGGCCGCCGCTACCCTCGCCGGAGGTCGGTGATGCACGGCCGCATCGCAGCAGCGGCAGGACCAGCATCATGCAGGCGCTGTAGCAGTGACAGTAGTGTGTCGAAGCCCCCTTCACGTGATTGTGGAGAAAATATCTTCTGAACCAATTTCACAGGTCAGATCCCCATGTAACCCCCTACAAGCCTCTTTAATTAGATTGTTTTATTTCGCGTTGAACACGACGCAATGCGATTCAAAATCGACATAAATCAGTCCCAAACATGACAGAGAACTCAGTCCCAATCCCTATATTGAAAGGCAATTTTCGGCCAAACCATCGATAATTTCTAAATTACATTCGAATAGAGTTAAAGACAACATATACGAGAACGAAACCCTTTTTACGGATCTTGATTTCATCTAATATGTGGGAAGTAATTTGATTTCAAAAATCATGAAAAACTTGTTTTCAAAAAATTGAAACTTTAGAAAAATCCTCGATACGACGTGCGTTCTGCCAATCCAGGCCACGTGGTCACAAACCGAAAGCATTGAAAGGTCGCGGACATGTGGGCTTTGACGGAATTCAAATTGGTTGCGTGTGCACGACGAATTTAATCCGTATCCGTCAAAATTCACCGTATCGGCCTTTGTGCAAATTTCCTAATTACTTTGTGTACGTTCGCCAGATCGAGACAAAACTTGCGGCAACAGGTCCGTATCATTTTTTTGTCCTGTATACCAAGTTTGGTCCGATTCTGAGACAGTTGATCGGATCGTCGTTTTACGGGCCTCACGATCTGACTCAACGAACGATTTTGTGCACGGCCTGCCGAAATCCAACTTTGGACATACAGTTAGATTTGTACCATCAAACCGAATCCGTAGACATATAGTTTGATGACTTTAGAGACAATTGACTCTGGCACACTTTTCGGTGCAAAGCGAGTCAAACGGCGGACTCTGTTTGACCCAAAATTATCGTTTTGCCCCTGTGTCCAGAATTGGACTTAGGAACAGGCAATTCTAGCTAATTTAACTATTCTGAGAATATTGGTAATATCTATTTTAGCATCTGGAGACTGTTGTATGAGTTTGACTATTGTGGTACACTGAGTGGTTCGGATTATCAGTTTCACCAGCAAAGGACCACAGGCGAGTATAGTTTATTGTCTGTTTTCGATATTGAGCTTTACTATACCTCATTGTTAGTCAATAAATATATAATTTCCGTCTTTTATGTTTGTTATATTTTATCGTATCGGAGAGGTAAAGTACCAAGGATGTGTGATCTGACCTTATACAATGTATACCGTGTAGACCGTGATTTATTATTGTATTATACCGTGTAGACAGTGTTTCATTATTGCTTTATACAGTGTAGACAGTGTTTCATTATAGCTTTATACAGTGTAGACAGTATACATTATACAGTGTAGATATTGTAGACCGTGTCGTGTAATTGTCCCGAGACCGATCACATATCAAAGGTACTTCAGTCAGTCGGTGAGTATTGTCTTTGTATTTATTTACTGTTTTCCTTTATTTAGCTTTATTTGTCTTTCTGTGTTTATTTTTCAAATCATATATTTAAAGGCTAGCATGTTGTATAGTCATTTTCATATATTGGAACTGCATTCAATGAATTGTACTCGTTCCATTTCTGACTGGAAACCAATATTTTTCAGGTTAGCTGTGGCTTCACTTAGCATTCGGAGTTGCGGGTGTACTTGCAGACGAAAACCTAGAGATTAGCTAGATAGATTGTTTGCAAAAACAAAAGTCTTTTATTTCACAAACTTTAAAGAATATTACAAGAGTACAATGAATTCTGGGAAAGTATAACTATAGGAATCCGATCTGAAGACGGTCGCTTTATCCCTTGGACGATGTGAACTTTGAAGACGATAGCCTCTGAAGAATGCAGCAGCACTTGGACAAGAACTAATGATCTCTGATGATCAAATAATCCTCTTTAATGAAGAACTTGAAACTATATTTATAGAGTTCTAGAAATAACTATTTTATAGTTAATCTGGATTGCGCACAATGAACTGCGCTGGTGACAGACTGCGCAGACTGCAAACTGCGCTAGCCATTGGGCAGTTGCTCGATCGTGGGCTAACCGTATTCAGACACGTGGCATTGTTTGATTGAAATGCGCTTGGTCGTGTACAGACGGTTGCCACGTGGTGAGCAATTGATGACATGTAAGCCACGTAATAAATGTCAGTTATCTTCAACAAGTTTGATGGATCACGCCACTTGAATAGCGCTAGCTTCAGACTGCGCTCAGTTCTGGTCAACAGATTGTGCTGTATTGGGATAGCTGGACCGCGCTAGGGTTTGGCAGCTGGACCGCACTAGGATTTAGACAGCAGTCCTAGAAGGCAGCGCGGTACGAGAAACGAACAGACTCCTCACTTTTCGGGCTGTCAGGCTGTCAGAAGATTTGATCTTCTTGTTAGGTAATGATGGCGTTGCCACGTCAGCCTAGCGCGCTCGGGCACTGGCGCAGTTCAGTCTAGCGCGATTGATTTATAGCGCAATCTGTCTACAGCGCAGTTCATTGAAGGGTGCATAATTTAAACTTCTCTGCCTATTTGATGGATGCAACTTGATTTTTAGGACTTACAAGACCCCCTTCAAAGTTTTCGAAATTTGAAAATATTCAAAGTTTTGAAATACTTTGAATTTCGAATTTAAAATCAAGTTGCGCTTTGGTTGCGCGTTTGGAGGAATTAGCTCCGTCTTTTGCGGCGCAATCGGAGGCGACTGTTACGTTTCTGTGAGAAGACTATAAATAGTTCCATCTTCTATTCTTTTAATCTTTACTTGCCTTCGATTTCTCAAGAGAAAGAAACTCCTCTCTTACTCCGACTTCTTCTTCCTCTTCTCGTCATCGACATCAATGGCGCCCAAGCGATCGGCCACTGAGAAGGAAAAGGCCCCTGCCGAACCTTCGACTTGTGTTGCACCACGAGTATCTCGTCACAAGACGGGCCATCCAGCTCTGCAAGATGAATGAAGAACCATGATCGAAACCCTTTTTAGGGTTTTTGATGTTTTGAACTGTCATGACCCGTACCCACTATGAGGATACGAGTACGTAACAGCGCCCAGCCTACACCGCAGTGTCGGCGGTAGAACGCTATCTTAAGTCAATCATCTAACAATATATAAGGTACATGTACAGTATATACACTCCGAATGGAGGTGACACAGCAATACAGTCTCAATCACATCTAAGGTAGAATACGATAAAGATAGATAGATATGAACAGAAGAAAATCCACAGAGGTACAATCCAGATAAAGACTAAGTGTCTATGATAACATCTCTACAAACATCCAAATGAAACAACTCCCAATATATACAATAATGTATCAATGAGAAAGACAAGTAAGAGTCTAAGCTATCTATACTAAATATGGGTATCATCCTCAGCAGCTGCCTGAACCTCCCCAGGGGTCCAGGTCGCGAGTGTCATCTAGGCAAGCTCCAAGGTAAGGGATGCAGGGTTCCTCATCATCCTCTGTAAAATTTTCAACAGGTCCAGTCAGGACGGGAGCGAGCACAATACATCTCACACAGATCATAACAGGTTAGAAAATATAGACATACAAGAGAGTACGATACATGAAACTGAAAGAAAGTACATGATGTAAACAGAGAGAGAGAACTGTAATAGAAATATCTACTATAAGTAGAGAGCTACCAGTGACTAGTGATTTAGAGTACAAGGTCGACATGTGAATGGCTTGATTTGCACATGGCTATACTAAAGAGGCGTACATGGCTATACTTTGTTCACATGACTATTTATACTCCCCCATACCCCAATCAATACACAAGGATCCAGACAAGTTATGTTACGTACATGATTTTCACATGAAGCCCATAGATGGGTGTACATGAAGAATACATGAGGGCTCAGAGAACTGAGTGCACATGAATTCCACATGAAGGCCCATGAAGGGTGTACGTGAAGTATAGGTTATACATGAGATACATGAGAAACACGACCGAACATGATAGCACATGAGAGTACACGAGCGAGCATGATCGAGCATGAAGCACATGAGAAACATGAATAACATGAGAGCGAGGAATACACAATGTACATGAAACACACGACATGATGTATCCGATGCTCCTGAGGGGGATAACATCGCATGAAAGGATCCATATAGTACCAATCCGTGATAATATCGTGACATCATCAGATAAGGTAAACTAGAGCAGGAATATAATTCTAAGCAAGTTATAAAATGATCAGAGAATGTACTCGCCTGTGGTCCTGAGCTGATAAGGTGAACAGACGCTCAGAGTAATCACAGACCTAAAATAAGATACTATGAGTCAAACAGGGTTTTATACTGAAAAGAAAACTAATTTAAGTCATGAATTCAAGTCTAAGTCAAAACTAGGTCAATCTAGGTCAAACTGAGTCATATTAGGTCATACTGGTTCATACTAGGTCATACTGGTTCATACTAGGTCATACCAAGTCACTGGGTGTCAATCCAAGTCAAACTAGGTCAAACGGGGTCAAAGGTTGACTTTTGGTCAACTGGTCAACCCTGGTCAACTCTGGTCAACTCTAGGTCAACCCTAGGTCAAACTAGTCTAATGTTGACCAACTGTTGACTTTCAATCCACTGGTCAACTCTGGTTTGGTTTCGGTCAAATCTAGTCGCTTAAAGGCTAAGTTTGACTCTCGGTTGACTTTTGTTGACTTTTGGTCAAAATGGTCAACCGAAGTCAAAACTAGTCTAGGAGCACTATATTTGATCATTACCAACCAAGGGAACCAAGTTCTAACCATATCTTAGACTATAAACTCAAATACCTTATTCCTAGGTAAAACCTACATTAACTTACCAAGGTAAATCCCGATACCATGTCCAATACAAAGAAAACCCCGCTAATACCCAAGATACTAGCCTAGGCTCCTTAGGGTAGTTAGATACTATCCTATCTAAGGGTTACCTACCAAGATACATAGGTTTCCTAGATATCTAACCTATCTTAGATCACATGTTAGTCATCTACCCATTACCTTACCTCTACCCTCTTACCATCTAACTAACACTCACACACAATCTAACTCACATACACACACTCATTAAGCTCACTCACACATATACACACATGATACCACACTCATAGGCTCTCACCTAGGCTTACATATAGGCTAACACCTATAGGCACACACACACACACACACACTCTTAAACACACACACACAAAGCATGTAGGGACTGATTTTTGGGGGTGAAATATGGGCTAAACTAGGACAGCTACATGCTGGTTTAGTGGACTGAAATGGGTTGGGTTGAGGAACTGAATTGAGGTGAACAAGGACTGGTTTTGTGCAGGTTTAGGACTATTTTGTGATTGCCTAATGGCTGTCCATTTATGGACTGATATGGCATAGTTTGGGGACTGAAATGGACTGGATTCAAGGGCTGTTTTGGGACTAAACAAAGGGCTAATATGGGACTGAATATGGGATAGAAATGGAGATAGTCAAGGCTGGTTTATAGGCTGTGTTTGGGACAGCTTAATGGCTGCTTTGGGGGCCTGGTTTGGGCTGGTTAAGGCTGGGTTTCAGGGGCTTGAATTGGCTGATATTGTAGCATTTGGGTTCCTAGAATTTATTTTCAATTTTGGAGATTTTTTTTTATTTTTATTTTAGTTAAAATCAATTATTAGCTAGGATGTTGATATGGGATCGTAAGATTTTTGGCCTAAGTCTATAAGTTAGATATAAGGATATTAGGTTGTATATAGCCTCTGGGGCCTCTAGATAGTCCCTAGAATATTATTTTACCATTTTAGAATTTCCAGGATTTATTGGAGATTTTTAGATAATTTTTATATATTATTTCATTATTTTCTTATGCTTCTAGGATTTTCTGTGAGAGCACCCGAGGGTATTTTTGAGGCCAAGTAATTTATTTGGGCTCTAGAACCCCTAAAATATTTTCTATATTTTTCTAGGAATTTTTTAGAAATTTTCTGGGATTTATTTGGATTTTTTAGGATTTTTTCTGATTTTTAATTAATTTTCTGAATATTAAAAACCCTATTTCTAATAAATATACCGTCAGCCGAGCGGGGGGCCCACCCGTCAGCCGCTGAAGCGGGGAGGGGCAGGCCCACCCGTCAGCGACTGGGTGGAGCCACGTGGGCTTCCTAATTAGGAAGCCGAGCTCAAAAGGGGCTGAGCTGGCCGAGCCAAGCCGCCTGGGTTGTGCGCCGTAGGATCTTGGCGGGTGAGACTGGATGTTGACGCGTGTCCCCTTAGCCCAGCCGCCTCAAAGCCAGCCACCGACTCAAATAAACCTATATATATATTAGTTTGTCTTGGTTTTCGAAAACCCTATTTTATTCAGCAGCTTTTTGTGGAGAGTTCAATAGGGATTCTTCGACTTCGCGGGGCGATTGCCGTTGATCTAGACGTCCTTTTTGCGCGCCGTTTTTTTTATTGGAAGCGTATCGAGGTTAGGTTTCTGATTATATAATTTATTTTCTGGTATTTTGTCCTCGAATTTCTGAATAATTATTTGAGTGTCGGTGGTCCAAAAATTTACACGTCGTACGGTTTTCGAGATTCCGAGCAATCCCGAACTCCGTTTTGCGATCCGTTTGAAGTTTTGGAAAGCTGACATCAAGCTCTTCAACATATAATTTTTCCAGAAATTTAGAGTTTCATCTAGTATTTTGTTTTGTTTATAGAAGTCAGATTTGGTCAACGGTTCATCGATTTGGTCATGGTTAGCCATAATGGCGATAACTTTTGACCAAATCGTGATTTTGCGGCATGGTCAATTCCGGTGCACTCATCGCACTGAAATCTATTATGTCGCACACTCAAACTTGAATTCATAATGTTTGACTAGTAAGTCAACAGTATGTCTCGGTTTGCGTGCCACGAGTCCCGATTTTGGAACCGTAAATTTTCTTGGCCAAATTTTTGTGTGTAGATTGTTATTTCAGAATTAAATAGGTTAAAATAGAATTTTAGATGATTTATTCCAGAATTAGAATAGTATTAATTAGTTTAAACCATTAGCCACTTTCTAGGATTTTTAGAGTGGGAATCGTTGATCTAACTTGTGGTTTTTATGTGACGGGGTAGATCGGGCTACGACGTCTTGACTTGTGACTTTATCATCTATCGGAGCAGGCAAGTATCACTATGACCTATGTTTCCTTTATTTTATGCTGCATGTATCTTCGTGTCGTCGTTTCACTATTACTTCCTTTTGGTCCATGATTGTCATTGCTCATGATTAATATTGTGCACGAGAGTTAGAATCGTTAGGATATATACATGTTCATCTTTTACTCATTGTTTCCTATTGTTTACAGTTTATCGTATTGCTAATGTTTATCGTAGTGGACATGTATTGTGAGTGAGTCGGGCGGAGGAATACAACAAGTAAGCATGTGGTCAACGAATTGAATACAGACCCCCTATACATTGATTGCATAATATCAGTCATGCACCACACGTATGACTGACGGATATCCCAAGCCGTCTACATGCTGAAAGTTGGTATTCTAAAACACACAGTACACGTGACTTAATTATTGTTGCCATGTCGTCTATTGTTCTTCTTTCGTCAAGTTTACCTTCTTATTGTCATCATGTCTTAGTGGTATGTCAAAGTCTACCTTCATATTGTTATCACGTCTCAAAGGTACTTCCTTATCATATAATATCATGCCTATACTTATCTTCAGTTAAATTCCTTTTATCTTTCCTTCATGCTTGTATACTATATTGTGTAATGTAGTGTTATGGTGATCTTGCTCCAATCCTGACTGGATAACTATTTTTCAGCTTTAGACGAAGAGATTTGCCCCGAGGTCTACGGTATGTTGGCGACACTGATGTCACTGGCGTACCCGGTTCCAGCACTGATGCGAATTAGCATATTTTCTTCCTTATGGATTCGCATTAGTTAGTAGTTACAGTTATGGAGTTTAGTCGTCTATTTTATTTTTCTGCTATCCGGGTTTGTTCCCGAGACTTTCTGAGTTGTAGTAGATTTTTCCTATTTATAATATTGAGACTATTGGATATTTTAGTGATTTTTGCTGGCTTAGTTGTGGATGATGTATATGCGTGTTGTGCTTGTTGTGGACCATTGTTATCATAGACAGTGTACTACCGTCGATGCTGCGGCGTAGGCTGGACTTGGCCACGTACTCGTATCCCAAAATTGGGAGCGGGTCGTGACAAGTTTTATGGTGGCCCATGCAGGTCCAATTTCGCAAAAGACTGCAAACTCGTGGTAGTGCTTAAGTTAGCTGTACTACTACGAGCCTGCGAATAGATTTGGAGTTAGGAGGTTATATCATCCACAAATAGGATTTCCAACCTTATGAGTCTATTTTATCTTAGGATCTTATTGTATCTTATTTTGCATCCTGCTTGATTCCGTCCGTGATTTCTTCGATATGTTTGTATCTACCGTACTAACCATATCCTTTCTTTCCTTTTAGTTCACTATGGTTGAGACGAGGCGCAGTGCGATCCGTAAGGGAAAAAGGGTATCTAACCCTTTTGCTACTCCCGAACCCGAAGGATCGACATCAGAGAGTACAGAGTTCGTAGAGCCTTCTTTAGTTTTAGTTGGTATGCATGCTTAGTTAGTTTGTAGTAGGATTATTATCGATCAGTTCCCTTATGTTCCTAGCCATTATCTCTCCGTGACTTAGATTAAGAAATTATTGCTTGTAAGAGTTAGGTATTATGCTATGCTATTTGTGATGTTTTGATTTTTTAGGACAAAAATCTTTTAAGGGGGATAGTTTGTAGCATTTGGGTTCCTAGAATTTATTTTCAATTTTGGAGATTTTTTTTTTTTTATTTTAGTTAAAATCAATTATTAGCTAGGATGTTGATATGGGATCGTAAGATTTTTGGCCTAAGTCTATAAGTTAGATATAAGGATATTAGGTTGTATATAGCCTCTGGGCCTCTAGATAGTCCCTAGAATATTATTTTACCATTTTAGAATTTTCAGGATTTATTGGAGATTTTTAGATAATTTTTATATATTATTTCATTATTTTCTTATGCTTCTAGGATTTTCTGTGAGAGCACCCGAGGGTATTTTTGAGGCCAAGTAATTTATTTGGGCTCTAGAACCCCTAAAATATTTTCTATATTTTTCTAGGAATTTTTTAGAAATTTTCTGGGATTTATTTGGATTTTTTAGGATTTTTTCTGATTTTTAATTAATTTTCTGAATATTAAAAACCCTATTTCTAATAAATATACAGTCAGCCGAGCGGGGGGCCCACCCGTCAGCCGCTGAAGCGGGGAGGGGCAGGCCCACCCGTCAGCGACTGGGTGGAGCCACGTGGGCTTCCTAATTAGGAAGCCGAGCTCAAAAGGGGCTGAGCTGGCCGAGCCAAGCCGCCTGGGTTGTGCGCCGTAGGATCTTGGCGGGTGAGACAGGATGTTGACGCGTGTCCCCTTAGCCCAGCCGCCTCAAAGCCAGCCACCGACTCAAATAAACCTATATATATATATTAGTTTGTCTTGGTTTTCGAATATTTTATTCAGCAGCTTTTTGTGGAGAGTTCAATAGGGATTCTTCGACTTCGCGGGGCGATTGCCGTTGATCTAGACGTCCTTTTTGTGCGCCGTTTTTTTTATTGGAAGCGTATCGAGGTTAGGTTTCTGATTATATAATTTATTTTCTGGTATTTTGTCCTCGAATTTCTGAATAATTATTTGAGTGTCGGTGGTCCAAAAATTTACACGTCGCACGGTTTTCGAGATTTCGAGCAATCCCGAACTCCGTTTTATGATCCGTTTGAAGTTTTGGAAAGCTGACATCAAGCTCTTCAACATATAAATTTTCCAGAAATTCAGAGTTTCATCTAGTATTTTGTTTTGTTTATAGAAGTCAGATTTGGTCAACGGTTCATCGATTTGGTCATGGTTAGCCATAATGGCGATAACTTTTGACCAAATCGTGATTTTGCGGCACTGTCAATTCCAGTGCACTCATCGCGCTGAAATCTATTATGTCGCACACTCAAACTTGAATTCATAATGTTTGACTAGTAAGTCAACAGTATGTCTCGGTTTGCGTGCCACGAGTCCCGATTTTGGAACCGTGAATTTCCTTGGCCAAATTTTTGTGTGTAGATTGTTATTTCAGAATTAAATAGGTTAAAAAAGAATTTTAGATGATTTATTCCAGAATTAGAATAGTATTAATTAGTTTAAACCATTAGCCACTTTCTAGGATTTTTAGAATGGGAATCGTTGATCTAACTTGTGGTTTTTATGTGACGGGGTAGATCGGGCTACGACGTCTTGACTTGTGACTTTATCATCTATCGGAGCCGGCAAGTATCACTATGACCTATGTTTCCTTTATTTTATGCTGCATGTATCTTCGTGTCGTCGTTTCACTATTACTTCCTTTTGGTCCATGATTGTCATTGCTCATGATTAATATTGTGCACGAGAGTTAGAATCGTTAGGATATATACATGTTCATCTTTTACTCATTGTTTCCTATTGTTTACAGTTTATCGTATTGCTAATGTTTATCGTAGTGGACATGTATTGTGAGTGAGTCGGGCGGGGGAATACAACAAGTAAGCATGTGGTCAACGAATTGAATACAGACCCCCTATACATTGATTGCATAATATCAGTCATGCACCACACGTATGACTGACGGATATCCCAAGCCGTCTACATGCTGAAAGTTGGTATTCTAAAACACACAGTACACGTGACTTAATTATTGTTGCCATGTCGTCTATTGTTCTTCTTTCGTCAAGTTTACCTTCTTATTGTCATCATGTCTTAGTGGTATGTCAAAGTCTACCTTCATATTGTTATCACGTCTCAAAGGTACTTCCTTATCATATAATATCATGCCTATACTTATCTTCAGTTAAATTCCTTTTATCTTTCCTTCATGCTTGTATACTATATTGTGTAATGTAGTGTTATGGTGATCTTGCTCCAATCCTGACTGGATAACTATTTTTCAGCTTTAGACGAAGAGATTTGCCCCGAGGTCTACGGTATGTTGGCGACACTGATGTCACTGGCGTACCCGGTTCCAGCACTGATGCGAATTAGCATATTTTCTTCCTTATGGATTCGCATTAGTTAGTAGTTACAGTTATGGAGTTTAGTTGTCTATTTTATTTTTCTGCTATCCGGGTTTGTTCCCGAGACTTTCTGAGTTGTAGTAGATTTTTCCTATTTATAATATTGAGACTATTGGATATTTTAGTGATTTTTGCTGGCTTAGTTGTGGATGATGTATATGCGTGTTGTGCTTGTTGTGGACCATTGTTATCATAGACAGCGTACTACCGCCGATGCTGCGACGTAGGCTGGACTTGGCCACGTACTCGTATCCCAAAATTGGGAGCGGGTCGTGACAGATATGTAGGCTAGTTTGTGACAGCAATGGCTGTCAATGGGGCCAGGTTTAGGACTGCTTATAGGCTGTTTTCAGGGGACTGGTTTGAGCTGGTTAGGGACTGAAATCTGGACAGTTAAGGAAGCAAAGGGGGACTGTCAATGGGATGGAATATGGGAGCCTAATGGGCAGCAATTTGGTGTTGTCCTGCTGATGTTTGCAACAGCAGTCCCTCCCCCATCTAACACTCATATCACCACTAATATCACTCACTCTATCTCACTAACACTCTCACTCCCATTCTCTCAAACACTTTCCATGCACCAACACACACAATACCAAAACCAACACCAATCAAATCCCTTCCTTGGCCGAACCCCACACATAAACACAAATGTATATACATGACACACCATTATATCATATATATATATATATATATATATATATATATATATATATAAGCCAAAATATATATATATATATATATATATACATATATATATATATAATAACATATATATAACCAAATATATATATAATATGTAGGTAAATGAATATGATACCATATGAAACTTTGCAAAACACATTTCTAAACAAGTAAAAATCTGGGATTTAAACTCTCATAGATCATCCACAATATATACATAATAAATACAAGTGTCCAAATAGGTTTTTCCCACTAGGACACAACCTACACCTAGGACACACCTAAAAGTCTCCAAATGGACACGAAATGGACACAAATGGAGACACAACCATGGGGGTCATTTCTATGGGGTCAAAATTAACCTAAATGCATGAGAAAAATGAGAAGGAGAAGGGGTTTATACCTTCCGGTAGATCGAATCGAAAAAAGCCTTTCCGATGCGACACCGACACGTAGGAACCCTGAATGGACACGAACGAGCTCCGACTCCTCCCAAACTTGGCTAGCTCCCTCCTCGGCTTGAGTAGAGAAGAAAAGAAGAAGGTTGGGTGGAAGAATGAAGAGATTTGGTGGAGAAATCAAAAGGAACTCTCTCTAGAAATTTGGAGAAGAACTAGAGAGAGGAAAATGAAGTGAAAAAAATGACAAGAGTCTCTCTCCACTCCCTAGCTAGGGCCGACCAAGTATGGGCTGATTTCCCCCTATTTGCAATATCTAAAATACCCCCACTAGCCTATTTAATTAATTATTATGAAAGGGTTTAAGTCGGGGCTAGTTTAATCATTCTAAAAATTCTAATCTAACCAAACCCTATCCATAATAATTAGTCTAACCACTAACTAAAATATTAATATTATGTGGGCCATGGCTAACTAATGTGTGGGTCCCACTAGAGTCAACACTACCCCGGGTCCCCGATACAAGTCGGATTGAGCTGAAATTCGAACCCGACTCAAATAACCCTAAAATAACATTATAAATAAATAAATAATTTCAAAAATATTCTAAAATGAAAAATGACAAAAATACCCCTGTTTCTGAAAACTGGGGGTGACAAATCTATCCACCTTAAAAAAATTTGTCCTCGAAATTAAAACCAACAATAGTAAAATATCAAAATCACAAGTCATGGCTAAAATTTTGAAATGATTAAAATCTCAAAACTCAAAGTATGAATTAAATGACTAAAATTATAAAATTTAAAATTACTCTCAAATAGAAACTGGGTGCTATAAGTCTATATACCTTAAAAAATTCATCCTCAAAAATTAAAACAAAATAACCACAGAAAAATTATGCAAATCGATAATCGTATGCGTCTGTCCAATCATCATGATACTCAGAATCTCTGTCATGCCAGTGAGCAAGGCTACGATAATCACAGAGTCCTCAACTATGGTACATACCTCTAGAATTATGGTATTTAAAATTTCCGTATTGCCGCATGCTTGGCAGCAAAAACCTTAAATTCCCACACCTGAGAAATACGTCCATAATCCGACTGTATGTCCTCACTATGCCTGCTAGCATGACCATAGAGTATTCTAAAATCTCATAATCGAGGCGACCTAGCCCATACGACTTATCTCAGAAGAAAATCACATCACAAGAACAAATTTCATCACACGATCAAGGAACAGATAGAATTGAATTTTAAGACAGTTTATAAGAAGACAAATGCGGAAAAGATATTCGAAATATTAGAACCTGCTATCTGCTCTGCTACTGCCTGAGCTGAGCATCCTCAAATATTTCGACGAAAGTTTGCCCCTGCTGGCCTCCCCTGGCCTGCTGTTGATGCTGCATGTACCTCTGCTGCTGAGTCGGTAAGGGTAATCCCTTCTACTGGCCTACCGGTGCCTTAGCTTCTGCTCCCTGAACTCTCTGTCCCGACGACTCGGGACACTCTCTCAGCCGATGATCGGATCCTCCGCAAAGTAAACATCTGCCCCGCCTCTTCCAACATTCGCCCCAATCGTGCCCTGGTCTCTTGCAAAAATGGCAAATGATAACAAGCTGCTGTCCTGGGGCCTGCTGCTGCCTCTGTGGCCGCTGTGCCTGCTGAAAGAGTACACGGTCCTGAAACTGCCGCTGCTAAAAGTAGGCCCTCGGCTACTGATACTGCTGCTGAAACTGTAGGGGTGGCATCTGCTGCGGATACTGTGGCTGAATCTGTAAGCGGGGCATCTGCTGTTGAAAATGTAGGTGGGGCCTCTTAGCCGGGCCCGTACTGCCACTAGCTCCCTGAGTATCTCGTATTCTCTTCTCCTTCAGTCCAAGATCGTCCTCCGTTGTTATGGCTCCTACCAGAATCTGCTCGAAAGTGGCATCCCGGTCGCTCTTGGTATATGACCTGATCTTCCTGATCAAACCCCTGCGGAACCTCCTCGCCTTTCCGGCCTCGGTAAGATCCTCGTCGAATCTGCTCTAACGGCAGAACTCTCCTGCGTACTCCTCAACGGTCTGGTTCCCCTGAACCAAACTCTCGAACTGTGCCTCCAAAGCACGGAGTGCTGTATCGGGAAAGAATTTCTCCTTGAATAGTTCCTTGAACGCTGCCCAAGTCTGACCGGCTGTACCAACCCTCGGGTCCGTCTGGTACCAAGTACGGGCCAAATCCTGCATCTGACTGGCTGCTACCTCGATCTAAAATCCAGCTGGTATCTGTGCCAATCGAAATATCTCCTCAATGTGCTCTATCCAATCGTCAACGTATATGATGCCCTCTGTACCCTTGAAGTTTCGGGGTCCCATCTTCTTAAAGGATTGGATGTCTGGAGTCTTCGGCTGATACGGCTGCATCTGACCTCCCTGTGGCTGAGCAGCCACCAGCTCTACTGTCGACCTGACCAACTGGTGAGTATCTTGTATGCACTGTCGGATATCAGCAGACTGGCTCTGTTACATCTGCTGTTGAGACTCCAAGAATCGCTGGAAAAGGGTAAACATCTGAGCCGCATCTATTGTCCCTGAAGGTAACTACTGCTGATACATATCTGGAATGATGGGAGAAGACCTTCGGACAGGTGGAGGTGCACTCCCAAAAGCTGCAGAGATATAATTATAGGACTGGAACTTTCATGACGCCGCGCGGGGAAATTGGATTAGCCTTGCATGAGATGAAGTACATCTCTAATCTGCCGATGGGGGATATCCCCTATGAAGAGTTTGTCCCGACAAATGATGAGTTGGATAGACTGCGCCAGGAGAATACCCGTATGGTAGATGTTTTTCAAGAGCTACTCTGCCATTACAAGATTTGTTCTCTATACTACAATAGTGGCACGGCCGGCACGTGCTATTCGACCAAGTGGTTGCCATATCTTTTTCTCAACCATATTATTGAGAAGAAGACCAAAGAACATGAGAACTGCAATCCCAACTTCTTCAAACCGCTTAGCAATAGCGAGGTGATAGAGTTGATGGAGACGCACAACGAGATGGATATCAAGATTGAGGATGATCTTCAGTAAGCTCCTTTCAAGGAAGGAGACATCGTCGAGAGCTTTATGAGGATGGGTTACAGGCCCATGTCGAAGGAAGCCCAACTGGCAGGTTTCCTTACTTACTGGCTTCGACGATATGTCGTTCCTGGGGCTAGTGCAGTTGACCGCTTCTATCACGTTGTACTGTTTGCTACCGTCCGTCTAGTTTTCAGCTACCGGATGGATTTGTTGTCAGCAATGACATGCAGGATGAACGCCGGCCTCCGTCTCTTCGTTTATTCGTTGATTCGATGATTCGAGAAAAAGGCGAAAAGGGACATTTTCCTCGGCTGGAACTGCCGTATACATATCTGTTTGGATGGCTGCTTCTACACCATCCTTCCTTAATGAACCCTGCTATGGGAGCAGTGAGCGGCAGTTTTCTAAGAAGATATTCTGGATGTAAGTGGATCTATACCACTTTGAAAGACTGCAGGCGAGTCTTGAATCTGGGCAAAGGATGGAACTTCTACTGTGTTCCACCTCCAGTCGGTTATGAATATGTACCGACAAATATGATCGACTCGGTGAGAGTGCCACCCTTGGGCCGTACCACCTTCGATTGGCTGAGGACGATTCGACCATCACATCTAGTATACCGGTTCGAAGATGAATGCTATCTTGAACCTTATCTCCCAAGCCGTTTTGCACGCCAATTCAGTTATGACCAATTTCATGTAGGCAATGCCATAACATGCCTACAGGGAAAAGGTTATTTGATTGATGGAGCCCGGGCTTGGGCCTATTAGAATGCCCGTGACACAAAGACAACGTTCTCGATGCGGACAAGGAACGACCGTGGCCCGCGCATGCTGTATACTTATTCGATCTTTTATACGTCAGCAAACACTTTTGCTGAGAATTTTAATTTAACAGACACCTTTGCGACGGTGACACGATTTAGAAAAGGAGCACCTGTTTTGTTGCCTCCTGGTAATGATGAAGAACACGAGCCGGCTGATGCGCCTCTAGAAGCTTCAAGGGAAGCCAACTTCCCTGAAGAAGTCTACGAACTGCTGCGTGTTTCTTTGAAAGTTGTAAGATCTCCAATCAAGGAGAATAAGAGGAAGGTAGAAGAACCATCTTCTCCTGTCTCTAAGAAGAAGACCGCTGTAGACTCTTCGGAAAGGGTCACTACTCGATCGCAGTCTCGACAACAGGCTGAGTCGGCTCACAGAGAAGAGGTGACGACCCCAACTTCCACCCAAAGACAAACACACGCTGCAGACATAGAGAGCCCTGAAGAACCTCTATGCAAAAAGAAAATAGCTTTCAGAAAGAAAGTGGCCACCCTTCCAAAAGCTATCCATACATCTGCCCTGATAAGTGCTGCCGCTGGGGTTATGATGCCTTCTCCTACACCTGCTCCTGAGCCTCAGCAGGTGACAGATACACAAGAAGGAGCTACCAGTACAGAGATAAGGGACAAGGTCGCAGACACAAGGTAAGAGACTGCAGAAACAAAAGATGAGGCTGCAGAAGCAAGAGAAGCAACTGCAACTCCGACCCCAATCAATGAGTCAGAATCATCTGTTGAAGTATTGCTATCTCCCACACTTGCAATGGAAGCTGCTCATCTTCCTGCTACACCAAGATCGCGTCGTGCTGAAGAAGATCGACTGATGATCGAGGCTCTGGATGGATGTGATTTTGGCTTCAATGACATAGATCCAGCCGATGCAAGTGATGATGAGGAAGCAAAAGAGGAAGGGGTAGATGACGAAGAAAAATCGACGGAGGATGATAATGACAATCTAATTCCGGAAGAGGATGCTACTGTCCATACATCCTAGGAGAAGAATGCTGCTAATGAAGCAGCACCGGAGGAGGCTATTGTCCCCGATCAAAGAGGTATTGGCTGATTTTAATAATCTTCATTTATAGATCAGATGACTGACGTTTTAACTTTTCATTCATGCAGAAATTCAACCTTCTCCGATTTTTCCGATATGCACTGACATAGTGCAGACAGAGGCGATAGCCAGCGGTAGCCGTCATCTATCAGGCGACTCCGAAGCGGGAAGTAGTCAAGAAATAATGTCTGAAACTACTTCCGCGAGGCTCCAGCCTATCCCATCAAATGACAATCTTGTCACTAAACCCAGTTTTGGTAAGCTTGCCTTCATTTTGATCTTTTTTTTTATAGTCGTTAGTGACAGCAAATTGATAATGTTTACTCGATTTCGCAGAAGAACATCCAGGAGGGGCAACTAGCTCTACAATGGCTCCTTTGTCAAAAGAGGCCACGGCCGATGTTCAAGAAGCCGAACTTCCGCCTTCACAAATATCCGCTGCTGAAGCTTCTGTAGGAATAGCTGCTACACCTAGTGTAGTAGCTACCAATAAATTTTTTAGTTGGTTCTTTTACCAATTTCTTCTTCAGTTCGTTGGGACCTTTGGTAGAAAGGGTAATGGAGAAAGAGAATGTTGGTTTCATCACTGTCAGAAGTCCAACTTCTTATCTGATTGGCGGCATCCGAGATCAAGGCGATGAAGCTCAGGCTGCTTACCTTGAACATGTGTTAGATGAGCTGGAGGAATCAATTATGATTTACAAAGATCTTAACCGAGGGGGGGTAGAGCCACTGGTGAATGCCGAGTTCGAAAGGATGACTCGAGAAGCTGAGGTCACGAAAGCTGATTTTAAGAAATTTTTGGACACTTTTGCCACAAAAATCTTCAGAATATGATTCTCAGATGGATATAGTAGCGTCTGCTGCTGGAGAGAAAGAAAATAAGGTTACTGGTCTGAAGGCAGAGTTTGCTCGACTTTAAGAGGAGTTGAGAATCGTTCAACTTGCTCTCGAAGAAGAGACCACTCAGCATCAAGCTGCAGTTCAGCAACTAGACATTCTGACCCATGAGAAGAATGAGTTTGTCAAGTTTCATCAAGATGAAATCGCTCGCCGACTAGTGACCTTGCCAACATTTGACGCTGAATCTGGAATGGCGGAGGCTAGAAGACGGGTGCTGGATTCTCGTGAAGAACGACTCCAAACCTTGAAGAAGCAGATAGCTAATCTGATGACCCCACCAACTGAATGAAAGGAAACCTTTTGTATTTTCTCCTTTATGATATGTCTTTTTGTAACGTCTTTTATCTTGATCAATGAAAAGACACTATTTTTGTGGCTCTATTATTTGTTGGATATCCCATTACGAATATAAATAATAGCGATAGAAAATATATTCAGAGGTTCAGGACATGATATATTTCTTGATTTAGAAAATAATTATATTCATTATATCTGCTCAGAGGTAATGTGGACATGGCATAATATAATTTTCTTTTTGAATATCATTATTTTGGTAGACAACTTAATCAGAGGTAATAAATACGTGACAAGTTGTTGATATGGAATGAACGGATGAGTCGTCAGAATGTATGAACGATATGAATCGTCGGGATGAACGGATGAACCGTCGGATGACGTGAATTGGTGAACGGGTGAACCTCTGGATGAATGGAATGAACGGATGAACCGTCAGGTGAATGGAATGAACAGATGAACCGTCGAATAAATAGAATGAACGGGTGAACCGTCGGATGAATGGGATGAACGGATGAACCGTCAGGTGAATGGAATGAACGGATGAACCGTCAGATGAATGGAATCAACGGGTGAACCGTCGGATGAATGGGATGAACGGATGAACCGTCAGGTGAATGGAATGAACGGATGAACCGTCGGATAAATGGAATGAATGGGTGAACCGTCGGATGAATGGGATGAACGGATGAACCGTCAGGTGAATGGAATAAACGGATGAACCGTCGGATGAATGGAATGAACGGGTGAACCGTCAAATGAATGGGATGAATGTTGTGAAGAATCATGTCGCTTCGATTTGCGTAATCGACTGTCTCAAGAATCTCTGCCTATAAATAGAACAAAAATTTAGAAGGAATGATCAATTTCACTTTTAACACAAAATGTCGTCTGAAGATGCATCCAAGAAAGCTGAGATTGTCCCCAAGGTTGAAGAAGTCACTGAGGAGCGTCTAGCCGAGCCAACACAGCCAAAGCAGATGGAGGCGGGCGAAGGTTCGTCTACACCCAAGCCGCCACGGAATATCTTGGACTTCCTAGTTGAGCCAGGGAAGACTGAAGAAGAGGAGGCTATGAGGCTGGCCGCTTGCGCATTTCTTGTGAAATCGAGCAAGAATGTTCTTGGCTCTTTTGTCGACTATATTTTTGAAAATGACGGCAGTGGTCCTTGTCCTGTCTTTAAAGAGGACGATAGTGATTCTCGTCCTTGATATTATGTAACATCGCTTATGATGAAATAAAATCAAAATTTATTTATGAACTGTCTGGTCATATTTACAAGAAATCCCTCTTACATTCATACATAGTACTTTTTAAGGAACTTGTCGTTGATAGGCATCATCGCCACTCGACCATCCAGCTCTGTGAGTTGATAGGCTCCATTTGAGAAGACTTTACTCATGATATAAGGCCCTTCCTATTTCGCATCGAACTTGCCTTTGCTCATGTGAGTCATAGTCATGGGACGTCTGACTGTTAGAACAAGTTCTCCTTTTTGAAAGGCTCTGACTTTAACTTTGTGGTTAAAAGTCTTCGAGATACGGGCTTGATATAATTCAATATGTTGTTGAGCCAATAGCCGCTTCTCATCGAGCGCCTCCAGTTCTTGAAATCGAAGAAGATCATTGTTCTCCGTAGTAAGTTCGTTAGCGATAACAATTCTCAAGGAAGGAATTTGAAGTTCCAGAGGTAGAACTGCTTCACAACCGTAAACCAGAGAGAAAGGTGTACAGCCTGTGGGGTTGCGGACCGTAGTACGGTAGGCCCATAGACATTCTCCAAGCTTTTTACTCCAGTTCCGTTTGTTAGTAGACACAAACTTCTTAAGGAGCTTGATAATAGTCTTGTTGAGGGCTTCAGCCAAGCCATTAGCAGCAGGATTGTAAGCTGTAGAGGCGACATTATCAATCCGATGATCGTCACAGAACCTGGTGAACTTTTGACTGATGAACTGAGGTCCATTGTCGTAAATGATTCGTCGAGGTACACCAAATCTGTAAATAACATGGTATTTAACAAAGTTGATGATGCTGCTGGTTTTGACTTCAACCAAAGGTATAGCTTCGGCCCACTTGGAAAAATAATCCGTTATTGCTAGTATAAACCGATGTTCCTTAGAAGAAGGAGGATTGATAGGACCTATAATATCCATGCCCCAAGCTTCAAAAGGCCAGGAAGCAGCAATCGGATGAAGGAATTCCGACGGTTGATGGATGAAATCTGCATGGATTTGACAAGCTCGACATTTTTTTGCATATTCGATGGCATCAGACACCATAGAGGGCCAATAGTAACCCATTCGTCGGATACGATCTTGCAGTTTAGGGCCGGGTTGATGTGCTCCGCAAACACCATCATGAGCTTCACGTAATACTTACTTTGCTTTATCACCAGTAAGACAGCGCAAGAGTAGGCCATCATAAGTCCGTCGATAGAGAGTTTTGGTAGTCTGATTGTAGTAGAATTGAAGAGATCGTCGAGAATACTCGTAGCCTCCTTAGGATCTTCAGGAAGTATGTCATGAACTACGAAGTCGATGAAAGGATCTCTCCAATCTTCATTGATAACATTCACTTCGGCGAAGTTACTGAACTCAATGTTGCGATTGTTTTCAATGCAGAACAACTCTCTGTTGGAAACAACAACCACTTGTTGTCTTTTGACGGGAATTGCTAAGGCTGCTGCGAGATTAGCTAAAGCATCTGCCTCAGTGTTACAAGCTCGCCGAACATATTCAATGAAGAAAGCCTTGAATGATGTAGCTATGTAAATTGCAGCTTCATGATAGGGCACTAGATCTTGATGGTGAACTTCATATGTTCCTCTAACCTGATTGACAACTAGTTTAGAATCGCCATAGACTTTAAGATATTCGACTTCCAACTGTTTTGCTAATTAGAGTCCAATGAGAAAGGCATTGTATTCAGCCACATTGTTAGAGCATGGCTGATCTAAGGAATAAGCTCTTTGGATAGCTACTCCTTTTGGAGAGACTAGTATAATTCCAACTCCTGTAATAATGGTTCCATTTGGTCCGATCCGGGACGCTCCGTCAAAGAACAGATGCCAAGTAGGAAATTCTTCAGAGATCATGTTTGATTCCAATATTTCATCTGGAATTTTGTCATAAAGCTTAGATGTCTCCGGAACAGGATGAGCTGCTAAAAAGTCAGCCAGTGCTTGACCCTTAATAGACTTTTGTGGAACATAAACCATGTCGTATTGGGCTAGCAGAATGGCCCATGTAGCCAGTAGAGAATTGAGTGTGCTGGGCTTCTTCATCAGTACCCGAAGAGGATTAACTCGGGAAATGACGTGAATGGTTTGGCCAATAATATAATGTCGAGTCTTTTGAACAGCGAACATAAGAGCTAGGCATTCTTTTTCAACCGGACTATAACGGTGTTCTGCACCGATCTAGTACGACTAAGATAGTAGATGGCTTGTTCATGGCCTTCTTTGTTCTTTTGGGCAAGTAAAGAACCCAATGAATGATCCATAGCACGGACATATATTAAGAATGGTATACCTGAGATTGGTGGCACCAAGACTGGTGGGTTCATCAGATACCGCTTTATATCATCAAAGGCTTGTTGACATTCTTCGATCCAAACGAAAGATACACCCTTTTTCATTAATTGAGTAAACGGTCTATAGTGTCCAGACAGATTTGAAATGAACCTCCTGATGTACGCAAGTCGACCTTGGAATCCTCGTAGCTCTTTTAAGTTGCATGGAGGATGCATCTCTTGAATGGCTTTGATCTTCTCGGGATCCACGTGTATACCTTTAGAGGTAGTGACGAAGCCGAGAAATTTACCACTAGAGACACCCAAGAATGACTTGGTGGGATTCATTTTTAACTGATGTTGGTGCATTAGATTGAAGATAGTTCTTAAATCTTGGATGTGATCTTCCTTTAGACGACTCTTGACAGCAATATCGTCGACATAACATTAGACAGTCTTGCGCAGATGATCTCGAAAGATGGTACTCATAGCTCGTTGGTAAGTTGCACCCGCGTTTTTGAGAACAAATGGCATCACAGTGTAGCAATAGACTCCGTGAGGGGTGTGGAAAGAAGTATGTTTTTCATCTTCAGGGTTCATCCGAATCTGATTGTAACCAGAAAATCCATCCACGAAGGATATCCTTTCAAATCCACAAGTATTGTCGATCATGACATCTGTAATAGGGAGAGGAAACTCATCCTTTGGACAAGCTTCATTAAGATCCCGGAAGTCGATGCAAACTCGAACTTTGCCAGATTTTTTCAAGACTGTAACAACGTTGGCTACCCAATCTGGATGTTGTTCTTCTCGAATAAAATCACAAGCTATGAGCTTTTTGACTTCATCATCAATTGCGTCCATCATTTCTGGCTTGAATCGCCTTTGCTGCTGTTTGACTGGCTTTGCATTAGGCAAAATATTCAGTTTATGAGTAGCAACTTTGGGATCTAAACCTGGCATGTCTTCATGATTCCAAGCAAAGACATCAATGTATTCTCGAATAAGAAGAATTAATTCTTGCTTATCTGCCTCTGGGAGGTTCTTGCTGATGAATATTGGACGAGGTGACCCATTTTCTCCTACATCAATTTGAACCAATTGATCTTCGGTAGGAGGTTCTCGTTGTTCGAATCTGAGTTCCCATTGGATATCCATTCGTTGAGCCCAAGGATCTGTTTCAGGATTTTCTTCGATATCTTCATCATAGCCTTCCGGGAGTTCAGCGTAGACCATGTTAGAAGATACGATCAATCGATGAACTTGACCGATGCTGGTGTCAGAATTCCATGATCTAGAATCAGAAGTGTTGGAGCGCTCTTCACTATCGGATTCAGAGACTTCTGGAGATAAGACCGGAGGTGAAGTATATCCGAGACCTCTTTTCATCCTGCTGTAGTACATCTCTGATTTTACTTTCAGAACAACCGTACGGATAGGAGTTCGTCTACCCTTACTGTAATTGAGGCCATTCTTGAAGTCATAACCCATCTTTCGGATGATGTCTTTTAATTGTTGACTATAACGACGAAGTTGGAGACGTCCCATATCGTTATTTTTGCTATCATCCGTATAACTCAATTTTTGTTCTGGCCATTTACTAAAAAGTATTGGACTCTTACCTCTCTTTCGAGAAAGGATAACAAAATATGAGTCATCTGGATGTTCAAATAGTACTTCCGTCTGAAGGGATTGTATGACTCCTATTATAAATAACTGAAAGCTGTCTAGCATATCCAAATAGCATTTAGTATGATAAATAATATCAGTATACTGGAAAGTAGATGCTTTTTTATTGATTTGTACATCCATATTTACAACAGGATGCTTTCTTGGTCAGATCGATTACAAGAGGAGGATCAGAAGAGCAAGGATGTTTAGGCTTGTTTCGACGAAGGTCGATAACAAGCAGCTCAGAAGAGGTGAGCTCCCTTTTATCTTTGTTACGACGTAAGTCGATAACCAATGTCTCAGAAGAGGTGAGCTCTCTTTGATCTTGATTATCACCAGTTGATTGCTTCTGGGCTGGCAGATAAATAGCTAGTGGTTTGGAGGATTGAGGATGAGAGACACGCCCTTTGACAGGTATGATAAGAGTGTCACTGGGCACTGCTTCTTGTTCTTCCTTACCGTCCATGGCTAATACCACCTTCATAAACTCTTCTTTGTGCATGCGAGCGTAGTTGCAATATGCTTCAACGCCTTTAAACGGGTAGAGATCCGCAACTTTTTTTTGGACTTCTCCTTAGTCATCAACGTATTTGAAGCATTGATGGAGAGTAGAAGGAACAATGTTGTGTTCATGAAGGAATGGTCTCCCTAGAAGAGCATTGTAGGAACAACCATGGTTGTCTATAATGTAGAAGGTCATCTTCGTACAAAGATTGCCAATTTGGAGTTTTAGGCGTATCTTGCCTAAAGGTTCACTTCTTTCCTGGTTGAATCCCAGGATGGTGGTGATAGTGCCAGAGAGGCTATGCACTGGAATCTTCAGAGCATCCAACATCGTCTTAGTCATGATGCTGAGTGCTGACCCTGGATCTATCAGAATACGATCAACCTTCATGGTGTCGACATATCCTGTAAAGTAGAGAGGACGGTCATGTCGATTGTCTTCCATCAATATGTCATCTTGTGTGAAGGTGATGTTTGGAATTAATTCCAGCACACTGTGACAGTGGAGACAAGAGACAGGTTCTGATTCAGGTTTCTTGAGAAGAGTTAAGCAAGTGTCTGCCTGCATCAAAGCCTCACTCAGAGTTTTTCGAGTCTCTTTAGAAAGGCGTAAGAGCTCGAAGATAGACAGCCAAGCCGGTGTATTAGCCAGTTGAGCCAATATGTCAAAATTATATGGCTTTTCAAGTCCAGAGGGGGATGACTTCTTCAAAACTTTGTCGAAGCGGACTTGTTGTTTGCCTTTGTCGGCTGATGTCGGTTTAAGAGGAGTTGGTTCCACAACCGATAATGATATAGAGGGGATGTTATCACGCCCCAGAACCAGAATACTAGAGAGTGGGGGCAGACATAGCCAGCTACGTATATAAAATGGAATCCATCTCACTATACGGTCACGGCTGTCTAGATACATGAGGGTTTAACTACAAGCCAGCAGTCTCCTAAGGTCATGAACAAGCCTATTGTCTCAATCACAAGCAAGCAATAGTAATTACAAGATGTCAGAGCACCAAATATATAATAGCAAGGCGTCCCATACATTACATATTGGATGATCATGAAGCTAGTCGTACAAAATGCCAGGACTAGCAAGAGTTCAGTCATACATGATCAACCCTATGATCTGTCAATCATGTTACAGCCCGTAGGCAGACAGTAAATAAAGATACAATCGAGCTAACACGTGCTCGCCGGCTAAACGCCTCAAAAGAATAATTTTTACAAATAAGTGGAAGGACAAAAAGAAACCCACTCGTTGCCAGGGTTCCGTCTAGTGGTCACCATCTGGCTGGAAGATCGGTGGATCCTCTAGAGCTGCTCCGATATCTGGCCACACAAAACCAGCTGGGTCAGACCCCAGAAAGAGCAAGTGCCACAAAGGAGGCTTCACTTAGAAACTAAAACCAGCATATAGTAAGGAACATTAAAGTTAAATTATCAGAAATAACAACAATAATTGAGGACGAGAAAACCATTCAAGTAGCCAGACTACAACCCTTAAACCAAACAAGGACCGGGGTTGCAATCCTTCACCTGAATAGAAATCTGTCTCAAATACTATGGATAAGGTAATAAGAGAATAAACGAAAAGAAGACACAGAACTGCTCCGGGAGCCAGGTTACAACCCTTAAACCAAACAAGGACCGGGATTGTAACCCTTCGCCTGAACAGAACTGGACTCCTGATCTTTATTGTTAAGGCCATTATAGATAATCATGTTGCTGAAATAAGATAGAACATGACCAGCATGGCACGGGGTGCAAATAAGACAATAACCGAAGGGAAGACACAGAACTGCTCCGGGAGCCAGGTTACAACCCTTAAACCAAACAAGGACCGGGGTTGTAACCCTTCGCCAGAACAGAACTGGTCCCCCGATCGTTATTGTTAAGGCAAGCATCAATAATCGTATCTTGTAACGATCTTGCACAGTATCAGGATAAGACTAAGCTGGAATAACTTCATCCAATCAATCACGGCCAATCAAAAGTACGGCTTGATACTTTAACTAGCTAGGGTTATCACAGGCCTAGTTACTAGCAAGATACAAATGAGATTATTTCAACAGCCATAAGCCCTGTAGACCATCCAAGTTATCCAGGTCGAATGTCCATTTATGAAGGATGCACTACATGACTGTGTGCTGGAAGTGTGCCCTACTCGTCGGTAGGCTACAAGTCCACTTAATGTGCCCAGATAACGGGATTGCCTGTAGCTGGAAATCTTTTCATGTCTACTGAATTATTCTAGTTTATTACTCTTAGTTAATTACAGTAGGTATCCCTGACCGTGGTACTCAAGGATCCCATCCTAGACATGATGCAAGACAATACTGGTTTATTGTGCAAACGCAATCATCCACGGTGTCCAGGTTAGTCATTCTTGTCAGGTCATGTCACGTTAGCCGTCGCAACAGCAATTCGAGATAATCATGTCAGGTATGCTTGTCCTGCCATGCCGTGTTCAATTATTATTAACAAACCTATTAAATAAATTCATGATTATCAAGTTTATGACAAAAGGCATAAGGATATAAAATGGACGTAAAATATCTAATAAAATATCAATATACAGGGCTATAGAAGAGCCAAGCTTAAGGAAAATAAAACCAAAGTGACATGCTGACATAAGACCAAGTCAGCCAAGGCCATACGCTCAGTACAAAAGTCATACGCTTAGGTCAGGCTACGCTCAAGTCAAGCTACGCTCAGGTAAGCCTACGCTCAGGTAAGCCTACGCTCAGGTAAGCGTACGCTTAGGTAAGCCTACGCTCACAAAGGGCAGCGTATGAGGTCCATACGACCCCTTGTCACACAAGTGAGCGTATGCAAGACATATGCTCCAAAAAGGCAGCGTATGAACTTCATACGACTCCTTGTCACACAAGCGAGCGTATGCGAGTCATACGCCTCCAAAAGGCAGCGTATGGACTCCATACGACTCATGGCTATCCAAGTGAGTGTATGCAAGTCATACGCTCTAAAAAGGCAGCGTATGGACTCCATACGACTCCTTGTCAAGCAAGCGAGCGTATGCGAGTCATACGCTTCCAAAAGACAGCGTATGGGGTCTACTGCGCTGCGCTAAAGAGCGCGCACAGCTCAGTGACGCAAGCTAAAAAGCTCGTGCCCTGCTCACTGTCTTCTCCAAACAGCAGAAACTCCATGGTTGAACCCTAAGCTTCCAAAGTCCATAACTTGGTCAAAACAAGTCCAAATCCAACTTTCCAAAGGTCAAAAATGGGTAGAAGGAAATTTTCTACCACATGGAACCATCAAAACTTGAAAACAAGGGAATTTAATAGATCAAAACCATGAAAATCCGAAAATGACTAAATTCTAGGTCTACAAAAATCTAAGCTTCAAAATAGAAAATGACAAGTTCTAATGTGGATTAGAAAGTTGCAAAGAAGAGGTTAGAACAATAAAAGTGGTGGGTTTCTTCATGAAGCAAGATTGTACTTGCCTAGGCTAGGGTTTTCTTGGTTGGTGGTGGAGAGTAATGAAAAAGAAAGGAAATAATGAGGAGAGAGAATGGGAAGAGGTTAATAAATGGGGTTGGTTATGGTAGGTAGGGGGTTCACCCTTGGTTCATGATGAACCAAGGCTAATCAAGCCTAGCCGAACCAACCCAAACCAAGATGAACCATGGCCAATACGAGATAAAATACGTACACGTATTCTTAAATACGTAATACGAACAACAGGCATTACAGATGCCCTATGTAGGGACAGGCTGTACTGGAACAGCTTCGGAGGACGAAGCAGGATCCTCCTGAATTTCGGGATGCTCCCGTAGATAGGTTTTCCCTGACCTGGTGCCCAACAGGATTTCTTCTTCAACTATGGGGTCAAAAGACACCATATTGCAGCTCTTTGTCTTGCCCTTGGAGCGTTCTTTTTACTTGAAGGAAGAAGGAACTTCAAAATCTTTAACAAGATCAGAATGAATCCACATGATCTTGCCATTATCAAGGGATAAGGGGACAAGACCTTCACTTTGTGGAGGAGGAAGATTCTCAATCTCAAGAGTGGCCCTGGGAATGGAGACGATGCCACTCTGCACCACTTGTGGCGAGAAGTCACCGAACTGTACAGAAATCATATTGGCTGTAACAGTCTTTTCATCCTGTTGGAGAGTGATGACACCGGCGTTGACCAACTCTTGAATCTTGCCTTTGAGCACATAGCAAGCCCGAGTAGGATGCCCTATGAACCTGTGTTAAACACAGTACTTAGGGTGGTCAGTCTTACCGACTTCATCAGGCTTCTTTGGGTCAGGAAGTTGTACTTTATTGCTCTTTAGCAAACAGTCGAAGATGTTTGCTGTATCATTTTCATCAAAGGAATACTCTAATTTTGGGCGAGGTTCCTTTGGTGGAGTTACAGAAGGAGTAAAGGTAGACGTGGGTTGAGCCACGTTAACGGCCAAGGATTCCTTGCTCTTGAGGTTGATGTTCAAGGTTTCTTTGCCCTTGCGGTTATTCTGGCGATTACCGCTACCGGATGCAGAAGGCTCATCTCGATCAGGGTTAGACATGTGTACCCCCAACTGTTTGAACTTCTCAGTGCTAACTTCAGCTGCTTTAGCATTAACGATGAATGACGGCCAGTCTTGGAACTGTGTTGACCCCGTCCACATGCTGATAATAGGCAACAAGTTTGACTTACAAGTGTCTATCGTTACAACAGATGTAGTTCCGGGAGGCATTTTGAGTGCTTCTCGGCAGAATCGTTCAATAAAACTCTCAGTAGTTTCATTATGTCTTTGCTTGATCTTGTTGAGGGCGGATATAGTCATATCGTTGATACCCTCGTAGAATCGTTCCAAGAACATTTGCTTGAGCCCGGCAAATGAAGTGATAGAGCCGTCAGGCAGGCTGCGGTACCAATCATATGCTGTGACGGCTAAACAGCCGATGAAGACTCTGGTAAGAAGAGCATCACTTGGCTGGAGCTGGACAGTCATTACCTCGAAATGGTTAATGAACTGACTCGGAGAAGTACTGCCGTCAAATAGCATGATTGTAGGAATCTTATACTTTGGAGGGAATGAGACTTCCTTCCATTCCACTAGATAAGGTTGTTTGATCCCCAGCCTCTGTAGACCATCTTTCTCTTTGAAGGCCTCGAACTGATTACGTAGTAGTTTTATAGCCTCATTGGCATCTCCTGAGGATGGAAAAGTAATAGGCTGGCTCACCGGGTTAAGAGGAGGAACAGCATGGTAAGCACTACCTCCAGCCCCTAAATGACTGGGTGTAACTTGAATAGGTATTGAGGCTATATGAGGAGACGGTACCCCCAGACCTGCATTGACAGGCACCGATAATGCTATAATTTCAGGATTGACAGCAGGTGCAGTCGGTGATACTGTATGTTGAGCTATGATAACAGTATACATACTTGTGATCATTTCAGCCATGGTCTTCAATTTCTCTTCCAGTACGGTGATTCGTTGTTCTTGACTTGCCAAACTAGAAGCGTCTGGATCTTCAGTAACAACATAGGCTAAAACTTCTTTGGGTACAGTAGAAGACACTGTCTGTTCAGAGCTTTCGCTATATGTGTCGTAATCAGAGAAAGAATCGTCTCCTGAATGAGAAACAAAGAAGTGACCAGAAGGATCTTGGAGAAGATCCCTACGACCGGCTGTGTCTCGACTTCGAGATCGGGTGTGTCGGAATACTCCTTCAGAGGATTCATGGAGTAAATCCAGATATCGTTGACTGGGCTTACGGGGTTTGCCGTGCTTTGAACACTTCCTACCCCCAGTGTCTCGGGAAGCCATGTTTACAGAGGCATAGAGCACCTTGTCTTCGTCTTCTGACATTGGTTCAGAAGTTAAACGATCGAAGACAGATCGTTTTGTCGTCTGGCAACAACACTTAATAACCACATTGTGATTACAATGGTGTTCCAATGGTTGGATTGGAGGTGTTGAGGTGTTGTTCCGCTTCTGCTTGAGGTGTTCCCGAAGGTTAGGGATATATTCTTTGACGACATTTGGAACATGATTCTGATTCTTCAGATGCTTTGTCCCGTGAGTATACAAAGAAGTACTCAACTCATTGGCATAGGTATCAGGATTTTTCCTCCTGGAAGTTTGTTTTTGATGCAAGTTCGTCTTCGGCATTGGTTGCTTGTGTTTATTGAGATAAGTTCGTAAATCGGCGAACTCACCCCCAGGGGCTTCTGTCTGAGATACCAGCAATTTTCCCTACTTTGATCGGGACATCCGAAGGGTTGGGAGATCTTGGAAGTGTGCTACGGGAGTAGGCAAAATGCCTCTCTGATCAATATTCTTCCCTTTAGCAGGGAGAGAAGAACTCTTGTTTGAGAGGGTTTTTGTACTGTTTGGTGCCGAGGCACGTTCAGATGGATCTTCTGAGGTAAAAACCGGAGAAGACTGAGAAAAGTCCAAAGGGCCTTTTCCTTTATTTTGTGAAGAAGGGTTGGCTAAAGAGCGTTTCCCTATGTTATTTTCCAGGTTCTGGACTACGGAAGATTGAGAAATGTCACGACCCGGTCCCAAATTCTTGGGTCGAATCGGATCATGCCCAGCCTGCACCGTTGTTGAGACGGCGGCAGTAAGCTGTATCAAGTAGTGAAATACATGCAGATGAAATTCTAACGAAATATAAAAATCATTTTATTCAATTTGAAATTTCTGAAATACAACAACTATTAATTACAACTACATTGGATACATTGGTTACTAAAAATTTACTATCCAGCTCTACTGATCTTGGATTCCAAGTTCTGTGGGAACATGCATCAAATCTTCAATGACTCGATCACCTAAAATGTTGGTCTCTAGTCAGGAGGAAGCAAAGTACAATTCATGTAAATTTTAACAATTAAAATGACAATTAATATCATGCACTTTTAAACAGTTTGAAGATGAACAGTTTTGAAATAATACAGTACAGTGATGTGAATAGGTAATGAATATGACCGGATTGGGTTACAGTAGTATCCTAGCGATACGGTATGGCTTGTCCCCGTGTGAAGAGGGGAAAGCTAATACAGTCAGTTATCCTAATTTTGGATTTGGTCATATCCACTACTCTACTCCCCCAGTCCCCAACAGTACGGTCAGTACTCTCGAAAGAGTTCGTGTATAACAGTGGTTTAAACTTGCAATGAAATGATTGTTAAAATAATCGTAAATTTACATAAATGTACTTGCCTTAAACTTCTCAGGTTGGACGAGATTGGTACTTCGGGATTTGAACAGTCATACTCTTCCTTGAAATCCTACATTCCGGGAATTTGTCTCAGAAACCACAACTCTAGAATTATCTAGTTACAATCTCTAGATTTTTGTCTCCTAGTCAATTTTTAGTCTTGTATTAACCAACACAATCAAAAACACGTTTTTCTAGTGCGTTACATTTGAGGAAATCTAAATTTATATTTTATTTCGGAAAACTTATTTTTATCAATTTATTGGGAAATAGTTAGTATTTTATAATTATATATATAAATATATTTTCTTTTCTTTAAATGAGAAAATCGTGAATTTCTAACTAATAATTAATATTAATATTAATTAATCCTACTCGTTCACAATCCCAGAAAATCCACAGCTACTTCCTACTTATTACAAATTTACAAAAAATAGATAAATGGGCTTATGCCCTTACAATTCCAAGAATTAAAATAAGAGAAAGAAAATGTTAGTCTTGTAAATTAGCTACAAAATTACATAATAATAATAACTAATAATAATAAAATAGTATGAGTCTCAGAACTGGTCCAATCTTCACTTACAGCTACTCTGCCTCAACGTCCGGACAGACCGGTGCGTTTGCATTTCACTAGGGCCCATTGACCAATATGGTCGTCGCCCAAATAAATTCAAAAATAGTATTCTTTTCCGAAATTCATTTTATATAATCAAATTTTTACAGAAATTTCGGCAGTATTCCCTCTATTTTCGGGATAACCCAAAACTGGGAAACGCGTAGATTTTTCCTGTAAATAATCCTAAACCAGGGAAACCCAATTTTCAAACAGAAAATAATATCCAAAAACCCGAAGATAATATCCACAGCCTAAAAACGTCAAACCAGAACTTCTTCCGAAATGATCTTCGGAAAACAGAAGCTTCTAACTTACTACCAAAAATCTCAGAACCTATCCAACAAGTGTTCGAAAATTCCGAAATCAGAAAGATCAACGAAGCAAACCAACAGCATACAAATTCCGAAGAAACTTCGGAAAAATGGTAACGTAATTGAAACGTAACCAAAAACTCCGAATTCCCGAAGGAATCGGTGGACCAATTTTTCATCATAGACTAAAAGAACTATGGGACTATCCAGAAGTTACCGAAATCGACGGAATCCGAAGTGATGCCTCGGACTCGGAACTTTCAGCGCTTGCGGACAGTAGGAAACCACAGATCTGAGTCGGGCACGCTGACCGAGTGGGGCAGAGTTGTTCGGAACCGCCAAGAACAGCGGCGTCGACGAAAAACGTCAGAAAGCTCAGGAACTAGGGCACGACAGGGGTTTCGGCCAGGGAAGAGAACCAACCAAGGAGACGCGCAAGGGCGCGGGGTACTCGGCCAAAGGCCAGCGAACTAGGGCAGATCCGCGAGGTGGTTGCCGAAGGGAGCTCGGCGGGGAGGTGGCCGCACGGGGCGGGTCGGCGGTTGGCCGAGGGCGCCGGCGGGACAGCGGGCGCGGCGAGTGGAGAGGGGCACGCTGGGGGCGGATCCGCGGGTGCGGTCGGCCGAGGAGTCGCCGGAGTCGGGCTGGCACGGGTCGACAGGGAAGAGGGAGCTAGGGCACGGTTTTTGGTGGAGAGAAAGTGATGGGGATGATAATGGTGGTGAAGAAGAGGGTTTAAATAGGGAGAGAATGAGCGGGGGTTACCGAAGCTCAACGGCCATGGCCGTTCGGGAGATGATCGGCCAAGAGACCGAGGCTCCATCGGTTTCTCACAGAGAAGAGTTAATCCCTTCTCAACTGAGAGTTATTCTCTCAAAATAGTTAATGGGTATTATATTTATGGGTTTAAGTGATTTCTCTTTGGGTTTGGGCCTAAGGCTTAACCCACTGGTTTGGATATTCAAACAATTGGTCTTTAAGAAGAATAAGGAATGGACTAAAAATTCTTCTTCTTTTTTTAAACAAAACCATGGTTTCAATGGGTTTAAAAAGAATTTAAGATTTTTAATTTTTCTTTATAAAATTATAACTAAACATTTTTTTTCCTAAAATACAATTTTCCTAATTTAACAATTAATAATGATTTATAATAATAAGCTAATTAAATTATTCAATTAATTAACTAAAAAATTTTACGGGTCTGAGTAAACACTAAAATTCCAGAAATAATAATTTAATTTGTAATAAATAAAATAACACTAAGTTAAAAATTACGGGTTTCACAACCTTCCCTCCTTAGAAAATTTCGTCCTCGAAATTTAAGCTTTTAACCTCTGCTAGTAAATTCTAAAATTTAATGAGTCACATCACTAAAATTTTAGTTCAATCACATATCGTATCAAACCCAACCAATTTATATTTCTTGATTAACATTTCAAAGCTCATCCTCGAAATTCGAATTTGAACAATAATCCACAGATCCTATTCTTTATTTTTTTTTTCCAACTCAAATAATAAATAATAACTATTTATGCCAAATCTCAAAATCACCAATATCCTCAACTCCTCGAAATTTGGTTTTCCGCAAAATTTCAAATTTTTGAATCAAATCCAATCCTTAAACGTTAAATTTAAATTCAATGCTCCAAACAAACTTAAATTTTCAATCTTCAAATACAACCTTCAAATTTATATCTTGTAATATAATGATAATCTTCTTAAAAATCAAATTCAATTATACTACATCCCTCAAAACTTGTGATTTTACAAAATCGTAATGTGCCATATCAATTCTTCAACTCTTTTATTTAAATAAATTCTATCCTTAAATTTTAATCCTACAAAGCTTCCACTTTCCACCTTAGAAAATATCAAATTTAAAATTTTACCCATCAATTCTAATTCCAGTAAGAAATCAAATCATAAGGTCAAAATCTTTATTGCTAATCCAAGAAAAAAAAATTACATCCTCACATTCAAGTTTTTCAAGCTAATTAAAATTGGAATCCAAATATGCCATTTCTTGTATCCAAAAAATTAACATCTTCAAACATCAATTGGTGACTCGATCATAAAATCAAATCAAATCCTTAGTCAATTTTTTTTTTACTAATGTTAATTCGATGAATAAGTTTTTCTCCTCATTCAAATAAAAAAAATAATTTTCTCAAAAGTCAAAATTCAATCTTTGTCACGTAATGTTTGTCTCCAAAAATTTATAGAACTTCCACAGATTTGATTTCCTCTTTAACCTAAAGTTCATCCATCTCAATTTCAAAATCTAAATTCAAATATCAAAAGATTCAAACACAACCTTCTCAAAGATTTAAATTTAATCATGGCTACTCTCTCTCCTTTAATAAAGCGCAAGATGATCATCTCTATATAATTATCCTGCCGTTAGGATCTATAAAATAGTTTTAAAAAAACACCATAAGTTTTTAAATAATTCGGCAAAAAAAAACTTACTGTCATTTCACAAATCAAATTCCTACATAAAATAAATGAGAAAAAATCATACTTCAAAAACTTTGATAACCTTTAAATGGGATCCTTAAATCAAAATTTACTTTCAAAACTGAAATCATAAATGTTTCATATATCTCATATTCAGAGACAACTAATTTAAAACTCGAAGCCACATCACCAAAATTTATTTGTGTTAATCTACCAAATTTAAATCCTCTGATCTTTCAATTTCTACTCAACATGATATTCTTCCCTCAACTGGTAGATTTTATATTCAATCAATTACAACTTCGAAAATATTTAATCAAAACTTCTTGTGGCCTATCATTACAAAAATTGTTCTCCTTAAAATCAAAAGTGTCAACTCTTCAAGGTCAATATAAAATTTAATTCTAAGATGCATATGATATTATTACTCAAATAAGATCTTTTCCTTTATTAATTTTTACTAAACTCAAGTTCATATTATCGGGTGCAATCTTCTCAATTTTTTTTTTTTGATTATCCTTTACAGTTAATTCACCATGCACCTTCCTAGAGTGCATCTCTATGCCTAACATTGACAACCTTTAATCTTCAATGTCAAACTATTCACAAACTTTCCTCGATACTAATCACCATTGTATATTTTAACTCATATATATCCTATATATCATGCGCTCTAAAAATCCAAGCTATAAAATGTTCTAGGTTTACTTCATAAGGCAAAATCAGATTCGAGACATGTTTGCTAAATATCAAGATAAAATGTAAACATGTTTAGAATCTTCTAGATAGAGTTTAGAATATTTTGTTGTTATCAAAATCATGAATAAACATCGAGGTATAATTTAAATAATCATAACGAGTTTAAAGTTTTAAACGTGATAGAAAATGTAGATGACTGTTCTTCTGAGATTAAGGGATTTATCAAAATATGTGTTTGAGATTCAAGAGACTGGGGCTAAAAATCAAGAGGAGTATCTGTTCTCCGATTTCAAAGATGAAACGACCAAAAATCACAGATTCAGATTAAGTAAGAAAAATCAATAAAAATATTCCTGACAAATTACTCAGGAAATACAAAAATTATTTTGAGAAGCATAATTTCATGACTAAGGAAAGTTGGAAATTTGAGAGAAGGTAAGTCTCATTAATTCAAGGAAAATCAAATTGAAATTGTCAAATAACGCCAAGAAATTAAATAGCTTTAGGACAGCTCAAAATTTTCATGACTAAAGGAAATTCAATTATAGAATGGATTCAAAAATGTGATCATTTTTCTGACCGCTCCTGCTTCATGATCATAGAAACTTTCTAGGCCTTGATTTGATCAAAAAAAATTGCATAGAGAGAGTAGGGTTTTATAATGAGCGGATGAGGTCAACATATGAAAATATTCTCGATCTTTGGAAAACATAGGAGATAATTGAAATAACTCCTTTAAGAGAATCATAAACTAAACTAATTCTTCTGGTAATAATTGACCTTTATGGTTTAAATGATCCAGAAGAATTTTGATTCAGGATTGATTCCGAGAAAGTTAGTCAAGGCAAAAGGTTGGATAATGGTTGTAGATATATATTGGGTCGATAAGAATTTATCAGGGTTGCTAAGAGAATATTGAAACTCTTCATAATGAACGAATCAAAATTCCAGATAAAGGTAGAGAAGTAAGATCTGCTCAACCAATGAAGAAGTTAAAATTAGGTTTGATAAAGAAGAAGAGTGAAAAATTCAATCTTAATCCAAAAAGAATATGAATCCTAAAGTATACTAGAACCTGAAAATTATGGTAGGAGAATAATCTCGAAAGTCATGGAACACTCAAAGGTACAATCAGCCTAATCTAGATAAGGTTTAGGTACAAACACAAACAAGGTATCCTACGAATCTATAAGCAGGCAAAAATTAGATATTTAAGTAAATAATTTTTGGCCCTATAATGTAACATGGTGTATATCATGTAAGTGTTCTAGTTGTTTCTAAAGTCTATTTTTCTAAAGTCTCAACTATCCCTAGGTCAAGTTACAGAACTGCGCGATGGTCTAGACTAAGTTGACTAGACCAATTTACAGATATGACCTGCATGGGCCACCACTAAAAACATGTCACGACCCGGTCCCAAATTCTTGGGTCGAATCGGATCATGCCCAGCCTGCACCGTTGTTGAGACGGCGGCAGTAAGCTGTATCAAGTAGTGAAATACATGCAGATGAAATTCTAACAAAATATAAAAATCATTTTATTCAATTTGAAATTTCTGAAATACAACAACTATTAATTACAACTACATTTGATACATTGGTTACTAAAAATTTACTATCCAGCTCTACTGATCTTGGATTCCAAGTTCTGCGGGAACATGCATCAGATCTTCAATGACTCGATCACCTAAAATGTTGGTCTCCAGTCAGGAGGGAGCAAAGTACAATTCATGCAAATTTTAACAATTAAAATGACAATTAATATCATGCACTTTTAAACAGTTTGAAGATGAACAATTTTAAAATAATACAGTACAGTGATGTAAATAGGTAATGAATATGACCGAATTGGGTTACAGTAGTATCCTAGCGATACGGTATGGCTTGTCCCCGTGTGAAGAGGGGAAAGCTAATACAGTCAGTTATCCTAATTTTGGATTTGGTCATATCCACTACTCTACTCCCCCAGTCCCCAACAGTACGGTCAGTACTCTCGAAAGAGTTCGTGTATAACAGTGGTTTAAACTTGCAATAAAATAATTGTTAAAATAATCATAAATTTATATAAATGTACTTGCCTTAAACTTCTCAGGTTGGACGAGATTGGTACTTCGGGATTTGAACAGTCACACTCTTCTTTGAAATCCTACATTCCGGGAATTTGTCTCAGAAACCACAACTCTAGAATTATCTAGTTACAATCTCTAGATTTTTGTCTCCTAGTCAATTTTTAGTCTTGTATTAACCAACACAATCAAAAACACGTTTTTCTAGTGCGTTACATTTAAGAAAATCTAAATTTATATTTTATTTCGGAAAACTTGTTTTTATCAATTTATTGGGAAATAGTTAGTATTTTATAATTATATATATAAATATATTTTTTTTCTTTAAATGAGAAAATTATGAATTTCTAACTAATAATTAATATTAATATTAATTAATCCTACTCGTTCACAATCCCAGAAAATCTACAGCTACTTCCTACTTATTACAAATTTATAAAAAATAGATAAATGGGCTTATGCCCTTACATTCCCAAGAATTAAAATAAGAGAAAGAAAATGTTAGTCTTGTAAATTACCTACAAAATTACATATTAATAATAACTAATAATAATAAAATAGTATGAGTCTCAGAACTGGTCCAATCTTCACTTACAGCTACTCTGCCACAACGTCCGGACAGACCGGTGCATTTGCATTTTACTGGGGCCCATTGACCAATGCGGTCGTCGCCCAAATAAATTCAAAAATAGTATTCTTTTCCGAAATTTATTTTATATAATCAAATTTTTATAGAAATTTCGGCAGCATTACCTCTATTTTCGGGATAACCCAAAACTGGAAAACGTGCCGATTTTTCCTGCAAATAATCCCAAACTAGGGAAACCCAATTTTCAAACAAAAAATAATCCAAAAACCCAAAGATAATATCCACAGCCTAAAAATGTCAAACCAGAACTTCTTCCGAAATGATCTTCGAAAAACAGAAGCTTCTAACTTACTACCAAAAATCTCAGAACCTATCCAACAAGTGTTCGAAAATTCCGAAATCAGAAAGATCAACGAAGCAAACCAACAGCATACAAATTCTGAAGAAACTTCGAAAAAATGGTAACGTAATTGAAACGTAACCAAAAACTCCGAATTCCCGAAGGAATCGGTGGACCAATTTTTCATCATAGACTAAAAGAACTATGGGACTATCCAGAAGTTACCGAAATCGACAGAATCTGAAGTAATGCCTCGGACTCGGAACTTTCAGCGCTTACGGACAGTAGAAAACCACAGATCTGAGTCAGGCACGCTGACCGAGTGGGGCAGAGTTGCTCGGAACCGCCAAGAACAGTGGCGTCGACGAAAAACGTCAGAAAGCTCAGGAACTAGGGCACGACAAGGGTTTCGGCCAGGGAAGAGAACCAACCAAGGAGACGCGCAAGGACGCGGGGTGCTCGGCCAAAGGCCAGCGAACTAGGGCAGATCCGCGAGGTGGTTGCCGAAGGGAGCTCGGCGGGGAGGAGGCCGCACGGGGCGGGTCGGCGGTTGGCCGAGGGCGCCGGCGGGACTGCGGGCACGACGAGTGGAGAAGGGCGCGCTGGGGGCGGATCCGCGGGGTGCGGTCGACCGAGGAGTCGCCGGAGTCGGGCTGGCGCGGGTCGACAGGGAAGAGGGAGCTAGGGCACGGTTTTTGGTGGAGAGAAAGTGATGGGGATGATAATGGTGGTGAAGAAGAGGGTTTAAATAGGGAGAGAATGAACGGGGGTTACCGAAGCTCAACGGCCATGGCCGTTCGGGAGATGATCGGCCAAGAGACCGAGGCTCCATCGGTTTCTCACAGAGAAGAGTTAATCCCTTCTCAACTGAGAGTTATTCTCTCAAAATAGTTAATGGGTATTATATTTATGGGTTTAAGTGATTTCTCTTTGGGTTTGGGCCTAAGGCTTAACCCACTGGTTTGGATATTCAAACAATTGGACTTTAAGAAGAATAAGGAATGGACTAAAAATTCTTTTTTTTTAACAAAACCATGGTTTCAATGGGTTTAAAAAGAATTTAAGATTTTTAATTTTTCTTTATAAAATTATAACTAAACATTTTTTTCCTAAAATACAATTTTTCTAATTTAACAATTAATAATGATTTATAATAATAAGCTAATTAAATTATTCAATTAATTAACTGAAAAATTTTACGGGTCTGAGTAAACACTAAAATTCCAGAAATAATAATTTAATTTGTAATAAATAAAATAACACTAAGTTAAAAATTACGGGTTTCACAAGAAAAGACCAAGGGCCTTTCTGTTTGTGCTGAGACGAAGGAAGAACAGTCAAAAGACTACCCCCTGTGGGTTGCGCAGGAACAGAAGAAGCAGCAACTTGCACTCTGGAGATGATGACAGAGGGCTCCTTGGCCATAGCACAAGCAAGAGGTGAACCTGTGTTCTAGAAGAAGCAGCAAGTGAAGCCTTGACTACAGAGGGCTTAGGTTGCGCTCTGTTTGAAGGAGTAGTGGATTGCGCAGGAGGGACAGAGGTCGCCAACTGCGCCAGAGGGAGAGGGGTCTTGGACTTTGCCATAGCAGCATAAGTTGTAGATTGCACTGTGGCAAAAGGAGTAGTGTGCTGCGCATGGGCTGTAGAGGCTCTGGATTGCGCTTTGGCAGAGAGGGTGATGGGTTGCACAGGAGCTATAGGGGCTCTGGATTGCGCTTTGGCAGAGAGGGTGATGGGTTGCGCAGGAGAAGAAGTAGATATTGGCCTCCTGTCAGAAGAAACAACAGGTTGCGTAGAGGATTTCGGGGTCCACACTGAATGGACCTTGCTCTTGGCAGAAGTCACAGTGCGCCGAGTAGCCCCAGAGTTGATCATTGCTTCGTAGGCAGTCTGGTTGACCTTCACAACCAGCGTCTTCTGCGTCTTTTTGATAGACGCAATGTCACATTGAGTTGTCACTTCCTCGTCGGAGGAGAAAGTCGTCCCCAGCAGAGTCGCCATTTTGTTTGCAAAAACAAAAGTCTTTTATTTCACAAACTTTAAAGAATAGTACAAGAGTACAATGAATTCTGGGAAAGTACAACTATACGAATCCGATCTGAAGACGATCGCTTTATTCCTTGGACGATGTGAACTTTGAAGACGATAGCCTCTGAAGAATGCAGCAGCACTTGGACAAGAACTCCTGATCTCTGATGATCAAATGATCCTCTTTAATGAAGAACTTGAAACTCTATTTATAGAGTTCTAGAAATAACTATTTTGTAGTTATTCTGGATTGCGCACATGAACTGCGCTGGAGACAGACTGCACAGACTGCAAACTGCGCTGGCCTTTGGGCAGTTGCTCGATCGTGGGCTAACCGTATTCAGATGTGTGGCATTGTTTGATTGAAATGCACATGGTCATGTACAGACGGTTGCCACATGGTGAGCAATTTATCGCATGTAAGCCACGTAATAAATATCAGTTATCTTTAACAAGTTTGATGGATCGTGCCACTTGAATAGCGCTAGCTTCAGACTGCGCTCAGCTCTGGTCAACAGATTGCGCTGTGTTGGGACAGCTGGACCGTGCTAGGGTTTGGCAGCTGGACCGTGCTAGGATTTAGATAGCTGTCCTAGAAGGTGGCACGACACGAGAAACGAACAGACTCCTCACTTTTTGGGCTGTCAGGCTGTCAGAAGATTTGATCTTCTTATCAAGTAAAGATGGCGTTGCCATATCAGCCTAGCCCACTCAGGCGTTGGCGCAGTTCAGTCTAGCGCGGTTGATTTGTAGCACAATCTGTCTACAGTGTAGTTCATTGAAGGGTGCACAATTTAGACTTCTCTGCCTATTTGATGGATGCAACTTGATTTTTAGGACATACATAGATGAGTTGTAATTATTTAAATATTAGTAAGAGTTTATATTTTTCTGCAAATATAAAACTTGTAAATATTATAAATTAAATTAATTTTGTGAATGAGCATTATTCGTAATTTTGAGCATTGTGGCTATACAGCGTTCTACCGCCGACACTGCGACGTAGGCTGGCTTGGACACGCATTCATATCCCGAAAAGCGGGTGCGGGTCGTGACATGTACAGATGTTGATACTTAGTATCCATTTGGTAGACGGGTACTGATGTCATGATGATGACACCGAGTATTGACATTAGGTATTACGTGCATATTGACGTGTCCATTGACATGATTGACCACAGGACACCGACACATTCATGATACGAGGTTTACATGACCATTCGTGGTATTGACCTCGTACTAGCATTCTAGATTATTCTTCATTATTGTTATTGTTATCCATAGATTGTACAGACTTGACATTGATAGATTCTAGACACGGGGTTGAGTAGAACTTGAATACAATATCAGACCTATTGTCATGTGGCATGTTGTTTAGTGACCCTTTAGCTCTGTAGTAGAGTAGAGGATTCTAGACTGGGGACAATATCCTGCTGAGGTACTTGTGATCCTTAGTAGAGAGGTCTAATATTCTAGAAAAGATTCTCATATGCATATCACGTAGACCGGATATAGTAGATACCCTTAGATCATATTTTTATATATGTACCTTGGTATGTATATTATGTACCTTGCTAGTCCCCTGAGGACCTGGTGATCTCTCCAGGTATTCGATTGAGTGGAGTTGGTTATTGATCATGACGGTTGTTATTTACTATTTCAGGTATCTTTTGTAGTTACATATTCATCTCTATTTATTTACATTCTGCTTGTTAGCCTAGTATTTGTAGACTCAAGTTATTCTTTCAAGTCTATTCGGACAAATGTAGCATGGAGTGCACACTATGTTATATCTTGTTCATTCTTGTATTTTGTATTACTATGGATTGAGACTTAGAGATATTATTGATTAGTATGAATAGTTGGTCGTTACTCTATAGCTTATACATATTCGAACTGGACTGCCACTCAATAAGTAGCTGGCATGTATACGCATTTCTAGTCCTATATATTTTGGGACTGGGGTGTTACAGCCACCGTCAGAATTTTTTCTCTTAGTTCGGCATGGTCAGGCACATATAGTCTTCCTTTTAACCGCATTATCCCATCTTCGTCCTCCTTAAAGTCGGTCATCTTTCATGTTGAAATCAGCTCATGCATCTTCTTCAAGAATGGATCGTCCTTCTGTATGGTCTTTATATTGTCGTATAAGCTTGGCTGAAGGTGCAATCGAGGCAACTACGCCCTTCGATATCTGTTGGCCCATTCCATGATCACACCCGATTTTAATAATCGACATGAACTTAAGTCAATACACAAAATATACGAACTGCTGCTAATCATTTCAGGACATATGAAATCAATATCAACGAGCGTCGTACTGCATCATCAAGCATATAAATCATCAATCTGAAGATTACTTTCAATGGGATCCAGTCCGAGTCTTTTTACAATTTATTATGTATTTTATCTTTATTGAGTCTAGGATTTAAATTGTAAGATCGACTAGGTAATACTGGCTTAGGTTAATCCCAGTCCACATTTCTAAAAAGCCTATATATTCGTATTTTATCTTTACCAAATGTTCAAAATTATTTTTGCAACAGAATTTGACAAATATTTCAAAATTCTCCTAGACAGAACTCAAAACCGAGTTCGGCCCGAGTTCGGTAAGTTTGAATTCAAATGTCCATTGCCTCCAAATCTGCATGCAACGTACATATGCGAAATATTTGCATCAGAACTCTGCCAGAACTCTGCCCGAGTTCGATCCCAGAAAACACCTATAAATAGGAAAGAGTTTTTCATTTCAAATCACTCACTCATTCATTCATCTTCTCTTCTCTATTCAATAAGTGTTTTCAATCGATCAAAAGCTTTCAAATCACACCTATACTCCTCTTAGCCAAAAGCCAGTAATATCTACTTTGATCTAGAGTCTTTTGGTGTTCAAGAGTTGTAAAGAGGTTGTTCCAAGTACAGCAATTATCTTTGTTGTAGAGTCGGTCGTGCGCTCGTCACCAAGCACGGTGTTGTGAAGTTGGTCGTGCACTTGTCACCAAGCACGGTGTTGTAAGAGACTACAAGCTCTCAATTAGCTTGTGCCTTAGTAGATTAACATCGAGCAAGAGTACTCGAGATTGGATTAGTCCTCTCAGAGGGATACCAGTATACATCGATGTGTCACTGAGTTTGATATCTTGCTACATTTATTTACTGTCTCTTATTTACTGCCATAGTTATAACTTTAAAATTTTAAATTGGTGATTATTTTTCGCTGCACACACACACACTCTATTCATCCCCCTCTAGAGGTGCTCAACGTTCCTACAATTGGTATCAGAGCAGGTTATATCCTAATATAACAAACCTCAGAGAATATATATGGCAGCCGTGAAATTAATATTCAACGGTGAAAGGTAATCCACAAATAGACCCCCACTATTTGATGGTACAAACTATACCTATTGGAAAACATGGATGACTTTCTTCTTAAAGTCTCTTGACATTGATCTTTGGTCTATAGTGATTGACGGTTATAAGAAACCGTCACCTACAGTGGTTGACGGCCAGCTTGTAGACAAGCCTCATGATAAATATACATAATCTGAAAAAGCTAAGGCTAGTCTAGATGCTCGTGCCATCAATGCACTGTTCTGTGCAATTGACAAAACGGAGTTCAACAGAGTTTCAACCTGTAAAATGTCTCATAAAATTTGAAAACTTCTTGAGGTAACTCATGAAGGTACTTCCCAAGTGAAGGAATCCAAAACTAGTAGACTAACACAGGAGTATGAATCTTTCAAGATGAAACCCGGTGAGTCAATTACACAGATGTTCACACGTTTCCTTGATATTACTAATCCTTTGCAATCTCTTGGTAAGGATTACAGCAATCATGAGAAGATCAGAAAAGTGCTGCGGGCTCTAACCAAGAAATGGAACCCGAAGGCAACAGCAATCATTGAAGAAAATGATCTCACCACCATGTCTCTGGAAATACTGATGGGCAAGCTCATGACCCATGAGCTTGATCTGCAAGAATTTGAAGAAGCAACTCCAAAAGAAAAATCTATTGCCTTCAAAGCTCAAGCCAGAAAATCAACATACAATGATTCTGATGAAGAATCATCAAGTGGTGATGAACAAGCCCTACTAGTGAAGAACTTCAGGAAATTCCTAAAGTTTGAGAAATCAAATAGAAGGAAGAGAGATATCCAAGAAAGTAATAAAGATGAAACCATATGCTTTGGATGCAAGAAGTCAGGTCACATGAAGAAGGACTACCCAACTTCCAAAGCAATCCATATGACAGATCAAGATCAAGCAGAAAAGCAACAACCAGTCGAAAGTATGCTAACACAAGCATTTGGCATAAAAGTGATGCCAGTGATACAGAGGAAGAAGACAGACCCTGCGGAAATGCCAATGTCTGTCTTATGGCATTTGATAAGGTATCCTCAAACCCGCTATATGATGATTTTACTTTCAATGAATTAGAAAATGCCTTTAGCGAATTACTTGAAGATCACAGAACTGTGCTTGACAAGTATAAGCAATCTCGAAAAGAGATTAAGGCATACACAACCGAGATAGCTAGACTGTCCAATCTTATTAAAGATATTAAAGAGACGTCTACTACCGGTAACACGGAAGAGATAGCCAAACTAAAGGTAGACTATCATAAGGCTATGCTTAAGATTGAAAAGAAAGAAAGAGACTATGTCAAGATACAAGAGTTATATGACATAGAGAAGAAGAAGCACTTAGTCACAGAACAAAAACTCTCCGATATGACTGCTAGATATGAAGAGTCTGTTGCGATTTCTAAAAAATTAGAAATCAAGTTAGGCAAACAGGCAATACCTGTGACACAGCCCAAGTTTGGTCCTAATGCTAAGCAAACACCTAAGAGGGCTAAAAATCAGAAAGCACGGAAGAAATACGACTATCACCATGCTTTCACTTATAGGTTTTCCAAGAAACCAAACAAGCATGTCAACACAATTTCAACCACCACTGGTTCTAAACTAACTTGCACATATTGTGGTACACATGGACATATATCACAGTATTGCTTAGCAAGGAAACTTGTTGACAATCACACTTTATTCTGGAGACCTAAAACTAATCAATATGGACCCTTCAGTAAATGGGTACCAAAGGATTCATATACTTGTTTTGTAGGTGGACCCTCAACCCTCTCATGCTAAAAGCAAATGGATCCTCGATAGCGGATGTTCGCGGCACATGACTGGTGATGCATCTTTGTTCGCCACGCTATCAATGAAGAAAGAAGGATACGTCTCCTTCGGAAATAATTTAAGAGGTGATATTATTAGTAATGGCACTGTCAGTATTTCTTCTTATCCAGTAATAAAGGATGTTTGTCTAGTAACAGAATTAAAACATAACCTACTGAGCATAAGTTATTTGGCTGATAATGGTTATGGTATCAATTTTGTGAAAGACAAATATACCATATATGATATGTCATCTGGTGATCCCGTATACAAAGGGATTAGAGAAGACAATATTTATGTTTTCTTTTTGGAGAGTACTAATAATGCAGGAAGATGCCTCGTAGCTAATCTAGATGAAAGCTGGCTATGGCACATGAGACTAGGACATGCAAATATGGATACTATCTCACGACTAAGCACTAAGAAGTTGGTAAAAGCACTCTCCGAGATTCCATTCAAGAGAGATATGGTATGTGCTGACCGTAAAAAGAACAAAGCACATAGGTCTACATTTAAATCCATCAACGCTGTAAGTACTTCTAGACCTTTGCAGTTGATACATATAGATTTATTTGGTCCTAGTAGAGTCGCTAGTCTTGGCGGTAAGCTCTACGCTTTTGTAATTGTTGATGATTTCTCTCGTTTTACTTGGGTTTACTTTTTATCAAATAAAAGTGATGCTATTTTTGAATTTTAGATATTTTGCAAAAAGGTACAAAACGAAAAAGGCTTCATGATTACTCGTATCCGAAGTGATCATAGTGGCGAATTCGTAAATTCTAATTTCAAAAAGTTTTGTGATGATAGTGGATATTACCACGAATTTTTTTATCCTAGAAATCCCCAACAGAATGGTATTATGGAGCGAAAGAATCATACTCTAAGCGAAATGGCTAGAGTCATGCTGAATCAGCATAATCTTCCTAAGTATTTTTGGGCAGAAGCTGTTAGCACAGCCTATCATGTTTTAAATAGGGTGTTAATTCGACCTATCTCAAAGAAAACACCATATGAACTTTGGTTTGGAAGGATTCCAAACATTTCTTACTTTAAAGTTTTTGGATGTCGCTGTCTTATCCTAAACACCAAGGATAACTTGGGAAAGTTCGACTCTAAAGCAGATGAAGGGATATTTCTCGGATATGCTGCTAAGAGTAAGGAATATAGAATTTTTAATAAAAGATCTGTGATTGTTGAAGAATCAATTAATGTTACTTTTAATGAGCTCAATAGTCACAGATCTAGCGACAGTGATGATGAAGATGTACAAACAAAAACTGAGAAGAGTCCTGTGGAAGATCTGACTCAAAAATTTGATTCATTAAAGTTCTTACCAGATCATCCAGAGACACTCATTATAGGTGATGTATCAAAAGATGTAAGTACATGCTCCTCTCTTAGGGATTCTGAAATGGCAGCAAATGTAGCTTTTATTTCTCAAATATAACCTAAGAATATAGATTATGCCTTTTCTGATGAGTTCTCGATTGATGCCATACAAGAGGAACTAAATCAATTTGAGAGAAACCAAATTTGGGAACTCGTTCCTAAACCTATTGGCCAATCAATAATTGGTACCAAATGGGTGTTCCGAAATAAACTTAGTGAAGATGGACAAGTTCTACGCAACAAAGCACGTCTAGTGGCACAAGGTTATAATCAAGAAGAAGGTATTGATTATGATGAGACATATGCTCCTGTTGCTAGACTAGAAGCCATCCGCATGTTTTGTGCATTTGTATGTTTTAATAATTTTAAATTATTTCAAATGGACGTAAAAAGTGCATTTTTGAACGAATTTTTAAAAGATGAAGTTTTTGTGAAACAAGCCCCTGGTTTTGAAGATTTTCAAAAACCTGATCACTTCTTCAAGCTTAAGAAAGCACTCTATGGACTCAAACAGGCACCTCGTGCTTGGTATGAACGCCTAAGTGCCTTCTTACTTGATAATAGTTTTTCAAAAGGAAAAGTTGATACAACTTTGTTTATCAAATCTTTAAATGATGATATTCTCCTTGTGTAAATATATGTAGATGACATTATATTCGGTTCTACTAATAAAAAACTGTGTTAAGATTTTGCTAAATGTATGCAGAGTGAATTTGAGATGAGTATGATGGGAGAGCTAAACTTCTTCCTAGGACTTCAGATCAAACAGCACTCAAAGGGAACATTCATCAACCAAGCCAAGTATACAAAGGACATACTAAAAAAGTACGACTTCGATAATGTAAAGCCAATCGGAACGCCAATGGCTACATCCACAAAGCTTGATTCTGATGAAAGTGGCAAACCTGTCGACCAGCGTAAGTATCGAGGTATGATTGGTAGCTTATTATATTTAACTGCTAGTCGCCCTGATATTATGTTCAGTGTTTGCATCTGTGCACGATACCAGGCAAATCCTAAGGAATCACACCTAAGTGCCGCTAAGCGTATCTTTCGATACCTTAAAGGAACTTCTACAGTCGGCTTGTGGTATCCTAAAACCAAATCCTTTGACCTGATAGGTTACTCGGATGCGGATTTTGTAGGATGCAAAGTAGACCATAAAAGTACCAGCGGTACGTGTCATTTCCTAGGAAAGTCCTTAGTCTCTTGGTTTAGCAAGAAGCAAAAATTTGTAGCATTATCAACTACTGAGGCTGGATATATTGCCGCAGGACTTTGCTGTGCTCAAATTTTATGGATAAAGCAAACCCTAGAAGACTACAATTTGTACTATACTAAGATTCCTATTTATTGTGATAACACTAGCACTATTAATCCGACTAAGAACCCTGTATGTCACTCACGCACAAAACACATTGAGATACGTCATCACTTTTTACGTGATCATCAACAACACGGGGATATCTGCTTAGAATTTATTGACACAGATCATCAACTAGCAGACATTTTCATAAAACTACTGATAAAAAATCGTTTTAACATAATGAGGCGAGAGCTCGGTATACTTGAATTTTTAGATTTATAGTGTATATGGTAATTAAATTTAATTTTATGACTCAAAACTTCCTAATTTATTTAACGGAAATTATTTTTTTTGGTACAAGCCTACAAAGGGTCTGTCTGTCACCACGACTACGGTCGAAGCGAAGCGGTATTTAAGAGTTCCCCGGTGAACCTCCATTAGCTGGGACAGTAACCCTACAGCTAACCTAAAAAAAATGTTATTTAATATAGAAGTCAAAAGTCATAAAGTTACAGTTTAAAATACCAAAACTGCATTTATTATCTCAGAAATATAAGTAGCCGAACTCGGACCGAACTCTGACCGAGTTCGGGCCGAGTTCGGTCGGCGCTGTTCAGCTTTCAGAATCGAACAGTCGGCCCTAATTCCTTTATAAACCCATCATCTCTTCATATTTTTCACACCACAACTTCGTAAAAAATCCTCCACTCCTCCTAAATACTCCTTCCTACTTCCTCCTTGCAAGTTATCAAGGAGTTCCAGGGCAAATCAACTTCATCTTCTTCCTCCTCTTCCAAGGTACTTCAATTCCTTTTTCTTCTCATCTATGGCTCCCAAACGTCAGAGAAGACCGGTTGATCCTTCACAAGCAGGATCTTCTTCGTCTGACTACGTTCCTATTAGTCTTTTTAGTCCTACTAGACCATCAGGTTCAGATGACTTTGATTTCGGTTTATTTCCAGATAAGGAATTTTCTTACCTATGGTTTGATTCATTCTCTGGTCGAAAAATATGTGATGGAGCTTTTGTTAACTTTACTATTTTTTCTGAGTATGCTCCTACTTTTGACCATCTCGGCTATCATGATTTCTTTGAAGTAGCCGAGAACATTTTCGACAATGCAGTCCGTATATTTTACTGCAACTTGCAGGTAAAATCAAACGGCAACTTCTATTCTTGCGTTGTTGGACAAGAATTGAAGTTCAGCGCCACTGACATCAGCAAATATTTCTATGTTCCTGATGTGGGTGAAGCTCTTGTGGATATCCATCATATCCAATTTCCAGAAGATGTCACACTTACCTCTTTCAAAGAATTGATTTGCCATCCACACCCTGTTCCTAGAAGAGTCTTTTCAAAAGACCTTAACCAAAAAAATTTATGAACTCCATTGTTTTATTTTCTCTATTCTCCTTCCAAAAAAAGGATCATCTGATGAGATCACTTTCTTAGAGCTATCTGCTATGTATCATATCTATTTTGGCATTCCTTTCTCTATCCCCAAGACCATGATGGCCTGGATGCTGAACTGCAGAAATGCAGGACGCAACCTGGTCTATCCTATGCACCTAGCCTCCATCTTTCGCAGGTTTGATATTGATCTTCAAACCTGTGCCTACTCCTCCACTCCCATAGAGCTCACCAGATCTCGTAGATACCCTGCTCCACCTCTGCCTCATGGAGCTCAGCCTGCTCCAGCTGCTGATGCTAAGGCTCCTCCTCCTGATGCTGCTCCAGCTCATGCTCCAGCTCCTGCTCCGGGATTTGATCTAGGATTTTATCAGAGATTTGATGACTTTGTTGCTCTCTCTGCGCAACGCCATCAAAGCTATCTCGACTCGGAGTTCCGCCACATCTACCAGGCTCAGGTGTTGCGGAATAGGATTGCTGATTTTTACTGGAGTCTCTCTCAGGACCCAGTGCATCCAGTGACTATCCTTCCTCACCCAGGCTTCCCAGGACCTAGGTTCAGAGATGAGGCATCTTTTTCTTACTTCGATCCTACTGTAGCTTACTTTCCTCCGGATGCTCCTGGCGGTGACGACCCCACTATGTGATGCAGATTCGAGCTGGTGGATAGTGGATAGGATGTTAGATGATGATCTATGCTATGATGTAGTTTTTATTTTATTTTGGCTAAAGTATTCAGTTAGACATATTCAGCACTTTATGATTGTATCTTTTTCTTTTAGTGAGACATTGTTATGCATGATATTCTAGTTTATTTCAATACTAGTTATCTTTTTGTGCACTCTTTATGTATCTCTTTAGCTTCACTTTATCTGTTTGTGTTGAAAATTGTTGGCTTCACACATTACGGGGGAGCCAAAGCCATTTTTTTGACAAAGGGGGAGAAAGAGTACATACCCAAAATCAAAAATCCAAAGCAATACAATCCAATGCATTACGAAATCAACCATGTTTTGTTCAGGTACATTTTTATTTTGTTCTATTTTTTTAGATATATTTTGGTATAGATCAAGTTTGTCAATTATCAAAATGGGGGAGATTGTTGCCCCATTCCATGGTCACACCCGATTTTAATAATCGACATGAACTTAAGTCAATACACAAAATTTACGAACTGCTGCTAATCATTTCAGGACATATGAAATCAATATCAACGTCGTACTGCATCATCAAGCATATAAATCATCAATCTGAAGATTACTTTCAATGGGATCCAGTCTGAGTCTTTTTACAATTTATTATATATTTTATCTTTATTGAGTCTAGGATTTAAATTATAAGATCGACTAGGTAATACTGGCTTAGGTTAATCTCAGTCCACATTTCTAAAAAGTCTACCTATTCCCATTTCATATTTACCAAATGTTCAAAATTATTTTTGCTGACAAATATTTTAAAATTATCCTAGACAGAACTCAAAACCGAGTTCGGCCCGAGTTCGGTCCGAACTCTGCCCGAATTTGGTCAGTTTGAATTCAAATGTCCGTTGTCTCCAAATCTGCATGCAACGTATATATGCGAAATATTTGCATCAGAACTCTGCTCGAGTTCGGTCCCAGAAAATACCTATAAATAGGAGAGAGTTTTTCATTTCAAATCACTCACTCATTCATTCATCTTCTCTTCTCTATTCAATAAGTGTTTTCAATCGATCAAAAGCTTTCAAATCACACCTATACTCCTCTTAGCCAAAAGCCAGTAATATCTACTTCGATCTAGAGTCTTTTCGTATTCAAGAGTTGTAAAGAGGTTGTTCCAAGTACAGCAATTATCTTTGTTGTGGAGCCGGTCGTGCACTCGTCACCAAGCACGGTGTTGTAAAGTTGACCGTACACTTGTCACCAAGCACGGTGTTGTAAGAGGCTGCAAGCTCTCAATTAGCTTATGTCTTAGTGGATTAACATCGAGCAAGAGTACTCGAGACTGGATTAGTCCTCTCAGAGGGATACCAGTATACATCGTTGTGTCACTGAGTTTGATCTCTCTATCTCTTGCTACATTTATTTACTGTCTCTTATTTACTGCCATAGTTATAACTTTAAATTTTTAAATTAGTGATTATTTTCTGCTGCACACACACACACACTCTATTCACCCCCCCTCTAAAGGTTCTCAACGGTCCTACAATATTAAATTCGGAGTTCGACCCATTACTTCTAAGTCTTGCCGTATCTGGTTGTTTATGTCTAGTGATCCGACAAACTTTCAGCTTAGAGCATCTGTTGTGACATTACCCTTGTCCTGCATATACTCAATCTTTAGCTTGTAGTATTTTATGAGTTCGAGTCAATCCATTGCCTCTTGTTTAATACCCGTTTGGTGTTCTGGATCTTGTGATCTATGTAGATTCTGCAAGCCACACCATAGAGGAAGTATCGCCAAAGTTTTAATACGAACACGCCGTCAATTTTAGATCATGCGTCGGATAGTTCTTCTCGTGCTTCTTCAACTGCCTCGAAGCATTGAAGATTACATTATCCTTTTGCATAAGCACGCACCCTAAACTGGTTCCTGATGCGTCGTTGAAGATTGAAACCCTTTTGTCCCGTCTAGAAGCACAAGGATTGGTACTGAGATGATCCGTTGCTTTAACGCCTGAAAGCTAGTTTTACAGTCATTGTTCCACTTGAATGTGAGTCCTTTCTGGGTGAGATGAGTCAGAGGCGACACCAACTTGGAAAATTCTCTCACGAATCTTCGATAATAGCCCGCCAAGTCAAAAAAACTTCGAATATTATCGGCCAAGGTGGGTCATTTCTAATCTACCACTGCCTCAATCTTCTTAGGATCGACTGCAACACCTTCTGCAGAAATAACATGCCCAAGAAACGTCACGCACTCATCCAGAATTCTCATTTACTCAACTTGGTATATAATTGATGTCTGTATTGAGACTGCAGCACTGTCTTCAAGTGCTTCGCGTGCTTTTATTGATCCTTTGAATAAATGAGAATATCGTTGTTTGCCCTTAATTATCATAAACAAGAACTACAGAGGAATTGGATTTGATTGAAAACTCGCAAGTACAAAAGAGAGCCTAGAAAGAAATCCTAGAAGTGTAGAAACTCTGTCTTACTCCTTGGACTATCGGACGCAGTCTTTGCTCTAGTGAGAAAATTCTCTTGATTTTTCCAGCCCTTTTGCATGGGTGTGGTATCCTACTACTTATAGAGGTTTCTAGATGAGGCATATTTTGGGCAGCATAGGTGGTCAAGTAGCCACATGGCCGTAACAGTACACCAATATCTGATCTTTAGCTGCCAGCTGGGTGTCTGTTGAGATTTTTGTTGCAACATATCTGGGTGGTTCGAGACTTTGTCAATTTGCCATGTGTCCTACCACAAAGTAGAATTAATCTGTTGAGGGAGTTTGGAGAATTTTGGACCGCATAAGGCTCATACGACTCGAAAATAGGTCGCAATCTCCCTTGGCCGTAGGACATCCCTACCTCATCTTGGCCGCATAGTTGTCACATGAATCTTCCTTTGCGGCCTGAATCAACTTGGTCGCATAGTGGTCTCAGGAGCCTTCCTTCTGCGGTCCGGATCAACTAGGCCGCATAACGCCTATGCGGTAAGTTTTTTTTTCATGCTTCTACAAGACCCCCTTCAAAGTTTTTAAATTACAAATTTTGGAATACTTTGAATAAGAAGCATGGAGATACGCATAAGATTTCGAGCCGCAGGAAAGTCTTATCTAGGCTGTCCAGGCTGTCACTGCTGCATTTAAAGCTCTGATTTATTTTTTAGATTTTGGGCTATCTTTTTGTGATCGACATGACAGTTATGAAGGATAAAATCCCAAAGTTCATCATTATCGTTAATGAACACGATAAACGAAGAGGCGTCTATCTGTTTACGCTTTTTGATAGCCTATAAATGTAGGCCGTATAGCAGTAAGAGAACTCCCCCTGCTTTCTGTCGTCTTCCTTTCTTTCGTTTTCTGCTTCCTACTCTTCGTATTCTCTAGTTAGCCATGGCCCCCAAAGCTTCCAAATCCACAAGCGTTGCTGACAAAGGGAAGGGGCCTGCCTCTTCGTCTAGAACTACGGACTTACCCTCCTTTCACCCAGATGTACAGACTCCTATCTGGGGTAAGGATGGTGGAAGAACGAACATTTGAACTCTAATGGCTATGTCGCATGCTTTATGCGCGGGTCTGACCACGTATCACCGTTGTGCTTTGGCTTCAACGCCTTTTGTGCATAGTCGGGCTTCCATAGGGCATGTGTTCCCTGTCTCACCGGGCCGCATGTGCTCTGTGTGACCGAACCGTATAGACTGAGCCGTAGAGGTGTCATATGATTGAGCCGCATGTGCCCTCCTCATATCTGGTCCGCATAGGCTCTACCTGACTAGGCCGCATATGCATCACCTGATTTGAGTCGCATGTGCTCTCCCCATATCTGTGCCGCATAGGCTCTGCCTGACTATGCTGTATATGCATCCCCTGATTTGAGCCGCATGCGCTCTTTTCATAACCAGGCCGCATAGGCTCTGCCTGATTAGGCCACATAGTTGAAAAGGAACACATTCCCTTTATTTTCTTCTGACTATCTACTTTTTTTGACCTTTGCAGTGACTTTGCCTATGGCTCCTTCAAGGGAGGTTTTGATAGGGTATGCTCAGGCCGCTCTAGGTGTCAGATTTGACCACATAGTCGAAGATGTGTCAACTCAAATTACCATAGATCAATCTGAAGCCAGGTTGAAGGAGATCCGGAGCCAGTCGTATTTCTATTTACTCGGCATGATGAACTCTGGGAAACTGGGCGGCATTCATTTGAAGCATATATTTTTGTTCGGGGATGCCCTGACCATCTCGGACCTACGCATAATAGAAACAATAATGCTAAGTCTACTACCAAATGCTTACAACCCTCTTACAACCTTCACCCATTGCTGACATGTGGGCCATGGCCCACATGTCAGCAATGGGTGAAGGTTGTAAGAGGGTTGTAAGCATTTGGTTGTAAGTGTAGCATTACTCTAATAGAAATATCCGAGAACTAGGATTTTTCTTCCCACGGGGTATCGATTCATATACCCCAGATAGAATGCCACTTCCCTTTATCAGGGTTCAACATGGTGCCCATTGAGAGAAAAATGTCCGGTCCCATAATTCAGGATCAACATGGAGTTTTTGTAGGCCATATCCGCTATAATAAATATGTGCGGACAGTGGTCGCAGTCAAGGAGACAATCAGCTACTCCGTTGTTGGACTGGCCCCCGGCAGTTTTATCAATGAACTGAAGCCTAATATCCAATTTTTCGAGGATGACACTTTCTTGAATCGGCTTGCTCGTAAAAGATCATACCCCGCAGGCAAGTTGTTGCTGCTGAACTGGGTGCATCGTTCCCCTCCGTGGGTCAACCTAACGACCTGGATCCTGACGGAATATAAGGACACTTTGTAGCAGATCGGTCTCTACTACGCCATAAGGGGCACCTGCTACGGTTTATCTATGAACCCGAAACTGTTTATAGCCCTCCTTGAGATGTATAACTGTTATACTGGGACCTTTTTTACTCCTGGTGGAGAAATGGGACTTGCTCTCCACGAGATGCACGATGTTTCCAAGTTGCCCTAGGGAGACGAGGTTTACGAGGAGTATACCCCAACAAATGAAGAATTTGAGGAACTAGAGCGGCGGTTCCCCGGGTTCCTTGCTGTATACAGGGAAGTACTATGTCATCATAGCACCTGTCAGCAGATGTCCAAGAAAAAGGATGAAAGCTCTGAAGGGCACCTTCCCCATACCAAAGCTTGGATTAGTTACCTATTCAACCTTGGAGCCTCAGGCCGGGTTGCCCCTCGGAGCCCTCAGACTCAGGAAGGGGTGGATGCTCATGTGCGAGGCACTAAGAGGGCCAGAGCTACAGGTGACAGATTCGGGAGCTTGAGCGACACCTTCAGTTACTTCTATCATGATACCCAACCTTTGTCCGATAAGGCTATCCTGGTCGGGTTCCTGATGATATGGCTGAGGACCTGCGTGGTTTCTGGGGGCTCCGATTCTTTTGAGAGAATCAGCCGCAATCTGATCCTTCCTACAGTCAAGCTGGTTTTTGGAGGTAGGCTGGCTCTACTCCCGGCTATGGTGTGCAGTATTCATCACGATCTTCGTACTTTTACGATGAAAGTCATTACTTGTGAAACTACGAAGGCCTTCAACCGGATTGAGCTACCTTACCATTATCTGATAGGATGGCTACTGATGCACTGTCCCTCTTTGATGCGGCCTGGCCTCGAGGGTAATGCGACAAGTGGCGATGCATTTATCTATCAGTATCGCGACATGCCTTGGACCTGCACTACTGTACCCGACTGCCGAGCTGCACTCGTACGGTTGGACAGATATTCTTTTTTCGTGTCAGTTCTGCCTTTTACCGACGAAGAAATGGGCTGCCTGTATCATGATAGCACTGTTGCTTCTCAGATCCTGCCTGAGATGATGTTCCGCTGGTTGGAGAATATTCGCCGTTCACATCTGGTATACCGTAACCGCAATATCGCTTTCTTAGAGCCTTACTTACCCAGTCGATACTCTCGATAATTCGTGTATAGTCAATTATTTTTGGATAATCCCAGTCCCTGCCTGGGTTTTGAGGGCAGCGTCCTGGATGGCATTCGGGCCTGGCATTATGTCACGCCCCAGAACCAGAATACTGGAGAGCGGGGGCGTACATAGCCAGCTACGTATAACGGAGTGGAATCCACGCCGCTATACGGTCACGGCTGTCTAGATATGTGAGGGTTTCACTACAATCCATCAGTCTCTTAAGGTCATAAAATAGCCTATTGTCTCAATCTCAACCAACTAATAATAATCACAAGATATCAGATCACCAAATATACAATTGTAAGGCGTCCCAAACATTACATATCCAGATGATCATGAAGTTAGTCGTTACAAAATGTGAGGACTAGCAAGAGTTCAGTCATACATGATCAACCCCCGGGGCTTGTCAATCATGTTACAGCCCGTAGGCAGACAGTAAGTAAGTACAATCGAGCTAACACTTGCTCGTCGGCTAAATGCCTCAAAAGAATAATTTACAATATTACAGTGGAAGAACAAAAGAAATCCACTCGATGCCCTGGTTACGCCTGGTGACCACCATCGGGCTGGAAGACAGGTAGATCCTTTGCTGCTGCTCCGGTATCTGGCTATACAAAACCAGCTGGGTCAGACCCCAGAAAGAGCAAGTGCCACAAAGGAGGCCACAAAATAAGAACCAAAGCCAGCAAATTAGCACAATAATATAATTACATAATAAAAGACAGTAATTTAAGAAAAGCATGATGGGTAATATAAAAGACAATCTTGTATAGAATCACTAAAAAGACAGGACATATGGAAAAGTATGACAGGATGATATACGATGAGATAACCATGGGACTATTCAGATGGCCAGGTTACAACCCGTAAACCAAACAAGGACCGGGGTTGTAATCCTTCGTCTGAACGGAACTTGGTTTTCCACTATTTATCGGCAAGGTAAATATAAGAAATCAAGGTATGCAATTATTCATGATATAGAATTAAGATTTAAGCACGAGAAGCATGTCATGTCATAACCTTGTACAGGATCAAGATAGGACAAGCGGGACTAGACTCCATCCAATCAATCACGGCCAAGCAATAATTACGGCTTGCTACTTTAACTAACTAGAATTATCACAAACCTAATTACTAATAAGATACAATGAGATGTTCCTCCAGCCACAAGCCCTGCAGCTAATCCAGGTTATCCAGGCGATTTAAATTCATTAAGCAGTTATCAATAATTATGTGCCCCATACGACGGTGAGCTGGAAATGTGCCCTACTCGACGGCAGGCTACAAGTCCAAACAATTGCGGCCGGGATAATGGGATTGCCTGTAACTGGAGAAATCTCTCATGACTACTGAATTATTCTAGTTATTAGCCTTAATCCATTTTAGTAGGTACTCCTGACCGTGGTACTCAGGAGTCTCATCCTAGACATGAGGCAAGACTGGACAAGTGGATTTAACAAGCAAGCAAGAAAGAACCACCCACGGTGTCAAGGCAGGTCAAGTTAAGTTATCAAGTCAAGTCAAGTCAAGTCAGGAGTGCGCCGCCACGGGCCACTATCAAGTCAGGTTGGTCATGTCAGGAGTGCACCACTACGGGTCACTGTCGTGTTATGCTAGTTCCTTGTCATACCAAGCCATGTACAATAGTCATTCCAAACATATTAAGTAAAATCAAGTTCATGACAAAAGGCGTAAGGATATAAAATGGACGTAAAATATCTAATAAAATATCAATACACAGGGTTGTAGAAGAGTCAAGCTTAAAGAAAATAAAACCAAATCTCCATGATTGGACAAATTGCGCAAGGGTCCCTGGGGTCGGGTTGCGCAGGAGTCAAGTGCGCCAGGGGCCAACTGCGCAGGGGTGAGCTGCGCAGGGTACCAACTGCGCAGGGGTGGATGGCGCAGCAGATGGTTTGCGCTGGATCAGGTTGCGCAGGAATGCATGGCGCAGGGTCAGATTGTGCAGGGATGGACTGCGCATGGATGGATTGCGCAGAAGTGGACTGCGCAGGAGCAGACTGCGCATGAGCAGACTGCGCATGAGCAGACTGTGCATGAATCCATGCGCACTCGGGTTGAGCGCAGTTCACCAAGGGGCAAGCTGCGCGGTCAGCGCTGCGCTAAAGAGCGCTGGCCGAGGGGGATACGCAATCCAGTACTGCACTAAAGAGCGCAGGCTGCTGCCTTCTTCTCCAGGCCGAGAAGAAGACTCCAAGAACTCCAAAGTTCAAAACTTCATAAATTGATCAAATCAAAACGAAATTTAGATTTTCAAAGCTCTAACTTGAGTAAAATTTAATTCTCTTCCACATGGAAGCATCAAAACCCACAAAAATCCAACCAAAATAGATCAAAACCATGTAAATCCGAAAATAGTAAAAACCTAGATCTAGAACAATGGAAACTCCAAATCATAAAATATCAAGTTCTAATGTTGATCACCATGGCCTAATCTAGCTAATGGACAAATAAAAAGTGGTTCTCATGTGGTGGCAAGGTGCCCTTGCCTATGGTGTGGAGAGTTGTGTGGAAGAAGGAAGAAGAAGAAGTTGTAGGAAATTAATGGAGTTATGGAGGAGAGAGAAAAGGTTGGTGGGTTTTAATGAGGGTGGTTGTGATAGAATGGAAGTGGAGAATAGGCTAAGGTGTTCCACTCATGATGAACCATACTAACTCTACAAAATAAAACCAAGCCATGGTCCAAAACCCATTTACGAGAAACCAAATCCACAAGTCGAGAAAATAAAATACGTGCCAAAATCAAATTACGAGTACAAATACGAAATACAGGAAATACGAAAAATGAGGGTGACACATTACTATTCTGCGATCCACACCCAGGCCAGCTTCTATCTGCCTGACGCTAAGACCTTCGGGCATATTTTATACATGGTGTGCCTTCATCATGTATCTGTGAATGGGTATAATCCCCCTTCCCAAAATTTTAATATATTTTTATTTTATTTTATTGAATTATAATTTTTAGATTTTTATAAATAATTATTTAGTTAATTATTACGGTAGATGACTTTAGCCATGGTTGAGTTTTGAAGTACCAGACGATTAGGAATCGTGGCACGGATAGTGCAGTGGTGTGCCTTGACTAGTATATTAGCCATGCCAAGGAAGACCCAGCCATAAGTGTGTCCCAACTTGGAAAACTAGGCCAAGTTACGAGTTAACCTCTATAAATTATTTTAATTAGTTATTCATTAATATAAATGATTTTAAGAGACCCGGTTGTACCAAGTTGGCCCAGACTGAACCCAAACCAAGCACAAGCCCATGTAGACATATAGTACGTCCAAAGAGGCCCATGTAGATATTTATAGGGGTGATATAATTAGTGTACTTATTTTAGTAGATAAATAAGTAATTTTATATAAATGGGCATTGTATATGATATGTGTGTATTGATATTTGGTTTCTTAATGTATGATGGCATGTCTTAGAAAATATCTTTTGGGATTATGAGAATTTCTAGGCTATATATATATGTATACTGGTGAATGTATAGGTACATATATTTATAGTATAAAAATACTAGGCATTACGTGTATATTAAAATATCTTATTTATATGAACTTCATAAATATTTCTTATATTTAGCTAATGTGTGTGTGTATATATATATATATATTTATATATATATTTATATAAAAATATATATATATATTTTTATATATATACACATTAGCTAATATATATATATATATATATATATATATATATAATATATATATATATATATATATATATATATATATATATATATATATATATATATATATATATTAGCTAATGTGTATATATATAAAATATATATATATATATATATATATATATATATATATATATATATATATATATATATATATATATATATATATATATATATATTAGCTAATGTGTATACACATTAGCTAATATATATATATATATATATATATATATATATATATATATAGCTAATATATATATATATATATATATATATATATATATATATATATATATATATATACATATGTTGGTAGCTCATTTGATAGTCTCCTTTTATATGTTGGTAGCTCATTTGATAGTCTCCTTTTATACAAATATAATATATACATATTATATGGTATATAAGTATTTATCATATATGTATAAATATACATGTAAATAAAATGTAAATGGTTATATATATAATATACCTATATAAAACAAAAGAACTAAGCCCACAGCCCCCCAACCAAACTGAGCCTAGCCCAGCCCGAGCACCCCCCAAACCCGCACAACGCAGCCGAGGCCATCTCTGTTTCCCTTCGATACACGCACATATATATGTGTCGAGAGAACAACACAAAACTCTAGCAAACCTCCACACGCCCCCGGCAACAAGGCGACCTCCCCATGGTCTCGCACAGCCGCGAGGAAGCCGCCGGCGACCACAGGCCGGCCACGAATGCTGGCCGTGCGCACGAAATCGGCAGCAACCCCGCGCAGGTAACCCCTGTTCTTCCCTATTTTTCTCTCTCACTAGTTTATCGTTTTACGATCTACAAAAACCTGCATGTAGCCTTTATAACCATCTACATGTCCCTTCAATTAGATTCTAAAATACTAGACTAGATTTCTCGGGAAATCGATGGGAATATCACGAAAAAACTGTTCGAAAAATAGTTTGTAAGTACCCCAAGTACCTCTATTTGAGAGTGATTCCTGGCCAACCTAGTAACTGTTTAAAAATTCTAATTTAAGATATTCCTAGCCAACCAATAGGACACGAGATCCTTTTTTGTAGTTTTAAAGTTTATCGTTTATATGCCGAGAAAATCGATTTCTAAAATTGACAAAAACTATTTTCAAAAACAATAAAATCCTTCGATACGACGTACGTCCTGCCAATCTGGGCGACGTGGTCGCGAACCGAAAGCATCGAAAGGTGCGTATCGACTTCGCAGACGTGTGGGCTTTGATGAAATTTAAATTGGTTGCGTGTGTGCGACAAATTTGATGCGTATCCGTCGAAATTTATTGTATCGGCCTTTTTGCAAACTTCTCAATTACTTTGTGCATGTTCGTCAAATCGAAACAAAACTTACGCCAACAGGACCGTATCATTTTGCTGGTCCTGTATGCCAAGTTTGGTCTGATTCTGAGACAGTTGATCGGATCGTCGTTTTGCGGGTCCCACGATCTGACTCAACGGGCGATTTTGTGCACGGCCCGCCAAAATCCAACTTTGGACATACGGTTGGGTTCGTATCAGAAAACTGGACCTATAGACATATAGTTTAACGAATTTAGAGGCTATAGACTTTGGCACGCTTTTTGGTGCAAAGCGGGTCCAACGGCGGACACCTGTTTGACCCAAAATTATTGTTTTGCCCCTGTGTCCAGAATTGGACTTATGGACAGGCTATCTTAGCTAATTTAAATATTCTAAAAATGTTGGTAATGTTTATTTCAGCATCCGGAGACTTTTGTATGTGTTGACTGTGTGGCTCACTGGGTGGTATGGTATTATTGGTTTCACCAGCTAAGGACATCAGGCAAGTACACTTTCTTATTGCTTTTCGATTCATATTAGTTTATACATTTCATGTTTATACATATGTCTTACTGTTTGTTGACACGCTCGTCAGACGAAAATTAGTATCATGGATATCTAATTACTATATTTCGTGATTATCATATTTTCGTGTTTCGTGACTTGTTCGAGTCCATGAGTACTAGTCGGGAGGAAAAATATCTTAGTAGACATGTAGACTACCCAGAACTATCCTCCGTGTCTTTCGTGGAGAATAGCAGTTGCACACGACACGTACAGGGTGACGGATTTACCCCTTAGTCGTTCACATGTTGAAACTGATATTTCAAAACACATAGATAGTTGTCTTTTATTTGTTTTTCTTGTTTTCTTCACTGCTTGCCAAGACATCAGTTACTTTCTAGTTTTCATTCACATATGTTATTTTCATGTCTTGTGAATTCTATTATGTTTTTGATTTGTCGTCGGTTTGTGTGCTTGTTCCATTCCTGACTGGAAACCAATATTTTTCAGGTTAACTGTGGCTTCACTTAGCATTGGAAGATACGGGTGTACTTGCAGACCAAAACCTAGAAATTAGATAGATGTGATATCAATTTCATTACTTGTGAGAACTTTGTACTTTTCTTTAAATGTAAATCTTATAATAATTTGTAGATTTGATTTAATAATGTGAATGAGCAATAAATGTTATATTTTGTAATTTTGAGCATCTTGGCCGTGACAGCGTTCTATTGCCGATGATTTTTAGAATTTTATAAATATTTATTATAGAAGGCCTTAGTCACGGTTAAGTTTTGGAGTACAAGATAACCAAAAATTCTAGCACAGATAGTGTGGTCGAGTGCTTTGACTAGTGTTCTAGCCATGATAGAGAAGGCCGAGTCATAGGTGTGTACTAACTAGGAAAACTAGGTCAAATCGTGACATAATCCTAGGAATAATTTAATTACTTATTATTAAGATTATTGGCTTTTAGATAACCTGGTTGTTCCAAACTAGCCCGAACCCAACCCAAGTCCTGGTGGTCATGTAGTGCGACCAACGTCGTCCATGTAGACATATAGATGTGTATATATATTGGTAGTCCATTTCTAGTATTATGAATAATTTCTATAAATTATATATTGAATATAATATATGTATTATCGATATTTAAATTTATATTTTACGTGGAAATAGGAACCTTCTCTTAGAATGATATTTTAGGATTTTTGGGATTTACTTAGGCTATACATATATATTTATGTATAAATATATTCATAATAGGTAGACATAGTACTTTATACATAGTTTCCCTCGATCTTGAATATTAGAGAAATATAAATTTAAGTTTATATTTCTTTTACCTTCGGTCATTTCCTCCCAAATCATGATCATTTATACAATTTTATCTTATGACTTTTCTAAACATCGTCATATCATAAGTTCGTATCACTTATATTCTTTTCCTTGGACCTAAGGAATTATTTTTAAAATAACTTCTCACTCAATTGTCTATTATTCTTGAGTTAAGTTTTTGGATTCAAAAGTTTCCTCTCAATCGTTGAATATTGAATATCCGTGAAATAAGGATTATAAGATTTTTACTTATTTTGACTTCGATCATTATCCTTCCTAACCAATTGTTTTTTCTTTCAAGAAGCTGATCTTATATTTGAAGAACAGATACATGCACTTTTTCTGTCTTTATCAACTTGTATGATATTTTGAACTCCTTTGATATTCTTGGGGATATAGTTGGAATAATTTTTGATGACTTGCGATGACAAGACAGCAGCACACTGTCGTCACTTATTTGAATTATCGAGACTGCGGGTTCACTACAGCCAGCAGCGCACTGGCGTGGCATGACCCCTAAGTTGAAATAATTTCAAGTAAGCGTGGATGATCGAACATTATTAAAATTATGTCTTGGTCGTCTTATCTCATCCTTGAGTTGTTATGTCAAGATTAGATAGAGTTGATAGGGTATTCGTTACCGCAACATAGCTTGAGTTGTGGAACCAAGGGTTTAATGCAGCTAGCTGTACACTGGTGAGGCATAGATTCTCGGTAAAATGACTTTGATTATGTTTACGAGTTTCGAATACCATAGAGACTACGTCTTATTGGCATATAACTATTAAGTTTTCCAAATTGATTTGTGCTTATTCCTAGTCACAATCTTCTCAATAAATCGGTAATTCTCCCTTCCTTTATTATCCATATATTTTTTAGATTGTCATCTTTTAATGTAATTTCAACTGGATTCCTAAACTTATCTAGAGTTTGATTCTAAACTCGTGCCTAAATAATTGTGGATAAATATTTTAAGCATATCGAAACGATTTTGGATTTGAACAATCCTTGAACAATTTCGATCATGATTAGACTCCTTTTATTATATTTCGATCGAGTCAAATCGTATCCTTTCCTAGGCCTGATCCTATAATCATGCCTAAACAGTTTTGCTTAACTAATTGATCGTTCCTAAACAAACTTGATCATGACTAAACTCTTTTGACTATAATCATAATCGTGCATATATTTCAAATCAATTATTGCTAATGTTATATTTTCATTCCATTTTGATCATGACTATTTTGACCTTGTTCATGCTCGTGCCAACTTTCTAATTTTATCATGCACGGATGACTTGCATGATTAACCTTGATCGTGATTGTATCTTAACTTATATCTATGGGACTATAGCCTTGTTTAGATTGCATCTAGAACCTTGTTCATTCTTTAGAAATTCGATCGTAACTAGACCATGTTGACTGTAATTGGATCATGCCAAATCATTTCAATTTAAATCATCCTTAAACATTTGGTTGTCAACTAGACCAGTTGACTGAATATTGATCGTGCCAAATCACACTCTCCTTTTGTTTATTATCTTTATCATTTTGATCATATCCATGATTACGCGTGACTAATTAGATCATGAATCATATCACTTCTTTGATTATACCATTCGTCGTTTTATGCATATCAATTAAAAATTTAGTTTCTTTATTATTCCTCATAGTCGTGCCTAATCGTGTCCTTTAAAATTTCTAGGGTAAATCATTCTAAGGTGGGTAGGTCGTAAGTCCACTTTCCGTTTTCTTACATTTTCCATTTAGTTTATTTTAATTTAATTATTTGTTATTATTTTTTAAAATCGTGAAATAATTTTATTCTATTTCTATTTTAGATATTTTAAAAAAAATGAGGAGAGATTTGCAAATTTTTAGAAGAGATTTTATTCTAGGATTATTTGAATTACTATTTTATCAAGAGTTATATTAAATTCAAATTACTACTATATTATTTTAGAAGATATTGTATTTGTGGAAAATATACAGCTATAAATATCTGAATTATTCTTAACAATATTTTGACAATTGATTTTATCACAAGGATTATTTAAAGTAATAGGTATTATTTTAGATAATATTTTTGTGATTGGTTTGGAGTATGATTGGGTCAAATCCCTAGTTCCCAAAACCCCTAATCAATTCTACATCCCTAACCCTAGATTCCCTTTTCCGGAGTTTCAGAAATTTTTATTCATTTATTCATTCACATATTTTATTTTTCGGGGTTGAAGGCAGATTTTGTCGATACTTTGTTTATGATTATTTTTCTTATCAAACTTGTTTCAAAATTAAAGTTGGGAGCATTTTAGGACTTTTAGAATTTCAAACACTTTCTTCCTATTTTATTTATTTTAGTCGATCAATTTATTTTATCATAAATTTCTACTATCTTTCGCCAATCTACCAAGTCGGCCTATCTTAGTAGTCCTTAAATTCAAGGACGAATTTATTTCTAAGGTGGGCAGATTTGTAATCCGCCTTCCCGAAATTTTAATATATTTTTATTTTATTTTATTGAATTATGATTTTTAGATTTCTATAAATAATTATTTATTTAATTATTATGGTAGATGACTTTAGCCATGGTTGAGTTTTGAAGTACCAGACGACTAGGAATCATGGCATGGATAGTGCGGTGGCGTGCCTTGACTAGTATATTAGCCATGCCAAGGAAGACCCAGTCATAAGTGTGTCCCAACTAGGAAAACTAGGCCAAGTTACGAGTTAACCTCTATAAATAATTTTAATTAGTTATTCATTAATATAAATGATTTTAGGAGACCCGGTTGTACCAAGTTGGCCTAGACTGAACCCAAACCAAGCACAAGCCCATATAGACATATAGTACGTCTAAAGAGGCCCATGTAGATATTTATGGGGGTGATATAATTAGTGTACTTATTTTAGTAGATAAATAAGTAATTTTATATAAATGGGCATTGTATATGATATGTGTGTATTGATATTTGGTTTATGAATGTATGATGGCATGTCTTAGAAAACGCCTTTTGGGATTATGAGAATCGCAAGGCTATATATATATAATGGTGAATGTATAGGTATATATATTTATAGTATACAAATACTAGGCATTACGTGTATATTAATATATCTTATTTATATAAACTACATAAATATTTCTTATATTTAACTAATGTATATATATATATATATATATATATATATATATATATATAAAATATATATATATATATATATATATATATATATATTGGTAGCTCATTTGATAGTCTTGTTTTATACAAATATGATATATGCATATTATATGGTATATAGGTATTTATCATATATGTATAAATATACATGTAAATAAAATGGAAATGGTTATATATATAATATACCTATATAAAACAAGAGAACTAAGCCTATAGCACCCCAACCAAATTGAGCCTAGCCCAGCCCGAGCACCCCCCAAACCCGTACAACGCAGCCGAGGTCATCTCTGTTTCCCTTCGATACACGCACATATATATGTCTCGAGGGAACAACGCAAAAACCTAGCAAACCTCCACACGCCCCGACAACCAGGCGACCTCCCTACGGTCTCGCACAGCCGCGAGGAAGCCGCCGGCGGCCACAGGCCGGCCACGGACGCTGGCCGCATGCGCAAAATCGACAGCAACCCCGCGCAGGTAACCCTTGTTCTTTTCTATTTTTCTCTCTCACTAGTTTATCATTTTACGATCTACAAAAATCTGCACGTAGCCTTTATAACCATCTACATGTCCCTTCAATTAGATTCTAAAAGACTAGACTAGATTTCTCGGGAAATCGATGGGAATATCACGAAAAAACTGTTCAAAAAATAGTTTGTAAGTGCCCCAAGTACCTCTATTTGAGAGTGATTCCTGGCTAACCTAGTAACTATTTAGAAATTCTAATTTAAGAGATCCCTAGCCAACCTATAGGACACAAGATCCCTTTTTGTAGTTTCGAAGTTTATCATTTATATGCCGAGAAATCCGATTTCTAAAATTGACAAAAACTGTTTTCAAAAACAATAAAATCCTTCGATACGACGTGCGTCCCGCCAATCCGGGCGACGTGGTCGTGAACCGAAAGTATCAAAAAGTGCGTATCGACTTCGCGGACGTGTGGGCTTTGACGGAATTTAAATTGGTTGCGTGTACGCGACGAATTTGATACGTATCCGTCGAAATTCACCGTATCGGCCTCTTTGTAAACTTCTTAATTACTTTGTGCACGTTTGTAAAATCGAAACAAAACTTGCGCCAATAGGACTGTATCATTTTTTCGGTCCTGTATGCCAAGTTTGGTCCGATTCTGAGACAGTTGATCGGATTGCCGTTTTGTGGGCCCTACGGTCCGACTCAACGGACGATTTTGTGCACAGCCCGCCGGAATCCAACTTTGGACATACGGTTGGGTTCGTATCAGAAAACCAGACCTGTAGACATATAGTTTGACGACTTTAGAGATCGTAGACTTTGGCACGCTTTTCGGTGCAAAGTGGGTCCAATGGCGGATACCATTTTGACCTGAAATTATCGTTTTGCTCATGTGTCCAGAATTGGACTTATGGACAGGCTATCCTAGCTAATTTGAATATTCTAAAAATGTTGGTAATATTTATTTCAGCATCTGGAGACTTTTGTATGTGTTGACTGTGTGGCTCACTGAGTGATATGGTATTATCGGTTTCACCAGCTACGGACATCAAGCAAGTACACTTTCTGATTGCTTTTCGATTCGTAGTAGTTTATACATTTCATGTTTATACATATGTCTTATGGCTTGTTGACACGCTCGTCACACGAAAATTAGTATCATGGATCTCTAATTACTATATTTCGTGATTATCATGTTTTCGTGTTTCGTGACTTGTTCGAGTCTATGAGTACTAGTCGGGAGGGGAAATATCTTAGTAGACATGTGGACTATCCTGAACTATCTCCTGTTTCTTTCGTGGAGAATAGCAGCTACACACGACACGTGCAGGGTGTCAGATTTACCCCCTAGTCGTTCACATGTTGAAACTGATATTTCAAAACACATAGATAGTTGTCTTTTATTTGTTTTTCTTGTTTTCTTCTGTAACGCCCCAGTCCCAAAATACGTAGGACTAGGAACGTAGACATGCTAGCCGTATAATAAATATACGTAAGCTGTAAAATACAGTAGAACCATAACTAATCTCATCCACACAAAATAAATGAATAAAAGATATCATATAAAGATAATGAATTGTCTTGATACAATATGTTGGGCGGAGACAAATCCACTACCAACTATGAAAATAAATACATGACAAAAGAAAGAGTTTGGCGAGCGAAGCAAAGACGATCCAAATGCAATCATCCTCGAAGAAATAGCGATGATCACGGCTAGAGCTAGAACACCTGCGAAAGACAAGAGCACACACCTGGAGAGATAACCAGGTCCTCAGAGGGACGTAACAAGACACATAATATCATGCCATATAAACTGAATAAATATTGCTCAAATAAATAAGTCAACTGAATTATAACATGGTCCAATACACACATATTGAACGAGCGTACATCCCCCCAACCAAATTGTAACGCCCCAGTCCCAAAATAAGTAGGACTAGGAACGTAGCATGCCAGCTGCATGTGCATGAGATATGCTCCAATATATGGAAATCTCAAACACACACATAAGCTGTAATGTGAATAATAATAACAGACAGTCACAGGTAAAAGCTAAATCTCATCCACAGAATGTAAAGAAAAATGATATCCCATAAATCAAAGGAAATGTCAAAATATAGCTGTTGGCCGGGTGGAGACAAATCCACTACCGGCGCTAGAATAAACTGAAAGGAAATAGAGTCCAACCTCTAAGATAAATAAAATAAGTAATGAAGACTAGATAGGCTCCTCGACCCAATAGGGACAGCTGTGATCAGAAGGTACAACTCGCTCGAACGTGAAGGATGAGTCTATAGCGGAACCATACTCCTGCGGAAAGTCCTGCACACCTATACATGGAGAGATCACCAGGTCCTCAGAGGGACGTAACAAGATACAAAAAGAACATGCCACATAAACTGAATAAATATTGCTCAAATAAATAAGTCAATTGAATTATAACATGGTCCAATACGCACCAATTGAATGAGCGTACCATCACCCCAACCAAACAAGGACAGGAGATGGTAAACTAATTCACGGTGACGTATCTTTCCATGCTATGAATCCAATATGGTATCCGGACCCCAACAAGGTTCAATACCTTCTCATCGGAGTAGTAAGCCACACCTACAACCAAACAAGGACAAGATGTGGCAAACTAATCCGCGACAAGTTATTGTTCCTAGCCACGGTCAGATATAAGTACCCAAACCAAGAGTACTCGTACCTAACGGATAAGGGTAGCCTACCATTCTACGTGAATGCAGTTTAAGTATATCCCTCCAACGCATGGGCCCTAGCTAAAAATGGGATCGGTATAGTCCCCCCTTGGGGCACCAGGGGCCTCTGGCATAATCGTTCCATGAACGTCAGTGGCCAGCAGTAATAAGGGGTCGTCAACACGCATCTCCAGTGGAGCGTACGATCACAAGGGAAATGTGTAAAGTAGCCCATACGCTAAGGATATGCACTCCCTGTAACACCCAGTTTTCCAGATGAGGGTAATTTTGAAATTTTTGTATTTAATTGAATTAATAAATATTATTTGGATTTTTATTGTATTATTAAGAATGGTGTGATTAAAATATTATTTAATTGATTGCCATGTATTGTGATTAGCCTAACTTGGTTTGGACCCAACCTAGATTAGTCATAGATAGTCCCAGCTAACCATTTTAGTGATTATTAGTATTAATTGTATTTATTATAATTAATATGATTTTTAGTGATTTTTGGTGATTTTTAGTAGAATTGATTTTGACCCTATAGAGACTTTGACTTAAGTTGACCTTGTAGACTAACCTAGTGGCTAACCTAGGTCTTGACTAAGAGATTAGGATTTGAGACCTAGGTTGACTTAAGTTCATGAGGATGAACTCATTGGGATTAATTTGGTGAAATTAGGAGTTAGTTTGATATGGAAATGGCTTGTGAAGTCACAAGTCATTTTATGACTAGTAGGCTTAATGGCCCATAGCCCACACCCATTAAACCAAGCCCTAACCCTAAAAATTCTGAATAGACTCCTTGGTCAGCCCCTCCCCTATTTATATGCTCTTAAAACTAGGGTTGCCTCTTTAGGAAACTTGTCATTTGGAAGAGGTGAGTCCCCAACTTGGTAAATCCTTAGAAAACCCATTTCTTCTCCAAATTCCTTCAAATAAATTGCAATAGGCTCTAAATCTTGTGATCTTGCTGTTGGTAATAAATTTTGGCAGGAAAGGAACAATTTGGAAGAGCTTTGGTGGGTTGAAGGATCCTTCTCTTTGGAGTTTTTGGAAGATTGAACACCCATTGGTAAAACCCTATCCATTACTCCTAAATTCTTGTAAAAATCATTTCTAGGTTGCCCTAACCCTAGCCTAACTGTAGGAATAGGGTTTCCCAAATTTTCGTGTCGTTTTGTGTCCATTCTGGACACGTATCAGTGGTTACTGCTAGGTGTTTGATGAAATGTCCCAATGGGCATTTCGTATGTATTTTGGAATTGTGTTTGAATAGGATTTTAGCTTTTGGGCTCGCTTACACGTTTCTGAAGTTTGTGTCGAGTTTTCGTGTCGTATCGAGTCGTGTCGGGCACGTGTACACGCTGTCGTGCACACACGCGCGCGGGCACTATGTATGCCCTGCACTTCGGGGGACACAGCGCCTAGGACACGCCTCCTCGACACGTGAGACTCGACGTGCAGCTAGGGGCTGACACTGACACGGGGCTCCCTAATTTTCAGAGCCCCACGTGTCGTGTCGGACACGCACGAGCGTGCGCACGGGTTTTGCACTGTTTCAGTGGCTGTCGTTTTTAGCCACTGATACGCGTGTCCCGTGTCTTGCACATGCGACTTGGACACGATTCAGGCTGTCCTATCACTAGCCCTAGTCTAGGTGAACACGTGGACCAAATCTCGTGAGTCGTGTCGCTGTGTGTCGTGCACACGATCGATACGAACGCGTGCACGACGATTGGTTTCTCTGTGTGCACAGTTCACTGTTTTTGTGTATTAAATTAATTGGACACGTTTGTGTCCACTTTTGTGGACACAAACACCTCACACAGCATGTACACGATGTGTTTGTAAGTTACCAACCTCTGAAATTGATTTTTATTCGAAATTCACTGTTCAATTGACATTTTTCCCTTTTCCTGAAAAACCCATGTATCAGTCCTTCTGAATTTTCCAGTTTTTGCAAAATGAAGTTTGTCATCATTTTCTAACTATTATACACTGTTAATTACTTGTATTTAAGGCTCTAACATGCTCACCTACTTAAATTCTATTAGTATGACAAAGTTGGATTGATTTTCTTGTGAATTGAGTTCAAAACTGAATGATAAGTTTTAGGCAAAATTGAACTGTTGTTTACCTCTGTAAATGTGAGTTAAAATCTGAAATAATGTGAATGCAGTATTGTATTTAACCTATAACTGACTGTCTAAAACCTGAGTTTCCTTTTGTTCTTTGTTTCTGAGTTAATATGTTAAAACCTGGAATTGGAGATTCTTCGAACCTGAGTTAGCTTGTGAATGGTTCTCCTTAAATTGAATCCCTTCCCTTTTTGTATTGACTGATATGTAGGTTAAATTTCTGTGATTTGTTAACTGAGATTTTCTGTTGTCTGTTTTTGGTTTGTTTGAGTTGTTGTGAATGCAAAATCTGAGTTTAGTTTTAGAAAATGAATGTTAATGTATCAAAATCTGAGTATGAAGTATTAAAATATGAGTTTAAATCTGGAAATTATTGGGCTGTTTACTGTGTGATGATAGGACTATTTTGAACTAATATTTTGGGTTTTCTGTCAATAGGATTACTTATATTGCTCACTGTTTTGCTTAATAGTTCACTGATTTTTCCTTCACTTTGCCACTGATTTTCATAATGTATTGCCACTGTTTCTTTCACTGATTTCATATGGCTGTGCACCCACATTCAAGTACCATGTCTCTCACTTCACTCATACACCACACACATGATCTCATGGATATCTCTAACACACACACCCTATGTAACACCCTTTATTTCTGTTTTCTTTTTCCTATTACACTGTTTGCCACTCACTGTTACATGTTTCCATACCATGTTCAATCACTCATGAACACACACACACACACACTCTAAAAACCTGACACACATGCCATACACTCACACAAGCCTCACTAGTTCACACACCCTAATATCTATCACACACACTAATATGTATCACACATGTTCCTCTCACATACCCTTGACACACACTCTCACTATTTGGCACCATATCACACTCACATGTCTCATGTCACATACACACACATGCACTTGGACACATAGCCATGTGTCCCCCTCTCACTTTTCATATATGTATATATATATGTGATTATCCTATTAGTTTATAAATAGATATATGTGTATTCCTATATTAGGGTATATTATGTTATCTATGCTTATCATAGATTAGATATATATGTGTGTAGTATATACATGTTTTGAAGGATGATTTAGCATGGTTTGCCTATTGGCCCATGGTATTGCTTATTAGCCTATGCATGTGGTTGTGCCTGTGTGTCAGTGTGAGTCTAGATTAGACTTGTGTAGTCTAGTTAGACTTAGAATAGCCTTGTTAGCCTAGTATAGACTAGTTTGACTTAGGTTTGACTTGGTTGACCTAGTTTGACTTCTAGGGTTGACCAGAGTTGACCAAGAGTTGACTTTGGCCTAGATTGACCTAGATTCATGTAGAACGCATTATAGTGCATCTTATTACCATTCTGGACATGTTGTGACTTGTGCTGTTCTAATAGGAGCCAGACACCACTCCTCGGACAGTATTTTCATCTCGGACTTTCAGTTAGCAGGCGAGTACATTCTCTGATCTTTTCATACTTACCTGGATTATATTCTTGCTCTAGATTACTCTACATGATGCTGACACGTATCTTCACGGATTAGTACTATATGGATCCCTTCCTGAGATGTTATCCCTTTACGGGTGCATCGGGTATTTCATGTTTATGTACTTTATCATGTGCATCAGGTACTCCTTGTACTCGTACTAGTTCATGTTTTTATATGTTCTCATGTGCTTTCACGTGCCTTATGTACTACTCATTACATGAGTTCACGTATCTTAGTTGTATTCATGTGCTTATAACGTAACTTGAATGGATCCTTGTGTACTGGTTGGGGCGGGGTGAGTAGAATTGGTTATGTGAACACTATCCCCAGTAGCTGTATAAATGTGCCTTCTTATTTGTATTCATATTCTCCCAAGCCGTTTACATAACCTTTATGCTCTAAATCACGTAGCCACTTACAGTCTCTACTATTATGTATTTACTTTCAGTTACAAAATATCTCCTGTTTACTCGTACTTCCTTTTCAGCACTTCCTGTATTTTACTCTATTGCATGATTTATACTCCTAACCTGCTATGAACTGTTTTGAGAGATATGTGCTCGTTTCCGTCCTGACTGGACCTGTTGAAAATTTTACAGTGAATGATGAGGCTCTGGTGTCTATCCCTATTGGTGCAGCATTAGACATCACTAGTGACTTGGACCTGCTAGTAGTTGGTGTTACTTTTATTAGTTTAGGATTGTCTTACTATTTTGGGATTACTGTATTTAGATTCAGGGATATTCTGAGATGTATTTATTTTAGTCACTTAGATTTCTGGATTTGTATCTCGGTGATGTTACATTCCTGGTTGTTATCTATCTTTATCTTTCTATCTCATTCCTGTTCTATTCTAGATGTGGTTGAGTTATATTGTGTTATGTCACCCTATTCGGGGAGTATAACTGTATATTACCCTTATCTGTTAGATGTTATGACCTAGGACAGTGTTCTACCGCCGATACTGCGGCGTAGGCTGGACGTACCCACGTCACGTGCCCTTATTCTAGGGTGCGGGTCGTGACACATTTTTAGTTGTGGCCCATGCAGGTCGAGTTTATGTAGTGGTATTCGAACTAGAGTATCACTACAGCCTGCAGTAGGATTAGAATATATTTTAAGGGTACTCAATCACAGTTAGGATTCCTTGAAAGATTCCTGGGATGATCCTTGAGAATCTTATTTAAACTTCAATTTGAAATCCTTCCCCTTGTTTTGTTCGCTCTCACTCCTTGATTGTTGAATTGGACTTTGATGAATCGTTGTTGATTTTGATTTTTCTATCGAGATGAATTTTATGGCCTGAGTTACGGTACCTTCTGATAACATATATTGACGGAAATACAGGGATGGTAAAACGTCTACATGATTATGGAACCTGTAGTTTATCGCAGCCATATTAGCTGGCGTGGCAGAAACATGGAGACCTGGCTTCGGATGTACGTATCTTGGTTATGAGATTTAGAATTTCTCGCAGCTATACTAGTCGGCACAGCGAGATTTCCAGACGACATGATTGTAGAGGTGCATACCCTAGTTATGGAATCTATCGTTTTTCGCAGCCTTGCTTACTGGCATGGCGAGGACTCTGAGTAACATGATTTTGGACAGACGCATATGATTATCAGATTGTATCTTGAGAAGGTTTTTAACATATCATCTCTATCGTACCATTCTGTTGTATAAATTGCACCCCATCATCAAATAACTTAGGAGTAGGAGTATGAGTAGGAGTAGCCTAGCTGTTACTATAACCTTGTATAACTTTTGCTATAATTTCTTCCTAATACAATGAATTGGTGATTTTGCTAGACCTTGACTTAGATTGATATTGTAGCTCTGATTTCAAAATGGTTCCTTCTTTTTTTTACAGATAGACAGAACAGATTTTATCATTATTTTCTCTTGCCATTATTTCTTGTATTACCCTAATATATATATAGTGGACACAGATACTTGCCTGACACGATTACCAACCTATCTAAATGCATGTTAATATGATTAATGTTAAGTTCTCAAATCCTAATATTCTAATATAGTGCAGTATCAGTGACTAGTTCTCTGTTTCTCCATATTAAATTTGTAATTTAAATTTAAATTTCATGTTATTAGTTTTGCTTATATCACTACACATGTATGTTATATACAGGGCTTTATTTCAAAAAAAAATTTGAGTTTTGTGTTGAATTGTCAAATCTGAGATTGCGTACATAGTAAACCCTTAACCTTGGATTCTAAGAGTTTAGTTCAAATTGCAGTTTTAAATTGTAATGTTTTAAGCCGTATACATGGTTGTGTGCAGGTATATAATGTTAGGTTCATACTCTTACATGTTAGGTTGTGGTTGTGGTGAACTTTGAGTTGGTTTTGATGTTCGAATTCTCCAAAATTTTGAAAACTGAATTCGTGTTAACATTTTTACACTGCTATCAATATGTGTAGTTCAATTTCAGATCTAATATGTAGTGATGAGCTAAACTGAATGATTGAACCCCTTTATTTCAAGTTTTAACCCATGTACACTTAACACTCTACACTAATGTTCACAACTGCCATGAAAACCTAATCCTTCATCTCTATGTCATGTTCATGTAGCCATATAGATAAACTTATATATATGGTTAGCCATGCATGTTATGAGTAAATAGATTGTACCTTGTAGACTGCTTAACCAATATGCAATGAATAGTGTAACTTGATAGCTACAGTTGAGACTCAAATCCTCCTATACACTTTCATGTATATTTATACTAACCATATCACCTTTACATAATGATAGTTTTTTTTTTCCCTAACACTCTCTCTTCTATATATATTAGATTGTGATTGGATTCCATGCTATTGACTTTCGTTCCTTAAACTTTTGGTTTTGATTTTCTTAAATAGTACCCTTTATAGATGATTAGTAGTTGTCTTATTTTTTTTTCTTGATAATTACTAGTTTTCAGATAGGATGGTAGACTGCTGTGCAGCCTTGATGATTATTGCTTTCTTGTTTATCCTTCCCAGTATGGCACCCATGACCCGAGCCTGTCGCCTGAGAGCAGCTGCAGCTACTAATAGTGTGCTTCCACCTCCTATTGCTCAGGAGGTAGTGACCCCTCAGGCTGACCCAAGGGTAGTGGCACCTCCCGCCATCGAGGAGGTGTTAGCATCCTTACCAGAAAATTTCCCTCCACCACCTGTTACTCAGGAGAGAGTGGCAGTCTCATCTGAGACCAAGAGTCCTTCCCCGTCTCCTCCTCTGCCTCCAGGAGTAGTACCCCATACCATACCCCCGACAGGTTTGTTTCCTGACGGAGCTCAGATATCCAGACTTCTCCGGGATGTGTTGGAGACACAGAGAGTTCAGGCTGAGATCCTGAAGGAGCAGGGTCGTGGAATCCAACTGCTGTAGGATTTGGTACATTCAGGAGGGGAGCCTAGTTCTAAGAGGCCGAGGAGCAATGTATACCCAGAGTCCCGTGTGAAGAACAGTATGGCAACTCTAGAGGGAGGTGAATAGAGTTTATATAGAAAAATAGCCAATTAAAAATAACTCTTTCACCAACAATAAATAATCAGAGTAAAGTGTGGAAAATAAATGAAGAGCAGAAGAGCATACGCAAACACAGCGATTTTAACCTGGTTTCCCTCGTGGAGGACTAGTCTAGGCCTGAGAACTCTAGCTCAGAATTAAATCCACTATTTGTGAAATAGTAGTTTACAACCCGTGCCTTTTCTTCAGAAGAGCACGTCAACTTCTAACAGATGATCGCAGTGGCGATTTGCTTGGAATTGTCCAAGCGACTTCTTCGACTCTTGCACAAGAATCCTAACTGAGAGATGCTGAGCACTCGACACTTAGGAGGCTTGTGGCTAGTAGATGGGAAGGGTATGGCTTACTTGAGCTTATAAGAGAGAAGAGAAGAAGATTGGATGGATTGGAATGAGAGAATTCATGCCCTATTTATAGTATTTTTACAGGCAGAATTCGGCCAGAATTCGGGTAGGAAAATTCAAAAATTTGGCCGTTGGACAACTAGCAACCAGCTAACCCTAAAATTAGGGTTCCTGATTTCTAGGGGACAGAGTTCGGCCCGAACTCTGTGTGGAGGCAGAGTTCGGCCCGAACTCTGTCTCCAGAGCACAGAGTGGTTCTAAGGGGATTTTTGGACAGTGTTTGGTTTAGTGGAGCTTGGGATTTTGGGTAGGCTGTAGACTAAGTGTCAAGAGCTCAGCATGACTCAGAGTACACAAGTCTAGACTCAATGAAAATATAAAATATAGACTCAAAAATACACTGAGAGCCGGAGACTGAGCTGTCGTCTGTCTTGAACTGTTATCCAGACGTCGTGTGTCGTATTGAATTAATACAGATATTATTTAGTCAATGTAGTCAATATTTGGTTGACTGTGACTTTGTGTCAACAATCTCCCCCATATTGATAATTGACAAAATAATATATGTATATTCAATATTCATACCTTGACACAGTTGATTATAGCAACATAGCTCCTCCATACTTGATGCCGAGCTAGAATGTAATAGCTCCCCCGTAATCAGTGAATGGTGCTGAGCTAGAAGCAATAGCTCCCCCATAAATAGTGCATGGAACCTGTATAATATCTCCCAAAAAGCACAAACAAGCACAGAAATACGAAAAGATAGGCTTTGATACCAAACAAGTATATCCAGCCATATATATCCAGGCAGAATATACATAGTTCTGCCCCTTTTGGCAGTTAGCAATATAGACTGCAGATGAATGAATAATAAAAGAAAACTGCAGTAGACAATTAATAGAAATACAACCACACCAAGCAGAGAAGAAACAGTATAGAACTAATCAAAAGAAGTACTAGCATAAAGTGTCATAACCAAATGTTAAATACACAACCAGAGTTTAAAAGCATCCAAGTACATAAAACTGAAACTAACTAACTAGAAATGAAAATGCATCAACTAATGTCATCATCAGCAGCAGCAGCAGCAGATAGTAGCCAATCTCCATCATGGAGCACGAGATGGTCCAGGAGTGTCAGAACGTCTGGGATCCACAAAAGCAGCACCCGGATCCAGGTAACGCATGGCCCACGGATCATCAATGCGATAGCCCTCATGATCGGGATCCCGCTGCATGGGAATGGGCATAGTAGAATGATGGGACATGGAGTACCGAATATCATGCAGCGAGTTGCTGAGTGCACTCATCTGCAGGGTAGTGCGGTAGTCCATCTGAGCCCACCGATCGTCCTCTAAGTCGAAACGATCCCGGAGCATGGTCTGGATGGAGTCAAGAGTGGCAGGTGGAGGAGGTGCATCCTGACTGAGTGGAGGGGCGTCTGGCTCCTCATCATCAGAATGCTCAGAAGCCTCAGGAGAGGCGACGACTGCTTGAGTACGTCGTGTCTTGGACAGGAAAGCAGGAGCAGGCAAGAACGGACAGTCATGAATAGGAATGATGAATGCACGAAAAACCATAGGAAGGTATAAAGGATAAACCAAAGCTCTTGGTTTCTTCCTACAATTTATCATCCAGTCCATCATTGTCCTAGGAAGATTGAAGGGGATACGAAAATGAAGGTGATATAAAGCAGAGATCTCAAAGTAGGTAACTTCATCAGTTGAACCAGCTTTTGGTAAGATAGTATTGAACACGATGCGATGAAGTTCATAAAAGTAGGGGGTGAGATGCTTGGCCTTTAGCTTGCGAGGACTTACGTTAGGAGCACATAAATCCTCCTTGAATCCTTCAAGGGAAGTATCGCCAACAAATTGAAGTTGACGTGCTTCCACAAGCTTGTCCCACACATCAAGATCCGGGAGAGCAAGAAAGTCTCCCAACTCAGAATCATTGAAGGCAATGTTAATGCCAGCAACCCGGGAATAGATGTGGGTTGCATCGTGAGTCAGATTACAGTAGAACATTTGGATTGCGCTATGGTAAATGACAAAGTTGGAAGCAACTAGTTCATCCAAACAAAGATCACGAAATAAAGATTCATATTGAGAAAATATTATGAAATTGATGGGATGGCCCCCAAACACCGGACGAGTCCTAAAATCGCTAAACCATTCATTAGAGGCATCTAGCGACACAAATAGACGGTCGTCGTATGTATTAGGGTCGTCGGGATGCGGCGGATTGAACAACGGATGAATAGGGTGTTGTTCAACAACTTGTTCAATCGGAGGAGGAGGAACCGAAGAGGAAGCTCCCTCATGTCGAGTCCTTCTCCCTCGTTTGGACAAGCGAGATGCCATTTGCAAAGAAATAGGAGAACTTGAAAATGATAGAAAGAGAGAGTTATACCTTAAAATAATACCAAACAGTGGAAGAGAATGTTGAAAAACCCCTTTCCCTTGATTTTGAGAAGTAATGGAGCACTCTAGATCAAAAACTAGGGTTAGGGTTTGAAGGAAAGAGTTTGGAGAGGTGAGGAAGGAGGCAATAGTGAAGGAGAGAGAAGAAAATCCGAAATATAAGAGAGGGTTTTCTTTGGTCGGAAGAAATTCTGACCGTATGATCTAAAATGATCCAACGGCAGAGACTGATCCCGACTCTGGAACAACTGGACCGAACTCGGCCCGAACTCTGTTTGGGGCAGAGTTCGGCCCGAGTTCTGGATTAGTGGTCCAGAACAGAAAACAGGCTGAAAAGATAGAAAAATTGGTTAAGTGTTGAAGAAAAGTGATGGTTGAGGATAAAAGTTTGATGAAATCAATGAAGTACATAGAGAGGTACTCAAAAGTCAGAATGAACTTTAGAATGTAATAATTAGACAGTATTAAGTCGAAACAAGCCATATAATAAACAAAAAAATATATTGTAATTCAATATTTCAAATTTGCCATGGGTTAGCTGCAGGGGCCGGATCCCAGCTAGCGGTAGTCCTGAGGACTAGTGCACCGTGTCGCTTAGGCTTTTACGCCTTGTTGTCAGAAGGACCCTTTCGGCTTGTACCCATACCAAATTTGTCGTAAAAGAATCAAAATATACTCGATATTTACGCAGGCGAGTCTCAACTTATAACTGCTTCATCCAAAATTCCGAGTTCACGACATAGGAAATTGAAGCGCTCTTCGGATAATGGCTTAGTAAAGAAATCTGCTAGCTGATGATCAGTGTCAATAAACTCTAAGTTAATCGTGCCATTTTGCTGATGATCACGCAAAAAGTGGTGTCTGATCTCAATGTGTTTAGTGCGTGAGTGACAGACAGGGTTCTTAGTCAAATTAATGGCACTAGTATTGTCACAGAATATAGGAATATGCATAAAAGATAACTTATAGTCTTCAAGGGTTTGCTTCATCCACAGAATTTGTGCACAACAACGCCCAGCTGCTATGTATTCAGCTTCTGTTGTGGATAGTGCGACAGAGTTCTGCTTCTTGCTAAACCAGGAGACTAAAGCTTTTCCTAATAAATGACACGTGCCACTCGTACTTTTACGGTCGACCTTGCATCCAGCGAAGTCAGCATCGGAATAACCAATAAGATCAAATGATGTTGACTTGGGATACCATAGGCCCACTGTAACCGTACCCTTAAGGTATCGAAAGATACGCTTAACCGCGGTCATGTGTGATTCCTTAGGATTAGCTTGATATCTAGCACATAGGCAAACACTGAACATGATATCGGGACGACTAGCAGTTAAATAGAGTAAGCTGTCTATCATACCTCGATACTTACGTTGATCAACGGGTTTGCCGCTCTCATCTGGTTTGAGTTTGGTTGAAGTAGCCATTGGCGTGTTGATTGGTTTGACGTTGTCAAGATCGAACTTCTTCAGCATGTCCTTGGTATACTTCGATTGGCAGATGAAAGTTCCATTAGCCATTTGTTTCACTTGCAGACCAAGAAAGTAGTTGAGCTCTCCCATCATGCTTATCTCAAATTCTGTCTGCATACACTTGGCAAATTCTTGACAGAGGGTTTCATCAGTAGAACCAAAAATGATATCATCAACATAAATTTGAATCAACAGAATAGTGTCTTTAAAAGATTTTATAAACAGTGTAGTATCAATTTTCCCTTTTGAAAAACCTTTCTCAAGTAAGAAGCTACTTAGCCTTTCATACCAAGCTCTGGGGGCTTGTTTGAGGCCATAAAGCGCTTTCTTTAGCTTGAACACGTGGTCGAGAAATTTGTGATTTTCAAAGCCAGGAGGTTGTTTCACATAAACTTTCTCATTAATAAAACCATTCAAGAAAGCACTTTTCACATCCATTTGAAATAATTTAAAGTTTTGAAAATTAGCAAAAGCACAAAGCATCCGAATGGATTCTAGTCTAGCAACAGGAGCATACGTCTCATCGTAGTCGATACCTTCCTCTTGGTTGTATCCTTGAGCTACTAGACGAGCTTTGTTACGTGTGACTGAACCATCTTCATTTACTTTGTTTCTAAAAACCCATTTAGTACCAATTATCAAGTAATTAACCGGTCTAGGAACGAGTTCCCATACTTGGCTTCTCTCGAATTGGTTGAGTTCTTCTTGCATAGCAGAAATCCAAAATTCATCATTAAAAGCTTCAGAAATGTTTTTAGGCTCTACTTGTGAAATGAAGGCAGTGCTAGCAACAGAGTCTCTTAGTGATGATCTAGTAGTTACTCTACGTGAAACTTCTCCTATAACTAAATTTTCTGGATGAGAAGGTTTGAAAGAGAATTTCTTAGGCAAACCCTCCAGAGAATTAGTTTCGGTTGAAGTATTCATTGGAGTAGAAGTTGATGGCTCAACGTCATCATCAAGAGTACTTACTGCACTGTTGTCTTCATCAAAAGTCACATTTGTTGACTCTTCCACAATAAGTGAGCGTTTATTAAAAACTCTATATCCCTTACTCTTGGCGGCATAACCAAGAAAGATACCATCGTCAGCTTTGGCATCAAATTTGCCTAAGTTGTCTTTGGTGTTAAGGATAAAACATCTACAACCAAAAACTTTAAAATAAGAAACATTGGGGGTTCTCCCAAACCAAAGCTCATAGGGTGTTTTCTTCGTAATGGGACAAATTAGCACCCTATTCAAAATGTGGCATGCTGTACTGACAGCTTCTGCCCAAAAGTATTTCGGAAGTGAAAATTTATTCAACATGACTCTGGCCATATCGCCGAGAGTTCTATTCTTCCGCTCCACAACACCATTTTGTTGAGGAGTTCTAGGACAAGAAAATTCATGATCAAAACCATTTGTATTACAAAAATTTTCAAAATCATAATTTACGAATTCGCCTCCATGATCACTTCGGATTCGAGTAATCATGTAGCCTTTTTCGTTTTGAACTTTCTTCACAAAAACTTTGAAAACAGAAATAGCATCGCTCTTATTAGCGAGAAAGAAAACCCAAGTAAATCTTGAAAAATCATCAACAATAACAAATGCATAAAGTTTGCCACCAAGGCTAGCTATTCTACTAGGACCAAATAAATCCATATGAAGTAATTGCAAGGGTCTAGTAGTACTTACAGAGTTGATGGAATAAAACGAGGATTTAGTTGCCTTGTTTAGTTCACATTCGGCACATACCATGTCCTTTTTGAATGTGATGTCAGGCAATCCTCTCACTAGCTTCTTGGTAGAAAGCCTGGATATAGCATCCATGTTGGCATGACCAAGACGCTGGTGCCAAAGTAGTCGTTCGTCTTTGTGGGCATATAGACATCTACCTGCATTGTTAGTATTTATAGAAAGACAAAAAATATATATGTTGTCCTCTCTTTTTCCTTCAAAAGCAATGTCTCCTGTTGACCTATCATAGATGTAGCAACTGTTTTGTCCAAAGTTAATATCATATCCATGATCAGCAAGATGACTAATGCTGAGCAGGTTATGCTTTAACTCGGTCACTAGGCAGACATCCTTTATTACAGGAGAAGGAGGATGACCAATGATACCATTACCTATTATGTGCCCTTTGAGATTGTTACCGAAGGATACATATCCTTCTCTCTTCATCGATAGTGATGCAAAAAGATTTGGGTCTCCCGTCATATGTCGCGAGCATCCACTATCGAGAATCCACTTACTTTCAGTTGAAGAGGGAAGGTCCACCTACATCAAGAGTAGATGTGACCTTTGGTACCCGAGTTCTTGAGGGTCCTGAAAAGTTAGTCTTTGGAAACCAAGTATATATCTTTTTATCTACAAGTCTTCTAAATTTGCACTGTGGTGAGATGTGTCCATGTAATCCACAGTAAGTACAGATAGCATTCTTATTTATACTAGGAGCATGAGAATAATATCTATAAGCAACAGGATGAGGATGGTCATGATGTGAAGAGTTGGCATGGTGATGATGATTATGCACAGAATGAGTAGCATGGTGATGGTGTCTATGAGGCATATCATGATGGTATTGTCTATGATGTGTGACATGCTGATATTGTCTATATGGCATGGCATGATGATTTTGTCTATATGGCATGACATGATGATTTTGTCTATATGGCATGGCATGATGATTTTGTCTATATGGCATGGCATGATGATTTCTATGTGTGGAGTGATGTTGATTGTGTCTTTGTGCATGATGATTGTGTACTGATTGAGAATTGTTCTTACGTGCACGTGGTTTATGAAAGTTTGTGTATATAAATGCATGGTTATGTGCTGCATGAGAGTGACGTGGTTGACTAGCATGAGTGGTGTTGTGCCCATGTGATTGGGTTTGAGGTTGAACAACCTGTTTACCCAATTTGGTTTCTAATCTTTTAGAAACAGCTTGCAGTTCATCAACCTTAATATTTAAGCCATATATCTTAGTCATGGAAATCTTGTGTCTACTCTTTTCTTCAGTAAGCAACGTGTTGAGTGTAGTGATTTCTTGAGTTTGTTGCTCAATACGTGCTTCAGCATCATGTAAGCTTAATTTAAGCTTGGATACTTCATCAGGGTCATTAGTGGGTGTCGTGTTTCTAACATTATCAAGAAGTAAGGAAATTCTTTGTATCTCATCTTCAAGACTTTTGATTTTGTCCTTGGCATGTTTGTATTTACCGATGACCTTTTTGTGATCATCGAGTAAATCAGTGAAAGCATCGCCAAGTTCATCAAAAGAGAAGTCATCTAGAGTTTCGTTAGATACCTTGTTGGAAGTTGCCATTAGGCACACATTTGCTGTATCTTGAGGAGAGCCTTTTTCTTCCTCGGAGTCACTCGCTTCACTTTCATGCCAAATTCCTGTGCTGGCATATTTCTTTGATGAGTTCTTTTTGTATGGCTTCTCATAGCGGTTGCTCTTCTTCAAGAATGGGCAGTCTTTTCGGACATGTCCAGTCTTCTTGCAACCGTAACAGGTTGGCTCTTCTTCATCATCTTCTTGTGAATCCTTCTTCCTTAGATTGAAGCGAAGGAATTTTCTGAAGTTGCGAACCATGAGAGCTTGGTCTTCATCATCCGAGTTATCGTCTTCGGTCTCATCGTGATCAGCCCTTCATCGATGAGCTTTGAGTGCGATCTTCCTGGTCTTCGGAGCAGGCTCTTCGAAGTCCTTGAGGTCAAGCTCGTGAGTCATGAGCTTACCCATCAAGGTCTCCATTGACATTGATGTGAGATCGTTTCCTTCTATGATGGCCGTCACCTTAGGGTTCCAAATCTTTGGCAACCCTCTGAGTAACTTACGAATCTTCTCGTGGTTTGAGTACTGCTTACCAAGCGAGGATAGAGGATTGATGATGTCGAGGAATCTTGTAAACATTTGATTGATCGTCTCATTTGGCTTCAACTTGAAGGCTTCGTATTCTTGAGTGAGACGGCTTATTTTAGATTCCTTGACTTGTGTGGTTCCCTCATGCGTCACTTCTAGAAGTCTCCATACTTCATGAGCAGTGGTGCATGTGGAGACCCTGTTGAATTCATTCATGTCTATATCACAGAATAAAGCATTAATAGCCCTAGCATCTAGACTTACCTGTTTCTTCTCCTCGACAGAATATTTGTCGTGTGGTTTCTCAATGAGGTCACCATCGACAACTATCCTGACGGGCTTTTTTGTAACCGTCAGTGACGACAGTCCACAGGTCAAAGTCTAGAGACTTAAGATAGAAGCTCATCCTTGTTTTCCAATATGTATAGTTAGTTCCATCAAATAGGGGAGGCCTATGAGTGGACTGACCTTCACCATGATTGGAAATCAAGGATTGTGTGGTTGCCATGGATCAGCTCTTAGGATGTTAGTCCTTAAAAAGAGAACAGAGCTCTGATACCAATTGAAGAACAGTATGGCAACTCTAGAGGGGGTGAATAGAGTTTATATAGAAAAATAGCCAATTAAAAATAACTCTTTCACCAACAATAAATAATCAGAGTAAAGTGCGAAAAATAAATGAAGAGCAGAAGAGCATACGCAAACGCAGCGATATTAACCTGGTTTCCCTCGTGGAGGACTAGTCCAGGCCTGAGAACTCTAGCTCAGGATTAAATCCACTATTTGTGAAATAGTAGTTTACAACCCGTGCCTTTTCTTCAGAAGAGCACGTCAACTTCTAACAGATGATCGCAGTGGCGATTTGCTTGGAATTGTCCAAGCGACTTCTTCGACTCTTGCACAAGAATCCTAACTGAGAGATGCTGAGCACTCGACACTTAGGAGGCTTGTGGCTAGTAGATGGGAAGGGTATGGCTTACTTGAGCTTATAAGAGAGAAGAGAAAAGAAGATTGGATGGATTGGAATGAGAGAATTCATGCCCTATTTATAGTATTTTTATAGGCAGAATTCGGCCAGAATTCGGGTAGGAAAATTCAAAAATTTGGCCGTTGGACAACTAGCAACCAGCTAACCCTAAAATTAGGGTTCCTGATTTCTAGGGGACAGAGTTCGGCCCGAACTCTGTGTGGAGGCAGAGTTCGGCCCGAACTCTGTCTCCAGAGCACAGAGTGGTTCTAAGGGGATTTTTGGGCAGTATTTGGTTCAGTGGAGCTTGGGATTTTGGGTAGGCTGTAGACTAAGTGTCAAGAGCTCAGCATGACTCAGAGTACACAAGTCTAGACTCAATGAAAATATAAAATACAGACTCGAAAACACACTGAGAGCCGGAGACTGAGCTGTCGTCTGTCTTGAACTGTTATGCAGACGTCGTGTGTCGTATTGAATTAATACAGATATTATTTAGTCAATGTAGTCAATATTTGGTTGATTGTGACTTTGTGTCAACACCGTGAGCACCCAGACTATCAGCCTAGACCAGCCTACCCAGTCCAGACTCCTGTTCAGCAGAGGCCAACTGAGAAGGTGCCTACCTGCACTTTCTGTAAGAAGCCTGGACATGTGTGGGACATCTGTAGGAAGAGAAGAGGAGTGTGCTTGTTGTGTGGGTCAGCTGCACACAGGCTGCGAGACTGTCCTGCTGCACTTATCCCAGCCAGGACTCCGCCTTCGGGAGGGAGTTCCAGCCACCAGACCTAGTTGGAGGTGAGTCCTTGACCTATATCTTAGCCAGTCTTTGAAAATTGATGCACCCTACCATATTGTTGTATGTTTTGATACCTTGTGATTGCCTAGTACTGTAGCATGTTGGTGTAACTATATGAGACCCCAGACTGATATTACATGCCATGACCCCATAGGTTAAATTTTCCAACTGAATGATTTAAATAGGTTTCTGAGACTTTGATTGTGGGGGTTTGACCTAGAAGGGGTACGATCATCTTAATTTCGAGGACAAAATTTTTCTAAGATGGGTAGGATTGTAACACCCAGTTTTCCAGATGAGGGTAATTTTGAAATTTTTGTATTTAATTGAATTAATAAATATTATTTGGATTTTTATTGTATTATTAAGAATGGTGTGATTAAAATATTATTTAATTGATTGCCATGTATTGTGATTAGCCTAACTTGGTTTGGACCCAACCTAGATTAGTCATAGATAGTCCCAGCTAACCATTTTAGTGATTATTAGTATTAATTGTATTTATTATAATTAATATGATTTTTAGTGATTTTTGGTGATTTTTAGTAGAATTGATTTTGACCCTATAGAGACTTTGACTTAAGTTGACCTTGTAGACTAACCTAGTGGCTAACCTAGGTCTTGACTAAGAGATTAGGATTTGAGACCTAGGTTGACTTAAGTTCATGAGGATGAACTCATTGGGATTAATTTGGTGAAATTAGGAGTTAGTTTGATATGGAAATGGCTTGTGAAGTCACAAGTCATTTTATGACTAGTAGGCTTAATGGCCCATAGCCCACACCCATTAAACCAAGCCCTAACCCTAGAAATTCTGAATAGACTCCTTGGTCAGCCCCTCCCCTATTTATATGCTCTTAAAACTAGGGTTGCCTCTTTAGGAAACTTGTCATTTGGAAGAGGTGAGTCCCCAACTTGGTAAATCCTTAGAAAACCTATTTCTTCTCCAAATTCCTTCAAATAAATTGCAATAGGCTCTAAATCTTGTGATCTTGCTGTTGGTAATAAATTTTGGCAGGAAAGGAACAATTTGGAAGAGCTTTGGTGGGTTGAAGGATCCTTCTCTTTGGATTTTTGGGAGATTGAACACCCATAGGTAAAACCCTATCCATTACTCCTAAATTCTTGTAAAAATCATTTCTAGGTTGCCCTAACCCTAGCCTAACTGTAGGAATAGGGTTTCCTAAATTTTCGTGTCGTTTCGTGTCCATTCTGGACACGTATCAGTGGTTACTGCTAGGTGTTTGATAAAATGTCCCAATGGGCATTTCGTGTGTATTTTGGAATTGTGTTTGAATAGGATTTTAGCTTTTGGGCTCGCTTACACGTTTTTGAAGTTTGTGTCAAGTTTTCGTGTCGTATCGAGTCGTGTCGGGCACGTGTACACGCTGTCGTGCACACACGCGCGCGGGCACTGTGTATGCCCTGCACTTCGGGGGACACAGCGCCTAGGACACGCCTCCTCGACACGTGAGACTCGACGTGCAGCTAGGGGCTGACACTGACACGGGGCTCCCCAATTTTCAAAGCCCTACGTGTCATGTCGGACACGCACGAGCGTGCGTACGGGTTTTGTACTGTTTCAGTGGCTGTCGTTTTTAGCCACTGATACGCGTGTCCCGTGTCTTGCACATGCGACTTGGACACGATTCAGGCTATCCTATCACTAGCCCTAGTCTAGGTGAACACGTGGACCAAATCTCGTGAGTCGTGTCGCTGTGTGTCGTGCACACGATCGACACGAACGCGTGCACGACGATTGGTTTCTCTGTGTGCACAGTTCACTGTTTTTGTGTATTAAATTAATTGGACACGTTTGTGTCCACTTTTGTGGACACAAACACCTCACACAGCATGTACACGATGTGTTTGTAAGTTACCAACCTCTGAAATTGATTTTTATTCGAAATTCACTGTTCAATTGACATTTTTCCCTATTTTCCTGAAAAACCCATGTATCAGTCCTTCTGAATTTTCCAGTTTTTGCAAAATGAAGTTTGTCATCATTTTCTAACTACTATACACTGTTAATTACTTGTATTTAAGGCTCTAACATGCTCACCTACTTAAATTCTATTAGTATGACAAAGTTGGATTGATTTTATTGTGAATTGAGTTCAAAACTGAATGATAAGTTTTAGGCAAAATTGAACTGTTGTTTACCTCTGTAAATGTGAGTTAAAATCTGAAATAATGTGAATGCAGTATTGTATTTAACCTGTAACTAACTGTCTAAAACCTGAGTTTCCTTTTGTTCTTTGTTTCTGAGTTAATATGTTAAAACCTGGAATTGGAGATTCTTCGAACTTGAGTTAGCTTGTGAATGGTTCTCCTTAAATTGAATCCCTTCCCTTTTTGTATTGACTGATATGTAGGTTAAATTTCTGTGATTTGTTAACTGAGATTTCCTGTTGTCTGTTTTTGGTTTGTTTGAGTTGTTGTGAATGCAAAATCTGAGTTTAGTTTTAGAAAATGAATTTAAATCTGGTTTGTTTGAGTTGTTGTACCAAATCTGAGTTGTTGTACCAAATCTGAGTATGAAGTATTAGAATATGAGTTTAAATCTGGAAATTATTGGGCTGTTTACTGTGTGATGATAGGACTGTTTTGAACTAATATTTTGGCTTTTCTGTCAATAGGATTACTTATATTGCTCACTGTTTTGCTTAATAGTTCACTGATTTTTCCTTCACTTTGCCACTGATTTTCATAATGTATTGCCACTGTTTCTTTCACTTATTTCATATGGCTGTGCACCCACATTCAAGTGCCATGTCTGTCACTTCACTCATACACCACACACACACATGATCTCATGGATATCTTAACACACACACCCTATGTAACACCCTTCATTCCTGTTTTCTTTTTCCTATTACACTGTTTGCCACTCACTGTTACATGTTTCCATACCATGTTCAATCACTCATGAACACACACACACACACACTCTAAAAACCTGACACACATGCCATACACTCACACAAGCCTCACTAGTTCACACACCCTAATATCTATCACACACACTAATATGTATCACACATGTTCCTCTCACATACCCTTGACACACACTCTCACTATTTGGCACCATATCACACTCACATGTCTCATGTCACATACACACACATGCACTTGGACACATAGCCATGTGTCTCCCTCTCACATTTCATATATGTATATATATGTGATTATCCTATTAGTTTATAAATAGATATATGTGTATTCCTATATTAGGGTATATTATGTTATCTATGCTTATCATAGATTAGATATATATGTGTGTAGTATATACATGTTTTGAAGGATGATTTAGCATGGTTTGCCTATTGGCCCATGGTATTGCTTATTAGCCTATGGCATGTGGTTGTGCCTGTGTGTCAGTGTGAGTCTAGATTAGACTTGTGTAGTCTAGTTAGACTTAGAATAGCCTTGTTAGCCTAGTATAGACTAGTTTGACTTAGGTTTGACTTGGTTGACCTAGTTTGACTTCTAGGGTTGACCAGAGTTGACCAAGAGTTGACTTTGGCCTAGATTGACCTAGATTCATGTAGAATGCATTGTAGTGCATCTTATTACCATTCTGGACATGTTGTGACTTGTGCTGTTCTAATAGGAGCCAGACACCACTCCTCGGACAGTATTTTCATCTCGGACTTTCAGTTAGCAGGCGAGTACATTCTCTGATCTTTTCATACTTACCTGGATTATATTCTTGCTCTAGATTACTCTACATGATGCTGACACGTATCTTCACGGATTAGTACTATATGGATCCCTTCCTGAGATGTTATCCCTTTACGGGTGCATCGGGTATTTCATGTTCATGTACTTTATCATGTGCATCAGGTACTCCTTGTACTCGTACTAGTTCAGGTTTTTACATATTCTCATATGCTTTCACGTGCCTCATGTACTACTCATTACATGAGTTCACGTATCTTAGTTGTATTCATGTGCTTATAACGTAACTTGAATGGATCCTTGTGTACTGGTTGGGGCGGGGTGAGTAGAATTGGTTATGTAAACATTATCCCCAGTAGCTGTATAAATGTGCCTCCTTATTTGTATTCATGTGCCCCCAAGCCGTTTACATAACCTTTATGCTTTAAATCACGTAGCCACTTACAGTCTCTACTATCATGTATTTACTTTCAGTTACAAAATATCTCCTGTTTACTCGTACTTCCTTTTCAGCACTTCCTGTATTTTACTCTATTGCATGATTTATACTCCTAACCTGCTATGAACTGTTTTGAGAGATATGTGCTCGTTCCCGTCCTGACTGGACCTGTTGAAAATTTTATAGTGAATGATGAGGCTCTGGTGTCTATCCCTCTTGGTGCAGCATTAGACATCACTAGTGACTTGGACCTGCTAGCAGTTGGTGTTACTTTCATTAGTTTAGGATTGTCTTAGTATTTTGGGATTACTGTATTTAGATTCAGGGATATTCTGAGATGTATTTATTTTAGTCACTTAGATTTCTGGATTTGTATCAAGGTGATGTTACATTCCTGGTTGTTATCTATCTTTATCTTTCTATCTCATTCCTGTTCTATCCTAGATGTGGTTGAGTTATATTGTGTTATGTCACCCTATTCGGTGAGTATAACTGTATATTACCCTTATCTGTTAGATGTTATGACCTAGGACAGCGTTCTACCGCCGATACTGCGGCGTAGGCTGGACGTACCCACGTCACGTGCCCTTATTCTAGGGTGCGGGTCGTGACACTCCCCGCCCAATGTCTACTATGTTGTATCCACAACACATAACCCCTATTAACCGCTATGTCAAACTATGCATGCAATGTCTATTAGCGGTTAATCTTATCGCACGGCTTATACGTACTAGTGGCCAGCCAGTCACGCATGTCCGAGTTCTATATGTGACTCACAACACGTGGTACAAATGTGTCAAGGCCTATGAAAGCAACACACAAAGGGTGGTCTCTTTACTCTAAGTTTAGTGTGTAAGAAAATAATACATAGCAGAAAATATAACTGAACAGTATGTTCTAACAAGTATGCCATGTATCACAGTTTATTTTGCATAAAGAAAATAATGAATAAAACATGAAATATGAGCTAAAATAAATAAACAGCGGTGGCAAGGTATCTTGCCTGGAGGTAGTGTGCAGAATGGCGACGCCTGATGACTCAAATCGTCAGAATATGGAAGCAATGAAAGCCAACTTCTACGAACGACCTCGGATGCTGAAATAAACATCACGAACAGATTTGGCATAAAAGAAATACCTAGGAAATGCCTGTCCAAAAGTCCAATTCTGGAACAGGGGCAAAATCGTAATTTTGGGTCAAAACGATATCCACCGTTGGACATATTTTGCACCGAAATGCGTGCCAGAACCTACGGTCTCTAAAGTCATCAAACTACATGTCTACGGATCCGGTTTGAGGAGACAAACCCAACCGTATGTCCAAAGTTGGATTCCGGTGGGCTGTGCACAAATTCGCCCGTTAGAGCGGGTCGCGGGCCCGCCAATTTTGGCGTTCCGATCGACCTTCTCAGAATCGGACCAAACTTGGCATACAGGACAAAAAAATCGTTACGGTCCTGATGGCTCAAGTTTCGTGTCGATCCGACGAACGTGCACAAAGTTATGGTCAAGTTTGCAAAGCATCGATACGGGGGTATCTCGACGGATACGCACTGATTTCGTCGCGCACGCGCAACGAAATCGAGTTCCGTCAGTTCCCACACGTCGGCAAAATCCATACGCGCCTTTCGATGCGTATAGCGTGCGACCTAATCGCCCGATTTGTCGGGACGTACGCCGTATCGAAAAAAGTTTTCTAAAATTTTGAGTTTTAAAAACTGTTTTTCTCGAATCTTTGACGTTAATTATCTTCCTGTATAATTACTGTAAAATAAATCTAACCAGTATGTTTTAATCTCGTATATGTTGTATTTCACTGTTTTCAGTTGGTTTGATGAAACCCTTAGTATACGGGTCGAAAATCGGCTTCCAAGTCATGGGTTGGGACTGCTCTAAACTGTTCTTATTCCGACAATTTTTCGGGAACTTTGGCTTGAGTTCCCGAGAGATACATAGGTTTTAGCTCGATTCTAACAAAGAGGGTTTTGACAGGGTTAGATAGGCTCTATGTAGGATTCGACAAAATCAAAAATAGTCGAGCATGAAGGAAGAACGACGAAGGGGAAGTTTGGTACCTGCGGTCGAGTAACAGAGTTACTCTGTTTTCTTTTGGTCGGCCGGCGGTGTTCAGGCGAAGGCGGCCGGTCGACGACGGCGGGATGGCGGCGCCTGAGCGAGCGGATCACGCTGGAGTTGCTCCGCGAGGTTAGCGAGACAGTTTGCTAGGGTTTCGTGGTCGAAGTTTTCTCCTACGCGGTAGTTATATAGCTACTGCTATATTTTTCAGTCGGGTTTGGGGAAGGGATTAGCGGGCTGAGCTATATGGTCGGCTTTGGGGAAACTCTCGGGTGGCCGGGCTGGTTAGGCCAAAATTTATGGCCGAGCCCTGTTGGCTGGGGCCTCAGCTACTGTTCCCTTCGGGGAACAGTGGGCTGTGATATATTATTTATTTATTTTTTTACACATATAAATACATGTGCTTTTATATATATATATATATATATATATATATATATATATATATATATATATATATATATATATATATATATATAAATACTCATACCTTAATACTAATACCAGGAAATAAACTACAAATTACTAATACTAGGAAATAATTTACAAAAAATTTGTTTATAACCTAATTATATGTTAATAAATTATTTTTATTGGTAACACATTTAAATGGTAAACTAAAAACAATAAAAATATAATTTGTTATTTAATAATGTATAAAAACAAAAATTCTAATAATTCTAATATTCTCAAAATATTTTCTTAATATCCTAATAATACTTTACACCAAATACAAATCTCTAAAAAAAAAAACTCCTTGCTATGTACGTCCTCTAAAAATATGAAAAGAAAATAAATAAGCCTTAAAAATTTTTAAAATATCATCAAGAAAATTCTAAAAAAAATCAGGGGGTTTACATTCTACCCAACTTATAAAAATTTCGTCCTCAAAATTAAAATAAAACTTAATAAAAAATATAATAGAGCTAAATATGAAAAGAAGTGATTCAACTCATAACTTGTTGTCTGCAAGGGTGAAGGAGGTAGGGTACAAAAAAATTTAATGGGCACCATATTCTACCAGTTGGGGGTATTCTTAGTCTTACAATGGATAATGGGCATACAGTTTTCTAATGGTACAGATGATTGTGCTCATGCATTTGGGTTGTGAACTAGTAAATCATAACATAGAGAAGTATTATGTTATGCCTAATGTCTATCTATCAAAGGTGTGGTTTTAGTGATAAGTCATGTCTAATAAAACATTTGGTAGAAGTAGGGTAATACCTGCTAGATCCTCAATCTCAGGATGGGTGTCTATCGTCTCCACGGTAAGTGCTTGCTCATGCCTTTGTCTATTCATCTCCTGCCTAATATGAGCTGCCTGGTCAGGTAAAGGTGGTCTCTGCTGATATCCTTGTGGTGCTCCCATTCCCGGTGCCTGGGGTCTTGGCATCTGCTGCTGAGCTAGTGCTAAAGCAAGTAGTGTTGGTCCTTGGGTCTGCTGATGCGATGCTAAGTCATGTTGCCCAAGACAATCTTTAACCTTGTGTTGTTCCGATACACATCCTAAACACTGGCCCAACCGAATACGACAATCTCTCTGAATGTGCCCTTGTCTTCCACAGAAATGGCAAATAGGCTTCTCTCGAGCCTGGTAGGGCCCAGCTCTCTCCTGCTGATATGCCATGGGACATCTGATAGGTCCACTCGGGTCAACTCTAACTGGTCTGTGCATTGGGGTAGGACGCCTCTGGTCATGCTGTACCTCCTTGCGGAGGAGCTCCTGACTACGTGCTTCCTCTAAAACAGCTGCATAAGAGACTCGAGACTGTGTGGTAGTGTAAGGCTTGAGCTCTGGTGAAAGCCCTTGATGAAATCTCCTCGCTCTCTCCTGCTCAGTCGGTATCAACGACACGCCAAATTTACTTAGGCTGCTAAACTCCGCATCGTACTCATCTACCGACATGTTCCCCTACTTCAGATGAAGGAACTGGTCATAGAGAGCATCTCGAACATGGATGGGGAAAAATCTCTCATAGAAGAGGTCATAAAATTCCTTCCATGTGATTCCGGTGCCCAGTCGCCTCTCTTCAGCCTTCCACCAGTGATGAGCATTATCTTCTAAGAGTAAGTCGACTGCTGTCATCCAATCATGTGCCGGCAACTGGGATGCCTTCAAGTATTTCTCTGTGCTGATAAGCCATGCGAAAACATCTAAAGGACCTTCGGTGCCTTTAAAATTCTTAGGCTCCATGTCGATGAAATCCTTAATGGAGCCCAGATAAGGTTGCGGAGCTGGTGCTGGATTTGGTATCGGGGCTGGTGGTGGAGGTCTAGCTAGGTAGGCCATCATGCTCTGCCTCAACATTTCCATCTGTTGCCACTGAGATTGTAGCATAGCATACATAAACTGGGTGGTCGGGTCTGCACCAGTCGGAAGTGAGGGCAGCTGGGGTCCAGGCTGTGGTAAAAACTGCTGAGGCAATGGGGATGGTGCAGTCTCTCCTGGTGGTACTGCAGTGGTTTGCTCAACCTGGCTGACTGGGGGCACTTGGGCTTCCTGCTGCACCGTCGATGGGTTCGTGGTATTCTGCTGTGTCTCTAGCTGATACGGAGTCACCGGAGTCATTGGGGAAACATGTTCTCCCTGGAAAGTTGCATCACCAAGTGTGATGGCTAGGGTAGGGGCGTGTCCGTTGTGTAGAGTCATAATGCTGGCACGAAGATAAGGGCAATGTTAGAATAGATTCAGATAAGTTTTGAGTCAAGCAAATGAAAGAGAGTTTAATAAAAAATTTAAAATGTCAACAACCAGTGGATGAGATCCTAGAGGGCAAATATGTTAAGCTAACCATATCTCAATCCACGTAAAATCGTACGAAAGGCGAACCAATTGCACTATGGTTGATCAGACCACAATACACAGGTTCTGACAAGACAACGTATCAGTGGGCGCCCACCATAAAATATATGTCCTGAACAAGCTCGATGAGAGAGTAAGCTCGCAAAACTAGGCTATAATAGCAACATTAGTCAAGGTAGTCCAATTACAAATACGCAAGATAATGATGAAAGAAAATATAAGTAGTTTATGCTACTTAAGAATCTAAGTCGTGTCCGCTGTTCGTGCCTCCGCAGTCGTCCTACTGTCTTCTTGTCTAAGGCCTTGGTTAAAGTCAAAGAAATTTAGGTTGTGAGGCTTCCTACCCAACTTATAGATGTTGTACTAGTAGTGTGATTGAATGATGGAACATGACAACATAGTACGCACGGGTTAAGGGTTTACGGAAGAATATTTCAACAAGAAGCAATCGAGATAGACAGTTGGGAGTTCGAAATAAAGGCGAGATGGAATGTCATATATGTGGATGAGATTCCTAAATTTCTAATCCTATACGCAGGCTTGCTTTGTACGGTAAAGTAACCAAACAATTTATCTGGACCTGCATGGGACACCACAAAAACATGTAACGCCCCAGTCCCAAAATACGTAGGACTAGGAACGTAGCATGCCAGCTGCATGTGCATGAGATATGCTCCAATATATGGAAATCTCAAACACACACATAAGCTGTAATGTGAATAATAATAACAGACAGTCACAGGTAAAAGCTAAATCTCATCCACAGAATGTAAAGAAAAATGATATCCCATAAATCAAAGTAAATGTCAAAATATAGTTGTTGGCCGGGCGGAGACAAATCCACTACCGGCGCTAGAATAAACTGAAGGGAAATAGAGTCCAACCTCTAAGATAAATAAAATAAGTAATGAAGACTAGATAGGCTCCTCGACCCAATAGGGACAGCTGTGATCAGAAGGTACAACTCGCTCGAACGTGAAGGATGAGTCTATAGCGGAACCATACTCCTGCGGAAAGTCCTGCACACCTATACCTGGAGAGATCACCAGGTCCTCAGAGGGACGTAACAAGATACAAAAAGAACATGCCACATAAACTGAATAAATATTGCTCAAATAAATAAGTCAATTGAATTATAACATGGTCCAATACGCACCTATTGAACGAGCGTACCATCCCCCCAACCAAACAAGGACAGGAGATGGTAAACTAATTCACGGTGACGTATCTTTCCATGCTATGAATCCAATATGGTATCCAGACCCCAACAAGGTTCAATATCTTCTCATCGGAGTAGTAAGCCACACCTACAACCAAACAAGGACAAGATGTGGCAAACTAATCTGCGACAAGTTATTGTTCCAAGCCACGGTCAGATACAAGTACCCAAACCAAGAGTACTCGTACCTAACTGATAAGGGTAGCCTACCATTCTACTTGAATGTAGTTTAAGTACATCCCTCCAACGCATGGGCCATGGCTAAAAATGGGATCGGCATAGTCCCCCTTGGGGCACCAGGGGCCTCTGGCATAATCGTTCTACGAACGTCAATGGCCAGCAGTAATAAGGGGTCGTCAACCCGCATCTCCAGTGGAGCGTACGGTCACAAGGAAAATGTATAAAGTAGCCCATACGCTAAGGATATGTACTTTCTGCCCAATGTCTACTATGTTGTATCCACAACACATAACCCCTATTGACCGCTATGTCAAACTAAGCATGCAATGTCTATTAGCGGTTAATCCTATCGCACGGCTTATACGTACTAGTGGCCAGCCAGTCACGCATGTCCGAGTTCTATATGTGACTCACAACACGTGGTACAAATGTGTCAAGGCCTATGAATGCAACACACAAAGGGTGGTCTTTTAACTCTAAGTTTAGTGTGTAAGAAAATAATACATAGCAGAAAATATAACTGAACAGTATGTTCTAACAAGTATGCCATGTATCACAGTTTATTTTGCATAAACAAAATAATAAATAAAACATGAAATATGAGCTAAAATAAATAAATAGCGGTGGCAAGGTATCTTGCCTGGAGGTAGTGTGCAGAATGGCGACGTCTGATGACTCAAATCGTCAGAATATGGAAGCAATGAAAGCCAACTTCTACGAACGACCTTGGATGCTGAAATAAACATCACGAACAGATTTGGCATAAAAGAAATACCAAGAAAATGCCTGTCCAAAAGTCCAATTTTAAAACAGGGGCAAAATCGTAATTTTGGGTCAAAACGATGTCCACTGTTGGACATGTTTTGCACCAAAACGTGTGCCAGAACCTACGGTCTCTAAAGTCGTCAAACTACATGTCTACGGATCCGGTTTGAGGAGACGAACCCAACCGTATGTCCAAAGTTGGATTCCGGTGGGCTGTGCACAAATTCGCCCATTAGAGCGGGTCGCGGGCCCACCAATTTTGGCGTTCCGATCGACCTTCTCAGAATCGGACCAAACTTGGCATACAGGACAAAAAAAATTGTTACGGTCCTGATGACGCAAGTTTCGTGTCGATCCGACGAACGTGCACAAAGTTATGGTCAAGTTTGCAAAGCGTCGATACGGGGGTATCTCGACGGATACGCACTGATTTCGTCACGCACGCGCAACGAAATCGAGTTCCGTCAGTTCCCACACGTCGGCAAAATCCATACGCGCCTTTCGATGCATATAGCGCGTGACCACGTCGCCCAATTTGTCGGGGCGTACGCCGTATCGGAAAAAGTTTTCTAAAATTTTGAGTTTTAAAAACTGTATTTCTCGAATCTTTGACGTTAATTATCTTCCTGTATAATTACTGTAAAATAAATCTAACCAGTGCATTTCAATCCCGTATATGTTGTGTTTCACTGTTTTCAGTTGGTTTAATGAAACCCTCAGTATACGGGTCGAAAATCGGCTTCCAAGTCATGGGTTGGGACTGCTCTAAACTGTTCTTATTCCGACAATTTTTCGGGAACTTTGGCTTGAGTTCCCGAGAGATACATAGGTTTTAGCTCGATTCTAACGAAGAGGGTTTCGAGAGGGTTAGATAGGCTCTATGTAGGATTCGACGAAATCAAAAATAGTCGAACATGAAGGAAGAACGACGAAGGGGAAGTTTGGTACCTGCGGTCGAGTAACAGAGTTACTCTGTTTTCTTTTGGTCGGCCGGCGGTGTTCAGACGAAGGCGGCCGGTCGTTGACGGCGGAATGGCGGCGCCTGAGCGAGCGGATCACGCTGGAGTTGCTCCGCGAGGTTAGCGAGACAGTTTGCTAGGGTATCGTGGTCGAAGTTTTCTCCTACGCGGTAGTTATATAGCTACTGCTATATTTTTCAGTCGGGTTTGGGGAAGGGATTAGCGGGCTGAGCTATATGGTCGGCTTTGGGAAAACTCTCGGGTGGCCGGGCTGGTTAGGCCAAAATTTGTGGCCGAGCCCTGTTGGCTGGGGCCTCAGCTACTGTTCCCTTCGGGGAACAGTGGGCTGTGATATATTATTTTTTATTTTTTTTTACACATATAAATACATGTGCTTTTATATATATATATATATATATATATATATATATATATATATATATATATATATATATATATATATATATTTTTTATTTTTTTATTTTTTATATATATATATACAATCTCATACCTTAATACTAATACCAGGAAATAAACTACAAATTACTAATACTAGGAAATAATTTACAAAAAATTTGTTTATAACCTAATTTATATGTTAATAAATTATTTTTATTGGTAACACATTTAAATGGTAAACTAAAAACAATAAAAATATAATTTGTTATTTAATAATGTACAAAAACAAAAATTCTAATAATTCTAATATTCTCAAAATATTTTCTTAATATCCTAATAATACTTTGCACCAAATACAAATCTCTAAAAAAAACTCTTTGCTATGTACGTCCTCTAAAAATATGAAAAGAAAATAAATAAGCCTTAAAAATTTTTAAAATATCATCAAGAAAATTTAAAAAAAATCAGGGGGTTTACACAAATAAGGACAGGAGATGGTAAACTAATTCACGATGACGTATCTTTCCATACTATGAATCCAATATGGTATCCGGACCCCAACAAGGTTCAATACCTTCTCATCGAAGTAGTAAGTCATACCTACAACTAAACAAGGACAAGATGTGACGAACTAATCCGCGACAAGTTATTGTTCCAAGCCACGGTCAGATACAAGTACCCAAACCAAAAGTACTTGTACCTAACGGATAAAGGTAGCCTACCGTTCTAAGTGAAATATAGTTAAGAACAATCCTTCCTGCGCATGGACCCTGGCTAAATAAGATCGACATAGTCCCCCCTTGGGGCACTAGAGGCCCCATCAATAAGAGCATAACGTTCCGCAGAACGTCAGTGGTCGTCAGTAATCATGGGTCATCAACCCCGCATCTTCAGCGGAGCTTCTGGGTCACAAGAAAAAGTGGATCGAAGCCCATACGCTAAGGAATTATCCTCCCCGCCCAATGCCTACTATGTTGTATCCACAACAGAAGACCTCTATAACCGCTAAGTCAAACTAAGCATGCAATCTCTATTAACGGTTATTCCTATCGTACGGCTTGTACGTACTGGTGGCCAGCCAATCACGCACGTCCGTATTCTACATGCGACACACAACTTCGTGGTAAACGTGTCAAGGCCATGAATGCAACACACAAAGGTGGTCCCTTAAATCTAGGTTTAATGTATAAGAAAAATAATATATAGTAGGAAATATAAATGAACAGTAAGTTCTAACAGGTTATGCCATGTATCACAGTTTATTTTGCATAAAGAAAATAATGAATAATGCATGAAATATGAGCTAAAATAAATAAACAGCAAATGGCAAGGTGTCTTGCCTGGTAGGATGCCTGGTGTACTGCAATGCTCAATGTGGCACGAACTGCGACTTCGGGTAACAACTACACAAGGGGACCTCTGATGGTGGCACGGACAAAGTTAGGGTCAATAGGTGGAAGGAAAGAATTGGCAACGGAATAGAAAGATTAGGATTGGTCTTGGATATGAGATTGATCGATAGAATTTGGATAAATAATATATTTGATTTTAGGAAATTATTTATAATAAATGAGAACTTATATTTTTGTAAGTTAAAAATAGTGTTTAGATAAATACTAAAATATAAAAGAAACTGTGTTCACAGAAAACTCTTAAGTTTGTAGAAATACAATTTAGGTGGAAAACTATATTTTTTAAAAATATTCTATAGAACATTATTAAATGCTAAAATCCATATTTGTAAAACTATAATTTTGTCAAATAATTTTCTTTAAATAAATAGAAATTTTACAACAATATATCTTAGCCTATAATATTGTTGTTACCAATAATAAAAATAGTTTTTATGAAATTATCTATTTTAATTACTCAAGTAACTTGTATAAATAATTGATACTAAGAAAATAATAATATACCTTTTATTTTAAGTATTTATCAAATCTCTTATCACATACTGTAGGACCAAGATCTTAAAAGTATTAATAATAAGAACAAAAATAAAATAATCCAATTAAAATAACATCACAACATCAGCCTTAATAAAATATTAATAATAATAATAATAATAATTATGATTATAACAATAATAATAATAATAATAATATAACAGTAAGTCTACTGTTTTGCTCTCTCTTTTCGAGAGAGTGTTGATTGAAACTAAAACTAATAAATAATAAAAAATAAAAATAAAAAAACATAAACCAACAGCAATAGAAGAAGGAGATGAGAGAGAGTGTGAGAGAAACACGCGTGAGAGAGAGTGAGGCGGAGAGAGCGAGAGCAGAGAGCGAGAGGAAGATGGAAAGTTCGGGGGTTTGGCCATGCGGCTCGCCGGTGGACACGCGGCGGTGCGGCGCAAGGAGGCGGTGGAGCGAACGGGACGCTGCGGTCGCGGACGGCTAGGGCACGCCGGAGAGGGTCGGCTCGGTCGACAAGGCGCAGCGACCGGAGCAAGGCGACGGGTCTGGAAAGGAGGAGCCTGGCGGAGTCTCAGGGGCGGTCGGGTTTTCGCGACGGCGTCGGCAACTAGGAGGCGCTGCGGAGGAGCAGCCTCCCCGTACAGCCTCGACGACCGGCAGTCGGGCACGGGAAGGCGGTGGTTCGCCGGTGGTGACAGAGGTAAGGGTGGTGTTTTTAATTTTTAGGGGTTTTGGGGTTGGCGGTGGTAGCGCTCGGCCAAGGTGGCCGTGGTGGCGGTGGTGATTTGGGTGGTGTGCTGACGACGGTGGTTTTTGGGAGACGGTGACGGTGGTTGGTCGGGAAGGAGTATGGTGATGGTTTTGCTGTCGGGTCGCCTGCTATAGCGCCGGTGGTGAGGGTTGCCGGGTGGCTCGGCTGGTCGGGGTCGGGATGTGATGGTGAGGTTTATGGCGATGGTGGTTTTGGTTTTGGGGACAGCGACGTGGTGGCGACGGGTGTTCCAAGGGGTGGATGCCAAGGTGGTGATGGCCACAGGGGTGGTGGTGATGGAGATACTGGGGTCTGTGGTTTGGTCGCAGGGACTTGCCTGCTAGGTTTTGGGTCAGTGATGGCTGGGGTTCGTGGCGACGGCGGGGTGCTGTGACAGGAGCGGGGACTAGGCTAGGCTAGGATTTAGGGTTGGGTCGTGTCGGGGATTGTCCGACACGACATGGATGGACGTTCGAATTTGTCGGACGGGAGAAAAAAATAATGTATCTGTAGAAGAAGAGAATTAGTAGAAAAGATTGAGACACGGACACGATGCACAAGTTTTGGGGTTGCAGAATTTGGAGTAATTTTGTGGAATAATTATATGGAGGAGTACCTGCCTATTTATAGGATGTGAGAATTCCCATTTGGATAGGATTAGGAAAAAATTTAAATCCCAAATAGATAATTGCTACTAATTCAATAAATTTAAAACCAATCAAATCCAAACCCAAATCCAATTTAAATCTAATTAAATTCCATCCTTTAGTTTAAAATCAATAAGATATATCAAATTTCAAATATAGAAGTTAATTAAACTATTTAAATCAATCCCTAAAATCAAATCAAAATTTAAATTGTCACAATAATTTCAAAATTATATTTTCCAAAAATACTAATAATAATAATTTTGAAAATACATTATTTTTTTTATAAATAACTATTAAATAATTATGAAATATGCACAATTATTTTTTTACATAATTATGCTTTTCTAGTCTACAAAAATATTATTTATTATTAATAACTTTTTGAAATGAAGTAAAAATAACAAACTTAGAAATGATAGCAAAATAATTATTATATCTATTATTTTGAAATAGAAAACATTTTTCTAAAAATATGTACGCTCGCACATATTCGCACTTGTCGAGCAATTACGAAAATAAAATTTCGCGCGCGACGTACAATGCAACTACGCGACATATGATTATAAAAAAATTTAAATCAGTACCAAATTTAATAAAAAATATAGTAGAAATTTAGAAATTTTACATCTTCACCGCTTGCCATGACATCAGTTACTTTCTAGTTTTCATTCACATATGTTATTTTCATGTCTTATGAATTCTATTGTGTTTTCGATTTGTCGTCGGTTTGTGTGCTTGTTGCATTCCTGACTGAAAACCAACATTTTTCAGGTTAACTGTGGCTTCACTTAGCATTGGAAGATACGGGTGTACTTTCAGACCAAAACCTAGAAATTAGATAAAATAATATCAATTTTATTACTTGTGAGAACTTTGTACTTTTCTTTAAATATAAATCTTGTAATAATTTGTATATTTGATTTAATAATGTGAATGAGCAATAAACGTTATATTTTGTGATTTTGAGCATTTTGGCCGTGACAGCGTTCTACTGCCGACTCTGCGGCGTAGATTGGCTTGGACACGTCTCGTATCCGAAAAGTGGGTACGGGTCGTGACGATGGGCCCCCCAGCAACTTTGATCCAAATACCAATTTTATTACTGGCACTAAATTGGAGGAACGACGCAGGGAATCCCACAAGAGGGCAAGGAGGGGGAAGGCAAGGGCTTCCGACTCTGGTTCAACTAGTACGGAGGCGGAGAATGACTCTGATGATCCGCTGCTCCCTGCAAGTCCTCTGGCGACGCGCTCGCCTTCTCCTGTACCAAGTCCTTTGCGTAAGCGGAACATGCATGGTCCCTCCGTCACCGACAGGCCTCGTTCAAAGAAGCGGGTCGCGGTTAAGGTCCGTGGGCCTGTCGTCTAGGAAGGGGCAGTAATGCCGAAGCCAACTCGGGGGTAAGGTCTTTCATGACAAACCCCAGTGGTACTCTTGGGATATTATCTGAATGTTTCTCTTTGCAGGCATTGGAGGGAATAAACCCTCCGCAACCCGATGTTGCCTATGAGCTTGTCCCTCTGGTGCCGACTACGGACACCCCAGTCAGGCCTTACGGGACCTAATCTTGGGATTGCGGGGTCTCAACAGACTGGCGCCAATACAGTTACGTCTCTTTCCGGAGCGACTGGGGCTGGAGAGGCAGACGTAGGCGGCTCGAGTACTGTCGTTGAGGTCACAGAGGATGTGGGGGTAACGGGAGGAGCTGTGATTGCCCTGAATATGCCCCAATCTCTGCCGCCCTCCCCTGGTAAGCTGTGTCATATTCTTACCAATAAGGGAATTTTTTTGCTCCAACTCCATATCCTTCGAATCAAGCTGATTGTTGGTTGTTCTAGATCTATAAGGCCTGCTTTCTCATTGTCGATGGCGGACATGGTCGCAGAAGAAGGGATAGAAGAGGACACCGGGGTTGACCTTATACATAGAAGAAGTGTATCTCCTCTCCTTCTGGCTCAAGTCGAGGGGCCCTCCACCGAGTTGCGCATGGAGGTATACGTCATAGAAATGCCGGTCGCAGATGTTGTGGTTCCTACGCCCGCATCGGCGGACGCGGGGTCGGTTGATGCTGCCCCTTCCCCGAAAATTGAGCTCTCCGAGTTGCCTAGTCTCCGGCTTCTTCGTGCCGCAGAGGAAGAGATTGTTGATGTGCGAGAATCTCATCGCTTGGAGTTTGCTTTCCTTTTGACAAGGTCGTCAAGCTCTGTTGTGCCACCTTCCCAGACACCTTCAGCTCCCTCGGCTGCTATTCTTTTGACGCCCTCTTATTTGAAGAACATAGACGAATCGTCAAAGGATATGATCGAGAGCTTTTATCGCCATTTAAAATGGGGGATCGACGCTGCTTTACGAAAAGAAACGTCGTTTGTCGTGGCCCTTCATTGTGCCCGTAGCCAAGTTGGACTGTTGAAAACGCTCCCGGGTAGAGAAAGGATGGCTGATTTTCTTGAGCATAAACTGGTAAAGGCTGATCAGTGCCTGGTCCAACTGCAGAAACTACGGCAAGTTGACATGCCCCTTGCGATAGACCAGGAGAGTACGTTCCTCCTAACGGCCTTAGAGAAGGTGAAGGCCGTACGGGAGACGACCAAACCCGCTTTAGATAAAGACCTTCAGAAACTGGCTCTACAGTACGACAAGTTAAGCCGTAAGGGGAGGATTGCTTAACTCATGAGGAGGCCATGACCTGTGCGATTGCCAAAACCAATGAGCAGATCCTACAACTCCAGACTAAACTGGCGTCCCTGGAGACTGAGCTCTAAGCTACCCGTCGAGAGAGAGCTGATTTGTGAAGAGACCGACAAGGTCACACGGGCCTCTGCTGCTCTGGAGGGTACGTTGAAGAAAGTGGAGGACAATTGGTAGGCTCATGCATATCTTGAGGATGCTGCGAAGCTGATCCAAAAAGCTGAATGTCGGGCCAAATTGAAGATCGACCGCTCAACGGCACAGCTTGAGGCGATACTCACTGAACTATGTATTGCTGATGAGCAGACGTAATTGTAATGGGTCTTCCGCCTCTCTCTTTTTTTTTGGGGACGTAGTCCCATAAATAAAAGTGTACATTAACTTCATTCTTTGCTTATGACATCTGGGGTGCTTGTACTAGAGGGCCTAATACAGCATTTGTGTTTGGCAGAGGACATCCTACTGGGGGACTTTTGTGGACCTATTACCCTTTTGTGCACCTGTGGGGCGAGTAATAGATTTGAAACAGTTTTTTTTTTTCTGGACTTATTACCCTTTTGCGCACCGGTGGTGCGAGTAATAGATTTTGAACGATTTTTGGTAGACCTATTACCCTTTTGCGTACGAGTAATAGATTTGAACAATTTTTGGGGGACCTATTACCCTTTTGCGCACCGGTGGTGCGAGTAATAGATTTTGAAACAAAACCTAACAGAGGTAATATGGACGTGATAGGTTTTGTGGCCATAACACCGTGGTTTTATCCCAGATTGGGTACAGGTGTTAAGTTAGGAGATTATCTATATCAGAGGTAATATGGACGTGATATACGATAATCAAAACCAAGAAGTTTGCTCAGAGGCGGCAAAAAAAACCTGGAAAACTCCGGCGGGGTGAAGCATTAGAGTGAAAGTTCAGAGGTATTAGTATACATGACTTGTCACCCAGGAAGATGCGATGTGAATCCACTCGGAGCTAGTAGAGTGTAAGTTCAGAGGTACTTGGTGTACATAACTCGACAGTCTAGGAGATTTAGTAGTTAAGGAAGTACGAGCATGACTTTATGCGTAATACTTTTTCAAAAACTTGTCGTTTATGGGCATCATAAGCAAGTCTTCATTTTGTTTTGTGAGCCGGTATGCACCGTTGGAGAATACGGTCTCGATGACAAATGGGCCCTCCCATTTGGGCTGGAACTTGCTTGCGGTTTTGTGGTCATGACCATCGGTCTGCGAACGGCCAAGACGAGATCGCCTACTTGTAATGTTCTCTACTTGACTTTCTTGTTGAAAGCTCGAGAGACGTGTGCTTGATAGAGCTCGATGCTTTGTTGAGCTTGTAAATGCTTCTCGTCTAGGGCTTCCAGTTCTTGTAGTCGTCGGCGGTAGTTATCATCCGACGTTAACCGGTAAGTAAGGGCCACGCAAAACGAGGGGATCTGGGTCTCCAATGGGAGAACTGACTCGCTCCCGTAAACCAGAGAGAACGATATATTTCCTGTAGTCGTCCAAATTGTAGTGCGGTACACCCATAAGCATTCGCCCAGCTTTTTATTCCAGTCGTGCTTGTTCGAAGACACGAACTTTTTAAGAAGCTTGATTATGGCCTTGTTAAAAGCTTCAGTCAGACCGTTAGCCGATGGGTTGTATGCCGTTGAAGCCACATTCTGAATCCGATTTTTGTCGCAGAATCGACAGAAAGCATGGCTTGCGAACTGCGAACCATTGTCATAAATAATCCTCTGGGGCAGTCCAAAATGGTAGATGACGTAATGTTTTACGAAACTAATTATGTTTGATGTCTTTACCTCTGCAAGCGGAACAGCTTCCGCCCACTTGGAGAAGTAATCGGTGATTGCAAGTATAAACCGATGTCCCTTGGATGACGGCAGGGTGATTGGGCCGATAATGTCTATTTCCCATGCTTCAAATGGCCAAGAGGCCACTGTTGGGTGCAAAAATATGGATGGTTGATGTATGAAGTCTGCATGGATCTGACAAGCTCTATAATTCTTTGTATAATCGACCGCATCTGCTACCATTGTAGGCCAGTAATAGCCCATCCGGCGGAGACGATCCTACAACTTCAGGCCAGGTTGGTGAGCCCCACAAACGCCATCGTGAGCCTCGCATAGGGCTTCTTTGGCTTCTGTATTTGATAGGCAGCGTAGCAGTAGTCCGTCGTAGGATCATCGATATAGCATTTTTGTTTATGTATCATAAAAGAATCTGAGAGAACGCCTTCTGATTGAAGTTGCTTCTTTCACATTCTCTGGCAGGATTCCGTAGACTGCAAAGTCAATGAATGGGAGTCTCCAGTTCTGTATGTCATTGATTATCTGGGTGGAGTAACTCGTACCTAGTTGAACCTCATTTTTCGGACAGATTAGCTCATGGCCTATCACGTTGACTAGATGATGAGCATGATTTGGAACTGCCAAGGAAGCAGCGAGGCCTGCTAGGACGTCGACTTTAATATTTTGGAGCCTAGGAACATGCTCTATAAAGAACCCCTCCAAGGTTGCAATAATGGTAATCGCTGTCTGATGATAAGGAATCAGGTCCTCGTTGCGGACCTCGTATGAGCCTCAGATTTGATTAACAATCAACTGCGAGTCGCCATACGCTTTTAGGTATTCGACCCCCACTTCTTTTGCAAGTCGGAGCCTGATGACCAGAGCATTATATTCGGCCACATTATTTGAACAGGGCTCTGTGAGAGAGTACGCCCGATTGACTACCAATCCAGAGGGAGAAATTAATTCTATCCCGACTCCAGCAACGATATTACCTTGGGGCCCCGTTCTTGAAGCACCGTCGAAGAACATTCGCCAAACGGCATCATGTGAAGTCATGTTTGAGTTGATGACTTCGTCTGGGATTTTTTCATAGATTCGAGCCTGTTTCTGAGCCTGGATGGGCTGCTAAGATGTCGGCCAAGGCTTGACCTTTGACAGCCATCTGTGGAACGAAAACCTTGTCGTAGGGGGACAACAATATCGCCCAGGTGGCTAGACGAGAACTGAGTGCTCCTGTCTTGGTCATGAGAACCCTGAGGGGGTTGACTCGTGAGACAACATGGATGGTCTGTCCTGTCACATAGTGTCGTATTTTCTGAATGTCGAACACCAAAGCCAGGTATTCCTTCTCCACGGTGGTGTACATATGCTCCGACCCCACCATCATTCGGCTAAGGTAATAGATGGCTTGTTCATGCCCCACATCATTGTTCTGTGCCAGTAATGTGCCAAGGGAGTGTCCTATTGCCCATACATAGAGCAGAAAAGGCTTTCCAGTGACAGGGGCTACCAGAACTGGCGGATTCGACATGTATTCCTTAACGTCATCAAAGACGCGTTAACATTTTTTATTCCATACAAAAGTGATGCCTTTCTTTATGAGTTGTGTGAATGGTTGACATCGTCTTGAGAGGTTAGATATGAACCTCCTGATGTAGGCTAGTCTTCCCTGAAGGCCTCGGAGTTCGCGGAGGTTCCCCGGTGGACTCATCTCCCGGATTGCTTTTGTCTTATCGGGGTATATGTGAATACCCCGGGAGGTAATGACAAAGCCCAAGAACTTCCTACTGGACACACTCAGGAAGGATTTGGAGGGATTCATCTTCAGATTGTGCGCTCGTACGAGGTCGAACACTGTCCTCAAATCGTGTAAGTGGTCATCCTTGGAGCGGCTTTTGACGGTGACGTCGTCAACGTAACACTCCACCGTCTTGCACAAGTGGTCTCTAAAGATGACACTCATAGCTCGTTGATATGTAGCACCAGCGTTCTTTAGGCCGAAGGGCATGACTGTGTAACAATGTACGTCGATCGGTGTTCGAAATGACGTATGCTTCTCATCATTAGGAAATATTTTGATTTGATTGTATCCCGAAAAGCCATCCATAAAGGACATGCGCTCGAAGCCACACATATTATCGATCATTATGTCTGTGATGGGAAGAGGGAATTCATCCTTAGGACATGCCACATTCAGGTTGTAGAAGTCGATACAAATTTGGATCTTTCCGTTCTTCTTGATGACGGGTACTATATTTGCTATCCAGTCTAGGTGTTGCTCCTCGCGGATGAAGCCGCTAGCTATAAGCTTGTTTACTTTAGTTTTGATAGAATTTATGATATCTGGACAGAACCGTCGTTGTTGTTGTTTGACTGGTTTTGCGTCTGGATGAATATTGAGCTTATGAAGTACGATCTCGGGGTTTAGCCCTGGCATGTCTTCATAGCTCCAAGCGAAGACATCGATATATTCTCTGATGAGTTACAACAGCGACTCCCGCTCATCGTCCGTCAGGATTTTACTGATGAAGATTGGATTTGAGGAGGATTCGTCACCGAGGGCAACTTGCATGACCTCATCTTCAGTGGGAGGGTCTCGTTGTTCAAAGTGCTTCTCCTATTGTGCATCTAGTTGTTGGACCCATGGCTCCAATTCAAAGAATTTGGGTAGATCTTCGTCTTCTTCCTGAATGTCGGCGGATGCCATGTTGACAGACAGTGTTCACCTGAATATATCCCCAATGCTATCATCGAAATAGTAAGTGGGTGATTCGGACGAGTGAAAATGCCACTCGTATTCCTCATCGAAGCTCTCAGGCGTTGTTGCTGGTGTAACATAACCTAGATCGTGTCTGGACTTGCTGTAATAATCTCGAGATTTTCCAGTCGAGACTGGCAAATGCAGAGGCAATCGCCGGCCGTTACCGTAGTTCAAGCCTGGGGTGGTCTCCATATCGTACCCCTGCTTTTGCATGAAGTACTTGGCTCAGAAACTATACAGGTAGAGCGGCAATCTTCCAGTGTTGGGTTTGAAATCGAACTCTTCTGGCATGAAAGGTTTAGGACCTTCTTTTCGGCCGAAGATGATTGTGTGATCGCATTTTCTTCTGCCTGGGACTAGGAAGTAGGTACCTCTAATAGGAGTAGGTCGGTTCACGGTATAAACGGTTGTCACCTGTGTGTGCAGGTTAATATCCAGACCGTGCTCCATAGCATACATCAGATTAAGCTTATTGTGCTCAGGATAGTTCAAAGGTAACCTTTTATTGATGAAATAAGGTATCTTGTCTAAAGGAATTATATCATTGGCAGAGGGACTATCAATATGTGCAACCATATATTTTGTCAGTTCAGCCTCCTCTTCAGCTACCCCCTGCGTGACCAGAGGCTGGGGCGACATCCTGGGCAGCTTGACCACCAAAGGTTCTGCTCGTGGCATCGACTTGTCTGAGGGTCTTGAATCAACACTTGGCTGTCGGTTCATCTTGGGGAGGCAGATAACCATCGGCTCGACAGAGGACCTTGCATCTTCTGTTCGCCTTTGATTGAATTTCGGCAATCGGATTACCATCAGCTCCACAGAGGACGTTACATCTTTCGTTCGCCTTTGATTGGATTTCGGCAATCGGATCACCATTGGCTCCACAATAGGTTTTGGCTCCAAGCTAGACCTCGGGAGTCGGATGACCATCGGTTCCAACTGCACAATTGGGGCGGGGGAACCGAGCATTTCTTTATGCAAAGTTATGACAAGGGGTACGACTTTGCCCGATTTGCGGGCCTGGAGACAAATTTTCAGAGGTTCCTCTGATCCTGTTGTGGCCTCCAGTTTATTTTGTGTCCCCTCGTCAATTGTGTGCTTTTTAGATTTCTCATATAGAGAAGCCTCAGAAGAATAGTAAGACTCAACCCCTTTGAAGGGATCGACGTCGATGAATTCCATCTTTACGAAGTCGTGCTTACTGATATACTGAAGCGTTGGTGGAGCGTGGACAGCACGATCATATAGTCATGTATCTATGGACGTCCCAAGAGGATATTATAGGATGTATCTGCGTCTATGATGTAGCAGGTAACCTCCGTCTTCAGGTCGCCGATCTGATATTTCAGCTAATCTTTTCCAGGGGATAGCTTCTTCCCGAATTGAAACCGTTAATGGCAGTGTTGGTCGATGCTAGCCGGTGCATAGGGATGCCCAGGAGTTGAAGCAAGCTTTTCGGGATGATGCTTATTGACGAGCCAGGATCGATGTGCATCTGATCCACCTTGATGTCGCCTATGTATCCAGTATAGTACAAAGGGCGATCATGCAAGTTGGTTTTGATTAACATATAATGTGGGATAAATACGATGCTGGGCATTGCATCTGTGCAATTGCTACCCTGGAGATCTGCTAACGAGTCTTCCCCTGTAGGCTTGACCTGGGCTAAGTAGGTGTCAGCATTCTGGAGTGCTTCGCTCAATGTGACACAAATATCCTTGGAGAGGCTTAGGAGCTCGTATAACGACAACTTTGCTGGCATATTAGCCAGTTGTGCTAGTATGTCAAAGTTGTAAGGTCTCTCCAGCCCCTGAGGTGTGTCCTTATGGAGCGGCCTGTCGAAGCGGGTTTCCTTCGGCTTGGATTTGTCTGCCGGTGGAGGCTGAGATGGTCCCGAAACAACGGTAGCAGGTAGCATTGTCGGTTGAGGGTCCTTGACTGAATTACCCAGAGTGGTCTGGGATTGTGCGCCAGACCGGGTAACAACGGCCGCCGCCTCCTCAGCTTCGGTCGAGATTATGTGCAGGATCTGGACTTCCTGCCCTTCTTTTTGCTAGTTGAGGATGGTACCGTCTGGGTAACTTCGGGCACTAAGTCCGGGTGGACCCACAAGACCTCTCCTCGTGACGTAGTGAGAGGCACCAATCCAGCCATCTGGTCCCGGACAGGTGAAAGGTTAGTAACCTCCATCGTTGCCCGGGGAACGGGTACTACCCCGTCTTGAGTTTTCGTTGGGGAGAAGTCGCCGAACTGAACCGATACCATATTTGCAGCCACAGTAACCTCTTTGAAATCCAGCGACAAAATATTGGAGTTGATGAGGCTCTAGATGTACCGCTTTAATATGAAGCACTCCTGTGTGGGGTGGTGGACATAGCGGTGGAAGTGACAATACTTTGGATCCTCGATCTCCGCCGCTCGAGGCTCGTACTCTACATCACGGAGTCGGATCCTACCTGCCTGCAGGAGCATGTTGAAGATAGGCTTGACATGGCTATCTTCAAAAGAGCATGTCTCCTTGGTCCTCGGAACTTCCATTTGCTTTTGTTCAGGCTTTTTGGTTGTACCAGCGACTATGGCCTGTTTGCCTTTGGCGTCTCGGTTATTGGTGGTGCCACCACTGTTGTTGTTATTGGAGGTAGTACTAGGACGTTTGCCCTTGTCCTCTCCATCTGGGATGTGTAATCCCAGCTGGCGGGCCTTCTTTAACTTTGTCTTCGCATTTGTAGCGCTTATGATGAAAGTTGTCCAATCTCTGAATTGATCTTCGCCCATCCAGAGGCTAATTACGGAGAGTAACTTCTTTTGGCAGATTTCAATCAAAAGAGCTTTCCGAATTGCCTTGGGGCAATCTCATTGCGGTTTGGCAAAACCGCTCGATGTAGTTTCTCGTCAGCTCCCTTCCTCCCTGAACGACGTCCACGAGAGACAACATTGTCACATCATGCCCTACTTCGTAGAATCTTTCCAAGAATATGTGTTTGAAGCCGTCAAAGGAATGGATGCAGTTGTCCGGGAGGTTGCAGTACCAGTCGAACGCGATTCTCTCTAATGCTTCGATAAATAGTCGTGTAAGGACGGCGTCATTATACGGCAAGTGATCTGTTGTGACCTCAAAATAGGTTATGTACCGGCTAGCAGAGGTCTTCTCGTCCTATGAATCGATATGAAACAGTTTGTACCACGGAGGAAAAGGAACGTCTCTCCATACAACGGGATACGGCTACCGTATTCTGAGGTCTCGGGAGGAGTCTCAAGAATTGAACATTGCTTGAAGCTTCTGGACTTCTCTCCTTGCCTCCCTGGCTTCATCTACAGTTGAGGGAGCGGATATTCCAGGAGGATTGTTGCCCAGAGGAGGAGCGGTCGTGTTTGAGTCCGCATTGACTCCGGGGCACAAGCTTGTTTGTCCAGGTGTCCTTGCTGGTTGAGTCGGCAAGGCAGCCTTGATCTCATCCACTGACTTGACCAAGGTTAGGATCATGGCTTCAAGTGCTTTTAGACATTATCGATCACTAGGTCCTTCGTGATCATCTCCTATAAATATTGTCCGCACGTGGAGAGAGACGGAGGGGACCGTAGAGGATGTGCTTTCCGTATCGTACCCTCATACAGAGAAATCATCGAAGAACGTCGGAATGACCTCCTCTTCGGACTCGGAGGGGTGCTACCCCTTGCGTAGGAAGCTGCGTCGTCTTGGCGAAGGTGGTCACCCTCGGGGACGTCCAAGTCTGTTGCATAATTCCAGTGGATCGCTACCCCCCTCCGCATCCTCTTGGAACACCGGGTTGTCGCATACGTTCAGGGGACTACTACCCCCGGCTTCGTTCACCCCCAGGGACGTCGAGGATGAACCCCCGGGTATTGGAAGCCTCTTTCTTGAACGGGTGCCTTAGTAGACACCCCCTATAATCGTCGGCGACAATCCTCCAGATGAGAGTTTCCTTGCCGTACTGGCTGAGAATCCCCAGCAGAGTCGCCATCGTGTTTGCCATTAATTAACAAAAATAAGAACTACAGAGGAACTGGATTTGATTACAAACTCGCAAGTACAAAAGAGAGCCTATAAAGAAATCTTAGGAAACAATCTAAGTACAATTGTTTAGTTTAGATTTTAGGAGGTGGCGGTGGAGGCTCGGAAGAAGTGTAGAAACTCTGCCTTACTCCTTGGACTATCGGACGCAGTCTTTGCTTTAGTTAGAAAAGCTCTTGATTTTTCCAGCCCTTTTGCACGGGTGTGGTACCCTACTATTTATAGAGGTTTCTGGATGAGGCATATTTTGGGATGCATAGGTGGTCAAGTAGCCACGTAGCCGTAACAATGCACCAAGACCCGGTCTTTAGCTGCCAGCTGGGTGTCTGTTGAGATTTTTGTTGCAACATATCTTGGTGGTTCGAGACTTTGTCAATTCGCCATGTGTCCTACCGCAAAATAGAATTAATCTGTTGAGGGAGTTTGGAGAATTTTGGACCGCATAAGGCTCATGCGGCTCAAAAATAGGTTGTAATCTCCCTTGGCTGTAGGACATCCATGCCTCATCTTGGTCGCATAGTTGTCACAGGAATCTTCCTCTGCGGCCTGAATCAACTTGGCCGCATAGTGGTCTCAGGAGCCTTCCTTCTGCGGCCCGGATCAACTAGGCCGCATAACGCCTATGAGGTCAGTTTTTTTTTCATGCTTCTACAATCGTCAATGAACACAACCAAAAAATTGTCTATGAAAGGACAAAAGAATCGGTTTATCATATCCATGAAGGCGGCGAGGGCATTTGTCGAACCGAACGATATGACTAGGAATTCATAGTGACCGTCTCGAGTACGGAAGGCTGATATTAGGACGTCTTCGGGTTTGATCTTCAACTGGTGATAGCCTGAACGAAGATCAATATTCAAAAATACTACGACTCCTTGGAGTTGATCTAACATATCGTCGATCCTCGGTAATAGGTACTTGTTCCGTACAATAGCTTTATTGAGTTCACGATAATCTATGCATAGTCACATCGATGTATCCTTCTTCTTTACGAACAGTACTGGGTACTTGTTTCGTAGAATAGCTTTATTGAGTTCTTGATAATCGATCGATAGTCGCATCGATCCATACTTCTTATTTACGAACAATATTAGGGCTCCCCACGAAGAGACGCTAGGGCGAATATATCTGCGATCTCGCAACTGTTCTAATTGTACCTTTAATTCTTTCAGCTCTGCTAGCGCCATGCAGTAGGGTGCCTTTGATATCAGCTGAATATTTTGAAAGGTGTTGATATTGAATTATATCTCACGATCCGGTGGCATCCCAAGCAACTCATCTGGAAGCATATTGGTGAAATCTGCCACAACTTTAGTCTGTACCGTGTCTGTAACATCCTTCTTTGTGTCTCGAACAGATACCAAGTACCATTTGCAGCTGGAATACAACATACGCCTTGTCGAAATTGCCGATACCACCATGGCCGTCTTCAATGTCGTGCCACACAAATATGAGAAATTTGTTTCACCAGGAAGACGAAACACAACTCTCTTCTCCACACATTCGATGATTGCATAGAATGCACCCAATCAATCTATGCCCAGGAGTATGTCGTACTCCTTGATGTCTAGGACTATGACATCCATAGATAGCTTCCTCCTTCCGATGAAGATGTAACCGTCATATAAATCAAACTAGCATGTCTACTCCAGATGGAGTGTTAACACTAATGTTTATATCTATTGGTTGAGTAGTTAAATTACTCTCTTCAACAAATCAGCAGATATAAAGCTATGCGTAGCACCTGAATTGAATAGTACTCGAGCAAGTATAATTTTTATAGAGTAATATACATTTTACAACAGTGTTAGACGCAAAGGTTTTATCTCGAGTCAAAGTAAAGACTCTACCTTGCGCCCCCTGGCATTGACTGTGGGTTCACTGGCACCGCATTTGTGCCTCATGCCCATAGGGCTCTATTCTATATTGAACTAATCTGGTACAACTGCTTAAGAAAGTAGTAGTAATACTGATTTAATTTCTAAGTTATCTCATGCTAAGAGTAAAAACAAAATTGATCTTTCCTCATAACTTAAAAATTATTCTTGTATTTAAACTCCTATGATAAAGACGAACATGTTTTTGGATCATATTTTTAATTTTTTTAATTTTGGGAAAGGCACAATTTTTTATTATCCTATACATTATACTTTAGCATGTCATATTCTAATGGCCCATGTATCCACGGTAGCATCAAAATCTGGTTTCGGTGCAAGTTCAAGAATGGTAAGTAAGAATAGAAGCATGATGCTACAAGATATTTTGGAAGTATGTGTTTGTGGTCAAAGATTGTATTTGTGCGAAAAATTGAACTCAATACTTAAAAGATAAACATACTGACATCACTGAACTGGACTTTCGATCTCTTACTATGGACGACCCTACCAGAGCTAAAAAATGAAGCTGGAAGTCTTGTAAAGTTAGATCAATTTCTCTGTAAATTTAAGATTGGAAGATAATGAACACGGCAACAAAAATTCAAAAAAACTGGAGATGAATACCAAAGACTGAAGATTAAATTGAATATAAAATATGTACTTTCACACTTTCAGCTTTTCAAAAAACTAGAAATGTCATACTAAATTTCTCAAATAAAGTTAAATGAATAAAGTTTGTTTATTTACATTTTTGTATCAGTCCAAAGTCTTCTTTATTTATAATTTTTTTTATAAACCCAAAGGGCTTGGGCCATAAGCTAAATCCTATTTATTTTTAAAATTTTGGGTCAACTCGAACTAGTCAGAATCCTTCCTGGTTTAGTCTGCTCTGAATTTTTTCAGGTATTGTATTATGTCGGGTTTAGATTATGAAATTTTGGTCTGGACCGATCTTCCTATCCAGGCTGGCCTGGTCCATACCTGATCAAACTTAGTCAAAATTGGGTCTGGGCCGGCCCAATACACAACTTGACATCTAAGATGGTGCCTGACAAGATTAGTATAGACTTGTGACAGGTCGATTGGTCTGAAAAGAGAAAGTTCCATGATAAATTGTCTGGCATCCCTTTCCTTCTACGCAAGCTTCTCAGCAAAAAATCAACTGGTATTTACCCGTAACACACGGAGGCTTTATTACATACCATTACTCTCAAACAAGATATACATGTAAGGAAAAAAAAAAGGAATAGAAAGGATAAAAACAATTATATATCCCAGTCAAGTACAGAGGAAAAAAGGCAAGGAGGATCAATTTTTGCAAGGGTCAGGCGTAACGTTGACCTTTGAAATGCCCTTTACATTAACACACTTTGAGGTTGCATTGGCATGCTGCAGCAACCTATTGCCAATGTACTCCAGTTTGACATCATTGAGCACCACACCTTCGCACGGTAGTGACCCACTGCACACCAACTTGATTGCATGGTCCGAACTGTAGGTACCACGAATCCTTTGGAAGGTTATATCACTAATTTTGACACGGGAAGGATCCTATACAAAGTACAAATTAAGAAACGGATCGATCAATAACCAAAACTAAAAATTTAATTTTGATTAATGTTTAATTTTTCTTCTTACCGATTCAGGACAAGCTGCATAGGGACAATACTCTTGATCGATGATGATCGGGTTGGAGACGTTGTTCATGACAATGTCCTCGAAGGTGAACCCGTTGACCTTCATGTTAGAGGATGCGGTAGAAGGCTTAGATTGCCATGTCTTGATCCTTACGCCATTGTCTGTTCCGGTTAGGGTGCAGTTTCTCACTGTGAAGCCAATAACGTCCCCCTCGCCAGGATTCTTGCCAAGGCTGCCGACACTGATCCCGTGGCCAGGACCACAGTTCACGCCAAAAACAGTCAGGTTGGTCGTCATGTCTCCGACGGATACACAGTCGTCACCCGTTCCGATGGTAGAGTCCATGATGCTGACACCACTGCTTCTTGCTACGTGGATTCCGTCTGTATTGGGGCTATCAGCGGGTGCGTCGATTGTGATCGAACGGATATCAACGTTATTGCAGGCGAAGATGTGCATGTGGAAGAATTTGCTGTTGACGGAGGATATTCCACTAATTGTTGCATTGTTGACAAAGCTAAGTACCAAACTCTACAAAAAGAATTCAGGAAAGAAAAGATTAAGGGTGGGTTCACATGTTAATTAGTCAGTACAATATATTTGGATTGGCGGATGTATCGATGGATGGGTAAATTAATGAAGTCAACTCACAATTGGGAGGGTCTTGCAATGCCACTTCTTGGGACATTGGTTGTGAGGCCATGCCACAGCTCCTTGCCCATCGATCTTCCCTTTGCCTACGATGGTTAGCCCGTCTACATATTGAACATCGATCCAATTTGAATTATATAGATTGTGATTGGGTTGAGCTAGTAGATTTCCATCCAAATTGATTGTCATCTTCCCTTTGCAGGGTCCTTTGAACATCAAGGGCCCAACCAAGTAATCTCCCGGTGGGATCTGGATTGTTTGCAGTCCTCCAGCAGCGCATGCCTCGTTCCATACTTGTTGCACAGCCTATACATAATGTTTATCAAGACATAATTAGCTAGGTAACATGCATTTATTTCAAACTAATAACAATGGCAGTCAGGAATTTTTATAATATTATTTATAATACATTTTAAGCGGAGCTAATCAAAATTGAGCACTCCGTCCACAAATTAATGTTAAAACATAGTTACATCATAGCAAAAAAATTGCTTCTATATAACACTAGTCAGCTAATTATATCACTCACCTTAGTGCTGTCCGTTTTGCCATCAGCGACAGCACCATATTGCTTAATGTTAAGGGGTCCTCCGGTTGAGTTAGCCGTGAGGGTAGCACAAGCAAATAAGAGAAATGCAATGCAAACTCTTATGAAATTGGAATGGACATTTGATACCATTTTTTATTTTTGTTTATTAAACTTTTTTGTGTAAAAGATTGTTATCTTCTTTGGTTACTTAAACGAGAGAAGTATATATATATAGAAACGTATTGCTATTTGTGTCCACGAATTTCCTAACCTACTTTTAGGTGGTTTAACAAATTTTAATGTGTTTTAGGTGGTTTACCATGTTTAGTGTAGAAAAGAATGGTAGGATGGAATTCTCTCGCTTCTTTTAGAATTCAAAGATATTCTTCTCTAACCACCAACCTCTTATTTATACTAATTTTTAAACCCTCCCATTTCAATAGATAATAATAATAATAGTTGTTGAATAGTGGATTACCTATTTTATTTTATATATTCAATATTTTTATGTAATTTTCTTTTCTATCTAGGTTTAGTGATAACAATTTAATGATATCACTTTAAATCATCTGTAATTCTATAAATGTTCGGCTAAGAATCCTAATAAATTTATCCATTCTAGTCGAAATATAGCCTCCAGCAACAATAATAATAATAATAATAATAATAATAATAATAATAATAATGATAATAATAATAATAATAATAATATATAATATATAATAATAATAGTTATTATAATGATAATAATATTTTTCTTATTGTTGTAGTTACTTTTTATTAAGTTTATTATCAATACCTTGCCAGATGCAAAGAAGAGTTTGAGGTAGAAAATATAAACCGAGTAGAAACTTATAAAAACTCACAAAGAATAGTATCAGTTAGCTTACATATATACAACCTCCATCTACTCCTCTTTTGTTATCTTTTGTTGTATCTTCATAACTGTCATTCAAGCACATCATCTATGCTTTATTTATCTGCAGCTTTCTTTCGAGTGAGTACACCCTGCAACAACATGTCACTTCCATGGAACAAATCTCAAAATACAAATTTAAGGCACATGCCCATATACGACTTTTATAACGACCAAGTAAAATTTTATTTATTATGTAAACTTGCAAATTCTTATAATTATATGTTTTCAAGTCCACGATGCACAACACTTTTCTGAACAAAGACCAATATGTGCCATCTATGTTGCACAGACATGGATACAACAGGTACTTACATAGGGCATAGCAGCGATATTGGGTGTATGGGTCAACGTGGCAAGCAAAATCGAGTTTCAAGAGTTTGTGCTTCCTAAAATGTCATGTTGCATCTAGTTAAGCTTAGCACCTTGTAGTTGCAAACTCAAACTCAAGTAGCATGCATGTGTACTTGGAATTCATCATCTAAAAATTAATCAAGAAACCTAAAGAGTAAGAAAAATCAACAATTATTAATTTATTACCAAGAAGGTTTCCTCTTGCCCATCAGAATCGAGTGGACAGTTTTCTCCTCTGATGGCCTAAGAGTGCTAATGTCTGTATCAACACCTTGAGTCACCTTTATATAGAAGAAAAAGAAAATAAATTACTTTATACATGTTATTAGAAATAGATAAATAAAGTTTAGATTTGAGCAGTTGAAGTTACCTCAAGTTAACATGTCTTAGATTTATGTAATATCAAGAGCTAAAGAAGTATCAAGGACATGCTTTGTTCTGATATGTTTTGAGGAAGCAACATACATATAGTGGCAAGTGTCAACTGGCAACATATGTTCTTATCAATTTTGAGGAAGTAACGTACATAGAGAGGCAAGTGTCAACTGGCAACATATATCATCAGTTCCAAAGAGTTCAAATTGAGGAAACAAGTTCACATTTACTTGCATTGAAAGAGCTGAAAAGAGGCAATGGCCATGAGATTTTTAGTCCACCGACTCAAACACAAAAAGACAAGAATAGAGGCATACATTATGCATTTAAATAATTACTAAATGATAAGAGTAATATTTTTTTCTTCTAACATTTTAAGGGAGTGTAAAACAATCAATGTCATGCAATTAGAGAACTGTTGTTGAAACATCAAGAACATTACTTGAATTATAAACGGACCTTTTTGCCAATATAGTCCATAACACCTACACCAATAGTGTACACCTTCAAATTTTGGATATATTTTATACTAGACGAAACCAAAAACCCAGGATCCACAAAATCCAGATACTACTATCTTTGTTAGTCCAAGGGCCAGTCGGTGCTTCAAATCAATATCCCTCCCCTATTTCATGCCTAGGATATGCTTCTTTAATTTTATCTCCAGTATCCCCCTGGAAACCAAAGAAAATAAAAATAACAGTAATTAACAGTTGGACATTTCAGTAGTAAAAAAACACTAGTAATCTCACAACGGATCTGAATTCACTCATTATCTTTAATTACTATCCAACTTTTAAAGTTATATATAGGGAAAGCAATATATGCATACTTTGTTTCCATTTTCCATCATTTTTGCCCCCAAGACCCTCCACCACGAAGACATTCGAGCTAATAATGTAGAGGGAACCTTTTCGACAAAAATAATGGTTATAGTATGATAAACATGTAACTATAGAATTCATGCTCAAGAAGAGCTTTTTTTTAATAGAAAACTAGGCACTAAAAGTAACAGATGATAGATGTATCCACACAATGTTATTGCTAACAACAATGAAAGTTTGTACAAAAATACTCCTATCCTTCAAAGAGACTACTTCAATACCGGCACAAATATTTTTCTCATGAAACCTTTGCGCATAGGGCGATCATAATATGAATAGTCAAGTGACCAGCAGCTTGTCATTACAACCTACAACAATTTTGTTTTGGTTTACCATGTTATTTTCTTCTAGTTTTCTTATTCCGATGAAAATCAAGCTACTCATATAATATAAATCCTAACAAATGAGGAAATTTTTCAAAAAGCTGGCCCAAGGAACTATAGAATATAAATGATAAGCGAGAAATCATAACACTTCAGTTCATAAGGAACATTACCTCTTCCTTCACTAACTCAGTAGATGCACATTGTTGTAACGATATAATCCTTGTTATGTAGTAACCTGATGGTTGTTCTACAGACTCACTAGTTTCTAATGATCCTTATGAAGTCTCAGATGCTGATAGAGAATATTATTTTCCATATATTATTTTATCAACTATTTTCTTTTTAAGATTAGCATCTTCAAAGAAGCAATGACTAGCTAACTAACCAGAGAGCAAGTTCCCTATTACCCCTTCCACACTTTGACCCTTATGTTACAGTATGGCCTCTCTTCTCAACTTATTATTATTTTTTTGATAAGTTTGCGTCCCAAATAAGTTGTTAACCTTTTGCCTAAAATATTATCTGAAACCATAAGTTATGTTTCATGAAATTATATTATGAGCTTTTGGACCCTTCTAACACTACAACTATGTACACATCAAAACCAACCCTAAAGGACAAAAACCTATTCCTAATATAAAGCCTCATGTTCATGAACAGTTTCTTGTTGGCCATTCAAGTGTAAACTATATTCATTTGGAAAACAACATGGTGGCAGATCTCATATAAAAAGTTTCTTATAGTTCTGGTTAATCTTTGAGAAAGTTGTAAAATATCTTCTACATATTTGCTAACATTAGTTTCTTTTTTTACCATTCAAGCGTAGTTTAAATTCATATGGATAACAAGACAACATGCAATCTTATAATTTTCACATGGTTGTGGTTTATCTTTTAGAAAATGTCAAAACACCTACTTGTCAATTAATAAGTTCAGGTGGAACCAAGAAAGAAGTACTAGAAGAAAATCATGGATGTGATGCATACTATATTGAAAATATAAGAGACTAAATATGCAAGAATACTTATCAATAAATAATCATTGTATATCCAGCCAACAGTTAAGAAAATCTATCTCGTCGCCACCAAATGAAGCAAAGAGATATCTTTAGAAAAAAAACATTATTGTTCACTACATTATAATTACTTTTATTCTCCTAAACATCGCAAAAAGGTCCACATTATCGCTAAAGCCTAAAATAGACAATGATTTAAATTTTAGAAAAAAATATCTCCAATATTATTTACCTCTATTTCATATAGAGGTAGACTAACATTATGCACTAAAATCCACTAGGTAGCAGGAACTCCTATAATGCGCACGATTCGAACATCTAAAAGATAGGGGACTACAATGTCTTGGATATTGTTCATAGAACTTCCAAGAATCTGATCGCCAAAAGGTAACTGCCCCTGACTTAAAACTTTTTGATGCAGATTTTCATAATATTTTCCCTTCCAGACAAACTTGTACAGAAAATGATATGATACACAACTCTAGATATGTATATTACAAGTAGAACAAAAGGAAAGTGACAAATAATATAATATAATATTTTAATTCTAAACTTACATATCAACCAACACTCATCAAGCCTATACAAACTAGTGCAATATTCGAATCTTATCAAGATATGTACAAGTTTCATAATTTAGACCTTTTATAGCTACAACAACACAGTGTATTAGAACATAACTAAAATATATAAGTATTATCACTAGGCTTTATTAATGTACATATGAACTATGCCAATGTTTGTAGGATGAGATTCTTTTGCTTATTACAAATGAAGCAAAATACTAGAAGCTCATCTTAATGTAACAAAGTCATATAAATATTGTTCATTGAGCTTCAATCTAATAAAAGTGAAGTACTATTATCCAGGGTTTTGTTTATGTCGTTTCTAAAATGGAAATAAGATTTCTAAAATATTGGCATGAGGTACCTCTTTTATACTATTGGATTGTGGTTTTAGATCCTAAAATTAAATTAGATGTTATATTTATATTGTTAGTAATTTTTATGACAATTTGAACGTTGAGGTAATTAACTTAAATTAGAAATTGATGAATGTTTAGATACTCTAATTTTTTATATGAAGAAAAAGTGATATCAATCGACTTGCTACATCCACTCAAGGTAGTAGTATCTCTGATTTAATTTCAATGTTATCTCATTCTAAAAGTATAGTAAAAGGAAGAAACAGAAACAATACTCCCTTCTAACTCAACAATTATCTTTATATATAAACTCCTATGATGAAGATGCCGATGATTCCAGATCATATATATTTTTTAATTTTAGAGTAGTAGAAAAGACAAAAAAAACTTATCCTATACTTTTTTTTTGCAATGTGATCTTCTAATGTTTCATGTGCACACAGTAGTGTAGGACCGATTGTAGGAACGAGTTGTAAAGCGCAATACTCTAGAGGGGGAGTGAATAGAGTAGGCAGCAGAAATTAACTATTTAGAAAGTGTTAGTAACAAGATCACATAATATATATATCACAAGTAAGTAAATGAAAAGTAGAGAGTAGAGAGCAAACGCAAACACAAGGATGTATACTGGTTTCCCTATTGTGAGGACTAGTCCAGTCGGAAGAACTCTAGCTTCCAGTTGAATCCACTATGGAAAATCACCACAAGTTTTCATCCGAAGTTCTTGCAACTTCTATAACGCGAGCGTTGATCCGAAGAACTCGACCAACTTCAGTTTTGAAGAGTCTATCTTCAATCAAGCCTCTGATTACAATCACTCTGAAACTTCTAGACCGTACCGCACTGGCAAATCGACTAGAGGATTGTACCTGGCTTAGGATTTGAAAATGAATAGCTCAGAATACTTTGGAAGAAGTAGTAGGCTTATAGAGAAGAGATATGAAAGTGAATTGGTGTGTGAGTGAATTGAAATGATCGAAATTCTTCTCTATTTATAGTTTTTCCAAAGGCATAATTCTGGCAGAATTCGGGCAGAATTCGGGCAGAACTCTATGAAAAAATCTCGTTGGGATCCGTAACTGTGGGAAGACCAAGTTCAAAAAGCAACATTCACTAACCCAACTCTGGCCAAATTCGGGCCGAACTCTGGCCGAGTTCTGTTGGAGTTCTGTCAGGGTTTTTGCAAATTGATTTTTGGACTTTTTGAAAAGTCAAACAGTTAGGAAGTAGTTTGGGCTTTTGTAAGTGGGCTTGTTTTTAAAATGAAAGGGTATTTTGAAAACGTTTCTTGGATAGCCTATTTGCCAGTACGATACAGTTTACATCGTATTCCTAGACTCAATAAATATGAAAAATATATTGATCAAATAGGAAAACCAATAGCCCTTTGATGGCGCCTTTCTTCTGATATTTGAGCAAACATGAAGATGCTTTTTTCTTTGACGGTAATCGTCCAAAGATAAACAGATCTGGAAATCTGAATACCTTTCGGTGGCTTCGCCCCCGAATCCCCACGGGGACGCTGCCCCCTCAACCCCTGTCCGCTGACCGGGCAGCGGAACACCGGATACGAAGCCCCGGATAGGTCGTTTAGGCGGTTCAGAGAAATCTTCTTGTATAACGTCGTCTTTGGCCCATCAATAATTCTTCATTGCATATGTCCTGGTTTGATCATGTTTGATCATGCTTACAGCATGTCTATAAATACATGTTAGGCAAACAAAATAATATGACTGATACAGAACATTAGGACAATGCTAAGTTAAAGTAACAACATGATAGTGATTACATGAATATTAGTGACATCACTAGTTAAACTTAATTGATTAGCCATATTCAAAAATATGATATAATTATTGGGCTAACAATCTTCCCCTTTTTTATTATGGCAAATACTTTAAGTTTAATATATATACAATAGATGCATGTATCACTAATAAACACATAATAATAGAATATTGTGCTAACTTAAACTTATTTCTCCTCCTTTGACATGATCAAAAATAAGCTCCCCCGTAATTAGAGCTAAAATGAACTCAAGCATAAGAAAAGGAGGAAGGCAAAAAAAATAATCATGATCAAGGATTAGGAGAACAGTGTAACAACAAGTTTTGAAAATTGCATAACTAAAGTAGAAAAACTTGTCAAAAATAGTTGGTTGAACTTAAAAACATTGAAATCAATCAATACATAGTTTACCAACTAGAAATTTAAAAATGACATTCAAAACTCATTTTGTTCATCATATTGTTGTAGAAACATGAAAAATATGGAGTTCATACGGATTACAAATTGCCGCATAGGTACCTTGGGCTAAACAGGTCTGTATGAAGGAAAGCCGCGTGACTATTCAAAGACATATGCGGCCCATCGACGAACAGCTGTAGAAGGAAAATATACGACCAAGGAGGAGCAGTTCGACTGATAAAGCTGACAAGTCCTGGCAAAACATGACAGTTCTGACACTTCGACAAGAAAGATAAGATATGGGATGTCGCCCAAAAGTAGGGTTCATACGTCTCCATGCGGCCAGAAGAGTGTCATCTAGGCCGTATAACACCTATGCGGCCCAGATTATGCGGCCCCAAAATTTCCAAAACTTCATGCAGACGGGAGTAATTGTGATTCAGGCCGCATGCTTCTCATGCGACCCCGTATGATCAAAGACTGAGAATGCTATACGCAACGGGACACGTGGCAATCTGACCAATTCCTTAACCACCCAGATTTGCTGCAACAAAATCCCAACAAATCGAAAGATGGCAGCCCAAGAGCGGGTCTTCGCGTGCTAATTAGCCATATGGCCGCAAGCTGTCTATGTGGCTCAAAATCCATCCTATTATAAATAGCAGGGTGCCACACCCCTGCAAAAGGCTGGCAACCTTCAAGAAAAAAGCAATATCTTCACGAGCTAGAGACTGCATCAGATAGTCCACGGAGTAAGGCAGAGTTGATAGCACTTTCCCGAGCCTCCACCGTCACCCCCAGAATCAAAACTAAACAATTGTACTTAGATTGTTTCCTAGGCTTTCTTTCTAGGCTCTTCTTTTTACAAGCGAGTTTGCAATCAATTCCAGTGTTCTGTAATACATGTTATTAATTTTTATGGCAAACAGGATGGCGACTCTACTGGAGACATTCTTCTCTTCCGATGAGAAGTTGGTGACCCAATCTGATGCGTCCAAGCTCGGCTCTACACAGCAGATGTTTGTGGTCCGCTTCGACACACAAGCCTTCGAAGAATTGCTCTCTGAAAGGAGCGTCGGCCCGTCTCAGAAGCGAGCCAACCCGAAGAGGACTCGCAAGGCGTCGATGCGCAAAACTGTTGCCCCCGACCAAGTTTTCGAAGAAGCTCCTTCTGCAGCCCAAGACGGTGACCAGAACTCTCATGTGGCTCTGTTTCCGACCGCAGAGGACCCCGCTGTCCCCAAATCTAGCAGAGGAAAATACTATGATGCTGAATTTTTGGGGGCACAAGGGAACTCCATGCGGACAAAGAGGAGGCCGTAAAGAGGAGATGGGCAGTCTGTCCATGCAACAGCCAACTTTGGTTACAGGCAGACAACTCATGCGGCAGCCAACTCTCACCGCAGAAAGATGATCCATGCGGCAGCCAGCTCCAGCCGCAAGAAGATGGTCCATGCGACGACCAATCCTGGATTCAAATAGGACGTCTCATGCGGCCCTATCAGAAGCTCTGTGTTCGACCGCCTCTCATACGGGCCCGACGCCATGCGGCCCACCGAGGATGCGGGATGTATCAATCTGAACTCTTTTTACTATGCGCCTTTGGGCACTAAGTCAAAAAAGTCTAGGGCAGTGCGGGCCCAACCTGCCCAGTCAACTGTCCAAGTTGCTGACTGTCAGTGGGCCCCGTTGACTGTTACACGAGCTCCTGATAGAAAGTTGTACAGAACCACCCGCGTCCAGTCCCTCAGGGCTAACGAACAGGGTGGGTCTTTAAAGTCTCCCTCTAAAGATCCAGAGCAAGTACTTTTACTAGCCACGGATCAGGGAGCAAACGTGATGCCTAAGCACTCATGCGCTCGGGATCCCCCAGTTCACAAGTTTGGTGCAAAGGCAGAGCAGCTTCCTTCCGACTTACGCGACGTGATTACTCACAAGCGTAAGACGGCAGTGTCAGCAGGCAATGAGTCTCTCTCGGGGCGTCGTTGCACTCAAGTCATCATCAACTGCTGCTGTAACAAATCAGCAGCGCCTGAAGATCGGCAGTCAGTTTTCCAACGACTGCAGCAGCCAACACCGGTTCGACAGGTGCAAATTCCAGGGGACGAAGAGTTTCCTTTCGCCTCCTGTAATTCAACTCAAAGAGTTCCTCCTGGCAAGGGAGAAAAGAAGACAAGCTCTTCCAGCCTGGCCATCTCGGCCAGTATTGCAAGGAGACCCTCATCTGGGGGTTTCCATCAACCACAGGAGGTGTCTATTTAGGCACTCGATCCAAAAAGAAGCTTCCGACACCTGGGGGTGCGTCTTTAGCCTCCTTGAGAGTAGATGAAGCTGGAGATAGCAGCCCCCTCAATGTATGCAATAACCCGATGTACCAAGAGCACACACAGGGGGTAGAGATCCCCCAGAACTCTGTAACAGAATCAGATTTCCCTGATGGCCACCACCCTCGCCAAGACGATGCGGCTTCCTGGACAGGGTGTAGCACCCCTTTCGAGTCTGACGAAGATGATATTCCGATATTTCTTGATGATTTCTCTATACAAGGGTACGGCACCGAGAGTACCTCTGCCATAATCCCTTCCACCTCTACCCACGTGAGAACAGTCTTTATGACTGACGACGATCATGAAGCGCCTTCCGACCGACAACGGCTAGAAGTACTCGAAGCGATGCTCCTATCCTTAGTCAAGTCGGTGGACGAGATCAAAGCCGCCTTGCCAGCTCAACCAGCGAGGACGCCCGGACAAACAAGCTTGGGACCCGCAGTCAACATGGACTCCAACACGACCGCCCCTCCTTTGAGTGATGATCCCCTAGCACCATCTGTTCCTTCAGCTGCAGATGAAGCCAAGGAGGCTAAGAGGGAAGTCCAGGAGCTCCGAGCGATGTTCAATGCCCGAGACTCCTCTCGGGATCTCAGAATACGGCAGCCATATCCCATCGCATGGAGGGACGTACCTTTTTTACTACGGTACAAGCCGTTCCATATCGATTCTTATGATGGGAAGACCTCTGCTAGTCGGTACATGACTTACTTTGAAGTCACCACCGACTACTTACCGTATAGTGACGCCATCCTCATGCGATTATTCATCGGAGCATTGGAGGGGATTGCGTTCGACTGGTACCGCAACCTCCCCGACAACTGTATCCATTCTTTTGATAGCTTCAAGCACATATTCCTAGAGAGATTCTACGAGGTGGGGCATGATGTGACGATGTCATCTCTCATGGACGTCATTCAGGGAGAGAGGGAGCTGACGAGGAACTATGTCGAACGGTTCTGCCAAACCGCGATGAGACTGCCTCAAGGCAATCCCGAGAGCTCCCTAATTGAAATCTTCTAGAAGAAGCTGCTCCTTGCAATTAGCCTCTGGATGGGAGACAATCAGTTCAGAGATTGGACGACCTTCATAATAAGTGCTACCAACGCGGAGGTAAAATTGAAGAATGCTCACCAGCTGGGGTTACACATCCCAGACGGAGAAGATAAGGGCAGACCTCCTGGTCCCACCTCCAGAAACAACAACAGTGGCGCCACCACCAATCGGGATAATAAAGGCAAATAGGCCATGGTTACTGATGCAACTCAGAAGCCAGAACAAAAACAAACGGAAGGTCAGTGGCCCAAGATCAATTACTCATTCGAAGATAGTCATGTCAAACCTATCTTCGATATGCTCTTGCAAGGGGGTAGGATCCAGCTCCCGCCACCAAGGCGCGAGTCCCAAACAGCAGAAATGGAGGACTCAAAGTACTGTCACTTCCACCGCTATGTCCATCATGCCACCCAGGATTGCTTCCAATTGAAGAGGTATATCCAGAGTCTTATCGACTCCAAAGCTCTGTCGATAGACTTTGAAGAGGTTACTGAGGAGGCAAACATGGTATCTATTCAGTTCGGCGACTTCCCTCCAACAAGCACTCCTGACGGGGTAATACCTGTCCCCCGGGCAACGATGGAGGTTACTAATCTTCCATCCGCCCGGAGCCAGACATCTGGATTGGTACCCCTCACCACATCATGAGGAGAGATCATGTGGGTGCATCGAGACTTGGTGCCCGAAATTACCCAGGGGGTGTCATCTCCTACCAACAAGAAGAAGGGCAGGAAGTCTAGAGCCTGCCATACAATTTTAGCTGAAGCTGAATAAGCTGCAGATGTTGTTACCCGGTCTGGAGCACAAGTCCAGCCCGCACGAGATAGTCCAGCCGAAGATCCTCCGCTAGCAACGTTGCCTCCCCTCGATGTTCCAATGCCATCTCAGCCTCCACTGACGGATAAGTCCAAGACAAGGGAGACCTGCTTCGATAGGCCACTCCGCAATGATATACCTCAGGGACTGGAGAGACCTTACAACTTTGACATATTAGCACAATTGGCTAATACGCCAGCAAAGTTGTCGCTATACGAGCTTCTAAGGCTCTCCAAGGATCTTCGTGTCGTATTAAGCGAAGCACTCCAGAATGTTGATGCCTATTTAGCTCAGGTCAAGCCTCTAGGGGCAGACCCGCCAACAGATCTACAGGACAGTGGTAGCACAGATGTAATACCCAACATCGTATTTACTCTGCAGGACATGTTGATTAAGACTAACTTACATGATCGCCCCTTGTACTACACTGGATACATAGGCGACATCAAGGTGGATAGGATGCATATCGACCCGGGATCGTCAATAAGCATCATCCCGAAAAGCCTGCTCTAACTTCTTGGCATCCCTATGCACCGGCTAGCAGCAACCAACACTGCCATTAGCGGGTTTAACTCAGGGAAAAGCTATCCCCTAGGAAAGATCCGGTTGAAGTGCCAGATTGGTGACCTGAGGACGGAAGTTACCTGCTACGTCATAGATGCAAACACCTCCTACAACATCCTCCTGGGACGTCCGTGAATATATGACTATATGATCGTACCATCCACCCTTCACCAGTGTTTCAAATATGTCAGTAAACACGATTCCGTGAAGACCGAATTCGCCGACATTGATCCCTTCAAAGGGGTTGAATCTTATTACTCGTCGGAGGCTTGTCTATATGACGAATCCAGGAAACACATAACGGATGAGCCGGAGGCCATCGCAGGGCCAGAGAAACCCTTGAGAATTCGTCTCCAAACTCGCAAACCGGGCAGGGCCGTACCCCTTGTCGCAACCTTACATAAAGAGGTACTCGATTCTCCTGTCACACCTGCGCAGTCAGAACCAATGGTCATCCGTCTCCCGAGATCCAGTCAGAAGCCAAAACCTGTTATAGGACCAATGGTGATCCGGCTACCAAAGTCCAATCAAAGGCAACAGGAAGATACGAAGCCCTCGGTAATACCGATGGTAATCCGATTGCCAAAATCTGCTCAAAGGCTACTAGAAGACACAAAATCCCTTGTCGAGCCGATGGTCATCCGCCTTCCCAAGACGAGCCAGCAGCCAAGTGTTGATCCAACACTCCCAGGCAGATCAATACCTCAAGCAGAACCCTTGGTAGTCAAGTTACCCAAAATAGCGGCCTAAACTCTGAGCTCGCAGGGGGTAGCCAAGGAAGACGGAGAACTCACCAAATATGTGGTTACACAGGCGGATAACCCCTCTCCTGATGATGTAATCCCGGTGGACAAAATTCCTTATTTTATCAATAAGAGGCTGTCGTTAGACTATTCTGAGTATGATAAGCCTAATCTAACGTATGCCGCACGGGACTGTCTAGACGTTAGTCTGCACACACAGGTGACAACCGCCCATACCCCAAATCGACATACTCCCAAAAAAGGCGCTTACTTCCCGGTCTCAGACAGAAGAGGATGGGATCATACAATCATCTTTGGCAAAAAAAAAAGGTCCTCAATCTTTCACGCCACAAGAGTCCGACCTCGGACCCAAAGATGGAAGACTACCGCTCTACTTATATAGTCCTCAAGCCAAGTACTTCATGCAAAAGCAACGGTACGACATAGAGGCTACTCCGGGTCTAAATTATGGTAGTGGTCAACGATTATCTCTACAGCCGCCGACACCGGTAGGGAAGCCTCAGGATCATTATCACAAATCCAGACGTGGCCTCGGGTATGTTACTCCACCTACAACGCCCAAAAGTTCTGACGAAGAATATGAGTGGCACTCCCATTCATCCGAGTCACCCATTTACGACTCCGATAGCAGTATTGGAGATATATTCAGACAGACATTATCTGCCAATATGACATACGCGGATGTCGAAGAAGAAGACGAAGACCTACTTCAACCTCTTGAGTTGGAGTCGTGGATCCAGCAATTGGATGCACAATGGGAGAAATGCTTTGAACTTCGTTATCCTCCCACTGAAGATGAGGTTATGCAAGTTAACCTCGGTAATGAATCCTCTCCAAAACCAATCTTCGTCAGTAAAAGTCTGATAGACGACGAGCGGGAGTCGTTGTTACAACTCATCAAAGAATACATCGACGTCTTTGCTTGGAGCTATGTAGACATGCCAGGGCTGAATCCTGAGATTGCACTCCATAAGCTCAATATCTATCCGGACGCAAAACCAGTCAAGCAACAACAGCGACAATTTTGTCCAGACATCATGAATTCTATCGAGGCGAAAGTAAACAAGCTTATAGCTAGTGGTTTCATCCGTGAAGAGCAGCACCCAGATTGGATAGCCAACGTAGTGCCAGTCATCAAAAAGAACGAAAAAATCCAAATCTGTATCAATTTCCACAATCTGAATGCGGCATGCCCTAAGGATGAATTCCCTCTTCCGATCACCGATATAATGATTGATAATACGTGCGGCTTCGAGCGCATGTCCTTTATGGATGGCTTTTTGTCACTTTCCGTTCCCGGAATACGTATTTTAATACATGTACTGCTTAAATGTATTTATTTAATATTCATCATATATTGTCCTGTATTTAAATTTCTTTAATTTTATGCTAATTATTTCTCTACATTTTATTTTTTGCATTTTACTTTCTGCTTAGCTTTGGGGTTCGTCCATTGGGTGGTTCAACAATTCCCTACCTACCCCATCTTTATTTGAAGCCACAAAACCCTTTCTCTCTCTCTTCATTACTTCTCCTTTACCATTACTCTTCTTCTTCATCCTCCATAACTCTCTCCACCTACCCAGCCGCATAGGCAAGTGCCAACTTGCTTCTTGATGGATCTCTATTTTTGTTGTTTCATTGTCCTCCTCTCAAGATTCTTAGATACTTTAGTATTCAGTATTTACAATTTCTATGGCTCATTTCATGTAGATCTAAGTTTAATGTATTTTCGAATTTTTTGGGTTTTGATCTAGTAACTTTGTTATTTTTTTCAAGTTTTGATGGTTCCATATTGTAGAGAATTTCGTTCTACCCCATTTTGAGCTATGGAAGTCCAGATTTGGGCTTGGAATGAAAAATTTAGGGAGCTTGGAAACAATGGCTTCCATGGTTCTATTCTCGAAATTGGAGAAGACGAACAATGCTTGGCCGCATGAGTTTTTATGCGGCAAGCATCCTGGCCGCATGGCATTCCTGCAGCCACATGGCACTTTCTGGCCGCATGAACCATTTAGTTCTCAGCCGTATGAACGTGTTACATTCCAAGCCGCATAAGCACATGATCTCTCAGCCGCATAAAGCGCTTAACTTTTCAGCCGTATATAGGCTTGCACCTACTCAGCAGCATATGGATAATCATTTTCAGCCACATATGGATATCGTTTTGAGCCGCATGAGAGTTACTTTTTCGGCCGCATAAAGGCTTGTGATTCTGAGTCGCATGGCGCTGATTATCCCAACCGCATGGACTTAGTTCACCCGCAGCCGCATAGGCGCATGCTATCCCAGCCGCATGAGATTTCACTGATCGAGCCGCATAGGCCCTGTCTTCCAGTAGCCACCCATTATTATAACCGCATGGAGTTAGTTTTCCAGCCGCATGAGTTAGTGACCCGAGCCGCATAGGGTTCCTATCCCCAGCCGCATGAACTTGTTATTTCTTAGCCGCATATGCATGTTTTTCTCAGCCGCATAAATCAATAATTCCCCGGCCACATGAACTCTAGCCCATAATGCCTTTTGGGCTGATTCTGTCCCGAGTGGACATTAATTAACATTGATTGTTATCTTGGCATTAATTAACATTGATTGTTATCTTGGTATTAATTAACATTGATTGTTATCTTGAGTAATAATTGATCATGCGTTCATAGTTGGAACTAAGAGACTGGCTAGTCGTCTTATTGAATTGAATGAATGAGACACGTTTATACTAACTATGAACTATTGTAATCGATTGGCCGATCCCGAATATTGGCATACAGGCACGTGCAGGCTCCAATTTATTTATTTATTTATTTATTTTACAAAAGCAGCATGTGTACTTTATGGTCAAGGCATGATTATTCCGTGGACAGTTTTGATTGTTGTATTACGCTATGTAAGACCTACAACCTAACCTCACGGGTATCGTTGTAGAGTTGGACATATCGTACTTTGTACGGAAGTACTCATTCTGAATGACCATGATCCACGGCATGGGATTTCACTTAACATAGAGGCTATTACGTTAAATAAAATAATGATTACATGGAGAGAATGGATTCCCGAGTTCTTACATGGCAGCCCTTTTTGGGACTATTAAGTGCCCGACAGGCCGGCTGGTTCCCACAGATACTGCAAATCTGCCACACGGCCAGGGAGCGATATCTGCTTATATTATTTATTGTATATTGTATATTGATGACGGGCGTCCCGCTGGGACTCGTCTAATTCATGATTGGCGTAATTGATTGATTGGATAGACTAGCCTTGCTTGCCCATAGTAAGAACTGAGGAATCCTTATTGTATAATTTCAGGATAACTTGGAACTCACAATAGCAAGCCGTAGTAGTTGAATGGCCGTTTAAGTTGACTTGTTTATGTATTGTACCTACTCCGTTAACTAACTGAGATGATCAGATTATCAGGACATGACGGTCCAACTTCTGTCTTTGTTTGGTTGGGAAGTTGGTTCGAAGTGTCTTGATGTTATGTGAATCCCAGTAGCAAGCAGAGATCTATTTATTATATTCTCTTATCACTGGTTTTAATTCCTCATATCGTGCTTCCTTGCGGTACTTGCTATTAGAGGTCTAACCTCTTTGGTTTTGCATGGCCAGATTTAGAGCCGATCCCCGAGGACTCAACTTACTTCCACCTCCAAGATGGTCAATACTAGAGGGATGATCGCAGGAGGACTCGAGTGGGTTCCTTACCTCCCCGTTCATTTTGTTAATTGCTTTATACTTTGTCGTTTGGCACCGACATGTTAGTCGAATTGTCTTGTACTTATTTTTACATAATTGTAACTAAGTCAGGCTGCAGCTGATAACAATTGTGTATACTTTACTACATCATCTGGCTATGTTTTGTAAAGCCAGATGTCAAGAACATTTTGACTAAGCGTTTGGGACGCCTTACTGCTTTATCTTACATGTTCTCTATTACTGTTTCTTGTTTGAATGATTGAGACAATAGAGGTAAAGTGACCAAAATGAGACTTTTATGTAGTACTCACCCCCTCGTCTTGTTAGACAGTATTGATCGCATTATACGGTATTCATCTACCCGTAATACGTAGCTGGCTGAGTCATTCCCCCGCTCTCCAGTATTCTGGTTCTGGGGCGTGACAAGGTTTTAGTGGTGGCCCATGCAGGTCTGATTTCAGACTTGTAGGGTATTTTGATTTATAGGATGTCTCAGTCACACATGTTCCCCCTTGATCTCATGATTCGTTGTTCTCAACCTTAGCTTGACATTCCAATATCCTTCGACTTTATTGATCCTTCATTTTCGGTCGTTTGATTGCTCTTTTGTCCCTTTCCTTAGGGGCACTTCGTCCGCATCTGTCAGGATTGGACAGCAACAACAAGTACAACAGGGGCAACATGACCAGGTTGGTCAGCTACAAGGGCCAGTACTACCTCAAGAGACTATCCAAGAAGAAGTGATAGTGGAACCAGCAGCTGGACCGCAGTATCCGGAGGTTCCTAAACCGCCAATAGTTCCACCTACCCCTGTAGAAGTGGACACGCCAGCCCTTTTGGAGATCATGAGAGGAATGATGACTACTCAGCAACATCAGATGTTGGCTCAGCAATACATGCACGCTCAGTTACAAGAGCAGAACGCATTACTCAACCAAAGGTTGCAGACGGCTTTGGAAAGAGGAGTGAGGACGGATTCAGGAGCATCAACCAGATTTTGCAAGTACAACCCCCGTCATTTTGAGGGCACGAAAGATGCCATCTCAGCAGATACATGGCTTAAGGATATTGATGCTATTCTAACAGCGGCTAAGGTGCCGGCAGAAGAACGTGTGAATCAAGTGAAGTTGTTACTTCAGGATCTCGTACGTGATTGGTAGGAATCAGAGGAAGTAGGCATCCGACGTCCCGTTGCTTGGGACGATTTTTCTAAAAGATTCAAGATAAAGTACTATAGAGTTGTGGCACGGTTTGAGCTACAACAGAAGTTTATCAGCCTCAAGCAGGCTGGCAAGACAGTAGGTGCTTATGCAGCAGAGTTCTACAGATTGAGTAGGTTTGCCCCAGAGATGGTATCAACGGAGAGCCAGAGGGCTATAAGATTTCAGCAAGGGTTTTATCTTGAGCTCTTACAATTGATAGAGGGGCACAATTACCAGACTTTCGATGAGGTATTGACGGCGACTCGAAGACATGAGATCACCATTCAGAGGATTGTAGCAAGGACTGGGGGTCAGAAGAGACCCCATAGTCAGATTGAAGGAGGAGGGAGAGCAGCGCCACGAATAACAGCACCGTCCCTTGGCATTCGCATTCACGATGTGGCAATACAAGGGCCAGCACCACCACCCAGGCAGCAGCAACAGCAACAGAGGAAGAACCAGCAACCCCCAGCGGGCTGCACTTATTGTGGGAAGGTAGGGCATACTAGAGATGTGTGTCGGATATTGAACGGACAGTATTTGATCTGTGGAAGTCCAGATCATCGGGTCACCACCTATCCTATGAATTCGAGGTCAGGAGGACCAGTACAACAATTTCCTGCTCTGCCAGCACTAGGGGCAGGCCAGTATCGAGGACCAGCAGTGGCAGTGAGACCGTTGGCACAACGCCCGTTCATGTCACAGGCTCAGATGTTTCGGCAGCAGGGACCGTCGATGCAGCAACACCAGCATAGACCACCCTAGCACCACTAAGGCAGGGGCCAGCAACAGCACCAGGCTAGGCTGCAGCATGGGAACCAACAAGGAGGTCGAGGGCAGGCATTCACTCTGTCCTTGGAAGAGTCATTGGCATCGGAAGATGTTGTGGCAGGTAACATTCTTGTCGCCTCATATCCCGCAGTAGCATTATTTGATTCGGGAGCATCATACTCATTTATATCTGCACAATTTATGACACGACTAGGAATGGAGTTCGAGGCATTACCAGGGAGGTTGAATATACTCACTGGTAATGGACTCGTAGGAGTTAGCAGGATTATTCTAGCATATAGTGTTGTAGTTTGCGGGCATTCTTTACCCGCCCGGTTGATCGAATTTTCTGTTGGAAATTTCGACGTTATCTTAGGCATGGACTGGCTGAAAAACAGTCATGCGATAATAGATTGTCGTAGAGAAAGTGTATCTTTTGATATTCCAAGCATGAAGCGGTTCACCCTAGTCAGATCAGTGGCAACTCAACAAGAGCAGGGAGTAGTAACGGCAACGGAAGAAGTTCAAGTTCCGAAGGTAGTTGTAGAGTTTCTAGACGTATTTTTTGAAGAACTTCCAGGTCTACCACCGGTTAGAGATATTGAGTTTAGTATAGAATTGGCACCTGGAACTAAACCGATATCAGATCGAGTTTACAGAATGGCAGATTTAGAGCAGGCCAAGGAATATCAGCACATAGAGGAACTGAAGAAGAAGAAGTTCATCCAAGATAGCATATCACCATGGACAGCACCCATGGTACTTGTAGGGAAGAAGGATGGGTCATCCAGATTGTGCATTGACTACAGGAAGCTTAACGCGGCAACAGTAAAGAACAATTACCCATTACCCAGGATCGACGACTTGTTTGATCAGTTGAGCACAGCTAGAGTTTTCTCTAAGATAGATCTTCATTCAGGGTATCATCAAGTGAGAGTTCGGAAGGAGGATATTCCCAAGACAACATTCAGGTCGAAGTATGGGCATTATGAATTCTTAGTAATGTCGTTTGGTTTGACCAATGCTCCAGCAATATTTATGGATTTGATGAACCGCATCTTTATGCCATACTTAGATCAGTTTGTCGTTGTATTTCTTGACGAAATTCTCGTATACTCTGCTAGTGAAGAGGAGCATGAAGACCACCTCAGAAAAGTGCTACAGGTTCTGAGAGAGAACCAGTTATATGCCAAGCTCAGCAAGTGTAAATTCTGGACGGATCACATTTCATTTTTGGGTCACATCATATCAGGAGCCGGAGTAGCAGTGGATCCCAAGAAGGTAGAAGCAGTAGAAAGTTGGCCAGTACCCAAGACCATAGCTGATGTACGGTATTATTTGGGATTGGCAGGATATTACAGAAGGTTCGTATCAGATTTTGCAAGACTTTCAGCACCCATGATCCGTTTGAAATGGAAGGATGTGCCATTCGTCTGGTTGGCAGAATACAGACATCATTTGAGACTTTGAAGCAGAAGTTGATATCAGCGCCTATTCTTACATTGCCAGTTGGACCCGAAGGTTTCACTGTATATTATGATGCGTCAGGTAAAGAACTTGGATGTGTCCTTATGCAACATGGGAAGGTGATAGCGTACGCGTCTAGACAACTTCGGGACCACGAAAAGAGTTACCCAACTCATGACTTGGAGTTGGCGGCAGTAGTATTTGCTTTAAAGCTATGGAGGCATTACTTGTACGGTAAACGAGTGGACATGTACACAGACCACAAAAGTCTGAAGTACATCTTTACTCAGAAGGAACTGAACATGAGGCAGAAAAGATGGTTGGAGTTGATCAAGGATTACGATGTGGAGCTTCAGTATCATCCAGGCAAGGCTAACGTGGAAGCAGACGCTCCTAGTAGGAGAGGCGACGCATTTATGTTGACAACACAAAAGCTTATCTTAGAAGACCTTCGGGAGATGGGCATTGAAGTTATACTTCCTAGTGATATTGAAATTCTAGCAAGTCTACAAGTTCAATCCAACTTGGTAGACAGGATCAAGGCAGCTCAGGCACATGACCCAAGGATTCAGAAGCTTAGGGCAGAATGTGAGTCAAAACTCAGAAAGGAGATGAAGATTCACGAAGATGGTACACTTAGGTTTGGATCACGTCTATGTGTGCCTAGTGGAGATATCAGACATGAGGTTATGACAGAAGCTCACAGTTCTCAGTATTCTATACATCTTGGAGGGACCAAGATGTACCAAAATATCAAGCAGCACTTTTGGTGAATGGGATGAAGAGGAAGATAGCTAGATTCGTTTCACGTTGCTTGATATGCCAACAAGTGAAGACAGAACAGCAGAGGCCAGCTGGATTATTGCAACCGCTTTCTATTCCAGAATGGAAGTGAAAACATATCACAATGGACTTTGTGACCGGTTTACCGAGATCGCCAAGTGGTAAGGATGCTATTTGGGTGATAGTAGATCGGCTTACAAAGGTGGTACACTTTTTTTCCTTTCAGAGTAGGACAATCTACAGAAAAGTTGGCAGAGTTGTATATGCAACAGATAGTCCGACAGCATGGAGTCCCTGTCAGTATTGTGTCCGATAGAGATACTCATTTTATCACATTTTTGGAAGAGTTTACATCATAGTCTGGGTACCAAGTTAAGATTTAGCACGGCTTACCATCCACAGACGGACGGGCAATCAGAAAGAACAATTCAGACTTTAGAAGATATGTTGCGAGCTTGCACTCTGGATTTTGGAGGATCTTGGGAGAGTCACCTGCACTTAATCGAGTTCTCATACAACAACAGTTATCAAGCCAGTATCCAGATGGCGCCATTTGAAGTACTATACGGTAAGAAGTGTAGGTCGCCACTAACATGGGATGATATCGGGGAAAGGAAGATGCTAGGCCCAGAAATGATTGTTCAGACAGTTGAAGTGGTTAAGGGAATTAGAGAGCGACTTCGAGTTGTGCAGGATCGGCATCGTCATTGGGCGGACCAGCATCGGAGGCCGCTAGAGTTTTCTGTTGGGGCCACGTGTTCTTGCGGATCTCACCTACCCGTAGGGTCATTAGATTTGGCGTTCACGAGAAGTTGAGTCCGCGATACGTGGGCCCGTTTGCTATCCTTGATCGGATAGGCGACGTTGCTTATCGTTTATCCCTTCTACCTTCGTTACGAGAGGTGCATGACGTGTTTCATGTATCTCAGTTGCGAAGGTATGTATCAGACCCAAGCCATATCCTCGATCATTCTGAATTGGTTGTTGGTACCGACCTGTCTTACGAGGAACAGCCTGTGTCCATTTTGGACCGAAGAGAGAAGATACTCAAGAACCGAACAATTAGTCTTGTCCGGGTTGCTTGGGGTCATCACTCTTTAGGGGAGTCAACGTGGGAACGTGAGGATGACATCCGATCACGGTATCCACACCTGTTTGACTCACAAGGTATATCTTTTTCTGTATACCTTGATTGTCTTAACTCCTCATGCTTGTCACCTTATGAGCAGAATTACTTGATGTCGTAGATTGTTAAACCTAGACATGTTGCTTGCTATTGACATTGTAGAATGATTGCTTACTTAAAATTACTTGTACCCAGATTAGTTTAGTTCATATGTTTCTTTCCTACTTTGATTTGAAATTTTGAGGACGAAATTTTCTAAGGAGGGTAGAGATGTCACTTCCCGTTCCCGAAATACGTATTTTAATACATGTACTGCTTAAATGTATTTATTTAATATTCATCATATATTGTCCTGTATTTAAATTCCTTTAATTTCACGCTAATTATTTCTCTGTATTTTATTTTCGGCATTTTACTTTCTGCTTAGCTTTGGGGTTCGTCCATTGGGTGGTTCAACAATTCCCCACCTACCCCCTCTTCATTTAAAGCCACAAAACCCTTTCTCTCTCTCTTCATTACTTCTCCTTCACCATTACTCTTCTTCTTTATCCTCCATAACTCTTCCCACCTACCCAGCCGCATAGGCAAGTGCCAACTTGCTTCTTGATGGATCTCCATTTTTGTTGTTTCATCGTCCTCCTCTCAAGATTCTTAGATACTTTAGTATTCAGTATTTATAATTTCCTTGGCTCATTTCATGTAGGTCTAAGTTCAATGTATTTTCGGATTTCTTGGGTTTTGATCTAGTAACTTTGTTATTTTTTCAAGTTTTGTTGGTTCCATATTGTAGAGAATTTCGTTCTACCCTATTTTGACCTATGGAAGTCCAGATTTGGACTTGGAATGAAGGATTTAGGGAGCTTGGAAACAATGGCTTCCATGGTTCTGTTCTCGGAATTGGAGAAGACGAACAGTGCTTGGCCGCATGAGTTTTTATACGGGAAGCATCATGGCCGCATGGCATTCCCGCAGCCGTATGGCGCTTTCTGGCCGCATGAACCATTTAGTTCTCGGCCGCATGAACGTGTTACATTTCGAGCCGTATAAGCACATGATCTCTCAGCCGCATAAAGCGCTTAACTTTTCAGCCGTATATAGGCTTGCACCTACTCAGCCGCATATGGATAATCATTTTCAGCCACATATGGATATCGTTTTGAGCCGCATGAGAGTTACTTTTTCGGCCGCATAAAGGCTTGTGATTCTGAGCCGCATGGCGCTGATTATCCCAGCCGCATGGACTTAGTTCACCCGCAGCCGCATAGGCGCATGCTATCCCAGCCACATGAGATTTTACTGATCGAGTCGCATAGGCCCTGTCTTCCAGTAGCCGTCCGTTATTATAACCGCATGGAGTTAGTTTCCCAGCCGCATGAGTTAGTGACCCGAGCCGCATAGGGTCCCTATCCCTAGTCGCATGAACTTGTTATTTCTTAGCCGCATATGCATGTTTTTCTTAGCCGCATAAATCAATAATTCCCCGGCCGCATGAACTCTAGCCCATAATGCCTTTTGGGGTGATTCTGTCCCGAGTGGACATTAATTAACATTGATTGTTATATTGGCATTAATTAACATTGATTGTTATCTTGGTATTAATTAACATTGATTGTTATCTTGAGTAATAATTGATCATGCGTTCCTAGTTGGAACTAAGAGACTGGCTAGTCGTCTTATTGAATTGAATGAATGAGACACGTTTATACTAACTATGAACTATTGTAATCGATTGGCCGATCCCGAATATTGGCATACAGGCACGTGCAGGCTCCAATTTATTTATTTATTTATTTTACAAAAGCAGCATGTGTACTTTATGGTCAAGGCATGATTATTCCGTGGACAGTTTTGATTGTTGTATTACGCTATGTAAGACCTATAACCTAACCGCACGGGTATCGTTGTAGATTTGGACATATCGTACTTTGTACGGAAGTACTCATTCTGAATGACCATGATCCATGGTATGGGTTTTCACTTAACATAGAGGCTATTACGTTAAATAAAATAATGATTGCATAGAGAGAATGGATTCCCGAGTTCTTACATGGCAGCCCTCTTTGGGACTATTAAGTGCCCGATAGGCCGGCTGGTTCCCACAGATACTACAAATCTGTCACACGAGCAGGGAGCGGTATCTGCTTATATTATTTATTGTATATTGTATATTGATAACGGGCGTCCCGCTGGGACTCGTCTAATTCATGATTGGCGCAATTGATTGATTGGATAGACTAGCCTTGCTTGCCCATAGTAAGAACTGAGGAATCCTTATTGCATAATTCCAGGATAACTTGGAACTCATAATAGCAAGCCGTAGTAGTTGAATGGCCGTTTAAGTTGACTTGTTTATGTATTGTACCTACTCCGTTAACTAACTGAGATGATCAGATTATCAGGACATGACGGTCCAACTTCTGTCTTTGTTTGGTTGGGAAGTTGGTTCGAAGTGTCTTGATGTTATGTGAATCCCAGTAGCAAGCAGAGATCTATTTATTATATTCTCTTATCACTGGTTTTAATTCCTCATATCGTGCTTCCTTGCGGTACTTGCTATTAGAGGTCTAACCTCTTTGGTTTTGCATGGCCAGATTTAGAGCCGATCCCCGAGGACTCAACTTACTTCCACCTCCAAGATGGTCAATACTAGAGGGATGATCGCAGGAGGACTCGAGTGGGTTCCTTACTTCCCCGCTCATTTTGTTAATTGCTTTATACTTTGCCGTTTGGCACCGACATGTTTGTCGGATTGTCTTGTACTTATTTTTACATAATTGTAACTAAGTCAGGCTGCAGCTGATAACAATTGTGTATACTTTACTACATCATCTGGCTATGTTTTATAAAGCCAGATGTCAAGAACATTTTGACTAAGCATTTGGGACGTCTTACTGCTTTATCTCACATGTTCTCTATTACTGTTTCTTGTTTGAATGATTGAGACAATAGAGGTAAAGTGACCATAATGAGACTTTTATGTAGTACGCACCCCCTCGTCTTGTTAGACAACATTGATCATATTATACGGTATTCATCTACCCGTAATACGTAGCTGGCTGAGTCATTCCCCCGCTCTCCAGTATTCTGGTTCTAGGGCGTGACACTTTTCGGGATACAATCAAATCAAGATGGCTCCCGATGACAAGAAGCATACATCATTCTGAACGCCGATCGACGTATATTGTTATAGAGTCATGCCCTTTTGCTTGAAGAACGTCGGTACAACATATCAACGGGCCATGAGTGTCATCTTCAGAGATCATTTGCGCAAGACGGTGGAGTGTTATGTAGACAACATCGTCGTCAAGAGCCGCTCCGAAAATGATCATTTACATGACTTGAGAACAGTGTTCGACCTCATGCGGGCACACAACCTGAAGATGAATCCCACCAAGTCCTTTCTGGGGGTGTCCAGTGGAAAGTTCTTGGACTTTGTCATTACTTTCCGGAACATTCACATAGATTCTGATAAAACAAAAGCAATCCTGGAGATGAACCCACCAAAGAACCTCCGTAAACTTTACGGCCTTCAGGGAAGACTAGCCTATATCAGGAGGTTTATATCTAACCTGATCGGGGCGATACCAACCTTTCACTCAACTCATGAGGAAAGGTGTCCCTTTTGTATGGAACGAGGAATGTCAGTGTGCCTTTGATGATATTAAGGAGTACCTGATGAATCCGCCAGTTCTGGTAGCCCCGGTAACCGGAAAGCCCTTCCTGCTCTATGTACAGGCGATGGAACATTCCCTCGGTGCTCTGCTAGCCCAGAATAATGACGCGGGACATGAACAAGCCATTTACTATCTCAGCCAGATGATGGTAGGACCTGAACATAGGTACACTGCCGTGGAGAAGGAGTGCCTTGCCCTAGTGTTCGCCATTCAGAAAATATGACACTATGTGACAGGACAGACCATCCATGTAATTTCACGAGTCAATTCCCTCAGGATTCTCATGACCAAGTCTGGCGCACTCAGTTCTCGTCTAGCCACCTGGGCGATACTACTATCCCCTTATGACATGGTTTTTGTTCCGCAGAAAGCTATCAAGGGTCAAGCGCTGGCTGACTTCCTAGTAGCCCATCCAGGCTCAGAAACAGCCAGAATTTACGAAGAAATTCCTGATGAAGTCGTCGCCTCGAACATGACTTCGTACGACGCCATTTGGCGGATGTTCTTTGACGGTGCTTCAAGAACGGGGCCACAAGGTGATATCGTCGCTGGAGTCAGGGTGGTATTAATTTCTTTCTCTGGACTAGTAGTCAATCGGGCGTATTCTCTTACAGAACCCTGTTCGAACAACGTAGCCGAATATAACGCTCTAGTCATTGGACTCCAGCTCGCGAAAGAAGTGGGAATTAGATACCTGGAAGCTTATGGTGACTCACAGTTGGTTGTTAACTAGATCTGAGGTTCATACTAGGTTCGTAATGAGGACCTAATTCCCTATTATCAGACCGCAGTGGCCATCATTACAACCTTGGAGGGGTTCTTTATAGAGCACGTTCCTAGACTTCAAAATATCGAAGCAGATGCCCTGGCTGGTCTCGCCGCTTCCTTGGCACTCCCAAATAATGCTTATCATCTAGTCGATGTAATAGGCCATGAACTGGTCTGCCCTAGGAACAATCTTCAACTGGTACGAGTTGCTCCGTCCAGATAACCAATGACATACAAGACTGGAGACGCCCGCTCATCGACTTTGCGGTTTATGGAATTCTGCCAGAGAATGTGAAGGAAGCTACCTCAATCAGAAGACGCTCCCTCAGATTCTTCTACGATACGGAGACGAAAATGTTATATCGGCGATCCTATGAGGGGCTACTACTAAGATGCCTGTCAAGTGCAGAAGCCAAAGAAGCCCTGCGTGAAGCTCATGACGGTACTTGTGGGGCTCACCAACCTGGCCCGAAATTATAAGATCGCCTTCGTCGGATGGGTTATTACTGGCCCACAATGGTCGCAGATGCAGTTGATTATGCAAAGAAGTGCAAGGCTTGCCAGATCCATGCAGATTTTATACATCTGCCATCTGAATTCTTGCATCCGACAGTGGCCTCTTGGCCATTCGAAGCATGGGGAATGGACGTCATTGGGACAATCACCCCGCCGTCGTCTAGAGGGCATCGGTTCATACTTGCAATTACCGATTACTTCTCCAAATGGGCGGAAGCTGTTCCGTTGGCAGAGGTCAAGACATCGAATGTGATTAGCTTCATAAAACATCACATCATCTACCGTTTTGGACTGTCCCAGAGGATTATCCACGACAATGGTCCACAGATTGCAAGCCACGCTTTCTATAGATTTTGTGATAAGAATCGGATCCAGAAAATGGCATCGACAGCATATAACCCCTCGACCAATGGTCTGGCTGAAGCATTCAACAAAACCATAATCAAGCTCCTCAAAAAGTTCGTGTCTGCAAACAAACGCGACTGGAATGAAAAGCTTGGTGAGTGCCTATGGGCGTATCGGACGACGATTCGGACGGCTACAGGAAATACACCATTCTCCTTAGTCTACGGGAGCGAGGCAGTCCTCCCATTGGAAACTCAGATTCCCTCACTTCGAGTGGCCCTCACCTACCGGTTAACGGCAGACGATAACTACCGCCGACGGCTACAGGAGTTAGAAGCATTAGATAAGAAGCGTTTACAGGCTCAACAAAGCATAGAGCTCTACCAAGCGCGCATCTCTCGGGCTTTCAACAAAAAAGTCAAGCAGAGGATATTCCAAGTGGGTGATCTTGTCTTGGCTATTCGCAGACCAATGGTCATGACTCACAAGACCCCCGGCAAATTCCAGCCTAAGTGGGAGGGTCCGTTCGTCATCGAGACCGTATTCTCCAACGACGCATACCGTCTCGCAAAACAAAATGGAGACTTGCTCATGATGCCCATCAACGGCATATTTCTCAAGAAATACTATGTCTAAACGACACCTTCCAACGATCTCTCGGAGTGTAAGTTATATACCCGCAGGTATCGCTGAATATAACACCCAGTTTTCTAAATGAGGGTAATTTTGAAATTTTGTAATTTTAGTCTTTTAATAATGATATTAAAATCATGATATGATTTTTGGTGATTTTTAATCATTTTTAAACTATTTTAAGTCATGACTTATGATTTTGGTGTTTTGCTAGTGTAACCTTAGAGACTGTTGGCCTAGAGTCTAGCCACGTGATTTGGATGTTTAATTAATACATTTTAGCGTAGAGGGTATCTTGGTCATTTTAGGATTTATTTGAATTTATTATGATTTATTGGAATTTGTGTGAATTTATTATTATTTAAATAAGTGCTATGTGCTATGATTGGTTTTAGCCTAGTGAAGCCTAACCTAGAAGCTTAGACTTAACCCATAGGCTAAGTAGGATGGTTAACTTAAGTTGAGGGTAGAAATTATCAAGTTAGAAATCAAAAAGTAGTTTTAGTCATGAGAATTGATTTTAGAGAATGGGCCCTTAGAAACTTAGATGTAACTTGTCTTAGGGAGAGCCCAAGCCCACAACTAACTAGAAACCCTAACCCTAGCATTAGTGGCCAGCCACCATTGGGATTTTCCTCTATAGAAACCCCTCTTCATGTGTTCTTGCCTCTTTTCATCCAAGTTTCCAAGTTTAAAGAAAGAAAGGTATAGCCATCTTCCCCAATCCATAACTTTCCCATTTTAGGTCCTTTTTAGCTCAAATCTTTGCACTAGGTTCTAATCCATCCCTTCTTGCTGCTCATGGAGAGTATTCTCAGGTTTGGTGCAATTTGGAGATATTAGCTAGCAAGGAGAAACCCCTCTTTTGGAGCTTTTCAAGGAGCTTTGAAACCTATAGGTAAAACTCTCAAAACACATTCAAATTTTGATTTCTTTGCATGAGTGCATAGCCCTAGGAGTCCCCTAGCTGCTAGCATAGGTTTGGTGTCGAGTGGTGTCCATTTCATGTCCTTATTGGACACGTATCAGTCCCTGTTTACAAGTGTTTGATGAAATATTTGTGAGAAAATTTTTATGTTGTTTTTGAAAACTATTTGAATGAAAATATTGTTTTATATGTGTTTATTTATTTATTGTCTTACTGAGCATGTTTTTGACACTTTTCGTGTCCAAAATTGGACACACACGTACGCACGAGGATACCGTGCACTGTCCTACTGCTCGGGGTCGATACAGGACATGACACGGCACCACGACACCTGAAAATTGATGTGTGGGTGCGGGCAATCACTGACACTATGCACGTAAAGTTTGAGGTAAAACGATCGAGCGGATTGTGAGAAATCCTACTCGCACTGGTCGTAGCCTGACACGCGCGCGCGCGGGAATCGTGTCTGATACGCATCTCGTACGTACAACACGCTTCACGTGGATACGGTGCAGGTACTTGGACACGTTCCCCTACCTTTGGCGAACACTTGGGCACGAGCACGAGTCCTACTTCGTGTCATGTCGTGTGCTGGACACGCGTGAACACGTGCACCATGATTGATGTCCTGTTGCACTGTTTGAGTTCGTTTGGGTTTTGGACACAGTCGTATCGAGTTTGTTGGACACGATACAACTCGTGGGACACTTGCACATATACACAAAGCTATGTCAATGATTAATTTGATGTTAAATTAATTTTATAATTCGAATTTGGGATTCTTACACAACTCTGATACTTGTGTTCAGAAAACTAATTTTCTGAGTTTAAATGAGTTTAAATTGATAAATAATATAAATTAATGATAAATTAATGATGTGTATACATGACATGATGTCTGGATAATAGTTGTATGGCTGGGTTTATACTGGATTGCATAATTTGGTTGGTATTGATTCAAAATGGGGTTGAACCTGCATATATTCTGATATACTGTTCAGTGTATCCTGAGTTTTACATTGGTTTTAAATGAATAATTAGATGATTACATGATGATTTTTAACTATGATTATTAACAGAATGCATGTGTTATATCTGGGATGAGATGTGGGTTCAATTTGGGGTTTTGATTTCGAATTTGGATAGATACTAGACTGAATTTCATATTCTCAGTTTAGTTTAACTGGTTCTCAGTTTTCTTCATAATAGTGAATTGTTTTGGGAATGAAATGTTGGGTTGATTGGGTTCTCTTGTGATTAACTGAACTAAAACTGAGCATGTCTGATATTGACTGTACATGACATTTTGCATTGTTGTATACCCCTTTAACTGAACCTTCCGTTATGATAACCTGAGCTTCCTTGTTGCAAACTGTGTGTTGATTTCCTTCATGTTAGGACTGAATACTAGTTTCATCTCAGCTGAGTTTACCCCCATATGAACTTAATGCTTGTGAATACCTGAGAACCATATGTGACTGTCCAAGTACTGGACTGATCTCCTTCCTTTTATTACCTGTTTTGATGAATGCATACCTGAGCCTTGACACTCTAGTTCCCTGTTACATATACATAATATACTCACTCACACATTGAGACTAAACCCCCTTTTGCATAAATACAATGTAACCCCTATATATTGTATGCCTATATATATATATATATATATATATATATATATATATATATAATATGTGTGTATGAATAAATATGTGAATAAACATATGTATGTGGGCATATAGCCATGGATGAATTTCTTATATATAGGTATGCCTTATATATAATGAGTATATATGTATTATATATGTAAATATGTATGATGGATAACTTGTGTGGCTTGTAATTGTGGGTGATTGCTAGACTAGGCTTGGTTAGGCCTAGTAAGACTTATCAGACTTGTTTGGGTTAAGTTTGACCTAGTTGACCTAGCCTTGACTAGTATAGTTGACTGGAGTTGACCAAGGGTTGACTTTAGTCTAGTTGACCTAGACAGCATGCAGATGCATTGTAGATTACATTTATCTTTCCCTGTGTACATCTTGACTTGTGTTGCTCTAACTAGGAGTCAGGTACCTCATCTCGGACAGTACATTTACTTCAGATATTCAGATACCAGGCGAGTACATTCTCTGATCATTTCATAACTTGCTTAGAATTATATTCCTGCTCTAGTTTACCTTATCTGATGCTGTCACGATATTATCACGGATTGGTACTATATGGATCCTTTCATGCGATGTTATCCCCCTCGGGAGCATCGGATACATCATGTCGTGTGTTTCATGTATATCGTGTATTCCTCGCTCTCATGTTATTCATGTTTCTCACGTGCTTCATGCTCGTTCGTGCTCGCTCGTGTACTCTCATGTGCTATCATGTTCGGTCATGTTTCTCGTGTATTTCATGTATAACCTATACTTCATGTGTACCCTTCATGGGCCTTCATGTAGAATTCGTGTGCACTCAGTTTCTGAGCCCTCATGTATTCTTCATGTACACCCATTTATGGGCTTCATGTAAAAATCATGTACGTAACATAACTTGTCTGGATCCTTGTGTATTGATTGGGGTATGGGGGAGTATAAATAGTCATGTGAACAATTCTAAAGTAGTATAGCCATGTACGCCTCTTTAGTATAGTCATGTGCAAATCAAGCCGTTCACATGTCGACTTTGTACTCTAAATCACTATTTACTGGTAGCTCTCTACTTATAGTAGATATCTCTATTACAGTTCCCTCTCTGTTTACATCATGTACTTTCTTTCAGTTTCATGTATCGTACTCTCTTGCATGTTTATATTCTCTAACCTGTTATGATCTGCGTGAGATGTATTGTGCTCGCTCCCGTCCTGACTGGACCTGTTTAAAATTTTACAGAGGATGATGAGGAACCCTGCACCTCTTACTTTAGAGCTAGCCTAGATGACACTCGCGACCTGGACCCCTGGGGAGGTTCAGGCAGCTGCTGAGGACGATACCTTGCATAGTGTAGATAGCTTAGACTGTTCTCCTTTTCATGTTTAGCTGTTGGCTTTATTTTCAGAGTTGTATATTTAAGGATGTTGAGACTGGTAGTTGTTAACTTTTGTTATTTCATTCTGCTGTACCTCAGTTGAGGATTTCTCTATCTTTTCCATCGTGCTATATTCTATCTTTAGATGTGATTGAGCCTGTATTCTGCTATGTCAGCTCCATTCGGAGTGTATACACTGTACAGTTACCTTATATATATTGTTAGATGATTGACCTAGGACAGCGTTCTAACGCCGACACTGTGGCGTAGGCTGGGCGCTGTTACGTACTCGTACCCTCACAATGGGTGCGGGTCGTGACACGTTTTTAGTGGTGGCCCATGCAGGTCGAGTTTGTGTAGTGGTATTCGAACTAGAGTACCACTACAGCCTGCAGTAGGATTAGGATTATTTTTAAGGTATTCAATCACATTAGGAAAAACTCTTAAACTAAATCCCTGCCATCTGAATTCCTGTTGGAGATTTCTTCCTTGAATAACTGTCCTCCCTTGAATTATCATTTCTATCTCAGTATTGATTCCTTGTTTGATCTGTCTCCAGGATGGTGATCGAGACACGATCGCATCGCTCTGGCCCAGCAGACGCTGGCGAGAGGCCTACCACCTCTCGCCCGATTGTGGACGCTGGAACCACAGCACCCCCTATTTTTGCTCATATAGGAGCGTCTGCAGCTTTTGGGTGTGCACCTCCACCTGTCCGGAGGTCTTCCCCCGTCATTCCAGATATGTAACAGCAGCAGTTACCTTCAGGGACAGTAGATGCGGCTCAGATCTTTGCCCTATTCCAGCGATTCTTGGAGTCTCAGCAGCAGATGCAACAGAGCCAGTCTGCTGATATCCGACAGAGCATACAAGATACTCACCAGTTGGTCAGGACGATAGTAGAGCTGGTGGCTGCTCAGCCACAGGGAAGTCAGATGCAGCCGTATCAGCCGAGGACTACTCCAGACATCCAATCCTTTAAGAAGATGGGACCCTGAGACTTCAAGGGTACAGAGGGCATCATATACGCTGACGATTGGATAGAGCATATTGAGGAGATATTCCGATTGGCACAGATACCAGCTGGATTACAGATCGAGGCAGCAGCCAGTCAGATACAGGACTTGGCCCGTACTTGGTACCAGATGGACCCGAGGGTTAGTACAGCCGGTCAGACTTGGGCAGCGTTCAAGAAACTATTCAAGGACAAATTATTTCCTGACACAGCACTCCGTGCTTTGGAGGCACAGTTCGAGAGTTTGGTTCAGGGGAACCAGACCGTTGAGGAGTACGCAGGAGAGTTCTGCTGTTTGAGCAGATTCGTCGAGGATCTTACCTAGGCCGGGAAGGCGAGGAGGTTCCGCAGGGCTTTGATCAGGGAGATCAGGTCATATACCAAGAGCGGCCGCGACGCCACTTTCGAGCAGATTCTGGTAGGAGCCATGACAGCGGAGGACGATCTTGGACTGAAGGAGAAGAGGATGCGAGATACTCAGGGAGCTAGTGGCAGTACGGGCCCGGCCAAGAGGCCCCACCTACAGTTTCGGCAGCAGATGCCCCGTTTACAGATTCAGCAGCAGTATCCGCAGCAAATGCCCCGCTTGCAGATTCAGCCACAGTATCCGCAGCAGATGCTACCCCTACAGTTTCAGCAGCAGTATCTGCAGCCGAGGGCCTACTTTCAGCAGCGGCAGTTTCAGGACCGTGTACCCTTTCAGCAGGCGCAGTGGCCACAGAGGCAGCAGCAGGCCCCAGGACAGCAACTTGTTATCATTTGCCCTTTTTGTAAGAGACCAGGTCACGATTGGGGCGAATGCCGGAAGAGGCTGGGCAGATGTTTACTTTGCGGAGGATCCGATCATCGGCTGAGAGAGTGTCCCGAGTCGTCGGGACAGACAGTTCATGGAGCAGGAGCTAGGGCTCCGGTAGGCTAGCAGAAGGGATTACCCTTACCAACTCAGCAGCAGAGGTACATGCAGCATCAGCAGCAGGCCACGGGTGGCCAGCAGGAGCGAGCTTTCGCCAGGACAGTCGAGGATGCTTAGGCCAGTAGCGATCTTGCTGCAGGTTCCGTTCTATTCGATTCCCTTTCCGCAATTATCTCTTAAAACTGCCTTGAAATTTTGATTCCCTCTGTTCCTCGTTGATTGATCAATTTTGTCCTGTTGTTCTTGTGTTATGTTTGATTTTCTTCTGAGATGAATCATATGGTCTAGGTCACCCAGTTATGGAATCTATAATCTTCGATAGTCGTGTTAGCTGGCATAGTGAGGACATATAGTCAGATTTAGGACGTATTTCTCGGGTATGGGAATTTAAGATTTTCGCTGCCAAGTGTAGGTCCTAAAAATCAAGTTGCACCCATCAAAAATGCAATGAAAATCAAATTGTGCATCCTTCAAATGAACTGCGCAGGAGACAAATTGCGCAACAAATCAACTGCGCACCCATCCGAGCGCGCTAGCTGACGTGGCAACGTCATCATTATCTGACAGAAAATCAGATCTTCTGACAATTGACAGCATGAAAAGTGAGGAGTATATTCGTTTCTCGAGTCGCGCCGCACTCGATGACAGCTGTACAACTAGCGCAGTCTGACAGCTCAACGTCAGCGCAATCCGAGTCTTAGTACAACCCATTGGAAGCGCAGTCTGATGCTAGCGCAGTTCAAGTAGCGCAATCCATCAAGATAACTGACATTTTGTACGTGGCCTACATGCCATCAATTGCTCACCATGTGGCAACCGTCTGTACACGACCATGCGCATTTCAATCAAATAATGCCACGCGTCTTATACAGTTGGCCCACGATCGAGTAACTGCCAGCGTAGTTCGCTGCTTGCGTAGTCCAATGCCTGTGCAATCCATCCTGCGCAATCCAGAAATAACTACTAATTAGTTATTTTCCAGAACTCTATATAATAGAGTTTCAAGTCCTTCATAATAGAGATCAGAATATATCAGAGATAATCAGAATCAAGAGGAGATCATTATCAGAGAGAGATCAGGAGTTCTTGCCCAAGTGCTGTTGCTTTCTTCAGAGGCTACCGTCTTCAAAGTTCACATCGTCCAAGGGATAAAGCGATCGGATTCAGATCGGATTCCTATAGTTGTACTTTCCCAGAATTCAATTATAATCTTCTTACAAAGTTTGTGAAATAAAGAACACTTTTGTTTTTACAAACAAAATGGCGACTCTGCTGGGGATGACTTTCTCCTCCGACGAGGACGTGACAACTCAATGTGACGTTGCGTCTATCGGAAAGACGCAGAAGACGCTGGTTGTAAAGGTCAACCAGACGGCCTACGAGGCGATGATCAACTCCGGGACTACTCGTCGCACTGCAACTTCTGCCAAGAGCAAAGTCTGTTCAGTGTGGACTCCAAAGTCCTCTGCACAATCCTCTACGCAATCCTCTGTGCAGTCTGCTGTCTCTGCTTCCAAAACTGCTGCACAGTCTGCTGCCTCTACTGTCCATGTGCAGTATACTGCTCCTCTTGCCATTGCACAAACCACTTCCTATACTGCTATGGCAAAGTGCAAGACTCCTCTTCCCCTGGCGCAGTTGGCTGCAACTCTTCCTGCGCAGTCCACCACTCCATCAACCAGAGTGCAACTCAAGCACTCTGAAGTCAAGACTCCTGCTGCGCAAGCTACAGTGTCTGTGGCCAAAAGGCCATCTGTCAAAGCTTCTCATGCGCAATCAGCTAATGCACCTACTACCACAACCACTGCGTAAGCTGTTCCAGTGCAGTCTAAGAGGGATAGCCTTTTGGCTAATCTCCCTTCTTCTCACAGTAAGGGGAAAAACTCTATTCCTCTTCTCAAGCACCCTGTTGCTCCAGCGCAATCCACTGGGGGTAGTCTGTTGACTATTCCTCCTCTTCCTCAGAACAAAGGAAAAGGCCCGTTGGTCTTTTCTTAAACTTTCTCGTTCCACGACTTGGAAGACAACAGAGGGAACCGCTCTTTAGCTTACCCTTCTTCACAAAACAAGGAAAAATGTCCTTTGGTCTTTTCTCAGTCTTCCCAGGTTTTTACCTCGGAAGATCAATCTGAACGTGCCTCGGCACCAATCAGTACAAGAACTCTCTCAAACAAGAGTTCTTCTCTCCCTGCCAAAGGGAAATGTACTGATCAAAGAGGTATTCTGCCTACTCCGGAAGCGGAATTCCAAGATCTCCCAACTCTCCGGATATTCCGCTCACAGTAAGGAAAATTACTGGTGTCTTAGACAGAAACCCCTGGGGGTGAGTTTGCTGATCTACGGGATTATCTCAATAGACCTCGGTCTACATCAACTTCGGCAAAACGTAAGCAGCCAATGCCGAAAATGAACCTGCATCAGAGACAAACTTCCAGGATGAAAAATCCGGACACCTATGCTAATGAGGTGAGTACTTCTCTATATACTCATGGGGCAAAACATCTGAAGAATCGGAACCATGTTCCGAATGTTGTCAAAGAACATATTCCTCAGACTTTTTCTCGTCCCGTCATTGTTCCTGATCTCCGAGAGCACCTCAAGCAAAAGTGGGACAATATCTCGACACCTCCAGTTCAACCACTTGAACACCATTGTAATCACAAGGTTGTCATCAAGTGCTGTTGCCAGACAACAAAATGATCTGTCTTCGATCGTCTGAACTTTGCAACTTCGGAACTAATGTTGGAAGACGAGGACGAAATGTTGTATGCTTCTGTCAACATGGCTTCCCGAGATACTGGGGGTAGGAAATGCTCCAAACACGGTAAGCCTCGTAGACCCAGTCAAAGATATCTGGATCTACTCTAAGAATCTTCTGAAGGGATATTTCGACATACCCGATCCCGAAACCGAGATACAATCGGTCAAAGAAATCTTCTCCAAGATCCTTCCGGTCATCTCCCTCTTTCTCACTCAGGAGATGATTCCTTCTCTGATTATGATGCATACAGTAAAAGTTCTGAACAGACAGTGTCCTCTACTGTACCTAGAGAAGTGACAGCTTATGTTGTCACTGAAGACCCAGATGCTTCTAGTTCGACAAATCAAGAACAACGAATAGCTGCACTAGAAGACAAGCTAAAGACCATGGCTGAAATGGTTGCAAGTATGCATTCTATCATCGTGGCCCAACATACAGTACCACCGACTGTACCTGCTGCAAATCCTGAGATCATAGCATCGTCGGTGCCTGTCAATGCAGGGCTGGGGGTAGTATCTCCTCAAGTACCCCATGTACAAATTCAACCCACACCCAGTCAGTCAGGTGATGGGGGTAGTGCTTACCACGTTGTTCCTCTCCCTAACACTCTGATTCAGCCTGCTCCTTCTTCATCATCGGAGGATGCTAATGAAGCTGTCAAACTCTTGCGCACTCAATTCGAGGCTTTCAAAGAGAAGGACAATTTGCAGAGATTGGGAATCAAGCAACCTTATCCTATTGAATGGAAGGAAGTTCCGTTTCCTTCTAAGTACAAGATTCCAACAATCACCCTGTTTGATGGCAGCACTTCTCCTAGTCAGTTCATTAACCACTTTGAGGTAATGACTGTCCAACTTCAGCCAAATGATGCTCTTCTTACCAGGGTATTCGTCGGCTGTTTAGCCGGTGTGGCATACAATTGGTACAGAAGCTTGCCTGATGGCTGTATCTCCTCTTTCTCGGGTTTCAAATAGATCTTCTTGGAACGATTCTATGAGGGAATCAACGACATGACTATGTCAGCCCTTAATAAAATCAAACAAAGACATAATGAAACTGCTGAGAGTTTCATTGAAAGGTTCCGCCGAGAAGCTTTAAAGATGCCTCCTGGGACTCCGGCCGCTGTAACTATTGACACCTGCAAGGCAAATCTTTTACCTATTATCAGCATGTGGACAGGGTCAACTCAGTTCCAAGACTGGCCATCCTTCATTGTCAATGCTAAAGCAGCTGAAGTTAGTACTGACAAGTTCAAGCAGCTAGGGGTACACAAGTCTAACCCCGACCGGGACGAACACCCGACATCAGGTAGCGGTAATCGCCAGAACAACCGCAAGGGAAAAGAGACTTTGAACATCAATTTGAAGAACAAAGAATCTCTGGCTGTTAACGTGGCTCCACCTACGTCTACTTCTACTCCTTCTGCCCCTCCACCAAGGGAACCTCGTCCGAAAGTAGAGTACTCCTTTGACGAGAACGACACCGTGAGCATCTTCGATTGCTTGATCAAAAGCAATAAGCTCCAACTTCCAGACCCGAAGAAGCCTGATGAGGTCGGTAAGACTGATCATCCCAAATATTGTGTTTATCATAGGTTCATTGAGCATCCTACTCGAGCATGTTACGTGCTCAAAGGCAAAATTCAAGAGCTAGTCAACGCTGGTATTGTCACTCTGCAACAAGACGAGAAGACTGTTACCGCGAACATGGTCTCAGTACAGTTTGGTAACTTCCCTCCACAGATGGTACAGCATGGTGTCATCCCTATCCCCAAGGCCACTCTTGAGATCGAGAATCTCCCTCCTCCATGAAGTGAAGGTCTCGTCCCCTTATCTCTTGACAATGGTGAGATTATGTGGATTCATCCTGATCTTGCTTCGGAGTTCGAAGTTCCCTCTTCCTCCAAGAAGAAAGAACGCTCCAAGGGCAAGACAAAGACTTGCAATATGGTGTCTTTTGACCCCATAGTTGAAGAAGAAATCCTGCTGGGCACCAGGTCAGGAAAAGCCTACCTACAGGAAGTTCCTAAAAATCAAGAAAACTCTGCTTCTTCTTCTGAGTCTGCTCCAGTACAACCTGTCTCTAATGAGGATATCCCTTCTGTATCCTCACCGGTTGTAGTACCCATTTCCCCCAAACCGACGACAGTCGACAAAGGCAAACAACAAGTCCGCTTTGACAAACCTTTGAAGAAGTCATCTCCTTCTGGACTTGAGAAGCCATATAACTTTGATATCTTGGCTCAACTAGCCAATACACCGGCCAGGCTGTCAATCTTCGAGCTCTTGCGCCTCTCCAAAGAGACTCGAGAAACTCTGAGTGAAGATCTAATGCAGACAGAAACCTGTCTAACCCTTCTAAAGAAGCCGAAATCAAAGCATGTCTCTTGCCTCCACTGTCACAGTGTGTTGGAGTTAATTCCAAACATTACCTTCACACAGGATGATATGCTGATGGAAGACAATAGACATGACCGTCCTCTATACTATACAGGATATGTCAACTCGATGAAAGTCGATCGTATTCTGATAGATCCAGGGTCAGCACTCAGCATCATGCCAAAGACAATGCTAGATGCACTGAAGATCCCAGTACATAGTCTTTCTGGTACAATCACCACCATCTTGGGGTTTAACCAGGGAAGAAGTGAGCCTCTGGACAAGATTCGTCTAAAACTCCAAATAGGCAATCTCCGCACAAAGGTGACCTTCTATATCATAGACAACCATGGTTGCTCTTACAATGCTCTTTTGGGGAGACCATTCCTTCACGAACACAACATTGTTCCTTCGACTCTCCATCAATGTTTCAAATACGTTGATGACAATGGAGAGGTTCAAAAGGAGGTTACGGATCTCTATCCTTTCAAAGGTGTCAAAGCATATTGTAACGATGCTCGCATGTATAAAGATGAGTTCATGAAGGTAGTACTAGCTCTAGACACTGAAGATGAACAAGAAGCAGTGCCCAAAGACACCCTCATCATACCTGTCAAAGGGCATGTTTCTCATCCTCAGTCCTCCAAACCACTGGCTATTCACTTGCCAGTCCAGAAGCAACCAACCGATGGTGGTCAAGATCAAAGGGAGCTCACCTCTTCTGAGCCACTTGTTATTGACTTACGTCATAACAAGGATAAAAGGCAGCTCACCTCCTCTGAGCCACTTGTTATTGATTTATCTCGTAACAAGGATAAAAGGGAGCTCACCTCCTCTGAGCCACTTGTTATTGACCTTTGTCGTAGCAAGCCTCCTCCACGTTCTTCTTCTCCCCCTCTTGTAATCAATCTGACCAAGTCTGCTAAGGCTAAAGGTCCTGTTGTAAATACAGGTGTACAAATCAATGAAAAAGTATCTCCTTTCCAGTATACTGATGTCATTTATCATGCTAAGTGCTATTTGGATATGTTAGATAGCTTTTAGTCATTTACAATGGGAGTTGTACAGTCTCTTCAAACAGAGGTCTTACTCGAACACCCAGATGATTCATACTTTGTTGTCCCTTCTCGAAAAAGAGACGAAAGTCCAATACTTTTTAGTAAAGGACCAGAACAAAAATTCAGCTATACGGATGATAGCAAAAGCAACGATACGGGACATCTCCAACTTCGTCGTTACAGTCAACAATCAAAAGACATCATCCGAAAGATGGGTTATGACTTCAAGAATGGCCTCAACTACGGTAAGGGTAGACGAACTCCTATCCGTACGGCTGTTCCAAAAGGAAGATCAGAGATGTACTACAGTAGGACCAAAAGAGGTCTCGGATATGCTTCACCTCCGGTATTATCCCCAGCAATCTTCGAATCTGATAGTGAAGAGCGCTCTAATTCTTCTGATTCCAGATCATGGGATTCTGATACCAGTATTGGTCAGGTTTATCGGCTGATCGTATCTTCTAACATGGTCTCCGCTGAACTTCCAGAAGGCTATGACGAGGATATTGAAGAAAATCTCGAAATAGATCCTTGGGCTCAAAGAATGGATACCCAATGGGAACTCCGATTCGAACAACGAGAACCTCCTATCGAAGATCAATTGGTTTAAATTGATGTAGGAGAGAGCGGGTCACCTCGTCCAATATTCATCAGCAAGAACCTTCCAGAGGCAGATAAGCAAAAATTAATTCTTCTTATTCGAGAATACATTGATGTCTTCGTCTGGAGTTATGAATACATGCCAGGCTTAGATCCCAAAGTTTCTACTCACAAATTGAATATCTTGCCTAATGCAAAACCAATCAAACAGCAACAACGGCACTTCAAGCCAGAAATGATGGACGCAATCGACGATGAAGTCAAGAAGCTCATCGCTTGTGGCTTTATTCGAGAAGAACAACATCCTGATTGGGTAGCCAACGTCGTTCCAGTCCTGAAGAAAACCGGCAAAGTTCGAGTTTGTATCGACTTCCGGGATCTTAATGAAGCTTGTCCAAAGGATGAATTTTCTCTCCCTATCACGGACGTCATGATTGACAACACCTGTGGGTTCGAGCGAATATCCTTCATGGATGGATTCTCTAGATACAACCAGATTCGGATGAATCCTAAAGATGAAAAACATACCTCTTTCCGTACTCCTCGCGGAGTCTACTGCTATACTGTGATGCCATTTGGTCTCAAGAACGCTGGCGCAACTTACCAACGAGCTATGAGTACCATCTTTTGAGATCATCTGCACAAGATTGTCGAATGCTACGTCGACGATGTTGCTGTCAAAAGTCGTCTAAAGGAAGATCACATCCAAGACTTGAGAACTATCTTCAATCTGATGTGCCAACATCAACTCAAAATGAATCCCACCAAGTCATTCTTGGGTGTCTCTAGTGGCAAATTTCTCGACTTCGTCATTACCTCTAAGGTATACACGTGGATCCCGAGAAGATCAAAGCCATTCAAGAGATGCGTCCTCCACGCAACCTAAAAGAGCTACAAGGATTCCAAGGTCGACTTGCGTACATCAGGAGGTTTATTTCAAATTTGTCTGGACGCTGCAGACCATTTACTCAGCTAATGAAGAAGGGTGTATCTTTCATTTGGACCGAAGAATGTCAACGAGTATTTGATAATATAAAGCAATATCTCATGAACCTACCAGTTTTGGTACCACCAATCTCGGGCATACCATTCTTAATGTATGTTCGTGCTATGGATCATTCATTGGGTGCTTTACTTGCCCAAAAGAACAAAGAAGGTCATGAACAGGCCATCTACTATCTCAGTCGTACTATGATTGGTGCCGAACACCGTTATAGTCCGGTTGAGAAAGAATGCTTATCTCTTATGTTTGCTGTTCAAAAGACAAGGAATTACATCATTGGACAAACTATTCATGTCATATTCCGAGTTAATCCTCTTCGGGTACTAATGAAGAAGCCTAGCACACTCAATTTCCAGCTGGCTACATGGGCCATTCTGCTAGCCCAATATGACATGGTTTATGTTCCACAAAAGTCTATCAAAGGTCAAGCGCTGGCGGACTTCTTAGCAGCTCATCCGGTACCAGAGACATCCAAACTCTATGATGAAATTCCAGACGAGATATTGGAATCAAATACGATCTCCGAAGAATTTCCTACTTGGCGTCTATTCTTTAATGGTGCATCCAAGATCGGACCAAATGGTACCATTGTCGCAGGAGTTGGGGTTGTTCTTGTTTCTCCAGACGGGTCAACTATCCAAAGAACCTACTCCCTAGATAAACCTTGCTCCAATAATGTAGCAGAATACAATGCTCTACTCATTGGGCTTCAGTTAGCTAAACAACTGGACGTCGAATATCTTGAAGTTTATGGTGACTCCAAGCTGGTTGTTAACCAGGTTAGAGGAACCTATGAAGTTCGCCATCAAGATCTAGTGCCTTATCATGAAGCGGCAATCAGCATGGCTACATCATTCAAAGCCTTCTTCATTGAATATGTCCGTCGAGTTTGCAATACCGAAGCAAATGCTTTGGCCAATCTTGCAACAGTCTTAGCCATACCTATCAAAAGACAGCAGGTGGTGGTTATCTCTAATAGGGAATTATTTTGCATCGAAAACAATCGTAATATTGAATTCAGTAATCTCACTGAAGCCAATGTTATCGATGAAGATTGGAGGGCTCCTTTCATTGACTTTGTAGTTCACGACATACTTCCTGAAGATCCTAAGGAGGCTACGAGTATTCGTCGACGATCTCTGCGATTCTATTATAGCCAGACTACCAAGACTCTCTATCGACGGACTTATGACGGTCTTCTTTTACGCTGTCTTGCTGGTGATGAAGCAAAGCAAGTATTACGTGAAGCTCACGATGGTGTTTGCGGAGCACATCAACCCGATCCTAAACTACAAGACCGTATCCGACGCATGGGTTACTACTGGCCCTCTATGGTATCTGATGCCATCGAATATGCAAGAAAATGTCGAGCTTGTCAAATCCATGCGGATTTCATTCACCAACCGTCAGAATTTCTGCATCCGACTGTCGCTTCCTGGCCTTTCGAAGCGTGGGGCATAGATATCATAGGTCCCATCAATCCTCCTTCTTCTAAGGGACATCGGTTCATACTAGCAATAACCGATTATTTCTCCAAATGGGCCGAAGCTATACCTTTGGCTGAAAGTCAAGACCAGTAGCGTCATCAACTTCGTCAAATATCATGTCATCTACAGATTTAGTATACCTCGACAAATCATTCACGACAATGGACCACAGTTCATTAGTTAAAAGTTCACCAGATTCTACGATGATCACCGGATTGACAATATCGTTTTGACAGCTTACAATCCTGCTGCTAATGGCTTGGCCGAAGCCTTCAGCAAAACTATCATCAAGCTCCTCAAGAAGTTTGTGTCTACTAACAAACGAAACTGGAGTGAAAAGCTTGGAGAATGTCTTTGGGCCTATCGTACTACGGTCCGTAACCCTACAGGCTGTGCACCCTTCTCTTTGGTGTACGGCTGTGAAGCAGTTCTACCCCTAGAACTTCAAATTCCGTCCTTAAGGATTGCCATCGCTAATGAGCTGACAACGGAGAACAACGATCTCCTTCGACTTCAAGAATTAGAAGCGCTTGACGAGAAGCGGCTATTGGCTCAACAGCATATTGAGTTATACCAAGCCCGCATCTCGAAGACTTTCAACCGTAAAGTTAAAGTCAAAGCCTTTCAGAAAGGAGAGCTCGTTCTAACCGTCAGACGTCCTATGACTATGACTCATATGAGCAAGGGCAAATTTGACGCAAAGTGGGAAGGTCCTTACATTGTGAGCAAAGTCTTCTCAAATGGAGCCTATCAACTCTCAGAGTTGGACGGTCGAGTTGCTATGATGCCTATCAATGACAAATTCCTAAAAAATTACTATGTATGAATATAACAGGGATTTTATGTAAATATGATCAGACAGTTCATAAATAAAGTTTGATTTTTATTTCATCATAAACGTTGTTACTTAATATCAAGGACGGGAATCACCATCGTCCTTCTTGAAGACAGGACGAGGACCACTACCGTCCTTTTCAAAAACATAATCGGCAAAAGAGCCGAGAACATCCTTGCTTGAACCCACCAGGAACTTGCAAGCAGCCATCCTCATGGCCTCCTCTTCCTCAGTCGTCCCTGGTTCAAGTAAGAAGTCCAAGATGTCCCTTGGTGGCTTGGGTGCAGACGAACCTTCGACCGCTTCTATCTGCTTTGGCTGGTTGGGTTCGGCTGGACGTTCCTCCGGGAGTTTTTTAACCTTTGGGACGATCTCAGCCTTCTTGGATGCATCTCCAGATGACATCTTTGTGTTGAAAAGAGAAAGTGATCATTCCATCTAGATTTTTGTTCTATTTATAGGCAGAGATTCTTGAAACAATGAAGCGACGCGTTCTTCGCAACATTCATTACTTTCATCCGACGGTTCGCCCGTTTCATTACATTCATCCGACGGTTCGCCCGTTCATTACTTTCATCCGACGGTTCGCCCGTTCATTACATTCATCCGACGGTTTGCCCGTTCATTATATTCATCCGACGGTTCATCCGTTCATTTTATTCATCCGACGGTTCACCCGTTCATTTCATTCATCTGACGGTTCACCCGTTCATTCCATTCATTTAACGGTCCATCCGTTCATCCCGACGATTCATTTCGTTCACATATTTTTGACGATTCATCCATTTCATTCACATCAGCAACTTGTCATGTATTTGTTACCTTTGATTAAGTTGTCTACTGAAATAATGATATTCAACAAATTATATTCTGCTATATCCACATTACCTCTGAGCAGATATAATGAATATAATTATTTTCTAAATTAAGAAATATATCATGTCTCGGACCTCTGAATATATTTTCTATGCAATAAATAATAGAGCCACAAAAAAATGTCTTTTTATTGATCAAAATTAAAAGGCATTACAAAAGGACATGTCACAAAACAGAAGATACAAAAAAATCTTCCTATTCAGCTGGTGGGGTCATCAAACTAGCCATCTGCTGCTTTAAAGTTTGAAGTCGCTCCTCACGAGAATCCATTACTCGCCTCCTAGCTTCCTCCATTCCAGACTTATCATCAAAAGTCGGCAAGGTTACTAGTCTGTGGGAGATTTCAGCTTGATGAGTTGTGACATACTCATTTCTTTCCTGGGTTAGAGCGTCCAGTTGCTGAACTGCAGCTTGATGTTGTGTGGCCTCATCTTCCAGAGCAAGCTGAACAAGTCTCAACTCTTCTTGAAGACGGGCAGATTCTGCTTTTAGCTCAGCAACTTTCTTTTCCTTCTCCCCAGCAGCAGATGCTATTATCTCTATTTGAGAGTTATACCCTGAAGACTTGGTAGCAAAAGTGTCCAAGACAATCTGGAAATCAACTTTCGCAACTTTAGCCTCTTGAGACATCCTCTCAAACTCAGCATGTACCAAGGGCTCCACCTCCCCCAGATTCAGATCTTTGTAGATCTTAATTGATTCCTCCAGCTCATCCAGTATGTGTTCAAGATAAACAGCTTGAGCTTCATTACCTTGATTTCGGATGGCACTGATCAGATAAGAGGTTGGACCTCTAACGGTGATGAAACCAACATCTTCTTTCCCCATTACCCTTTCTACTAAGGGTCCTAGTAAATTGAAGAAGAGGTTGGTGAAGGAACCAATTATGAATCTGTTAGTAGCTATGGCACCAGGTGTAGCAGCTACTCCCATGGACGTCGAAGCAGCAGGTGCCTGTACAGATGGACGTTCGGCTTCTTGCATGTGAGTGGAGGTCTCTCTGGACAAAGGAGCCATGGTAGAGCTAGTTGCCCCTCCCAGATGTTCCTCTGCAAAATCAAACAAACACCATCAGTTGGCTGTCATTAGCAACTATCGAGAAGGATCAAAAGTAAGAGCAATCTTACCATTGCTGGGTCCAGTGACAAGTTTGTCATCTGCTGACACGGGTTGCAACCTCGCAGAAATAGCTTCAGACATTACTGTCTGGCTACTACCCGCTTCGAAGCCGCCCGAAAAATGTCGGCTACTACTGGCTATCGCCTTTATTGGCACTATATCTGTGCATATGGGAGGAATTGGAGAAGATTCAATTTCTGCATGGATAAAAATTTAGATGTCAGCCATTTAATCTATAAAAAGAAGATTGATAATATCATTCAATACCTTTGGGATCAGCAATAGTAACTTCCTCAGGTGCTACTTCTTCAACCGCATTCTTCTCTGGGGATACATGTATATCAGCATCCCCTTCTGGATTCAGAGTATCATCAACAGCCTCTGCTGATGTATCTTCATCACTTGCATTTTCTTCTGGTGTTTCTTCACTATCAGTTGCGGCGACTGGATCTACATCATCATGGAGGCCGAAGTCGCAGTCATTCAGAGCATCGATCATTAATCGATCTTCTTCATCACGAAGTGTTCTCGGTGTAGCTGGAAGGTAGACGGTTTCTGTTGCAAGTGTAGGAGATCGCAATACTTTATCCTCTTTCTCTGCGATTTCCTTCCTGGTTTCTACAACCTTGTCCCTCTTCTCTGGACTGAAAGCTTCCTGCCTGGGTTCAAGGGCAGGTGTAGGAGATGACATCATTACTCCGGCGATAGCACTGGTCACGATCGATGACAGGATAGGTCTTGGAGGAGTGACTACTTTCTTTCTTCTGAAGACTATTTTCTTTCTGTGAAGAGGTCTCTCCAGACTCTCTACATCTACAACATTTACTTGTCGTTGAAGAGAGGTCGGAGTCGCCGCCTCTTCTCTTTGAGTCGACTCAGCTTGCTGCCGAGATTGCGACCGGGTAGTGACCCTTTCCGATGATTCCAAAACAAGCTTCTTCTTAGCGACTGAAGAAGAAGGTTCTTCTGCCCTTCTTTTCTTCTTCTTGGCCAGATATCTGACAACCTTCAAGGAGACGCGCAGTAGCTCGTTGACTTCTTCAGGGAAGTTGGCCTCCCTCGAAGCTTCCAGCGGTGCATCAACTGGCTCATCCTCTTCATTATTACCAGGAGCCGACACAACAGATGCTCCCTTCTTTAATCGTGTTGCTGTCGCAAAGCTATATGCTAAACTAAAGTTCTCAGCAAAAGTATTCGCTGATGTGTAGAAGAGTGAATATGTATACAGCATCCGAGGACCATGATCGCTCTTCATCGGCATCGAGAATGTTGTTCTTGTGTCTCGAGCATTATAGTAAGCCCAAGCCCGGGCTCCATCGATCAAATAACATTTTTCTTGTAGACACGATTTGGCATTGTCTACATGAAACTGGTCATAGCCGAATTGGTGCGCAAAACGGCTAGGAAGATAGGGCTCCAAATAACATTCGTCTTCAAATCGGTAGACCAGGTGTGACGGTCGGATTATCCTCTGCCAATCAAAAACTGTATGGCCCAAAGGCTGCCTCCCAGAGTCGACCAGATTTGTAGACATGTGCTCGTAGCCAGCTGGAGGGGAAACACAATAGAAGTTCCATCCCTTTCCGAGATTCAGAGCGCGTCTGCAATCTTTTAAACTGGTGTATATCCACTTGCTTTTGGAGAATCTCCTCAAGAAGCTGTTGCTTACCGCTCCCAGTTCATCAGTGAAGGATAGTGCAGAAGCAGCCATCCGAACAAATATGTGTATGGTAGCTCCAGCCGAGGAAAGCTTTCTTTCTCGCCTTTCCCTTTAAGCATTTGATCGACAAAAAGGCGGACGCCAGCATTCACTCTGCAAGTCATCGCTGACAATAGATCCATCCGGTAGCCGAAGACTAAGCGGACGGCAGCAAATAGTATGCCTCGATGAAAGCGATCGACGGTGCTAGCTCCAGGGACGATGAATCGTCGAAGCCAGTAGGTGAGAAAACCCGCCAACTGGGCTTCCTTCGACATGGGCCTATAGCCCATCCGCATGAAACTTTCAATAATGTCTCCTGTCTTGAAAGGAGGATATTGAAGATCATCATCGATCTTGATATCCATATCCTTGTTCTCCTCCATCAACCCTATCACTTCGCTACTGCTAAGTGGTCTGAAGAAGGTGGGTTTGCAGTTATCGTGCTCCTTGGTCTTCTTCTCAATGATATGGTTGAGAAAGAGATATGGCAACCATTTGGTCGAGTAGCAGGTGCCTGATGAACCACTCTTGTAGTACAAGGAACAGATCTTGTAGTGGCATAATAGCTCTTCAAAGACGGCCACCATGTCAGCATTCTCCTGACGAAGTTTGTCCAACTCGTCATTGGTCGGGACAAATTCTTCATAGGGGATATCCCCCATTGGCAAGCTGGAGATGTACTTTATCTCGTGAAGAGCCAATCCGATCTCTCCGCAGGGCGTCATAAAAGTCCATGTTCTGTAGTTGTACCTCTCCGCCAATGCAAGGAATAGATGAGGATTGGGGTGGAAGCCGTAAATGGTAGAGTACACCGGTTGGTACAGCTCAATCTCCTTGAGCTTCTCTTCGAATTGAGCCAATATCCAATTGGCTATACAGTTCCATCTCTTGTTATCCGGATTAACAAGACCTGTCAATCGGATATCTTGGTCTGGATATCTTTCCTCACCTTCGCAAACTCATTTACGAATATCGGCGTTCTGACTGGTAGCAGCAGGGAGGAGTTTTCCGGTAGAATGCAGCCGGGTTTCAATCCTCTGAGTAGGGAGCTGTGACGTTCAGAGGAACTGTAGAACATGTCCTTGTTGTTTGGCCCCTTTTTCACACAAATATTCCCCGTTCGGGCTTGCTGAAGAGGAGTTATATCCCATTCCATCCTTCTGGGATAGCCCGCAAAAGCATAGCGAGATAGGGGAAGGCATCTGGAAATCTCCGGTAGAAGTATCCTTTTCTCGCCTCTTTGAAAAAGTCTTTGTTCAACTCGAGGTCTGGGCTGAGAACTCTTGTCAAGAGCCTCGCCAAACAGAAACAGAGGCTTCTTATGAATAACGGCGTCAGCAGTTTGCAGAGGCTACCCGTTCATCAAACTCAGCAATGTTTTATTATCTTGTGCCGTCAGGATGGCTTGTCGAGACGACGGCAGGGCATACTGAGAAAATGTCACATGGGAAAGATCCTCCTTGAACTCAGGTTCAGCCAAAATCCCTGCAAAGACCTCATAATTGGGGTCTTCCCTGAGGTTAACTGCATCAAACAAAGAGACAAAATTCAGTACATACAAAATCAAAGAGTCTGTTCAAAAGATCAGCAAATTGTGCAAATATCAAATTGCGCTATGTGCAAAGCATCAAATTGTGCTAATGCAGCCTATATGCGTAAAATATCCAGTTGCGCCAACACATCCACTTGCGTAAGACATCAGGTTGTGCTAACCCACTTGCGCAAGGCATCAGTTTGTGCTGGCTCAACAGACTTGCGTAAATCGATGGATTGCGCCGAACATCTGCCAGCGCTATCCAATCGATTGTGCAAGAATATAGTTTTCATAAAAATGAAAACTATTGTGTGTGTGCAACCAAAACCCTAAACAGGGCGGCATAATACCATCAAATCTCTAAAAAGAGAGAGGTATGAAGATTAAAAAATGTCAAAAACCCTAAAAAGGGTTTTGATCGAGTTCATCATCTACCTTGCAGCGCTGGATGGCCAATCTCATGGCATAAAATTCATGGTGCAACATGAGTCGAGGGTTCGGCCACAGCCTTGCCCTTCTCGGTGGCAGTTCGCTTAGGGGCCATTGACGTCGACGACGAGAGGAAGGAGAAGTAGTCGGAGAAGATGAGCTCTTGTCTCTTAAGAACAGTCGAAAACAAGTAAAGAATGAATGAAAGAAGAATGGAAACTATTTATAGTTTTTCAAAAGTAATAGTCACCTCAGATTGTGCCGAGAAATTAGGAGCTGATTCCTCCAAACGCGCAGTCTAAGCGCCACTTGCGCAACTTGATTTTAAATTCAAAATTCAAAGTATTTCGAAACTTTGAATATTTTCAAATTTTGAAAACTTTGAAGGGAGTTTTGTAGGTCCTAAAAATCAAGTTGCACCCATCAAAAATGCAATAAAAATCAAATTGCGCATCCTTCAAATGAACTACGCAGGAGACAGATTGTGCAACAAATCAACTGCGCACCCATCCGAGCGCGCTAGCTGACGTGGCAACGTCATCATTATCTAACAGAAAATCAGAGCTTCTGACAACTAACAGCACGAAAAGCAAGGAGTCTGTTCGTTTCTCGAACCGTACCGTACTCGATGACAGCTGTACAACCAGCGCAGTCTGACAGCTCAACGTCAGCGCAATCCGAGTCTTAGCACAACCCATTGGAAGCGCAGTCTGATGCTAGTGCAGTTCAAGTGGCACAATCCATCAAGATAACTGACATTTTGTACGTGGCCTACATGCCATCAATTGCTCACCACGTGGCAACCGTCTGTACATGACCATGCGTATTTCAATCAAACAATGACATACGTCTCATACAGTTGGCCCACGATCGAGTAACTGCCAGCGCAGTTCGCTGCTTGCGCAGTCCAATGCCTGCGCAATCCATCCTGCGTAATCCAGAAATAACTACTAATTAGTTATTTTCCAGAACTCTATAAATAGAGTTTCAAGTCCTTCATAATAGAGATCAGAATATATCAGAGATAATCAGAATCAAGAGGAGATCATTATCAGAGAGAGATCAGGAGTTCTTGCCCAAGTGTTGCTGCTTTCTTCAGAGGCTACCGTCTTCAAAGTTCACATCGTCCAAGGGATAAAGCGATCGTCTTCAGATCGAATTCCTATAGTTGTACTTTTCCAGAATTTAATTGTAATATTTTTACAAAGTTTGTGAAATAAAGAACATATTTGTTTTTGCAAACACCAAGCATGCGGCAATATGAAAATTTTAAATACCATGATTCTAGATGTATGTGCCTTAGTCGAGGACTCTGTGATTATCGTAGCCTTGCTCACTAGCATGACGAAGATTCTGAGTATCATGATTTTGGACAGACGCATATGATTATCTGACGGTACGTTTGAGACCTTGATTGTGGGGTGTTTGACCTAGAAGGACTACTACCATTTTAATTTCGAGGACAAAATTTTTCTAAGGAGGGTAGAGTTGTAACATCCAGTTTTCTAAATAAGGGTAATTTTGAAATTTTGTAATTTTAGTCTTTTAATAATGATATTTAAATCATGATATGATTTTTGGTAATTTTTAATCATTTTTAAACTATTTTAAGTCATGACTTATGATTTTAGTGTTTTGCTAGTGTAACCTTAGAGACTGTTGACCTAGAGTCTAGCCATGTGATTTGGATGTTTAATTAGCACATTTTAGCGTAGAGGGTATCTTAATCATTTTAGGATTTATTTGAATTTATTATGATTTATTGGAATTTGTGTGAATTTATTATTATTTAAATAAGTGTTATGTGCTATGATTGGTTTTAGCCTAGTGAAGCCTAACCTAGAAGCTTAGACTTAACCCATAGGCTAAGTAGGATGGTTAACTTAAGTTGAGGGTAGAAATTATCAAGTTAGAAATCAAATAGTAGTTTTAGTCATGAGAATTGATTTTAGAGAATAGGCCCTTAGAAACTTAGATGTAACTTGTCTTAGGGAGAGCCCAAGCCCACAACTAACTAGAAACCCTAACCCTAGCATTAGTGGCCAGCCACCATTAGGATTTTCCCCTATAGAAACCCCTCTTCATGTGTTCTTGCCTCTTTTCATCCAAGTTTCCAAGTTTAAAGAAAGAAAGGTATAACCATCTTCCCCAATCCATAACTTTTCCATTTTAGGTCCTTTTTAGCTCAAATCTTTTTGCACTAGGTTCTAATCTATCCCTTCTTGCTGCTCATGGAGAGTATTCTCAGGTTTGGTGCAATTTGGAGAGATTAGCTAGCAAGAAGAAACCCCTCTTTTGGAGCTTTTCAAGGAGCTTTGAAACCTATAGGTAAAACTCTCAAAACCCATTCAAATTTCGATTTCTTTGCATGAGTGCATAGCCCAAGGAGTCCTCTAGCTGCTAGCATAGGTTTGGTGTCGAGTGGTGTCTATTTCGTGTCCTTATTGGACACGTATCAGTCCCTGTTTACAAGTGTTTGATGAAATGTTTGTAAGGAAATTTTTATGTTGTTTTTTAAAACTATTTGAATGGAAATATTGTTTTATATGTGTTTATTTATTTCGTGTCTTACTGAGCATGTTTCTGACACTTTTCGTGTCCAAAATTGGACACACACGCACGCACGAGGACACCGTGCACTATCTTGCTGCTCGGGGTCGACACAGGACACGATATGGCACCACGACACCTGAAAATTGGTGTGTAGATGCGGGCAATCACTGACACTATGCACATAAAGTTTGAGGTAAAACGATCGAGCAGATTGTGAGAAATCCCACTCGCACTGGTCGTAGCCTGATACGCGCGCACGGGAATCGCGTCTGATACGCATCCCGTACGTGCGACACGCTTCACGTGGATACGGTGAAGGTACTTAGACACGTTCCCCTACCTTTGGCGAACACTTGGGCACGAGCACGAGTCCTACTTCGTGTCGTGTCGTGTGCTGGACACGCGTGAACACGTGCATGATGATTGCTGTCATGTTGCACTGTTTGAGTTCGTTTGGGTTTTGGACACGGTCGTGTCGGGTTTGTTGGATACGATACAACTTGTGGGACACTTGCACATATACACAAAGCTATGTCAATGATTAATTTGATGTTAAATCAATTTTATAATTCGAATTTGGGATTCTTACACAACTCCGATACCTGTGTTCAGAAAACTAATTTTTTGAGTTTAAATGAGTTTAAATTGATAAATAATATAAATTAATGATAAATTAATGATGTGTATACATGACATGATGTCTGGATAATAGTTGCATGACTGGGTTTATACTGGATTGCATGATTTGGTTGGTATTGATTCGAAATGGGGTTGAACCTGCCTATATTCTGATACCTATACTGTTCAGTGTATCCTGAGTTTTGCATTGGTTTTAAATGAATAATTAGATGATTACATGATGATTTTTAACTATGATTATTAGCAGAATGCATGTGTTATATCTGGGATGAGATGTGGGTCCAATTTGGGGTTTTGATTTCGAATTTGGATAGATACTAGACTGAATTTTATATTCTCAGTTTAGTTTAACTGGTTCTCAGTTTTCTTCATAATAGTGAATTATTTTGGGAATGAAATGTTGGGTTGATTGGGTTCTCTTGTGATTAACTGAACTAAAACTGAGCATGTCTGATATTGACTGTACATGACATTTTGTATTGTTGTATACCCCTTTAACTGAACCTTCCTTTATGATAACCTAAGCTTCCTTGTTGCAAACTGTGTGTTGATTTCCTTCATGTTAGGACTGAATACTAGTTTCATCTCAGCTGAGTTTACCCCCATATGAACTTAATGCTTGTGAATACCTGAGAACCATATGTGACTGTCCAAGTACTGGACTGATCTCCTTCCTTTTATTACCTGTTTTGATGAATGCATACCTGAGCCTTGACACTCTAGTTCCCTGTCACATATACATAATATACTCACTCACACATTGAGACTAAACCCCATTTTGCATGAATACAATGTAACCCCTATATATTGTATGCCTATATATATATATATATATATAATATGTGTGTATGAATAAATATGTGAATATACATATGTATGTGGGCATATAGCCATGGATGAATTTCTTATATATAGGTATGCCTTATATATAGTGAGTATATATGTATTATATATGTAAATATGTATGATGGATAACTTGTGTGGCTTGTAATTGTGTGTGATTGCTAGACTAGGCTTGGTTAGGCCTAGTGAGACTTATCAGACTTGTTTGGGTTAAGTTTGACCTAGTTGACCTAGCCTTGACTAGTATAGTTGACTGGAGTTGACCAAGGGTTGACTTTAGTCTAGTTAACCTAGACAACATGCAGATGCATTGTAGATTACATTTATCTTTCCCTGTGTACATCTTGACTTGTGTTGCTCTAACTAGGAGTCAGGTACCTCATCTCGGACAGTACATTTACTTCAGATATTCAGATACCAGGCGAGTACATTCTCTGATCATTTTATAACTTGCTTAGAATTATATTCCTGCTCTAGTTTACCTTATCTGATGCTGTCACGATATTATCACGGATTGGTACTATATGGATCCTTTCATGCGATGTTATCCCCCTCGGGAGCATCGGATACATCATGTCGTGTGTTTCATGTACATCGTGTATTCTTCGCTCTCATGTTATTCATGTTTCTCATGTGCTTCATGCTCGTTCGTGCTCGCTCGTGTACTCTCATGTGCTATCATGTTCGGTCATGTTTCTCGTATATTTCATGTATAACCTATACTTTATGTGTACCCTTCATGGGCCTTCATGTGGAATTCGTGTGCACTCAGTTTCTGAGTCCTCATGTATTCTTCATGTACACCCATCTATGGGCTTTATGTGAAAATCATGTACGTAACATAACTTGTCTGGATCCTTGTGTATTGATTGGGGTATGGGGGAGTATAAATAGTCATGTGAACAATTCCAAAGTAGTATAGCCATGTACACCTCTTTAGTATAGTCATGTGCAAATCAAGCCGTTCACATGTCGACTTTGTACTCTAAATCACTAGTCACTGGTAGCTCTCTACTTATAGTAGATATTTCTATTACAGTTCTCTCTTTGTTTACATCATGTACTTTCTTTCAGTTTTATGTATCGTACTCTCTTGTATGTTTATATTCTCTAACCTGTTATGATCTGCGTGAGATGTATTGTGCTCGCTCCCATCCTGACTGGACCTGTTGAAAATTTTACAGAGGATGATGAGGAACCCTGCACCCCTTACTTTGGAGCTAGCCTAGATGACACTCGCGACCTAGACCCCTGGGGAGGTTCAGGCAGCTGCTGAGGATGATACCTTGCATAGTGTAGATAGCTTAGACTGTTCTCCTTTTCATGTTTAGCTGTTGTCTTTATTTTCAGAGTTGTATATTTAAGGATGTTGAGACTGGTAGTTGTTAACTTATGTTATTTCATTCTGCTGTACCTCAGTTGAGGATTTCTCTATCTTTTCCATCGTGCAATATTCTACCTTTAGATGTGATTGAGACTGTATTTTGCTATGTCACCTCCATTCGGAGTGTATATACTGTACAGGTACCTTATATATATTGTTAGATGATTGACCTAGGACAGCGTTCTACCGCCGACACTGCGGCGTAGGCTGGGCATTGTTACGTACTCGTACCCTCAAAGTGGGTGCGGGTCGTGACACTGAACTTACACTCTGACTTCAAATCTCCCAGATTGTTAAGTTACGTACCCTCAGGTACCACTGAACTTACTCTCTGATTACTCCGAATGAATTCTTTTGGTCGTATCTATGTACCCCCTAGTCATAGCTTTTCTACCACCAAGAATTTGCCTCAAAATCTATTTCCGTACCACCGGTGCGCAGAAGGATAATAGGTGTTGGAACGAAATCGTAAAGCAGAATACTCTAGAGGGCGGTGAATAGAATAGGCAGCGGAATATTGCTAATTAAAAACTTGTTAGCAGTTAGATCACAGATATAATAATAATCACAAAAGTAAATGACAAAAATTAAAAGTGATCAAAAGGCAAACGCAAACACCGAGATTTATACTGGTTTCCCTCTTGTGAGGACTAGTCCAGTCGGAAGAACTCTTGCTTCCAGTTGAATCCACTATTGGAAAATCCCGCAAGTTTTCATACGAAGTCCTTGCAACTTCTACAGACGCGAGCTTTGATACAAAGAACTCGACCAACTTCAATTGTGAAGAGTTGTATCTTCTATCAAGCCTCTAATTACAATCGCTCTGAAACTTCTAGACCGTACCGTACTGGCAAATCGACTAGAGGATTGTAACTGGCTTGGGATTTGAAAATGAAAGCTTTTAAGAACTCTTTGGAAGAATGTAAGCTCAGGAAGAGAAGAGATTGAAAGTGAATTGGTGATTTGAAATGATCGAAATACTTCTCTATTTATAGTTTTTCCAAAGACAGAACTCTGACAGAATTCGGACAGAATTCGGACAGAACTTTTTGTAACAAACCGTAACTGAAGGATGACCAAGTTCAAAAACCCAACGTTCACTAACGTTCCAAATGACCGAACTCTGGCCGAACTCTGGCCGAACTCGGCCCGAGTTCTCCTGGGGTTCTGCCAGTTCATTTTTGGAGAAAATAAATTTTAGCTTTTTGAAAAATCCTTCAGAAGCTTTTTATAAAAAGAATGTTTTTCAAAAACGTAGGTCATTTATAAAACAATAGGATGGTTTTGAAAAATGTTTTCGGATAGCCTATTTGCCAGTACGACTCGGTGTACAATGTATTCCTAGACTCAATAAAATGAAAAATTACATTGCTTAACAGGAAGTACATTCTGAATGGCAAACGGCTTCAGTCTTGAACATTGTTGATATCCATTGTTGAGCAGTGTCAAAAATGTCGTAGGTAAACATCTGAGTTGACTTGCTTTTATATCGAGACAGAGTTTGATCAATTATTAAAATCAGGTTTGACCATGACCAATGGGCCAACAATCTTCTCCATTTTGATAATTGACAAACCTTGCCGATATAACATCTAAGCTTGGAATCAATTCAAAATCAAAAAAAATTGTTAGATCTTATTTTTCCCCCGTTGTCACTTAGCAAAATAATTGCAAAAGAGAAAGCTCTCCCGCAATAAATGCATAAGTAACAAACAGTGAAGAAACACAATAAACATAGATAATATATCATGACAGGCATGGTAGAAACAGTAAACATAGTAAGAGAAACAGATAGTCTATAGAACACAACACAGGCATGTATTTGTCACAGGCAGTATTTAATAAAGTGCTAAAATAAGAACTGAAACAAATAAAGTGTTGAATAATAGACTAAGATGCCAAAACTGAGGCATAATCAAAACCATGTCTAAGAATAGTCACATAATAGAAAAAGTGCTGATAATAACTTAAAAAGTACTGATAAAATCTTGGAATGTCGGAGCATTTCCAAGTAAACATAAGACAAAAGTAACAGTCTTAATAATCTAACATCTCAAAACTCATCATCATCATCATCAACGTCATCAGCTGCAGCTCCAGCATGTCCAGAAGGACCAGCTCTAGAAGTACCAGCGCCAGAAGTGCGAGGAGTGGCGCCAGCGGTACGATACCAATCATAGGCGTTCCCTGGCTGGAACAGAGAGTGGACCGCCTCGTCGTCAATACGGTATCCAGAAACAGAAGGGTCGCGAGGTAGAGAGCTAGCAGAATGACCCGTCTGCGCAAACCTCAGATCGGCGAAGGAGTTGGCAATCGCCTGGAACCGAGTCACATCACGGAACTCGTGTTCCCTAGAGGTCTCAACATAAAAAGACTGCAGATCTGATAAGTGCTGATGTATACCCTCAAATGTTATAGGGTAAGAATGAGGAGGAACAGGTGCTATGGGAGCTGTGGGAGTAGGTGCAGAAGGAGTAGGTGCAGTAGATGGAGGAACAGATATAATACTGCGACGAGAGAGTTTGAAAAACTTGGGCTCGGGGTCGACAGCACAAGTAGATAGATCAAAAATGCGAGGAATAAGCATCGCATAAGATAGGTTGCGGTCTCTCCCGCAACATCTACCCATCATCTGGATGATAGTCTTAGGGGCAGAAAAAGAAATCCCCTTAAGAATATGATAAAGAGCAGAAAGCTCAAGTGCAGTGACATCATCTTCAGAAGTGGATTTTGGAAGTAAGGTGGAATAGATGATGCGATGTAATTCGTAGTTAAACAAGTTCAAGTTATTAGCCTTGAACTTTCCAGGATAAACGCGTGCGGGCTCACAAAGTTCATTCTTGAAACTAACGAGTGTCGTGCCATCGGGGAAATCAAAATCAGTAATGTCATCGAGCGGGGTACCTTCGTTTGGGATACCAAGGATTTCTGCTAATGTTTCATCAGTGAATTCGATATCAATTCCTCCGACACGTGTCCTCGCTGTAAAAGTGTCTAACACGAAATTATAATAGAATAATCTATTGGCATTAGTGGCAATGGAGAATTGTAAGGTGACAAAATGTTGTAACCCTATTGCCTCAAAGTAAGGGCGGTGATCCGGAAAGACAGTCCACTTAATCGGCGACCCGATGTAAATAGTACGCATGATAAAATCGGCGTACCACAATAAAGCTTGATCGGAAGTTTTAAAGTAAAACTCATCCGACGCACCATCGTCCGATTGGACCGGAGAAAAGAGGCAATCCGTATGCGGATCTGAAGACGATGCCTCTTCAATGGCATTAGTCTTCTTCCTCTTGAAGGGATTGAACTTAGGCATTCTTTTCTAAAATTTTCTAGAAATCCTAAGTATTGAAAAGTGGAGGAAAGAAGGGATTATACCTTCCAAGAATTGGATATGTTATAGAGGATGACGTTCTCCGCATGAATCCAAAGTTTTGACGAGAAACTCCACATGGATTGGAAGAACAATGATGGAGAAGAAGCTAGGGTTTCGGAGGCGCGTTGATGCTGTTATGAGGATGTGGGGAAGAATGAAGAAGAAGGAAGCCTCGGGTTGGTGCTGGTATATATATATATATACCCAGCCGAACTCTGGCCGAATTCGGACCGAACTCGGGCCGAATTCGCCAAGGGTTGTCTGGCTATATATATATATATATATATATATATATATATATATTAAAAATAATTCAAATGAGGCCACATTCTTTTTCATTAATTCGTTTCAAATGTTTAATTCAAAGTTTAGTAATTTTAAATCTCAAAATAATATAATTAATATTATTTTACAAAATAATATTCTTTACTTAGCATCTGTCTCAGATTAGCCGTAGGAGTACTGTCCCAGCTAACGGAGGTTCACCGGGGAACACTTAAATACCGCTTCGCTTCGACCGTAGTCGTGGTGACAGACAGACTCTTTTTGGGCTTGTCTCGAAAACAGTTTATGAGTATCGAATAAATAATTAATAAAACAAAATTAATTAATATTATTGATATCTAAAATTCCTAATTTTCGACGTAAATAGTTGAAACGATCTTCCGCTAAAGGTTTTGTGAGTATGTCAGCTAATTGATTCTGTGTGTCTATGTATACAAGGTCTATATCTCCATTTTGTTGATGATCTCTAAGAAAATGATGTCGAATCTCGATATGTTTAGTACGAGAATGACATACATGATTCTTAGTCAAATTAATAGAACTAGTGTTATCACAGAAAATGGGTATGTGTGAAAAATGCAATCCATAGTCTTGTAAGGTTTGTTTCATCCACAAAATTTATGCACAACAACGTCCTGCGGCGATATACTCAGCCTTGGTTGTTCATAATGCAACAGAATTTTGCTTTTTACTAAACCAAGAGACTAGAGCTTTTCCTAGGAAATGACATGTGCCGCTAGTGCTTTTTCTATCTACTTTACATCCGGCAAAATCAGCATCGAAATAATCGGTTAGGTTAAACGACGTGGTTTTGGGATACCATAAGCCGACAGAAGAAGTGCCTTTAAGGTATCGGAAGATACGCTTAACTGCGCACAAATGTGATTCCTTAGGATTAGCTTGAAAACGTGCACATAAGCAAACACTAAACATAATATCTGGTCGACTAGCAGTTAAATATAGTAAGCTACCGATCATACCTCGATACTTAGTATGTCGACAGGTTTGCCTTGTTCATCAATATCAAGCTTGGTTGAAGTCGCCATTGGAGTGCTGAGTGGTTTTGCAGTTTTCATGTCGAACTTCTTCAATAGATCCTTTGTGTACTTAGCTTAATTTATGAATGTCCCATTGTTGGTTTGTTTGATTTGCAGTCCGAGAAAGAATTTCAGCTCTTCCATCATGCTCATCTCAAACTCATTCTGCATACACTTTAAAAATTCTTGACAAAGAGATTCATCAGTAGATCCAAAGATAATATCATCTACATAGACTTGAATCAAAAGAATATTATTATTCAAAGACTTTATAAACAAAGTAGTGTCAACCTTTCCCTTTGAAAAATTGTTATCAAGTAGAAAAGTGCTTAGACGATCGTACGAAGCACGAGGGGCTTGTTTCAAACCGTATAAAGCTTTCTTCAACTTGAAAACATATTCAGGAAATTTAAAAACAGTAAAATCGGGTGGTTGAGCTACATAAACCTCTTCTTTTATAAAACCATTTAAAAATGCGCTTTTGACATCCATTTGAAATAATTTAAAATTATAAAAATATGCAAATGCACATAACATGCGAATGGATTCTAATCTCGCAACTGGGACATAAGTCTCATCGTAGTCGATACCTTCTTTCTGATTGTATCCTTGAGCTACGAGTCGAGCATTATTACGAGTCACTAAACCATTCTCGTTCAGTTTATTTCGAAATACCCATCGGGTGCCAATGACCGGATGATCAATAGGCTTGGGAACAAGTTCCTAAACTTGATTCCATTCGAATTGGTTTAATTCCTCTTGTATAGCATCTAACCAAAAATTATCACTACATGCTTCATCAATATTTTTGGGTTCAAACTGCGAGACAAAAGCAACACAATAAGCTATATCTTTATTAGAGGAACGAATACTTACACCCTTGGTAATCTCACCAATTACCAAGTCCTTTGGATGACTAGCCAAGAATCTCATCTCTTTTGGTGTAGTCTCAGGATTGCTAGTTCCGGCTTTTTTGCTTGGAGGTTCATCTGATGCCTGATGTGATGGTTTTGTATCTTTGTGTGACGGTTTTGCAGTAGCTGTACTTGGTGCAATTATGTCTTCATTGTCATCATCGTCTAAGTGTTGATTTAGCTCATCAAACTTGACGTTGATGGATTCTTCAATGATCATGGTTCTTTTGTTGAAGACTCTATATCCTTTGCTCTTTGCTGCATAACCTAAAAATATACCTTCATCGGCCTTTTCATCAAATTTACTCAAATTATCTTTGGTATTAAGAATAAAACATTTACAACCAAAGATTTTGAAATAAGAAACATTTGGTGTTCTATCAAACCATAATTCATAGGGAGTCTTCTTCGATATAGGTCGAATTAGAACCCTATTGAGAATATAGCATGCTGTATTTACAGCTTCAGCCCATAAATATCTAGGTAGACTAAACTAGTTTAACATAACTCTAGCCATTTCAGATAGAGTTCTGTTCTTACGTTCCACAACTCCATTTTGTTGTGGAGTCCTAGGGCAAGAGAATTTATGCAGATAACCGTGTGTGTCACAAAATTGCTTGAATTCTGCATTCTCAAATTCGCCGCCATGATCACTACGAATGCGAGTAATCATGAACCCTTTTTCATTATGTACTTTCTTGCAAAAGGTGATGAATTCTGATAATGCATCATTCTTACGTGCAAGAAAATAAACCCATGTGTATCTAGAGAAGTCATCTATAATGACAAAAGCATACAACTTACCACCTAGACTAGCAATTCTGCTGGGTCCAAATAAGTCCATGTGCAACAATTGTAAAGGTCTAGTGGTACTTACAGCGTTCTTGGATTTGAATGCGGATTTGGTAGCTTTGTTCTTTTCACATTCACTACATACCGTATCCTTCTTGAAAGAAATATCTGGTAAGCCGCGTACCAACTTCTTCGTAGATAATCTTGAAATTGTATCCATGTTTGCATGACCGAGTCTCATATGCCATAGTTGACTCTCAATACTTTTGGCCATCAAATATCTACCTGCTGTGTTAGCATCTTCCAACAAATAGAATACATATATATTGTCTTCCCTAATACCCTCAAATATAGTACTGCAAGTTGAACTATCAATAATAGTACATTTATCTTTTACGAAGTTAATGCCATAACCGTGATCAGCTAAATGGCTTGCTGAGCAGATTATGTTTTAACTCGGTAACAAGACAAACATCTTTAATCACTGGATAGGGAGCCTTACCAATGTCACCGATACCGATTATGTACCCTTTCAAATTATTACCGAAAGAGACGTATCCTTCTTTATTCCTCTTCGACAGTGTTACAAATAATGAAGCATCACCGGTCATGTGCCATGAGCAACCGCTGTCGAGGATCCATTTGTTCCTAGCATGTGAAGGGTGTCCCACCTACAAAACAATTTGCAGATGAAACTTTTGGTACCCATTTCTTGTAGGATCCTGACTGGTTAGTTTTCGGTATCCATGCATAAACATTTAAATCTACTAACTTTCTGATTCTACATGCAGAAGATATATGACCAATGAGGCCACAATAATGACATTTAGCATGTTGAGTGTTAAAAGAAGTGTGAGGTGCATGATTGGTAGGTTTTGGTTTTCTAGTATAGAAGAATGCATGCCTATTAGTCTTCTTGGGCATAGTCTTGGTATGGTTTGGTCTGACAGTGTTGGGCGTGTTCCGATGATTCGGTAATTGACACGTGTTAGAATAGGAAGCAGCAACTTCAGGCCGTTTTCCTAAACTAATTTCTGACTTTTTGGAAGTGTCATATAATCTAGTATAATCAGATGTGAGTGATTCTAATCTGACCTGTGCACACTGGAGACTCTTTCTCTCCTTAGATAGGTCTTCCTTTAACTGGATAATAGTTTGGTCTTTTTCTTCGGATAGCTTAACAGTCTCGTGTAACAACAATTTAATAGAAGAAAGCTCACCAGACTCATTTGAAGAGTCATTATCTCTAACCTGATCTAGTAGGTCGGTAAGTCTTCCTATTTCACCTTTGTACTCTTTGAGTACCTTCTTAGGGGTTTCATATTTACTATGCAGTTTCCTGTAATCATCTAATAGTTCACTGAAAGCCTCTCCTAGTTGCTCAAAGGTGAAATCATCATAAGGATCAAATAGAGGATTAGTGATTACCTGATCGCAAGCCATCAAGCACACATTTGCAGCGTCATCTGATTGTTCATCTTCTGAGTCGCTGGCTTCACTTTCATGCCATATGCTTGTGTTGGCATACTTTTTTGATGTCGATTTCTTCAGGTAGCCTTTGTCATATTTGTTGTTTTTTTTATGATGATGCTGAGGGACAATCTTTCTTCATGTGTCCTTTCTTCTTGCATCCGTAGCAAATAGGATCTTCCTCGTTGTTGTTGTTGTTGTCTTTGCTGTCCTTTGTTTTTCTGTTAAATCTCATGAACTTTTTGAACTTTCTTACCAGAAGAGCTTGATTTTCAGAGTCGGAGTCGCTGTCGTCGGAATCATCTTCGATGGTTCTTCTATGTTGAGCCTTGAGAGCGATAGTCTTCTCTGACTTTTCCTTTGGTGTAGCATCTTCAAAGTCTTGAAGTTCTAACTCGTGAGTGAATAGCTTACCCAAGAGTGTTTCTAGAGACATTGTTGAGAGGTCGTTCCCTTCAATGATTGCTGTAGCCTTTGGAATCCAGTTCTTTGTAAGGGCTCGTAGAAGTTTACGAAACTTCTCATGGTTACTGTAATCCTTGCCTAGTGAGGACAGAGGATTTACAATATCCAAGAATCTTGTAAACATCTGAGTGACTGATTCACTTGGCTTCATTTTGAACGCCTCATACTCCTGAGTAAGTCTGCTGATCTTTGACTCCTTGACTTGTGTTGTTCCTTCGTAGGTTACTTCGAGAAGTTTCCACACTTCGTTTGATGTTATGCAAGTAGACACCCTGTTGAATTCAGTTCTGTCTAAAGCACAAAATAAAGCATTAATAGCACGTGCGTCAAGACTGACCTTTTTCTTTTCTTCCTCTGTATATTTGTCATGGGGTTTTTCAGCTAAAACACCATTAACATAAATACGAGGTGGCTTTTTATAGCCATCAATAACCACAGACCATAAGTCAAAATCAAGAGATTTCAGAAAGAAACTCATACGTGTTTTCCAATAAATGTAGTTTGTGCCGTCAAACAGTGGAGGTCTGTTTGTGGCTTGGCCTTCACTTGTGAATTTCACAGTTGCCATGTGTAATACTGTGATCTATATAAAAATTGAATATAACTGCAATTTTACCTTGCTTTACCTGTATAACCCACTCTGATACCAATTGTAGGAACGAAATCGTAAAGCAGAATACTCTAGAGGGGGGGTGAATAGAGTAGGCATCGGAATATTGCTAATTAAAAACTTGTTAGCAGTTAGATCACAGATATAATAATAATCACAAAAATAAATAACAAAAATTAAAAGTGATCAAAAGGCAAACGCAAACACCGAGATTTATACTGGTTTCCTTCTTGTAAGGACTAGTCCAGTCGGAAGAACTCTAGCTTCCAGTTGAATCCACTATTGGAAAATCTCGCAAGTTTTCATACGAAGTCCTTACAACTTCTACAGACGCGAGCTTTGATACGAAGAACTCGACCAACTTCAATTGTGAAGAGTTATATCTTCTATCAAGCCTCTGATTACAATCGCTCTGAAACTTCTAGACCGTACCGCACTGGCAAATCGACTAGAGGATTGTAACTGGCTTGGGATTTGAAAATGAAAGCTTTTAAGAACTCTTTGGAAGAATATAAGCTCAGGAAGAGAAGAGACTGAAAGTGAATTGGTGATTTGAAATGATCGAAATACTTCTCTATTTATAGTTTTTCCAAAGACAGAACTCTGACAGAATTCGAGCAGAATTCGGACAGAACTCTTTGTAACAAACCGTAACTGAGGGATGACCAAGTTCAAAAACCCAACGTTCACTAACGTTCCAAATGGCCGAACTCTGGCCGAACTCGGCCCGAGTTCTCCTGGGGTTCTGCCAGTTCATTTTTGGAGAAAATAAAATTTGGCTTTTTGAAAAATCCTTCAGAAGCTTTTTGTAAAAAGAATATTTTTCAAAAACGTAGGTCATTTATAAAATAATAGGATGGTTTTGAAAAACGTTTTCAGATAGCCTATTTGCCAGTACGACTCGGTGTACAATGTATTCCTAGACTCAATAAAATAAAAAATTATATTGCTTAACAGGAAGTACATTCTGAATGGCAAACGGCTTCAGTCTTGAACATTGTTGATATCAATTGTTGAGCAGTGTCCAAAACGTCGTAGGTAAACATCTGAGTTGACTTGCTTTTATATCGAGACAGAGTTTGATCAATTATTAAAATCAGGTTTGACTATGACCAATGGGCCAACAATAGGTCCACACAACTTATCCTAATCTATTGCTCGTACTGTCAGTGCACAAAAAGGGTAATAGGTCCACAAAACTCTCCAACAAAAAAAAGCAACCATGTCCATATTACCTCTGAGTTGTTTTCCCGTCCATCACAAACAAATCACCCAATGCATAGAACTTCCACGTTGATAGCACCTCTGAGTTGTTCTGTGTATCCCTATTGTCACGACCCGCTCCCGAATAATCGGACACGAGTCGGACACGCCCAGCCTTCGTCGTTAGACACGACGAAGTAAGCTGTACCAAGCTAGAGAAAACTAACCAGATAAACATGAAAGTATAGAATCACATCATCTAAAAACGTATCCCAGAATGATCACCATAATCCACAAATTTCGATATTATAATGTACCAGAATCAACAGGAATGAAAAGTGCTATGAACTCTAAAGTCAATATCTCAAAGTAAAGCTAAGTAATCTAAACCTGAAGCCTCAAGCTAAGCCTCATCCTGCTCAGCTAAATCCTGGGCTCTGGCCCATAAAGTAGATCAATGTCCTGCAAGCATACCTGCAACATATCCTATTCAGGAGCGGAGCAAAGTACAGTTCTAGGTAATAAAACATGAACATGATATGAACAGGGTACAGGAGTACAGGAAATGAAATACAGGAATGAACATGAAAGTACAGGAAAGTACATGAAATAAGTACAGGAACTATAGTACATGAATGTAAAGTACAGAAACATGTAAAGTACAGGAATGAAACTATAATCCTGAAGCACCAGACATGACAAGTGCACAATATCGAAATACATCTAGTCCATGTGACCGGCTGGGGTAAGTACAGGAGCATGCGCAGGAGTACATGAATATGGTACGACTTAGGACCCGCGTGTACAGTGCGAGGCCTAAGCTAGGTACAGGAATATATAGTAACCGGGATTGGTTACATGGCTAGTGTATTTTCCCACCCGACACTAATAAGTACAAGAACAAGAGTACAGGAGTACAGGAGTACAGGATATCGTGCCATGACGTGTCACAAGAAAGGGTACAGGAATGTAAATGCACAAAACCATAGAAAAGTACTTGCCTTGCTCCAGGTGATCAAGAAAGAGTAGTGGAGCTGAGTATCCTCCTGTTATATGATTTTACAATTGATAAGTTAACAATTTAAAGTAGATACTTCTAATCTAGAATTACTTAACAAAGCCTCAGTTATACTAATTATATTTAAGACCTATTAATCTCATATAGAACATCTAAAGTAATGTCCTACTGCATGAGAAAACTCTATCATAGAATTCCTATCACACAATTGTGCTATGCTCCCCAAGTGGCCAAAACTCAATAAACCACAAGGGTTCACTAAAGGGCATAGATCATTTAGTCTAGACTAACTCAACTAACCCATACCATCTGACACTATACCCTACAATTTCACCTAAACAAGGTTGATATGAAACATTCCTAGATTAGGAACCAATGTCTGGATCCAATACCCTTAACAGTTTCACTGGAACTTGGTTGCCTATACTATTTCAGAATTTACCCACACTAACTAAACATAAACAAAATTTCTGAGCTGGACAGTCCACTACCTCCTGGTCAGTCCTAAACAATCTGATACCTATTTACACAATTCTAATATCAATTCAACACATCCTAATATCTCTCGAAGTCCACACTCAATTACCTTACTGTTCTTGAGAGTTTTGCAATTCCTGAATGGTCCCAAAATTCCCCTTCTAACTGCTATCAACCAATACTCAGGTAACAGTCTTCATATGGACTCACTTGTCAGTCCATATGAACTTCATCATAGTCTCATGTCCAATATCAGGACAGTCTCCCAGCCCATCCTCTGTATTACTAAACAATGGTTTATTTCAAATATGAATTCCAGTATTTGTTCGATTATTAGTACTAGGTATGACCCTCATTCCAGTGTCCCCTCTCAGGAAGAGAGTTAAGGTTCACTCTAAACTATCAACCCTACTGTTTGAAACCTGATACAAGAATGTACTATAGTGAATCACACTCAACAGTTAAAACTATGTAACCTTCCAATTAGAAAGTTCAAACTAAACAGGAAACCTACCTCTCCTGAATTCAAAACTGAACAACCATGAAGTGCTTATCTAATTCCTGTGTTCAACTAAAAATGGTCATTTGGAAAATGGTTTCAGATTAACCATAACTCATAAACTCGGTTGAACCTACTTTCTAGGATTAATACTCCCTTAAGTCCAGGTCCTATAACCTATAAAGAAATCACAAGTGATCTCAACAATTTAAGAAAACCTGAACTTACTAATGGTGCTATCCCAATTTCCTGAAATTCAACTGGAACTAACAGGAGAATCTCATCTCAGGTTTCACATTAAATGAACCCTTGAGAATGTCCCAAGTTCCTGTGTTCCTGGACTTCACAAATCTCAGATTTCTGGGAAAGGAATCCTCATGATTTCAGTCTTCATGAAAACCCAAGTTTCTGAGAATGAAACTCTCTAGTCTCTGATTTAGCCAAGATACCTAATTAGTTATCAGTCCAAGTTAAAAAAATATGGAAGAACGAATACCTAAACTGGGAACTTCATGAGTCATTCTCCATCATCTTTTAAGAATGATCTGAACACTTTCAGTTTTCTGAGAACCCCTTGAATTTCCCAGTCAGTACAAGGTTAAACCTTTGTTCAATTCTCAGGCATTATTTACTAGGACTGGTACCCATCAGTTAAATCCCAGATATTAGTCATATATATTTACAAGACTAATTTCAGTTTAGTCCTTGGGTTCTCTATTGAATCAATAATGCAACTATATCAACTCATACCCAAGCATTCTACTAGGACAACCATAACAATCCCATCCTTAAAATTTGGAAGGCAACATACAAAACTCAAAATCGAAATGACTTGAACAGTTCTATCAAGAAATCAACTACCTAATTCTCAGATTTCTTACTATAGCAGTGCTCAGGTTCAGCCAATGAATCCAGTTGAATATATTCTAGATTCTGAGATTGAACCATGATAATATATACAAGCTTGAGTTCAATTTAAGATGACCAGGACAGTACCATAGGATCCCTCTCAATGTTATACTGAAATCCCCTGTACAGTGCACTACAAATTTTCTGATACCTGATGTTAGCCAACATCAAACATCCTTACCCATACTCAACCACCAATTTATGTGATTTAGATTCTAACTGAATAGGAAAATATTGCATGTGAAACCGGTTAATCAATTAGCTAATCAATGGTATAAAATCTTGATTCAACAACTCAAGGCAAAATCCCCTGCTATTTGAGTGAATTGAACCACACCAAGACACCCACACAAGCTTGTAAATGCTCACTGAAAGCATCCAGAATTAATAAACTGAAACAATTCAACTTCACTAGACACCTCAGGAATTAATCAATTTGATAATCAGTCCTATTGAATTAATAGCATATCTCCCAACTAGGTGAATCAAACACACATTTAGATCTGCCAATGTTCAGACATCACTACATTGACTCAAGAAAATGAAGCAGGAATTAGAAACTTTTACCTGGCTGGTTTGATCCCTTGAGAACACAACTTCCGCAAAAGAACACGATCCTTGCGTTGATCAGAAATTCCAAAATCTGGATCAACCAAAAGAATCAAGAGGATCACTCCACAACACTTCTCTGATTACAAACCAACAGGAAAATACTCACCCAATCAATCCTTGGTTCAAACAATAGTCACAGATCTACAATCCAGATCAGATTTATTGATTGAGGACAAGGATCGATCAGGTCCTGATCTCCCCATAACGAAGCACAACAACAGTAAAAAGAAGAAGGAGATCGAATTAATTTCCCAATCTACAATTTCAAACCCAGGGAATTTGTGTTCGATCTATTACCTCTTTCTACTGCTCGGTTGAATAGATGGATCAATCAGAAGAACGAATCATGAAGAAACTTGAGCAGAAACAATTGTTCCTATGGACACCATTTGAACAAATCAAAATTTAGATCATTGATGATCCAGAACAAGGATCGATCGAAATCCTCATAAACACCCAACTCACCTCAGCCTCCTGATCTGATCCTGATCTGAGAATCAACACAACTGCTCCTCACGCCGATCCCAAGCTCCGATGACCATCTGCAACGCTTGTCTAGCTCCGAAGACGATCCGCCATGGCTGATTTGAACAAGGCTTGGTTGAAGAAGATGAGATTAGAGAATGAAAGAATTGTTGCTTCTCTGAAGTGTGGAGAGAAGGGTCCTTAAATAGGCGGTTAGAGGAAGAATTTGTGTTCGATCTATTACCTCTTTCTACTGCTCGGTTGAATAGATGGATCAATCAGAAGAACGAATCATGAAGAAACTTGAGCAGAAACAATTGTTCCTATGGACACCATTTGAACAAATCAAAATTTAGATCATTGATGATCCAGAACAAGGATCGATCAAAATCCTCATAAACACCCAACTCACCTCAGCCTCCTGATCTGATCCTGATCTGAGAATCAACACAACTGCTCCTCACGCCGATCCCAAGCTCCGATGACCATCTGCAACGCTTGTCTAGCTCCGAAGACGATCCGCCATGGCTGATTTGAACAAGGCTTGGTTGAAGAAGATGAGATTAGAGAATGAAAGAATTGTTGCTTCTCTGAAGTGTGGAGAGAAGGGTCCTTAAATAGGCGGTTAGAGGAAGAATTTGGAGGGAAAAAGAATTGGAGAGTTTGTTAGAGCACATGGTTGTCAGAGAAACAGTTGAGGGGAGAATTTGAATTCTCAGGCCGTTGCTGTTGAGCTTATTCCTATAATGAAGAAAAGGGTGGAGTTAAAAGAAATGAAAGGGTTCATTCCTAAACAGAAATATGGTGTTGGATATAAAGGATTGGTTCATGGGCTTTAGTGAAAGCCCAACACTAGGAATTGAAGAGAAGCCCAATTAAATTAAATTGGACTAAAAAGAAATAATAATAGTAATATTAATTTAGAAAAAATATATCAGGAAAAATATTTGAAAATTAAGATTTTTCTGGAAAGTGGAGTTACAAATATTCCCCCCTCAGAAAAATTTCGTCCTCGAAATTCGAAGTCTCAAACGTAAAACTCAGTAACTCACAAAGGATCCAAATACAGTCATTTTATTGAAAATAGAAATCCACAAAACAGGGTACAATCAAATCAATCAAACAGAGTGGGATAGCGCTCCCGCATCTCGTCTTCGCGCTCCCATGTGGACTCTCCCAGAGAGTGATGTCTCCACATGATGCGAACGAGAGGAATGGTCTGGTTCCGCAAGCGCTTCTCTCTCCGGTCCAAGATCTCTACTGGCTGCTCCTCATAAGTCAATCTCGGGCCCACCTCCAGCTCGGAATAGTCCACCACATGGCTCGGGTCTGGAATGTACCGTCGAAGCTGGGATATGAGGAAAACATCGTGCACTCCCTCTAAGCTAGCTGGAAGTGCTAGTCGATATGCCACCTCGCCAATCCGTGCCGTCACATTGAAAGGTCCGATGAATCTCGGACTGAGCTTCCCGCCTCTGCCGAACCTGATGACGCCCCTAGTCGGTGAGATCTTCAGGAATACTCTGCTTCTAGCTGTGAACTCCGGTGACCATCTGCTGTTGTCCGCCTAGTGCTTCTGTCGATCCATGACGCTCTGAGCCTTGAGTATAAGTACACAAAGAAGTTTGGGATATCATGCTTTGACAAGGATCGATGATCAAATAGTCACGAAGTGGAAGGAATTTCAATTACAACTTAGAGGAGCAACATCATGAAGACACAAATATTAAGTATGATCAAAAATCGATAGTTAAACACAGGTAGACTAGAACAAGATAGAAAATCATGGTCAGATGGACATGACTTAGGATCGAAGTTTAGACAAGTCACAAACGAAGTACGGAGTCACAATCTGGTAATACACAATTTGAAGAATTCAATGACCTAACGATAAATGCTAGAAGGAAAATTTGCAAGGGTTGATTGAGAAGACATACGAAATATTCGGGAGATACAGTATCAAATCAGGATAAACGTGCAAGGGTTTGTGATTCTCAAAAACCAATAACCATATAAAAAGGGATATAGTTTCCATGGTGTCCGGGAACATATAGCTACTTGAAATCACTTTGCCTAGAATCCCTACCCCGCCAGTATATATCTGACTGCAGTGGACTTCCGGCTCCGTGATTCAAATAACAATATGTTACCGAATAATCAGTCAACCTTATCCATTTCCAACAATCATTGATGAAGCAACCCAAGAGATCAAGGTATGAAGAATATGACAAGTCTCGACAATACTCGAAAACCTATGGGTGTCTGAAATCACTTCAACTTAGAGTTCCTGCTCCGCCAGTGCGCTGCTGGCTGCAGTGAACTTTCGGTCTCCGCAATCCAGATAACAGCTACAGCGCGCAACTGTCACGCCCTAGTAGGTCATCGAATAGTCTTTCAACTTTATCCACAGAAAATTCAAGAAATCAAGATGAGTTTCAATAGTCCAAGTTGCGAAAATGGTGAGGTTATCTGACTAGTAGAATACAAGGATTTATTAGGTACTACGAGACGACAAGGAATCCAATCAGTGAGTACAAAAGGGCAACCAGGGAGATTTAAAATTTCAGACAGGACGAAGTTTCAAATTATGACGGAACATCAACTGATATCTGGAATAGTAACAAGATTCTATATGGGACATTATCCCGAAGGGATAACTGAGTCTCGAAGGATGAACTGAGGCAAGATATTATATAGGAGACAAGTTTCAAAATAAGAATAAAATTTCGTACTGGAAACAAGTTTCAATAAAATCTCGAATAAAATAAAATCTCGAGCAAAGCTTGAATTGAAACGAATTCTCCAATAAGGTATACAGTGAAAAATCAAGTATCAACAAGGTCGTAATTAGGAACTAAAATCTCGAAATAGAAAATCTTAATGAGAAAACAAGGTTTAGAGTAGTGACTGGAAGACAGGTTCTAATAGGAGACAAGGTATTGGATTGTAAACATGAAATAAGCGAATCTCAATAGCAACAAGTCTCGAATAAAAAAAGAATAGGAAATAGAATCTCAAACAAGCATCAATAGAAGCGAAGGTTCAAACAAGGTTTCAGAATGATATTTCAAGTAGGATTAATTCTGGAATAGTACAGTTCGATTAGCGAACAGAATATCAATAAACGAGTAGGAATTAAATCTTAATTAACACGAAGTTTGATAAAAGAACAAAATTTACAAATATGAGCCATCACTAGGAAACAAGGTCATGAATGAATGTACAACGGTATCGAATAATGGATTTCAAATAAATATCGAATTATGGGTCTGAAACAAGTTTGTCGAATATGAAACAATATCTCGAGTTAAGTTTCGAATACCAACCAAGATTCCAAAATAGAAACAGAAGTTTCAAGAATGATCAATGTGTTAGGAGGAATTTAAGGGAAAACTGGATTATTAATCAAGATACATAGTTTTTCCAACCATGCAAAGAAATCTTCTGTCTTCAATCTATCTTCAGTATTTCTCCGGGACTGGAATCACTTCAATTTCTTCAGCTGTCCTGATATAGGCTGATCCTTGCGGTAGTGCTCCATGTGTTTGCTGATTCTGAGAAGGTGGTTCCCTTTTACTGTAGTCTGATGCTCCTCGCGCTTGTTCTCGGGCAGTGTGATCAACGTTCTCCAGCAGTCTTGACTTGGTGGGCAGACGATCCGTAGTATAGTATAGCCTCCGTCTTTTGCGGCACTCTTCATAGTGGCATCCTGAGAGGTGGCAAAAATTGTAAATGATCGGTGGCTGGATCTGAATCTGGATCTCCCGCTGGGGCTGAAGTGCAGGGCTCTGGCATGAATATATGGCTGCTGGCGTGCTGGCTGCTGAGATCTGCTCCTGATGATGTGACTGGTGGTGTGACCGAAGAAATGCTGACTGAGTGTTGTGACGCTTTGCGGTCCAGGGTAGTTGTTGTCTTTGTCATAAATCTTCATGTCTTTTATGAGCTTCAGCTTCCGGTTTCGTTCCATTGTCTGCGCTACATTCTGAATCTCCAGGCTGGTGGCTCTAATCTTCAGAGAAGTCGGATCCTCACATGCTGAGATGATCTTCAGTGGCGGCTTCAGGTTCTCGATCGGCTCTCTGGTGCAAGATATGCGCACGGTGTCGAAAAAGTCCAAGTGTCTGAACGTCTGGAAATCAGAAGTCCTTCCTGGCTCGGAGAGTGTATCCACAAGTCTGACTTGGAAAGGGTGGCCTGCTTCCTCTGGTTGTCAAGGGACTCTTCAGACGTCTCCGTCAATTACGTACTACCCATGGGAATAGTAGAGTGATAGAAGGTAGTGGAAGTTCGGAAACGTCAAGTGCAGGTGAATTGACAGTTCTGGTGTTGCATGCTTTTGAACTATCTGCAAAACAAAAAACTGTTAAAATAACCTAGACCTACATACAACAAGTGTTTATAGAATATTAAAAATACCTGATATACCTGATATACCCTTATTTCCTGATTTTTCTATGCTGTGATCAAGTTTCCCTAGTGTAATCAAGTCCCCCAATAGTACGCTAAGTCCTAGGTACCATTAGGATGGACCTGCATGGGCCACCACTAAAAACATGTCACGACCCGCTCCCGAATAATCGGACACGAGTCGGACACGCCCAGCCTTCGTCGTTAGACACGACGAAGTAAGCTGTACCAAGCTAGGGAAAACTAACCAGATAAACATGAAAGTATAGAATCACAGCATCTAAAAACGTATCCCAGAATGATCACCATAATCCACAAATTCCGATATCATAATGTACCAGAATCAACAGGAATGAAAAGTGCTATGAACTCTAAAGTCAATATCTCAAAGTAAAGCTAAGTAATCTAAACCTGAAGCCTCAAGCTAAGCCTCATCCTGCTCAGCTAAATCCTGGGCTCTGGCCCATAAAGTAGATCAATGTCCTGCAAGCATACCTGCAACATATCCTATTCAGGAGCGGAGCAAAGTACAGTTCTAGGTAATGAAACATGAACATGATATGAACAGGGTACAGGAGTACAGGAAATGAAATACAGGAATGAACATGAAAGTACAGGAAAGTACATGAAATAAGTACAGGAACTATAGTACATGAATGTAAAGTACAGAAACATGTAAAGTACAGGAATGAAACTATAATCCTGAAGTACCAGACATGACAAGTGCACAATATCGAAATACATCTAGTCTATGTGACCGACTGGGGTAAGTACAGGAGCATGCACAGGAGTACATGAATATGGTACGACTTAGGACCCGCGTGCACAGTGCGAGGCCTAAGCTAGGTACAGGAATATATAGTAACCGGGATTGGTCACATGGCTAGTGTATTTTCCCACCCGACACTAATAAGTACAAGAACAAGAGTACAGGAGTACAGGAGTACAGGATATCGTGCCATGACGTGTCACAAGAAAGGGTACAGGAATGTAAATGCACAAAATCATAGAAAAGTACTTGCCTTGCTCCAGGTGATCAAGAAAGAGTAGTGGAGCTGAGTATCCTCCTGTTATATGATTTTACAATTGATAAGTTAACAATTTAAAGTAGATACTTCTAATCTAGAATTACTTAACAAAGCCTCAGTTATACTAATTATATTTAAGACCTATTAATCTCACATAGAACATCTAAAGTAATGTCCTACTGCATGAGAAAACTCTATCATAGAATTCCTATCACACAATTGTGCTATGCTCCCCAAGTGGCCAAAACTCAATAAACCACAAGGGTTCACTAAAGGGCATAGATCATTTAGTCTAGACTAACTCAACTAACACATACCATCTGACACTATACCCTACAATTTCACCTAAACAAGGTTGATATGAAACATTCCTAGATTAGGAACCAATGTCTGGATCCAATACCCTTAACAGTTTCACTGGAACTTGGTTGCCTATACTATTTCAGAATTTACCCACACTAACTAAACATAAACAAAATTTTTGAGCTGGACAGTCCACTACCTCCTGGTCAGTCCTAAACAATCTGATACCTATTTACACAATTCTAATATCAATTCAACACATCCTAATATCTCTCTAAGTCCACACTCAATTACCTTACTGTTCTTGAGAGTTTTGCAATTCCTGAATGGTCCCAAAATTCCCCTTCTAACTGCTATCAACCAATACTCAGGTAACAGTCTTCATATGGACTCACTTGTCAGTCCATATGAACTTCATCATAGTCTCATGTCCAATATCAGGACAGTCTCCCAGCCCATCCTCTGTATTACTAAACAATGGTTTATTTCAAATATGAATTCCAGTATTTGTTCGATTATTAGTACTAGGTATGACCCTCATTCCAGTGTCCCCTCTCAGGAAGAGAGTTAAGGTTCACTCTAAACTATCAACCCTACTGTTTGAAACCTGATACAAGAATGTACTATAGTGAATCACACTCAACAGTTAAAACTATGTAACCTTCCAATTAGAAAGTTCAAACTAAACAGGAAACCTACCTCTCCTGAATTCAAAACTGAACAACCATGAAGTGCTTATCTAATTCCTGTGTTCAACTAAAAATGGTCATTTGGAAAATGGTTTCAGATTAACCATAACTCATAAACTCGGTTGAACCTACTTTCTAGGATTAATACTCCCTTAAGTCCAGGTCCTATAACCTATAAAGAATTCACAAGTGATCTCAACAATTTAAGAAAACCTGAACTCACTAATGGTGCTATCCCAATTTCCTGAAATTCAACTGGAACTAACAGGAGAATCTCATCTCAGGTTTCACATTAAATGAACCCTTGAGAATGTCCCAAGTTCCTGTGTTCCTGGACTTCACAAATCTCAGATTTCTGGGAAAGGAATCCTCATGATTTCAGTCTTCATGAAAACCCAAGTTTCTGAGAATGAAACTCTCTAGTCTCTGATTTAGCCAAGATACCTAATTAGTTATCAGTCCAAGTTAAAAAAAATGGAAGAACCAATACCTAAACTGGGAACTTCATGAGTCATTCTCCATCATCTTTTAAGAATGATCTGAACACTTTCAGTTTTCTGAGAACCCCTTGAATTTCCCAGTCAGTACAAGGTTAAACCTTTGTTCAATTCTCAGGCATTATTTACTAGGACTGGTATCCATCAGTTAAATCCCAGATATTAGTCATGTATATTTACAAGACTAATTTCAGTTTAGTCCTTGGGTTCTCTATTGAATCAATAATGCAACTATATCAACTCATACCCAAGCATTCTACTAGGACAACCATAACAATCCCATCCTTAAAATTTGGAAGGCAACATACAAAACTCAAAATCGAAATGACTTGAACAGTTCTATCAAGAAATCAACTACCTAATTCTCAGATTTCTTACTATAGCAGTGCTCAGGTTCAGCCAATGAATCCAGTTGAATATATTCTAGATTCTGAGATTGAACCATGATAATATATACAAGCTTGAGTTCAATTTAAGATGACCAGGACAGTACCATAGGATCCCTCTCAATGTTATACTGAAATCCCCTGTACAGTGCACTACAAATTTTCTGATACCTGATGTTAGCCAACATCAAACATCCTTACCCATACTCAACCACCAATTTATGTGATTTAGATTCTAACTGAATAGGAAAATATTGCATGTGAAACCGGTTCATCAATTAGCTAATCAATGGTATAAAATCTTGATTCAACAACTCAAGGCAAAATCCCCTGCTATTTGAGTGAATTGAACCACACCAAGACACCCACACAAGCTTGTAAATGCTCACTGAAAGCATCCAGAATTAATAAACTGAAACAATTCAACTTCACTAGACACCTCAGGAATTAATCAATTTGATAATCAGTCCTATTGAATTAATAGCATATCTCCCAACTAGGTGAATCAAACACACATTTAGATCTGCCAATGTTCAGACATCACTACATTGACTCAAGAAAATGAAGCAGGAATTAGAAACTTTTACCTGGCTGGTTTGATCCCTTGAGAACACAACTTCCGCAAAAGAACACGATCCTTGCGTTGATCAGAAATTCCAAAATCTGGATCAACCAAAAGAATCAAGAGGATCACTCCACAACACTTCTCTGATTACAAACCAACAGGAAAATACTCACCCAATCAATCCTTGGTTCAAACAATAGTCACAGATCTACAATCCAGATCAGATTTATTGATTGAGGACAAGGATCGATCAGGTCCTGATCTCCCCATAACGAAGCACAACAACAGTAAAAAGAAGAAGGAGATCGAATTAATTTCCCAATCTACAATTTCAAACCCAGGGAATTTGTGTTCGATCTATTACCTCTTTCTACTGCTCGGTTGAATAGATGGATCAATCAGAAGAACGAATCATGAAGAAACTTGAGCAGAAACAATTGTTCCTATGGACACCATTTGAACAAATCAAAATTTAGATCATTGATGATCCAGAACAAGGATCGATCGAAATCCTCATAAACACCCAACTCACCTCAGCCTCCTGATCTGATCCTGATCTGAGAATCAACACAACTGCTCCTCACGCCGATCCCAAGCTCCGATGACCATCTGCAACGCTTGTCTAGCTCCGAAGACGATCCGCCATGGCTGATTTGAACAAGGCTTGGTTGAAGAAGATGAGATTAGAGAATGAAAGAATTGTTGCTTCTCTGAAGTGTGGAGAGAAGGGTCCTTAAATAGGCGGTTAGAGGAAGAATTTGTGTTCGATCTATTACCTCTTTCTACTGCTCGGTTGAATAGATGGATCAATCAGAAGAACGAATCATGAAGAAACTTGAGCAGAAACAATTGTTCCTATGGACACCATTTGAACAAATCAAAATTTAGATCATTGATGATCCAGAACAAGGATCGATCGAAATCCTCATAAACACCCAACTCACCTCAGCCTCCTGATCTGATCCTGATCTGAGAATCAACACAACTGCTCCTCACGCCGATCCCAAGCTCCGATGACCATCTGCAACGCTTGTCTAGCTCCGAAGACGATCCGCCATGGCTGATTTGAACAAGGCTTAGTTGAAGAAGATGAGATTAGAGAATGAAAGAATTGTTGCTTCTCTGAAGTGTGGAGAGAAGGGTCCTTAAATAGGCGGTTAGAGGAAGAATTTGGAGGAAAAAAGAATTGGAGAGTTTGTTAGAGCACATGGTTGTCAGAGAAACAGTTGAGGGGAGAATTTGAATTCTCAGGCCGTTGCTGTTGAGCTTATTCCTATAATGAAGAAAAGGGTGGAGTTAAAAGAAATGAAAGGGTTCATTCCTAAACAGAAATATGGTGTTGGATATAAAGGATTGGTTCATGGGCTTTAGTGAAAGCCCAACACTAGGAATTGAAGAGAAGCCCAATTAAATTAAATTGGACTAAAAAGAAATAATAATAGTAATATTAATTTAGAAAAAATATATCAGGAAAAATATTTGAAAATTAAGATTTTTCTGGAAAGTGGAGTTACAAATATTCCCCCCTCAGAAAAATTTCGTCCTCGAAATTCGAAGTCTCAAACGTAAAACTCAGTAACTCACAAAGGATCCAAATACAGTCATTTTATTGAAAATAGAAATCCACAAAACAGGGTACAATCAAATCAATCAAACAGAGTGGGATAGCGCTCCCGCATCTCGTCTTCGCGCTCCCATGTGGACTCTCCCAGAGAGTGATGTCTCCACATGATGCGAACGAGAGGAATGGTCTGGTTCCGCAAGCGCTTCTCTCTCCGGTCCAAGATCTCTACTGGCTGCTCCTCGTAAGTCAATCTCGGGCCCACCTCCAGCTCGGAATAGTCCACCACATGGCTCGGGTCTGGAATGTACCGTCGAAGCTGGGATATGAGGAAAACATCGTGCACTCCCTCTAAGCTAGCTGGAAGTGCTAGTCGATATGCCACCTCGCCAATCCGTGCCGTCACATTGAAAGGTCCGATGAATCTCGGACTGAGCTTCCCGCCTCTGCCGAACCTGATGACGCCCCTAGTCGGTGAGATCTTCAGGAATACTCTGCTTCTAGCTGTGAACTCCGGTGACCATCTGCTGTTGTCCGCCTAGTGCTTCTGTCGATCCATGACGCTCTGAGCCTTGAGTATAAGTACACAAAGAAGTTTGGGATATCATGCTTTGACAAGGATCGATGATCAAATAGTCACGAAGTGGAAGGAATTTCAATTACAACTTAGAGGAGCAACATCATGAAGACACAAATATTAAGTATGATCAAAAATCGATAGTTAAACACAGGTAGACTAGAACAAGATAGAAAATCATGGTCAGATGGACATGACTTAGGATCGAAGTTTAGACAAGTCACAAACGAAGTACGGAGTCACAATCTGGTAATACACAATTTGAAGAATTCAATGACCTAACGATAAATGCTAGAAGGAAAATTTGCAAGGGTTGATTGAGAAGACATACGAAATATTCGGGAGATACAGTATCAAATCAGGATAAACGTGCAAGGGTTTGTGATTCTCAAAAACCAATAACCATATAAAAAGGGATATAGTTTCCATGGTGTCCGGGAACATATAGCTACTTGAAATCACTTTGCCTAGAATCCCTACCCCGCCAGTATATATCTGACTGCAGTGGACTTCCGGCTCCGTGATTCAAATAACAATATGTTACCGAATAATCAGTCAACCTTATCCATTTCCAACAATCATTGATGAAGCAACCCAAGAGATCAAGGTATGAAGAATATGACAAGTCTCGACAATACTCGAAAACCTATGGGTGTCTGAAATCACTTCAACTTAGAGTTCCTGCTCCGCCAGTGCGCTGCTGGCTGCAGTGAACTTTCGGTCTCCGCAATCCAGATAACAGCTACAGCGCGCAACTGTCACGCCCTAGTAGGTCATCGAATAGTCTTTCAACTTTATCCACAGAAAATTCAAGAAATCAAGATGAGTTTCAATAGTCCAAGTTGCGAAAATGGTGAGGTTATCTGACTAGTAGAATACAAGGATTTATTAGGTACTACGAGACGACAAGGAATCCAATCAGTGAGTACAAAAGGGCAACCAGGGAGATTTAAAATTTCAGACAGGACGAAGTTTCAAATTATGACGGAACATCAACTGATATCTGGAATAGTAACAAGATTCTATATATGGGACATTATCCCGAAGGGATAACTGAGTCTCGAAGGATGAACTGAGGCAAGATATTATATAGGAGACAAGTTTCAAAATAAGAATAAAATTTCGTACTGGAAACAAGTTTCAATAAAATCTCGAATAAAATGAAATCTCGAGCAAAGCTTGAATTGAAACGAATTCTCCAATAAGGTATACAGTGAAAAATCAAGTATCAACAAGGTCGTAATTAGGAACTAAAATCTCGAAATAGAAAATCTTAACGAGAAAACAAGGTTTAGAGTAGTGACTGGAAGACAGGTTCTAATAGGAGACAAGGTATTGGATTGTAAACATGAAATAAGCGAATCTCAATAGCAACAAGTCTCGAATAAAAAAAGAATAGGAAATAGAATCTCAAACAAGCATCAATAGAAGCGAAGGTTCAAACAAGGTTTCAGAATGATATTTCAAGTAGGATTAATTCTGGAATAGTACAGTTCGATTAGCGAACAGAATATCAATAAACGAGTAGGAATTAAATCTTAATTAACACGAAGTTTGATAAAAGAACAAAATTTACAAATATGAGCCATCACTAGGAAACAAGGTCATGAATGAATGTACAACGGTATCGAATAATGGATTTCAAATAAATATCGAATTATGGGTCTGAAACAAGTTTGTCGAATATGAAACAATATCTCGAGTTAAGTTTCGAATACCAACCAAGATTCCAAAATAGAAACAGAAGTTTCAAGAATGATCAATGTGTTAGGAGGAATTTAAGGGAAAACTGGATTATTAATCAAGATACATAGTTTTTCCAACCATGCAAAGAAATCTTCTGTCTTCAATCTATCTTCAGTATTTCTCCGGGACTGGAATCACTTCAATTTCTTCAGCTGTCCTGATATAGGCTGATCCTTGCGGTAGTGCTCCATGTGTTTGCTGATTCTGAGAAGGTGGTTCCCTTTTACTGTAGTCTGATGCTCCTCGCGCTTGTTCTCGGGCAGTGTGATCAACGTTCTCCAGCAGTCTTGACTTGGTGGGCAGACGATCCGTAGTATAGTATAGCCTCCGTCTTTTGCGGCACTCTTCATAGTGGCATCCTGAGAGGTGGCAAAAATTGTAAATGATCGGTGGCTGGATCTGAATCTGGATCTCCCGCTGGGGCTGAAGTGCAGGGCTCTGGCATGAATATATGGCTGCTGGCGTGCTGGCTGCTGAGATCTGCTCCTGATGATGTGACTGGTGGTGTGACCGAAGAAATGCTGACTGAGTGTTGTGACGCTTTGCGGTCCAGGGTAGTTGTTGTCTTTGTCATAAATCTTCATGTCTTTTATGAGCTTCAGCTTCCGGTTTCGTTCCATTGTCTGCGCTACATTCTGAATCTCCAGGCTGGTGGCTCTAATCTTCAGAGAAGTCGGATCCTCACATGCTGAGATGATCTTCAGTGGCGGCTTCAGGTTCTCGATCGGCTCTCTGGTGCAAGATATGCGCTCGGTGTCGAAAAAGTCCAAGTGTCTGAACGTCTGGAAATCAGAAGTCCTTCCTGGCTCGGAGAGTGTATCCACAAGTCTGACTTGGAAAGGGTGGCCTGCTTCCTCTGGTTGTCAAGGGACTCTTCAGACGTCTCCGTCAATTACGTACTACCCATGGGAATAGTAGAGTGATAGAAGGTAGTGGAAGTTCGGAAACGTCAAGTGCAGGTGAATTGACAGTTCTGGTGTTGCATGCTTTTGAACTATCTGCAAAACAAAAAACTGTTAAAATAACCTAGACCTACATACAACAAGTGTTTATAGAATATTAAAAATACCTGATATACCTGATATACCCTTATTTCCTGATTTTTCTATGCTGTGATCAAGTTTCCCTAGTGTAATCAAGTCCCCCAATAGTACGCTAAGTCCAAGGTACCATTAGGATGGACCTGCATGGGCCACCACTAAAAACATGTCACGACCCGCTCCCGAATAATCGGACACGAGTCGGACACGCCCAGCCTTCGTCGTTAGACACGACGAAGTAAGCTGTACCAAGCTAGGGAAAACTAACCAGATAAATATGAAAGTATAGAATCACAGCATCTAAAAACGTATCCCAGAATGATCACCATAATCCACAAATTCCGATATCATAATGTACCAGAATCAACAGGAATGAAAAGTGCTATGAACTCTAAAGTCAATATCTCAAAGTAAAGCTAAGTAATCTAAACCTGAAGCCTCAAGCTAAGCCTCATCCTGCTCAGCTAAATCCTGGGCTCTGGCCCATAAAGTAGATCAATGTCCTGCAAGCATACCTGCAACATATCCTATTCAGGAGCGGAGCAAAGTACAGTTCTAGGTAATGAAACATGAACATGATATGAACAGGGTACAGGAGTACAGGAAATGAAATACAGGAATGAACATGAAAGTACAGGAAAGTACATGAAATAAGTACAGGAACTATAGTACATGAATGTAAAGTACAGAAACATGTAAAGTACAGGAATGAAACTATAATCCTGAAGTACCAGACATGACAAGTGCACAATATCGAAATACATCTAGTCTATGTGACCGACTGGGGTAAGTACAGGAGCATGCACAGGAGTACATGAATATGGTACGACTTAGGACCCGCGTGCACAGTGCGAGGCCTAAGCTAGGTACAGGAATATATAGTAACCGGGATTGGTCACATGGCTAGTGTATTTTCCCACCCGACACTAATAAGTACAAGAACAAGAGTACAGGAGTACAGGAGTACAGGATATCGTGCCATGACGTGTCACAAGAAAGGGTACAGGAATGTAAATGCACAAAATCATAGAAAAGTACTTGCCTTGCTCCAGGTGATCAAGAAAGAGTAGTGGAGCTGAGTATCCTCCTGTTATATGATTTTACAATTGATAAGTTAACAATTTAAAGTAGATACTTCTAATCTAGAATTACTTAACAAAGCCTCAGTTATACTAATTATATTTAAGACCTATTAATCTCACATAGAACATCTAAAGTAATGTCCTACTGCATGAGAAAACTCTATCATAGAATTCCTATCACACAATTGTGCTATGCTCCCCAAGTGGCCAAAACTCAATAAACCACAAGGGTTCACTAAAGGGCATAGATCATTTAGTCTAGACTAACTCAACTAACACATACCATCTGACACTATACCCTACAATTTCACCTAAACAAGGTTGATATGAAACATTCCTAGATTAGGAACCAATGTCTGGATCCAATACCCTTAACAGTTTCACTGGAACTTGGTTGCCTATACTATTTCAGAATTTACCCACACTAACTAAACATAAACAAAATTTTTGAGCTGGACAGTCCACTACCTCCTGGTCAGTCCTAAACAATCTGATACCTATTTACACAATTCTAATATCAATTCAACACATCCTAATATCTCTCTAAGTCCACACTCAATTACCTTACTGTTCTTAAGAGTTTTGCAATTCCTGAATGGTCCCAAAATTCCCCTTCTAACTGCTATCAACCAATACTCAGGTAACAGTCTTCATATGGACTCACTTGTCAGTCCATATGAACTTCATCATAGTCTCATGTCCAATATCAGGACAGTCTCCCAGCCCATCCTCTGTATTACTAAACAATGGTTTATTTCAAATATGAATTCCAGTATTTGTTCGATTATTAGTACTAGGTATGACCCTCATTCCAGTGTCCCCTCTCAGGAAGAGAGTTAAGGTTCACTCTAAACTATCAACCCTACTGTTTGAAACCTGATACAAGAATGTACTATAGTGAATCACACTCAACAGTTAAAACTATGTAACCTTCCAATTAGAAAGTTCAAACTAAACAGGAAACCTACCTCTCCTGAATTCAAAACTGAACAACCATGAAGTGCTTATCTAATTCCTGTGTTCAACTAAAAATGGTCATTTGGAAAATGGTTTCAGATTAACCATAACTCATAAACTCGGTTGAACCTACTTTCTAGGATTAATACTCCCTTAAGTCCAGGTCCTATAACCTATAAAGAATTCACAAGTGATCTCAACAATTTAAGAAAACCTGAACTCACTAATGGTGCTATCCCAATTTCCTGAAATTCAACTGGAACTAACAGGAGAATCTCATCTCAGGTTTCACATTAAATGAACCCTTGAGAATGTCCCAAGTTCCTGTGTTCCTGGACTTCACAAATCTCAGATTTCTGGGAAAGGAATCCTCATGATTTCAGTCTTCATGAAAACCCAAGTTTCTGAGAATGAAACTCTCTAGTCTCTGATTTAGCCAAGATACCTAATTAGTTATCAGTCCAAGTTAAAAAAAATGGAAGAACCAATACCTAAACTGGGAACTTCATGAGTCATTCTCCATCATCTTTTAAGAATGATCTGAACACTTTCAGTTTTCTGAGAACCCCTTGAATTTCCCAGTCAGTACAAGGTTAAACCTTTGTTCAATTCTCAGGCATTATTTACTAGGACTGGTATCCATCAGTTAAATCCCAGATATTAGTCATGTATATTTACAAGACTAATTTCAGTTTAGTCCTTGGGTTCTCTATTGAATCAATAATGCAACTATATCAACTCATACCCAAGCATTCTACTAGGACAACCATAACAATCCCATCCTTAAAATTTGGAAGGCAACATACAAAACTCAAAATCGAAATGACTTGAACAGTTCTATCAAGAAATCAACTACCTAATTCTCAGATTTCTTACTATAGCAGTGCTCAGGTTCAGCCAATGAATCCAGTTGAATATATTCTAGATTCTGAGATTGAACCATGATAATATATACAAGCTTGAGTTCAATTTAAGATGACCAGGACAGTACCATAGGATCCCTCTCAATGTTATACTGAAATCCCCTGTACAGTGCACTACAAATTTTCTGATACCTGATGTTAGCCAACATCAAACATCCTTACCCATACTCAACCACCAATTTATGTGATTTAGATTCTAACTGAATAGGAAAATATTGCATGTGAAACCGGTTCATCAATTAGCTAATCAATGGTATAAAATCTTGATTCAACAACTCAAGGCAAAATCCCCTGCTATTTGAGTGAATTGAACCACACCAAGACACCCACACAAGCTTGTAAATGCTCACTGAAAGCATCCAGAATTAATAAACTGAAACAATTCAACTTCACTAGACACCTCAGGAATTAATCAATTTGATAATCAGTCCTATTGAATTAATAGCATATCTCCCAACTAGGTGAATCAAACACACATTTAGATCTGCAAATGTTCAGACATCACTACATTGACTCAAGAAAATGAAGCAGGAATTAGAAACTTTTACCTGGCTGGTTTGATCCCTTGAGAACACAACTTCCGCAAAAGAACACGATCCTTGCGTTGATCAGAAATTCCAAAATCTGGATCAACCAAAAGAATCAAGAGGATCACTCCACAACACTTCTCTGATTACAAACCAACAGGAAAATACTCACCCAATCAATCCTTGGTTCAAACAATAGTCACAGATCTACAATCCAGATCAGATTTATTGATTGAGGACAAGGATCGATCAGGTCCTGATCTCCCCATAACGAAGCACAACAACAGTAAAAAGAAGAAGGAGATCGAATTAATTTCCCAATCTACAATTTCAAACCCAGGGAATTTGTGTTCGATCTATTACCTCTTTCTACTGCTCGGTTGAATAGATGGATCAATCAGAAGAACGAATCATGAAGAAACTTGAGCAGAAACAATTGTTCCTATGGACACCATTTGAACAAATCAAAATTTAGATCATTGATGATCCAGAACAAGGATCGATCGAAATCCTCATAAACACCCAACTCACCTCAGCCTCCTGATCTGATCCTGATCTGAGAATCAACACAACTGCTCCTCACGCCGATCCCAAGCTCCGATGACCATCTGCAACGCTTGTCTAGCTCCGAAGACGATCCGCCATGGCTGATTTGAACAAGGCTTGGTTGAAGAAGATGAGATTAGAGAATGAAAGAATTGTTGCTTCTCTGAAGTGTGGAGAGAAGGGTCCTTAAATAGGCGGTTAGAGGAAGAATTTGGAGGGAAAAAGAATTGGAGAGTTTGTTAGAGCACATGGTTGTCAGAGAAACAGTTGAGGGGAGAATTTGAATTCTCAGGCCGTTGCTGTTGAGCTTATTCCTATAATGAAGAAAAGGGTGGAGTTAAAAGAAATGAAAGGGTTCATTCCTAAACAGAAATATGGTGTTGGATATAAAGGATTGGTTCATGGGCTTTAGTGAAAGCCCGACACTAGGAATTGAAGAGAAGCCCAATTAAATTAAATTGGACTAAAAAGAAATAATAATAGTAATATTAATTTAGAAAAAATATATCAGGAAAAATATTTGAAAATTAAGATTTTTCTGGAAAGTGGAGTTACACCTATCATGCCTACCCCTAACATGTTCTCATTACCTCTGAGTAGGAAGGCTCTGTTTTGACCCGTATTTACCACGTCCTCATTACCTCTGAGTAAATACATTGGTTTCCTCTCCACTTATTATCAGTACTCGCATCGCCAGTACACAAAAATGATGATAAGTCCACAAAAAATTATCATAATCTATTACTCACACCATCGGTGCACCAAAGAGTAGTAGGTCCACAAAATATCATTCAAATCTATTTGCTCGCATTTTCAGATGCACAAAAGGATAATAGGTCCACAAAAATCCTCCAGTGGGATGTCCTTTACAAATGTTGTATTAGGCCCTCTAGTACAAGCACCACAAAATACCACAAATAAAATAGGGTGAGCATACCATGTTTATTCAAAATCGGTTACATTTACAGGACTACAAAAGAAGCAAAACGAAGGCTACAGCCATAGACAGACGAAAGTACAAAAGCGGATACGAACGTCTAGTACATGGTAGCCCATGGATCCTTACAATCAAGGATCATAGCCACGCTGAGGCATATACCATTCCCCTAGCCATTTCGCATACGAAAGATCTATCTGACCGGAGTCTTCGGCGGGGGCAGGAGGGTCAGAACTCCCAATACTACTGCCCTCAGACTTGGACTCCTCCTTGAGAGCAATCCCCTCCCCGATGGACGCCAGCTCTTCTTTTACCTCAACTTTAACAAACAGTGACTCTTGTTTGATAGAAGGGGGCAGCACCTCTCCCTTCGCAATGGTCTCAGCCTTCGACATGGATGCTACAGAAATCAAAAGAAAAGAAGATAGTCATATAAAAATAAAGAACTCTGTTATGCCGCCTAGCCAGTAAGACGGCCCAACCAAAACAGAACTCATACAATCCACAGTTATGAGGCCGGCTTCATGAAGCACTCATGCAGCATTTATACGGCTCAGTCATTATCATGCGGCTCGGTCATGAAAAACTCATGCGGCCCAATCGGTCACAGGGCGATCATACGTCCCAATCTTACAGTATTCATGCGACCCAATCATAAAGTGCTCATGCGGCACCTATGCGGCTCGATCATGAAAAGGTCATACAGATTCATCTTGAGACACTCAGCCAGTTCAAGTTCGAATAAGCAGCGGTTATGCGACTCAGTCTGTGCAGCCCTATCGTATAGAACACATGTGGTCCAGACGAGATAGGGCATACATCGACCAAGTTTATAGCAGAGGCAGTATATGACAGCCCCGCGTATGAAATTTTAGTCATCATCTGCTCACCATCCTTAACCTTAGGAGAAGGTTGCACATCGGAATGAATGGAATGAGTGTCTACCGCTCTCGACGGGGAAGCAAGTCTCTCCCCTTTAGCCGCCGCACCAATCGACTTTGAAGCTTTTGGAGCCATAGCAGAAAGTATGATGAAGTCAAAAGAGGAGAAGGTGAAAGAGGAAAGACTCTCTCTGAATGACTCCTATTTATAGAGTTGCTGAAGAAAGACTCTTCGATTCTCGAGATCATTAAAGATAGGGACGACGTTTGGGGACTTTATCCCTAGTAACCGTCGAGCGTCTCTTCGGTTTTCGAGATCATTAAAGATAGAGTCGACGTTTGGGAACTTAATCCCCAGTAACCATCGGCTTCATCTCGAAAATAGATCCACAACCGAGTCAGGAGAATTAAATACAGCAGTGACAGCTGGCAGACTCTCTGCGGCTCAAAACGTCCCTGCGACTCAAGATTTGTTCTGCGACTCAGGATCCCCCTACGGCTCAGTATTTCTCTGCGATCAAGTTTGAAAACCACTTCCTGCAACTTGAAGACTCCCTACGGCTTGGCATATTTTTCATGGTTCTTATTCAATGTATTCTAAATTTATAATTTGGAAACTTTGAAGGGGGTCTTGTAGAAACATGAAAAATATGGAGTTCATGCGGATTACAAATTGTCGCATAGGTACCTTGGGCCAAACAGGTCCGTATGAAGGAAAGCCGCATGACTGTTCAAAGACGTATGCGGCCCATCGACGAACAGCTGTAGAAGGAAAATATGCAACCAAGGAGGAGCAGTTCGACTGATAAAGCTGACAAGTCCTGACAAAATATGACAGTTCTGACACTTTGACAAGAAAGATAAGACGTGGGACGTCGCCCAAAAGCAGGGTTCGTACGTTTCCATGCGGCCAGAAGAGTGTCATCTAGGCCGCATAACACTTATGCGGCCCAGATTATGCAGCTCCAAAATTTCCAGAACTTCATGCAGACGGGAGTAATTGTGATTCAGGCCGCATGCTTCTCATGCGACCCCGCATGATCGAAGACTGAGAATGCTATACGCAACGGGACACGTGGCAATATGACCAATTCCTTAACCACCCAGATTTACTGCAACAAAATCCCAACAAACCGACAGATGGCAGTCCAAGAGCGGGTCTTCGTGTGCTAATCAGCCACGTGGCCGCAAGCCGTCTATACGGCTCAAAATCTATCCTATTATAAATAGCAGGGTGCCACACCCCTGCAAAAGGCTGGCAACCTTCAAGAAAAAAGCAATATCTTCACGAGCTAGAGACTGCATCAGATAGTCCACGGAGTACGGCAGAGTTGATTGCACTTTCCCGAGCCTCCACCGTCACCCCCCAGAATCAAAACTAAACAATTGTACTTAGATTGTTTCCTAGGCTTTCTTTCTAGGCTCTTCTTTGTACAAGCGAGTTTGTAATCAATTCCAGTGTTCTGTAATACCTGTTGTTGATTTTTATGGCAAACAATTGTGTTTTGAAATAGACCCAAAAAAATATATCAATATAGTATGAATTAATCATTGGTCATAAAGAAATCATGAGGAATAGAAATTCGCAGATCTAGTAAATATAAAAGAATCAAAAATATAATGAGACTTATAACAATGATCACAAAAAAAGAATGATTCATAATTTGTCCATACAAATTAGTGAATCAATTCCATAAAGAATATAATCATTGAAAAAGAAATAATAAATAACTAGATCTATGCAAAATCTATACCAAAGTCCATGCATTTGAATTCAATTACCATAGCATGATATAAGTATATCCATTAGATAAACATGAAGGTAATGAAGACAAAATACTTGAGAAGGAGAAATCCAGTCGACTTGAATGCTCCCCCGCAAAGTATGATCAGTCTAAATATAGATAATCATGAACTTTGAGATAAAACCTCAATAAGAAATGCCAAATCAGTTTAAACTCAAAAGGATTATCAATAAATTAAATTAATTTTGGCAGGATAACTTTTAGAAACTAAAAAATGAGAGAATTAAAAATAAATATTAAAATCATATATTCTCTCATAAACTCAATACAAATCCAAATATCATGATCAACTCAACAAGATATTTAACTAAGACAATATAAGTCCATGGTGAACTAGGTATACCACATATTAAGGGCATAAAATAGTTGAAACAATTAATTTGCTCCCCCTTAAAATATGCGTATATAGTTCAAAAATAATTTATATGCATAAAATAGATAAAATAAATAATCACAAGATCTAAGGGATATCCAAGATATGCATCTTTTCTTTCCTTTGATCAAATGCATATAAAGTTCCAAAAACAAATATCATCTTTAGGCAAATAAAAGAAATATCCAATGAATAAATGCTTAAAGATGAACAAACAAAATATATCTTCAATATATATATAAAAGAAATATTTCAAGACATTAAAAGATTTTGAAAACTGTCTTCAATAATAACATTTGAGTACTAGACAGATTCAATAAATCAGAGAGAAATCAGGAAGACTTTTGAAATGCAGAATTTATTATGAGAAGTTGCATTAAAAAAAATGTTCGAATGTGTCTATTTAGTCCTTAGACTGAAAGCTGGCGATTCGAATCCATAAATCATAAATAAATTCATTTGAACAAATAAACATAACTAGATAAATGTCCAAAGAAAAGTGTATTATAGATATATGGCATGTCAAGGGGCTAATTAACTTGAAACAATTAACTACTCCACCTTTATATGGTTATATCCAAAAATAATACTATAGATAAAATTTTAAAATAAAATTCAGAGACATATTTTCGGAAGTAGGAAACTAATTCAAAAATATTAGGTCTTCTTATCAAAGTTTATTTCTTCCCTTTTAAAGCCTTAGCACGGTGTTCACCTGACAACCAGAGGCTTAAAGAAAAGAAACACTTTGAGAGAGAGACATTCAATATGCATGACTTCTCCCCTGCAAAGAGTTACTGTTGTAGACAGTAAGTAACTTGAATAAGAAGATAATAATATAAAGCTTAAAATTATTGAATATTACACAAGTTAAAGACGAAATCATAAGACCATAATATTCAATGAGTAGTCACAAGATCATCAAGTCTGAATATCGAATAGTGTGACAGAAAAATGAACATATCAAAAGATGACAGACATTAACCTATGAAGATCAATATATGTTACCTTTTATAAAATTAAATCATTAAATAATATTATCCATCAAATCTAAAATTCAAAATCCATCAGATAACAATTGCAACTAGATCTCAATAAATCTTTAGTTTATAAAGTATTGATCAATCTTGGGGTTAGCTGTAGGGGTACTGTCCCAGCTAACGGAGGTTCACCGGAGAACACTTAAGTACCGCTTCACTTTAGCCGTAGCCGTGGTGACAGACAGACCCTTTGTAGGCTTGTACCCAAAACAAATCTCTTCTTTAATAACTGAGAATTTAAGAAGAATTAGTGCAATATGAAATAAATTATATTCTATGGACGAAAATCTTAGAACAATGTAACATACGATATAAGATGTATCAATTACATTAATCCATATGTGCTACAAAATTATTGGGTAACAATAAAATCTAAAATATTTATAAATCAAAATGTGGGACCTAGATACGTTGATGTATTTTGGAACCTAGGGGACTGGATTCAGTACCTTGGATCCAGAACTAGATAATAGTTGCAAGTACACCTTAATAAATCTTAAGTCTATAAAGTATTGATCACTTTGGGTTAGCTGTAGGGGCCGGTTTCCAGCTAGCGGTAGTCCGAAGACTGGTACACCGTGTCGTTTTAGGCTATTTACACCTGTATGACAGAAGGACCCTTTCGATTTGTTTCCAAAATGATATCTACTCTTAAGAACTTAGATTCAAAGGAATATATGCAGTATCATCGAACAATATCGAAATCCAGAATCCCTAAATATAAAAGAAGTAAATATCCAAATAATGGTTTAAAAAATATCATGTATCCAAAATATCAACCAAAAAAGCCAAGAAAAACATAATTAAAAGCGGCTTTGAGGAAGAAGCTAATAAGAGAAGAACATAAATTTGTTCAAAGTAGTCAATAGTTAAAGTATGAGATAAGCACAAGTTTAAAACTACTTTTTAAAATAATATAGAACTTGAACTTAACTCATATATCCCCAGAAAGATATTTATACAAAAATATAAGAAACATGAGCAATATATAAATAAAAATGAATTATTCATGTATCCTTAATAAGCATAAAAAAATATCATAAGATCAAAAAAAAATATGCATAAATATGCCTTGTCAGACACAGTTTTAATTGATTCATAAGAAGTTAATCACAATAAAATTTGAGAATCAATAGTGAATATATTATGCAAGCACAAAGTTAACATAAAAGTATATGTATATACTTTTCAAGTAAACAAAGGACTTCTGCTAAACATACATACTCTCAAAATACCGATCAAAGTAAATGTGACATGCTAAAGATAAATCGGTAAGAAGTGACCATTAAAAAAATATATATTAAAGGCGAAGAGTCAAAAGCATATTAACCAAAAACAAAAGCTCCTATAGACTAGAGTGGTATGCATGCTTCAAGGATAAAACTAAAATAAAGAGCATACATAGATAAATATGTCACACTAATAAAATATTATATAGTGTGAACTAAACATTTAAGCTAAACAGCTAGTCAAGCTAGGATTATGTCTCACATTGATTCAAACAATAAACAATTTAAAAGATATCAATAAAAGCTAATAGTAAGAAGTCAATAAGAACATGCTAGATATTAAAAACTATTTAGAAAGTATGTTACCGAAGTGGTTCTAATGACCATACTTATGTTGGTGCAATTGCTTGGAAGATAACCTTTATAGCTTTGCAATCACCAACATGCTCTATGGTTCTAAGGTTCAGCATAAGTAGCTCCACCTGAAATATTAGGTGAAGACTTTGGTATCTAATACTTGGATCCACATTTGTTAGCTTTGGGAACCCATTTGCACAAGTTCATATCAACTAGCTTTCTAATCTGACAACAATTAGAAACGTGTCCATTCATACCGCAATAATGACAGAAAGAATTAACATTAGTACTATGTACAGCAGTATGAGAACGTGTAGTAGTGTGATATGATGTGCGTGGATACTTGTAATAGAAAGCATGGTTGTGTGAAGCTTTAGCTTTGCTTGCTTCTTTTGTAAAAGATCTGACGTGTGTGACTTTGTGATGCGCTACTTGTCTTGTGTTAGACTGAGTCATAGGTTGTATTACCTGTTTTCCCAGTCTAATCTCTAACTTTTTAGAGGTAGCACAGATCTCATTATATTTAGCATTAAGAACATCAATTCTACATGAAGCAATAGAATACTTCTTCTTTTCTGATTCTAGTTCCTCCTGAAGTTTAACATTTTTTTGAGTGCTTTTCTCAATGCAATCAAGTGCCTCATGCAATCTAAACTCAAGTGTGAAATTTTTAGTAAAATTATCAAAAGTAGAAGTATTTCTTGCATCATTCAATAAGCGAGTAAGCTTCTCATTCTCACGTTTATAGGATAGAATATCCTTCCTAGCTTGCTTATACTTATCTAATACTTTCTTGTGTTCTTCTAATAGATCACTGAAAGCATCAGATAAATCATCATAAGAAAATTCATTCTCTTCAAGAAGGGAATTATTCTGTACCTCGTTAGATAATGCCATTGAGCATAAATTTACAACTTTATGAGGTCTCTCTTTTTCTTCTTCTTCTTCTTCAGAATCTCTTGCTTCGCTTTCACACCATATGCTCGTACTAGTGTACTTGTGAGACGATGATCTTCCTTCATTTGATTGTTTGTAGTGACTCTCCTTTCTAGTAGTAGTACAATTTTCTTGGATGTGGCCTATCTTCTTGCATTTGTCACATACAAGCTCTTCTTCGTATAAGGGATTATTTTGTACCTTAAATCCCAATTTCGTAATGTACATATTTGTATCATTAAGAAGACTATCCTTCTCTCTGGAGTTGCTAGCTTTGATTTCATACCTGCACTCATAAGTAGCTTCAAGAGCTTTCCAAATTTTATGAGATGTTGTGCAAGTAGTAATAAGATTAAATACATTTGTGTCTACAGCACAACAAAATATATGCATAGCTTTTGCATCAAGGCTAGCTAACTTCTTCTCTTCCTCCGTGTAACTATAATAAGGCTTGTTGATTATAGAGGACGTGAGAATAGAAGTAATAGTAGGCTTTTTGTAGCCATTGACAACAATTGACCATAAGTCAAAATCTAGAGACTTCAGGTAGAAGCTCATCCGTGTCTTCCAATAACTATAGTTTGTTCCATCAAATAGTGGGAGTCTATTTGAGAATTGATTTTCAGTTGTGAAGTACATACTTACCATATGTGATACTGTGATCTATGTAACAGCTGTAATAAATAAGAATATAATAGCAATGTTAACTCGCTTTACATGTATAACCCGCTCTGATACCAATTGTAGGAACAATTGGGATCAGAATATAATACCTCTAGATGGAGCACTGGCTCTGATACCAATTATAGGACCGATTGTAGGAACGAGTTGTAAAGCGCAATACTCTAGAGGGGGATGAATAGAGTAGGCAGCGAAAATTAACTATTTAGAAAGTGTTAGTAACATGATCACATAATATATATATCATAAGTAAGTAAATGAAAAGTAGAGAGTAGAGAGCAAACACAAACACAATGATGTATACTGGTTTTTCTCTTGTGAGGACTAGTCTAATCGGAAGAACTCTAGCTTCCAGTTGAATCTACTATGGAAAATCACTACAAGTTTTCATCCGAAGTTCTTGCAATTTCTATAACACGAGCTTTGATCCGAAGAACTCGACCAACTTCAGTTTTGAAGAGTCTATCTTTAATCAAACCTCTGATTACAATCACTCTGAAACTTCTAGACCGTACCGCACTGGCAAATCGACTAGAGGATTGTAACTGGCTTGAGATTTGAAAATGAATAGCTCAGAATACTTTGGAAGAAGTAGTAGGCTTATAGAGAAGAGATATAAAAGTGAATTGGTGTGTGAGTGAATTTAAATGATCGAAATCTTCTCTATTTATAGTTTTTCCAAAGACAGAATTCGGGCAGAACTCTATGAGAAAATCTCGTTGGGATCCGTAACTGTGGGAAGACCAAGTTCAAAAAGCAACGTTCACTAACCGAACTCTGGCCGAATTTGGGCCGAACTCTGGCCGAGTTCTGTTGGAGTTCTGTCAGGGTTTTTACAAATTAGTTTTTGGGCTTTTTGAAAAGTCAAACAGTTAGGAAGTAGTTTGGGCTTTTGTAAGTGGGCTTGTTTTTAAAATAAAAGGGTATTTTGAAAATGTTTCTTGGATAGCCTATTTGCCAGTACGATACAGTTTACATCGTATTCCTAGACTCAATAAATATAAAAAATACATTGATCAAATAGAAAAACCAATAGCCCTTTGATGACGTCTTTCTTCTGATATTTGAGCAAACATGAAAACGCCTTTTTTCTTGACGGCAATCGTCCAAAGATAAACAGATCTGAAAATCTGAAGAGGCCCCGGATAGGTTGTTTAGGCGGTTCAGAGAAATCTTCTTGTATAACATCGTCTTTGGCCTATCAATAATTCTTTATTGCATATGTCCTGGTTTGATCATATTTGATCATGCTTAAAACATGTCTACAAATACATGTTAGGCAAACAAAACAATATGACTGATACAGAACATTAGGACAATGCTAAGTTAAAGTAACAACATGATAGTGATTACATGAATATTAGTGACATCACTAGTTAAACTTAATTGATTTGCCATATTCAAAAATATGATATAATCATTGGGCTAACAAGTAGCACCACAATCTTATTTTAGTGCAGGTTCAAAAATGCTAAGTAAGAAAAAAGTACGATGCTCCCGAATATTTTGGAACTATACATTTGCATTGAAGATTGGGTTGCTACAAAAAAATAGACTCAATACTTAAGCGATGAAGGTGCCTAAATTTTTGAAGTGGACTTTAAATCTTTTACTATGGACGACTCTACAGGAGCTGAAGAATCAAGCATTTGCAGAGTTAGACCAATTTCTCTATAAACGAAAGATTTGAAGATATCGAACACCGTAAAAAATATAAAAAATGGAGAAAGGAGTTTCCTACATTTGGACCGAAGAGTGTCAGTAAGCGTTCGATGACTTCAAAGCGTACCTCATAAATCCCCCAGTTCTGGTAGCACCACTCGTGGATAAACCCTTCATGCTCTACGTCCGGGCAATGGACCATTCTCTCTTCGCCCTACTGGCTCAGAAAAGTGATGCAGGCCACGAACAAGTCATCTACTACCTAAGCAGGACGATGATTGGTGCCAAACATCGGTACAATTCTGTCAAGAAAGAATGTCTATTTATGGTCTTCGTTATTCAGAAGACTCGCCATTATATGGCAGGTCAGACAATCCACATTATCTCACGAGTTAATCCACTCAGAGTGCTCACGACGAACTAAACTCTCGACTAGCTACGTGGACAATACTGCTGTCACCTTACGACATGGTGTTCGTTCTACAAAAAGTCAGCAAAAGCTTTAGGATTGCATTCCTGATGAGGTGTTGGAATCAAATACCGCCGAGGATGATCCCGTCTGGAGGATGTTCTTTGATGGCGCTTCAAGAACATGCCCTAAGGGTCAGATCGTCACAAGAGTGGGGGTAATCTTTGTTTCACCAGACCAGCTGATTATTCAACGTGCTTATTCGCTCATGGAGCCGTGCTCCAACAACGTGGCAGAATACAATGCTCTCATCATCGGACTTCAATTAGCCAAACAATTGGGAGTTGACTATCTCGAGTCCTATGGTGATTCCAAACTTATAGTCAACCAGGTTCGAGGTCAATACGAGGTCCATCACGAAGACCTGCTACCCTATCGTAGGACATCCCTTGACATCATCTCCACTATTACTGGGTTCTTCATAGAATACGTGCCCCGACTACAAAATCTAGAGGTCGACGCTCTCGCTGGCCTCACTGCTTCCTTGGCAGCCCCCGTCGGGACCCAGCTGCAACTCCCGTTTTCGAAAATTTCAAAATTTATTTATTTTATTTAATTTTTATTTTTAGTTAGAAAAAATATTTTATTTGAATTTCTATGATAATATTTTTCGATTTACATAAAGGGTTTATCAATTGTATTTTCGAAAATTAGATTTTGTTTTATGAAAATATTTCTAAATTATTTCGATGATTAAAATATTATTTGAGTTATTATAGCAAAAAAATATTTATTTATTTTAAATTTATTAATTATTATAAAACCTATTGCTATATTCTTTTAAATGAGATTTTGTACTTATAAAAATTTAATTCTTTATTATTTTGGATAAGAGTGTATTTATGAAAGACCTATTTTTCAATATTCATATTCTTCCTCTTGTGACAAATATTTGATTTGATCAAACTAATTTTGATTTAAACTTATATAAATCTAATTTTGATTGATTTGCATTATGAAAGATTGATCAATATTGGATTCGTAGTCCTTTTTTAATTAGGAACCACTATCCCTATATAAAAGGAGGCTTTTCTTTGTTTTTCTCACAAATCCCTCAAATACCATAGCTAATCATGTGCATACATTGTGTCCATGTCCACCCAATATCATCCATTATTTTATTACAGTTAGATTTTGTCCATCATGTGTCTCGCAGGACACGTCGACGCAAATCCCTAATTATCAAAACCCTAACCCTAATCCTAATCCTAACCAAACTCCACTGGCCGATGGCTACGCCATCTTCGGCCAGGGACAGCCTCACCACCGCTCCCTTTCATTTTATGCACCTCCTCGTGCCATCGCTATCTCCACAAACCCTCGTCGGCCTCATCTTCTTCGTTACCACCACCAGTGCCTCCTTCCGCTCGACTTCCCGACCGTCCAGTGGCACCATCACCACCAACTTTGCCTGTCATCGATCAACGTGGCCATCACCCGTGGACAAACAAACCAAACAACCTCACCTTTACCCTCATGTCGTGGCCGTGCCGAGTCCAGAGCTGCCTGAACTCTCTCCGTGGCAGACTTCCTTCTTCGCGGCCCGGCCAGTACCGGCAGCTTCCCGTGCATGCAAGCATCTTTCGCGGGCCGACCCAGCCACTGATGCCGTACCCCAACTACTGTGCCGATTAGTGTGCCTCTGGAACCGGCAATCTGCATCACTGTACCGCCGTGTCGAGGCCATCCCTGGCCGTGCGTCCATCGCTCTCCCTTTTCTCCTTCCTCTCCGCCACTTCCTCCCTCTCACTCGAGCTCTCGCTTCCCTTCGTGTCGGTCGGAGCCCCATTGTTCCCCTCGACTCCCTCTCCTCCGTTCTCTAAATTTCTTAACTCTCTCTCTCCCCCCCCCCCCCCCCTTTTCTTTCTTTGGTCTTCTTTTGTGTTCCTCTGTGAAAGAGCACACAACATTAATGTCCTGTCTTTTTACAGAAGACAACTTCTCATCTCTCTCTCTCTCTCCTACATTATTGCTTCCCTTCCCAAGGAAACACATAGGGAGTAGTGACTTGTGGAGTGTTATATTATTATTTTATTATTATTTTTATTTTCATATTACTTTATATTAATCAGTAAGATTGTATACATATAGGTCGTATAGTTATAAATTATATTATTACTGTATTATAAAATAATTGTTATTTTCAACTATATGTATTATAGTATATAGGTATGACAAGTATTGTTATGTATAATTAATTTTAGTATTTTTGTAGTCATTAGTTATTATCTATAAATATTTTTAAAATAAATATATAGTATTAGGCTTGAGCCCTACACTGATTTTCAAATTGGATTTTTGGCCAGCAATATTAATCAGTTTTTATAACAGGTACATTATTTTTGATTTATACATATTTTTCTAAAATGCTTATTATTTATAATCTAAATACAGATGTTTCTTGACTTTAATTATATGTATATAATTTTAAAAGGATTTATAAAATATAGCTTTAAAATTATAAATAATTTTCTATGTTTCCAAAATACTTATTTAAAAATATTTTGATTGATAAAATCATAGTTTCCAACTATTATAATTATTTTCTAAAAAGTTATTAAATATTTCGACTAAGTAGAGTTTTTCATATATATATTTTTCTAAGATTATTATGAATATTTATTTCTCTTTGATTATCTATTCTTGTCCATAACAAAATAAAAACATTTCCATCTTCTTGCAAATCTCGAACTTTCCTATATCGTTCCTACCTAATTCAAATATTCTGGACTCAGTGACACGGTCCATGCTATCACTTGAAATCATCTTTCGTAGATTTGACATCTGAGACTATTTCTGTGCCGACATGATCATATCGTGCCAGTCAACTCTAAACAAACTGACGCAAGTACTTGTTGACGCCTTCATGTGTATTTACTTTATATTGTTATATTTCACTTATACATGATATTTTTGTGTCTTGACTGTTTACACACACGAGAGTTGAGTGATTGACTATTGTTCATGTTTCCTTATCGTTATCGTGACCATGTTTTCATGATTGTGAGGTATGGATATTAGAGGGATACAATTACTAGGCACGTGGACAAAGCCTGATTGTATTATTGATAATTCTTCCATTTACGGGGGAGGGCATTATATTCTCATCGTTCGCTAAAGCCGTCCATGTGTAGGAACGTTATACTTCTCATGACACATACACTATTATGATTTATATGAGTTTTCTTACCTTTTCATGCTTGTTACTTTCTTTATCAGTTTCTTCTATCACATGATTGTTTGTTCATATTGTTCATGTTTTTATTGATTATTGTTCTACATGTTTAGTGTTATATTGCTTTATATTGTATTTGTATCGTGTTGGCTAAACTTGTACTTGTTCCAATCCTGACTGGATTTTTTTTCAGTTGACAAATTCTTGTTGACTTGCTATCTTGCTTTGGGTTCCTTCGGGTGAAGTTAGAGGTATCTTGGAGGCCAACCACAGATTATAGTTTGAATAGATAGTTTAAATTTAATGTTTAGCGGGTTGTTCCCGAATATTATTTGGGATTTTTTGACTTTCATCCCACTTATTAATATGATTTTGTACTTACATCCCACTTTTTATTTTTTTTAGACTTACATTCCACTTTTCGTCACTAAAAGTATTTTTCGTGACAAAACAAATACTTTTTGTGACAAAATGAATGTTTTTCGTGACGAAAAGTGGGATGTAAGTCTAAAAAAATTAAAAAAATGGATGTAAGTACAAATTCATATTAGCAAGTGGGATGAAAGTCAAAAAATCCCATATTATTTTGATGTATTAATGGATTTATAATTTAAATAATTATTGTGAATGAGCACAAATAGATATGATTTATTGTATTTGAGATTTTATTGAGATATAGACAGCGTACTACCGAGCGTCAATGCGAACGCACGCTTCAATGCGCTTCGGCATTCCAAGCCTTAACGCGTTCAAGCAATGCTTCGCCGCGAGCAATCCATTCCCTGCACCCTGCATGAAGCTGGTGGGGGATCAGTACGTTCGTCCTCGTATGTACTGAAGCAAAGATCATCTTTCCAAACCGACATTTTAATATTTATGTTAAATCATGCAACTTAGCTTATGATCTTGCTATGTTCTCCTTAGGGTCAGTTTCATGGCATATTTGGAAACGTAAAGCATGTTAGCATAGCAGCTTGTTATCGAATTGAATAGGCAAACAAACAAGCAATCTCGTGTTTGATTCGTGGCGCGACTTCTTACCAAGTCGACGTACTCGCCCTCGCACCGACGCAAGGTGAATACGTCGTAATCCTTCCCTGTCATGTTATATGTGCATCTCTAAGCAGGATCTCTATGCAGGATGCATACGTGCCTACACTTTCAACCCATCGTCCCTTAACTATATGAGGGCCGTTGGCGTATCCGCGCCGGAATGGACTAAAGGAGTTCCTTTCTTTTCTTTCCTTCTTTTCTCAATATTTGGTCGGGCTGCCCGGCGTTTCACGGGTTGGGTCACATCCCAACAACCGAAACGTTCCCGCTGTATACCATCATTTACGGCTTTTCCCATCTTGTTTAAGGATGTGTGCCTACAAAGATTATTCGATTCCCTCCTAGGCCAAAGCGGTTCCGGGGCGCTCCGGCATTTAACCGTTTGGGGAAAACACCCGTGCACGAGCGATATCACATTTTATCTCTTGTCCATTCCATTCGACCATGCAACGCCCTTATCATTCAAGCAATTAACTTCAAACAACCAAACATAGTCTTGAGTCCGAGACTCAGACTTATCATCTCGCATCTCTTTCGTTAGCTTTCTGTGTTCTTACATTTCATACTTCGTTTCAATGATTCAATGGCATCGTGCCTCAACTCAATGCTCGTCAACCGAACGACCCGAGGGTCTCGAACACCTTTTGAGGCACCATGTCATAGCCGACAGTTCCGCCATATTCATGCCACAACTGTATTCTCTCGTAACGAAGCCATCTTTTATTATCCCGTGCACGTAGGCACGTTTCGACCGTATTTCCATGTTCTATAACTTAGCATTCAATGTTTGGGGCTTGCGCGCTAGGGCACTCGCCTATTTTCTTCCAATGTTCTAGCCGTCTAACTCGTGCAGCAAAGGCACGGTATGGTTCGTGCACTAAGGCACTCGTCGAGTACGGTTATCCTATGTTCTTACGGCTTGCGCACCGAGGCGCTCGCCTTTGCGATATCCAATGTTCCATAGCGACTCGTGCATTTGATGCACGTTTCATTTCAATTGTTCGAACTTAGTGTTCGACTCACACTACGATTTTATCTCTGATCGGCCACGCCCGTAGCGTCGAAAGGTTAACTTAGCATAGAATAATATATTTGACTTATCGAATGAAGGAGTAAAAAGAAGTCAATCCTCCCACCTTGAGTCGATATGCCTTTGTCGTTTCGCCGAGCAAATGCGGGTCGATTTCATAACTTTGTTGCACGGCCACTCTCTTGACTTAGCCATTCGAGCACTTCGTGCTTCATTGAATCATACGTCCGATTTGCATTAGCGTGCCCAAGTCTTAGCCCGTCGCAAGGCGACGATTTGATTTCGCGGACCCCTTACTAAATATGTCAAAAGATCGACCTCTAATATTTTCCCGTCAAAGTATAACCTGCACACGAAACCAACTAAAATCAATACTTGTAACGATTCGAACTTGCGCCTTGGTCGATTCGATTTCTTAGAATCTTCGAGCCGATTCAACGCGCTCATCCTTCGGGGCAACGCGGTGCTTCGCATTGATTCAACTCGATGCATTCTTTCGGGGCAAGGCAACTCTTCGCATTAACTTAGTTTGATGCGTTGCTCGGGACAACTTAACTCTCGTATCATTTTGCATCGATACATTTCCTTGCGTCAACGTGACTCGTTGAGTCAACACTTCAGCGTAATGCGCCGTGCGGAGCGGGGCATTACAGAATATACCACTCAAAATAAGGTTCATCCTCGAACCAAAACCAACACTCCGACTAAGTGTTTTACAGATCGTTTCACGATCTCGTCCCACCAATGTTGTTCGATTTCATACTATCCCGCAAGCTTTCCATTATTATTGCAAAGTCTTTCCTGCAGCTCGATTTGAATTTGGATACAACTCGATTTGGATCCGTACCTATATTCAAGGCGTCCCGAAGATATATGTATTTTGACCAATTCCAGTGGTAGCAAATCAGAACAAAGCTGATAGGTAAATTTCATTCCTATGCTTGCCATCTCGTACTCTCGATCGGACTTATCCTTAGCAACCATTCTCGAAAATTTATCGCATACGTATATTTGATACATACGTGATTCATTCAAAAAAGTTACTGCACGCGACGCGATTCAAAATTGCCTTTCTCATTTCGTATGTTTCATATGGACTACCAACTCTATGCATCGCGTCAAGCCATCGCGCATCTGATCGCAACGCCTTGCGTTCAAAGTCGCCACCCAACTATTTTCGAAGTCTGGCTATGCAACTTATCTCGATACGATTTCCTTTGTTGACTTGCAAACGCATCAACATTCAGGACTACGTCCGCTAGGTTACTTACATAGTCCCCGTGCTTAACTTCTTCCGACGCAAGTTTAAATTGACATTGCACAAAGGCCACAATCTATCCAACACGAACGTTTACATCAAGGCGACGGTGCTCAAGGCAACGATCGCCTTGACACGAAGTCTCTACGACGCGTCTTACATCCAATTTCCTAACGAATAGGAATTCACTAGCCAAATTCCCAACTTATCCGTCTCGCAACATCGAATATAAGTTCGATTCACGCAAGCTCAATTGCAAGGTGAATCCGAATCTAACGACATGACTCGTAAGCTATTCCCTTATCGTTCCCTCTCGTGCATAGCACGTTTCTCGCAATCGTCTATCCGAATCACCAAGTTCGTTGGTGAATTTCAAGTTCGATCGTCGACCAACATAACCATTCAAGTATTCATCCGACGAATACTCAAAATCTAACTATATCATTCTCAATCGAAAGCTGTTCCAATGATTCTTGATCGCCTAGACTTATTGTCAACATGTACCGTGTTATATTTGTTATTGGTGCAATCTCATATGCGATATCGCATGGGTCATCTTACGGTCTGCAGCATTCAATTTGATTTGGCGGTCAAGTCTTCTAGGGTCAGCTGTCCCGAAGCTACGCTCGATAACTGTGGATCATCACCGAAGGACAGTTTACTATGAACCATGCTATATCTTATTTCGGAGCCAAATTATGTTCCGACAATTCTATGCGACTACCCAATTTCGGACAAAACCATTTCTATCGGCGCAACTGATGTGCAACTATCCTCCGAGTAAAGTCATGCACGATCGTCGATGATTCCGCAATTTACGAAACATCTACTCATATCGAATTCGAGCCTATCTTATTCGCAGGTCGACACACGAGATACTATACGCATCGAGCAATCGTCGATGACTTATAGTCTCGTCTTGATTAATCACAAAATTTACGATCAACCAAGTTCGTTCATTCTCGTATCGTTACTTACAAAACTTTGATAGCGCAAGGCGCACTCCTTTTTGTATTTCCACATCGTGCTTATGTTTCCTTACGTATCGATCTCGATACGTCGCATCAATTTTGATAGCGTAAGGGTCAACTTTGAATCCGTTTCGACGTCGACAACTTGCATTGTATACTTCCAAGTTCGCAACGAACTTTTTCATACACATTAACTCATTTTTCGATTCGCCACATCCCGCTATACTTTGATCGCGTAACCGAGTTACCGATTATCCAACATCGTGTCCTCGAGTTATACGATCTCGTCCTCTAAGTTTCACGTGCTATCAGTCGTACTCAAATGAGTGTTGCCGTAACGTAGCCAACTATTTCTTAGGCACGATTTCTCATGTCAACTAACTTTCTTACCGAAGTCGCACATCGTGCGATTCAATTTCAATTCGCATCGCCCAACATTTCTATCGAAATCGCAAGTCGCGTAATTCAATTCGCCTAGCCGAACATTTCTATCGAGACCGCAAGTCGTGCGACTCATTTGTAAGCTCGAGTTTTCCCTTTTCCCGTCGATCCGATTATTGCGTCAAGGCATAATCGTTCCGCTAGTCGACTTATCATTTTCGTTTGACGTATCATTCATTGATACGAGTCTCGCCTTATCGTCCCAACCGATTTTCGAAGAACACTTGCATCAACATACCGTCATATAAATTTTCAATCGAGTCTCGGTACTCCCCCGTCCGTTGCGGACAAACCTTCCGCAATTCTCACAACGCATCGATACAAATCATCGTACAAGTGATACACCATATACCACTCGGAATCGAGTCATTCATCGCCTACGTGGTATGGCATATACCACTCGGAACTCAAGTCATTTCCCTCGCATTATACTTAGTATAGACCAACGATCTCTTCCGACTTACGATTTCCGCAGTAATCGTGCTTGATCACAACCGTAACTTCAATTAATTCACATCTGACACAACTCGGTCAATGTTCTCGTTTGCCAAAATAAGTTTGGTGTGCAACCGAACGATTCGTTCCATCGATTTATGATTTTAATTCTTTCCTTATGTTGCATCTCGTGCAACAATTTATCTTGATATACGTTGCACCTCGTGCAACAATTTTACTTCCGATACGCATTGCACATCGTGCTACGATTTATTTTCGATATTTTATTTCACTTTATACAACGATTTATTTCTAATTTCTCTTGCACTTCGTGCAACGATTAATTTGATATGCGTTGCACCACGTGCAATGATTTTACTTCCAACATGCGTTGCACATCGTGCAGCAATTTATTTCCGACATTACCGCACCTCGTGCAACGATTTACTCTCGACTTTCCAAGTCAATGCTCAATCCATTTAACACATTCGGTATTGGCTTATCACTTCTCACTTTTATTTTTAACGCATATTCACATTATCTTGTTGCACTTCGTGCATCATTTTATTTCTCATTCAACATATTACATTGCAACAACAACATCCCAAATCGTATTTCACAATTTGTTGTGCTTGCAGCAACTAACATTTTTACGGCTCGTTGCATTCAACGCAATATAACCTTCGCGACTTTCTTAGCAAACATCGTGTAATTTCCAAAACACATGCGGCAAAATTACACGATTTGTATTAGACTTACTGTATGGAACATCCAGTGCGACATCGAGTAGAGTCAAGAGTGATATCAAGTGGTGGTGGACAACTTTTCGAATTGTAATGAAGCGAGCGTCCAGAGGAAATTGAGCCTAGAGCTCTGATACCAATTTGTCACGCCCCGACCCGGAATCACCCGAATCATCGTCCTCGCAGGGGGCATGATGCCGCACGAGCCTGGAGTTGCGCTCGTGCAAGGCAAGATGACAAGTTCTCAAATGGTTATCTTTTGATTTGATATTTACAACGATAGGAAAACATAGTATACGAAACAATTCTCTTTATTGATATTCGAAATAGAGATTACAAAGGCTTTCGATAGCCTAACAATATATGCCAGATTGGCTACAACACTCAGGTTCTCTCTTGCCCACAAAGGATTTCACCGTTCCATACATCATGCCTTCTATATCTCGGCCGCATCAATCCAGCTGCGTAGTCCGAGCGTCAATGCGAACGCACGCTTCAATGCGCTTCGGCATTCCAAGCCTTAACGCGTTCAAGCAACGCTTCGCCGTGAGCAATTCATTCCCTGCACCCTGCATGAAGCTGGTGGGAGATCAGTACGTTCGTCCTCGCATGTACTGAAGCAAAGATCATCTTTCCAAACCGACATTTTAATATTTATGTTGAATCATGCAACTTAGCTTATGATCTTGCTATGTTCTCCCTAGGGTCAATTTCATGGCATATTTGGAAACGTAAAGCATGTTAGCATAGCAGATTGTTATCGAATTGAATAGGCAAACAAACAAGCAATCTTGTGTTTGATTCGTGGCGCGACTTCTTACCAAGTCGACGCACTCGCCCTTGCACCGACGCAAGGTGAATACGTCGTAATCCTTTCCTGTCATATTATATGTGCATCTCTAAACAGGATCTCTATGCAGGACGCATACGCGCCTACACTTTCAACCCATCGTCCCTTAACTATATGAGGGCCGTTGGCGTATCCGCGTCGGAATGGACTAAAGGAGTTCCTTTCTTTTCTTTCCTTCTTTTCTCAATATTTGGTCGGGCTGCCCGGCGTTTCACGGGTTGGGTCACATCCCAACAACCGAAACGTTCCCGCTGCATACCATCATTTGCGGCTTTTCCCATCTTGTTTAAGGATGTGCGCCTACAAAGATTATTCGATTCCCTCCTAGGCCAAAGCGGTTCCGGGGCGCTCCGACATTTAACCGTTTAGGGGAAACACCCGTGCACGGGCGATATCACATTTTATCTCTTGTCCATTCCATTCGACCATGCAACGCCCTTATCATTCAAGCAATTAACTTCAAACAACCAAACATAGTCTTGAGTCCGAGACTCAGACTTATCATCTCGCATCTCTTTCGTTAGCTTTCTGTGTTCTTACATTTCATACTTCGTTTCAATGATTCAATGGCATCGTGCCTCAACTCAATGCTCGTCAACCGAACGACCCGAGGGTCTCGAACACCTTTTGAGGCACCATGTCATAGCCGACAGTTCCGCCACATTCATGCCACAACTGTATTCTCTCGCAACGAAGCCATCTTTTATTATCCCGTGCACGTAGGCACGTTTCGACCGTATTTCCATGTTCTATAACTTAGCATTCAATGTTTGGGGCTTGCGTGCTAGGGCGCTCGCCTATTGTCTTCCAATGTTCTAGCCGTCTAACTCGTGCAGCAAAGGCACAGTATGGTTCGTGCACTAAGGCACTCGCCGAGTACAGTTATCCCATGTTCTTACGGCTTGCGCACCGAGGCGCTCGTCTTTGCGATATCTAATGTTCCATAGCGACTCGTGCATTTGATGCACGTTTCATTTTAATTGTTCTAACTTAGTGTTCGACTCACACTACGATTTTATCTCCGATCAGCCACGCCCGTGGCGTCGATAGGTTAACTTAGCATACAATGATATATTTGACTTATCGAATGAAGGAGTAAAAAGAAGTCAATCCTCCCACCTTGAGTCGATACACTACAACAAAAAACCCTTTTAATGACGGCTAAAAAGCGTCATTAATGACGAACCATGACGCTTTTTTTTTCCACAGCAACCGTTATGAAAACGGGTGTTATAAATATTTTTTAAAAGCGTCATAAAATAACCGTCATGAATAGTTTCTATAAAAGCGTTATGAATAGTTAATATATAGTGCACAATTCAGAACAATTTTAAAACGTCATGAATAGATAATATGTATAGGCTCAATGCAACACATTTATAACACTCATATTACTGAACTCATCACATTTATAACACTCAATACTGCACATTATATATTACTTTCCAAAAACTTCTCAATTCAATTTTAAAACAACAACTTTGAACTATATTCACAAGAAAACATCGAAATGTTATATTATCATCTTCATTACATTATCTCAAAATAGGGTATCCAAATACATATATTTACAACTACTACTTAAATGAATCCTCAAAACAAGTAACTACTTTGGCTTCAACTTGAGCACATCAAAACTGTCAACATCACGTGTAGCAAATCCCACCATTGCAATAATATTTGCATCTTCATGTGCACCTGAGAAAGAAAACTAATACTAGTTAGCTACAATTCCACCATGCATCTATAACAAGTATTATCAACACATTAAGATAACACCAACTTACAAATTTGAAAATAGAGAGAGCTCTATGAGCTAATCTTCAAAAACTTCAATGACTAAGGCATTAAAAACGATATATCAATGGTTCATGCTTTAAACCTCATCTTCTTAAATTTTAGTTTAACTAAAGGTAGAATTAGAACTACTAATTTTTTTCTTAAGTTTGAACAATCAAATTTATTGGATACTTGACCACAAAAGAATTAATAATCACTACAGCTAAATTCTTTCCAGAAAAGATGTTAGCTTAGGAGAAAACTTACTAACTGTTCTAGAAGTCAAGCTACACATACTTAGAGAGAAGTAAAATACTTACCGGTAGAGCCATCTTCTTCAATGTACTCATTGCCAAAGAGTGAAATGATTCATATTCAAGAAACTATTTGATACTATGACAGAAACTATTTACCAATCTGGAAGAAGCCAAAATGCTTGCTAACACTTGTATCATATTAGAAAAAGTTTTATCTATTGATACCACATAAAAGTTCCAGTCTTCACCCAATTATAATATAATATACAATTTCTTCTTTTACTCCGTAATGCAAATATATCCATGTCCAAAATGAGAGAATTAGAAGAAAAAACTCTTAATTTTAATGCTTACCTCATGAACCCTTGGTCTATGGTGTCTGAGCTCCAGTAATGATTCCTTCCTTTCTATCAGGACTCCAAGTTCCCCATGCACAAATACTTGAGCTGCACTCAAAAGGATACAAAATTCAGCTCAAAAGAAGTCATAGCCAACTAAGAGTTTTTGCTTTGATTCTATACTCATGCACAAATACATGTATGTTATCCCACTTGATTCTATACTCATATTGTGATTTTTATCTATCTATCGGCATTCTAAATATTAAAAATATTAATGATGACTATGCAGTCACCAAGAATCCACAATCAACAAACAGAGCATAAACCCACATTTGAAAACCAAACGAAGCATCGATAGATCAATCAAGAAACAGAGCATAAACCCATATTTGAAAACCAAACGAAGCATCGATAGATCAATCAAGAAACAGAGCGCTACCCATGGTTGTTCAAGCAGATCTCGACGAGCTCCATCCGGTTCTGCACGAGCTCGAGCATGACCCTCAGTCTCTGCTCCTCCGTGCACACCTCGAGGACATTCTGCACCAGGTAGTTCGCGAACGGGTTCGCCATCAGCTCCACCACGTAGTCGACGATCCCGAGGAAAATCGCCTCCTTCTCCTTCCTCGTCCCCTCCACGAGCTTTCGCTGCAGGAACCGGCACCCGTTCTGGTCCTTGATTAAGTAAAACAGAACATTACCATGATTTGTATTCATCTGAAGCCCTAATCTGAAGGACACATATATCTATTATAGTTAGTAATGAAACAAAACTTTGATCAAGTAAAACAGAACATTACCATGATTTATATTCATCTGAAGCCCTAATCTGAAGGACACATATATCTATTGTAGTGGTTCGCATACTTAGTGGGTTGCGACCTTCCATACCAGAATAAATGATGAAAAAAATACCACATAACATACATTCTAACTTACCACCAAGGATCATCTCCTACAAGCATCATATCACCTTCATTATCAGTGTATACAACCAACCATTCTTTGTTGCGAGCAGTTAAATTCGCCTTCAAATTCAAACATCTGATCCAACTCCGCAATCAGCTCATCATAACCCCTAAACTTTGAAAGATCCACAGATCTCCCAAGAGCTATTCCTTGCTTATGTACCTGAAATGAGAAAACAAATGTGTCATAATTGCTTCATCAAATGGTTCGAACAATATCCAGGAAATCGGTCGTCGAAGGAACCCGGTAAATTTATTGTATGTATGTCACTGTATGGACTGTACAATCATAGACCGCCGGAACATAAAATATATATATATATATATATATATATATATATATATATATATATATATATATAAAACAGAAAACAAAACCTGCATTCAGAGCCTTGTCTGAATGATAAAAATGAGCTACTAGAACCGAGAATGATTTTACTGAGGTAAAACTGGCAGTGAACTTAGAAAGAGTGAACTACAATAACTTTGCCAGCAGCCGAAATATATATCAAATATCAGAGCATTCATGCAATGCAATAAAATGAATACCAAGGAACAAGAATTAGAAACCTTAGTGTAACTCCATGTGGAACCAGATCGACATCTGCCATGGGCCTCTTTAGCGGCCGGTGTGCAATTCTGTAGCTGTTTCTCCTGTTCAGTGCCCACCAACCGACTTTGCCCCTTGGCATGGCTGCTCACACTGTTGTTCGGATTCCAAGGCTTTTGACTTGCACAATTGTGCTGCTGGATGTCTAGTTATCTCTGCCTCTCGTTGAATACATATATATTTTTTTCTGAATAGGGTCAGATGCGCTAATGGGTTGCCATCGAGATGAATCCCAAAGAGTATGCAGTTGCATTGCCACTTTCCTGCAGCGGCGCTGCTGCGCGGAGGCATCGTGACCGCTGAGGTCGGTTCTGTAGGCCCGGGGAGAGCCGCGTCCACGAAGAGGTTTACGCACCAAAATCATACGAGAAGTCCTCGATCGCCAACAGCATTGTGGCGTAGCCGACCTCCGCTGCTGTTCTCGTGTGCGGCGGACGCATGGAGACTTGCCAGCGTAGGTGCGACTGTTGGAATGATGGAAGGAGGAGCTGGAGATGGGAGAAATATTTTGTAGGCGCACCGACTCGTCGTCAACCCCGGGGACGGCGCACAGGAACTGGATGTAGTTCTTGTACTCGATGTCCAGGACCAGACCCGGATCCAACGCCTGAGCCGTGTTTATGAATCCGGCTCCGTAGTCGAACGGGGTCGCAAATTAGGGTTAGGGTTTTGGAGTTGGGGGAAAGGAAGAAGAAGAAGAGGAGAGGAGGGTGTAAGGAAGAGGAACTGACCCATGAGGGCTTCGGATCCGAGGTCGGCGCCGGAACCGATGAAGCGGCGGAGGTTGCGGACCCACGACATCGACGACGCCGGAGGGCGACGAGGAGCGTGTGCGACGGCCTCGAGCTTGTCCTGGAGGGCGACGAGGAGCGTGAGGCCCTCAAGATTTTGGATCTAGGGTTAGGATTTTGGAGTTGGGGGAGAGGAGGGAGAAGAAAGGAGGAGAAGGAGAAGATCAGAATATTTTGGGGGAGAGGCGGGCTATAGCAAAGATTTTGCCAAAAATTGAAGTTAAAAAATATTACAAGTTTGCCACCGCTCTAAACTATTAATAACGCTTTGTTTTATAAACGTTATAAAAAGCCCAGAATTAGCCCAAACCGTCATAGAAAAAAGGTATTTTTCAACTTAATAACGCTTATGTATCAGCCGTCATTAAAATTCCTTGTCGAGCGTCATTAAAAGGGTTTTTTGTTGTAGTGATATGCCTTTGTTGTGTCGTCGAGCCGATGCGGCTCGATTTCATAACTTTGTTGCACGGCCACTCTCCTGACGTAGCCATTCGAGCACTTCGTGCTTCATTGAATCATACGTCCGATTTGCATTAGCGTGCCCAAGTCTTAGCCCGTCGCAAGGCGACGATTTGATTTCGCGGACCCCTTACTAAATATGTCAAAAGATCGACCTCTAATATTTTTCCGTCAAAGTATAACCTGCACACGAAACCAACTAAAATCAATACTTGCAACGATTCGGACTTGCGCCTTGGTCGATTCAATTTCTTAGAATCTTCGAGCCGATTCAACGCGCTCATCCTTCGGGGCAACGCGGCGCTTCGCATCGATTCAACTCAATGCATTCTTTCGGGACAAGGCAACTCTTCGCATCAACTTAGTTTGATGCGTTGCTCGGGACAACTTAACTCTCGTATCATTTTGTATCGATACATTTCCTTGCGTCAACGTGACTCGTTGAGTCAACGCTTCAGCGTAATGCGCCGTGCGGAGCGGGGCATTACAAGATCTGCCTGAACTCTCTCCTTGCAGACTTCCTTCTCCGCGGCCCGGCCAGTGTCGGCTGCTTACCGCGCGCACGCATCTTCCACGACCCGACCCAGCCACCGGTGTCGTACCCCAACTGATGCGTCGATCAGCGTGCCTCTGGAACCGACGATCTGCACCACCGTGTCGAGGCTATCCCTGGCCGCGCGTCCGCCGCTCTCCCTTTTCTCCTTCCTCCCTCTCACTCGAGCTCTCCCTTCCCTTCGCGTCGGCCTGAGCCCCATCGTTCCCCTCAGCTCCCTCTTCTCTGTTCTCCAAATTTCTCAACTCTCTCTCCCCTTTTCTTTCTTCGCACTATGTTTGGGAAGGAGGAAAAATAGAGGGAGGGGAAAATTTGAGGGAAAAGTGGAGAAAAAATTAGAAACTAAGTTGTTTGGAAAGGGGGGAAAGAAATAGGAGGAAGGGAATCTAGAGGAAAAAATTTGGTAGGCCCCACCAAAAAAATTTACTCCCAAAATCGGAAGAAAAATGTACGTACTTGAGGGAATTGGGTAAAATTTACCCAATTACCCCTCAATCAATTATCTTTCTTTTTCTATGTTGTTCGTACATATTTTTTTCCTTCTTCGGGTAGTCTATATATTTCTCTCCTACCAACTTACCTATCACAAACAAATTATAGGTTGGGGTTGATACATATTAGGTAAATCAAACTATTTTATCTCTTTTATTTTGTTCTATTCTGAATTTTGTTGATTTTAAATTTTGTTCTATCAAGACTAAAAAATAAGTCTCTATAAAATACGAGTTTCTGTGCAGTTTGTTAAATTTTCTTCCGGTAGTTTGTTATAGATATACATGTAGGTTAAATTTACATATGTTAAATTTGTGTGTAGTTTGTTAAATTTTCATCCAGTAGTTTGTTATAGATATACATGTTGGTTAAATTTACATACGTTAAATTTATGTGTAGTTTATTAAATTTTCTTCCGATAGTTTGTTATAGATATACATGTAGGTTAAATATTACTTGCAATATATGTTAAATTTTGTTCTATCAAGATAAAGGAAATAGGTTTTTCATTTATCTTTTTTCGGAAGTAATAGATTTTACCTTTAGCAAGATTAGCCATATGACTTCGCGTATGAGTTTAATTGCTATAAAGTTGATTATTTTAAAGATAAGATTTTATTATTTAAATCTTAATTCAAATATAAAATTTTGTATTTTGATTTATTTATTAGTTAAATTTCTTACGTTACTATATTATCTCTAACAATAAAAATACAAATATAAACAAAAAGTTAATTTTTAAATCATAAGCAAAAATTGATTTAATCTACAACTCACGTATGAGACATCTAAAAAATAAAATAAAAACTCATGGTGTGAGTTTAACTGTTATTAATTTAATTATTTTAAACATAATGTTTTATTATTTAAATCTTAATTCTAATATAAGATTTGTATTTTGATTTATTTATTAGTTAACTTTATATATATTAATGGATTATCTCTAGCAAAAAAAATCACAAATATAGACAAAAGTTAAAACCTAAGTGAAGATTAGTTTAATCTACAACTCACGTATGAGACACCTCATAAACAGAACTTACGGATGAGTTTAACTCCTATCAATTGATTATTTTAAAAATCATGAGAAAGTTAAGGATAAATTAGTTATTTATCTATGTCCCACAAACAAACAAAAAATTATTTTTCACTTTTCCTCTCCCAATTTTTTGGTCATCCAAACAAGAAAAGGTAAAGTTAACTTTCCTCTCCCTCCATTTTCTTTCCACTCAAATTTTCCTCTCCCTCCTCTCATATGTTCCCAAACATAGTGTTGGTCTTCTTTTGTGTTCCTCTGCGAAAGAGCACACAACATTAATGTCCTGTCTTTTTTTTTTTAAACAAAGAACATCTTCTCATCTCTCTCCTACATTATTGCTTCCTTTCCCAAGGAAACACATAGGGAGTAGTGACTTGTGGATGTTATATTATTGTTTTATTATTATTTTTATTTTCATATTACTTTATAGTAATCAGTAAGATTGTATACATATAGGTCGTATAGTTATAGATTATATTATTATTGTATTATAAAATAATTGTTATTTTCAACAGTATGTATTATAGTATATAGGTATGATAAGTATTGTTATGTATAATTAATTTTAGTATTTTTGTAGTCATTAGTTATTATCTATAAATATTTTTAAAATAAATATATAGTATTAGGCTTGAGCCCTACACTGGTTTTCAAATTGGGTTTTTGGCCCGCAATGTTAATTAGTTTTTATAACAAGTACATTATTTTTTATTTATAGATATTTTTCTAAAATGCTTATTATTTATAATCTAAATATAGATGTATCTTGACTTTAATTATGTGTATAAATTTTAAAAGGATTTATAAAATATAGCTTTGAAATATTATAAATAATTTTCTATGTTTCCAAAATACTTATTTAAAAATATTTTGATTGATAAAATCATAGTTTCCAACTATTATAATTATTTTGTAAAAAGTTATTAAATATTTCGACTAAGTAGGGTTTTTTCATATATATATTTTTCTAAGATTATTATGAATATTTATTTCTCTTCGATTATCTATTCTTGTCCATAACCAAATCAAAACATTTCCATCTTCTTATAAATCTCGAACTTCCCTATATCGTTCCTAGCTAATTCAAATATTCTATACTCAATGACACGGTCCGTACTATCAGGCGTCATTTGGTTCGCGGAATGAAAGAGAAAGGAAATCAATTCCTTGGCATTTCCTTTCCTTTGAAAAATTACAATTCCCATTGATTTTCCTTTCCGATGTTTGGAAATGCAAAGAAATTTGGAAAGGAAAGTGAATACTTCAATGTGGGAAAGTGATTCCTTGCTTGGATGGATGGAATCACTTTTCTCCCCTAATTTTTCTTCCATTGGGAATCACTTTCCTTTTCTCTTCAATTCCTTTGGTACCCAAACATAGAAAAATAATCACTTTCCTTTCCAAATCTGATGATTCTGCGAACCAAACGAGGCCTCAGTGGAAATCATCTTGCGTAGCTTTGACCGACTACCTTAACCACTTGAGTTAGACTATTTAGTTGTAAATATATCATATTAGATAGTTAATTACTTAGTTAATTATTAAAATAATTAGTGGAGCATTTAAGTAGTTATTTATTATTATTTTTAAATTAATTTAAATGGTTTGATGATATTCATACGACTTTGACGGCTCACTTTTGAGCCGTTTTGAAGTCTCTTTATATAATTTACTAGTTACTTTCACGTGCGTTGCACGTTAAAAAAAAGATAAAAAAAATCTACATTATGATTGATATATAAAAAATTATTATATTAGAATATTTTAAATATAATTTGAATATATTTTAGTTATAATTTATTATAAATATATTTTTAAACTTTTTGTTTAAGTGTTTAGTTAGATAATATAATTTAGTTAGTTTAACTATGATTTAAATTCTAAAATATTTTAGTATTTATATATATATTCATGCAGTTAGGAGAATTTTAGGTTTTAATTTTAGTTTAAACTACGTGAGGAAATAATTACGGTTATACGACTTAAATATTTTTAAACGAAATAGTTGATAAAATACACACGGCTTTGACGGCTCAATCTTGAACCGTTTTGAAGTCCTCTTATATTAGTAGAGATATAGTAGAAGATGTCCTAAATTTTGTGTTATGGTATTTTGTAAAAAAAACACGAGAGGAATTCATGAATTCTTAATTTTTGAAACTAGGTCATTAACAACCGCTGGATATATAATTTTTTTTTTTTACACGTGTCATAATGGGATTGTTTTACCCATGTCATATAGGGATTGTTTTACCCATGGCATATCAAGATTGTAAGTTTTCATTTTTAGTTCTTGTATTCGAACTCTATTTTGTACGCTTATTGCCCCCGGAATCTAAAATCTCTACGACGATTCTATAAAATGAATACCACTCGTTCAGAACTGATATTAGTTGTCCAGAACTTGGAGTCATAGGAATCATACAGGTAGAGGTCTACTACTATTTGTATTCAAAGACAAATCTTAATCGTGTCGGAGTAGTAAAAATTGAATAAATCGATTTAAAAAAAAAATCAAAACAGAACTAAAATTAACCATAACTGAAATCAAACAACCGATAATCAATACGGTTTATTCGATTTGTTCGATTGGACTATTTTTATAGTTTAATGGGTCGGACAAAAATTGAAATTGGGTGTTTAAATTATATTTAAAAATATTTTTTTATACATACAATTATTGTATTTCAAAGTTAGACTAATTGTTAACTTATCTAAGTTGGACTTTAAAACACATACATACAATTGTTGTTGTCAAAATATACACATTTTTAACCATAAAATATTCATAAAATTGAGATTATTTACATTAATTTGTAGGTTATATTCACTTGTCGATTTTGAAAAAAATCCAAAACTAAAATCGAATAAAAAACTTTAATATTAAAACCAAAATCGAACCGAATTTTTTATACGGTTCAATTCTTGAACCAAAGTTGAATTATGCTTAACCCTATATATTTGTACTTGTATTATTGACAACATGTTAGGTTTTTATACTATTCTAACTAAAACTTTCAGAAATGTCGATGCTCTTGAATGTTCAAAATATAGACTAAATTATAACTTGATATGCTCAGCTATTCGAGTTTTTCAACTTGATATTCTCAACTTTGTTATGTATTAACTTTATACCCTTTTTCAATTCTTGTCCTACCGGTGTTAATCAAAGAATATAAAAGACAAAAATACCCTCACCTCCTCTCTCTCTCCCCTTTTTCTCCATCTCCCTCTCTCTCTCTCTCCCCGACATTTGTAGCCGGAGGGAGGCGACGCAACAACAACAGCCAGCATCAACAACAGTCAGCAAGCAGCGACAACAAGAAGTAGAGGAGTAGGGGGCTCGGGTTGTGTGGTAGGTGGTGCATGGTCGAAAGTGGGGAGGGTGCCTGCGACCGGAGGGGGGAGGGGACAACGGTGGTGGGGAGGGGACGTGGAGGGGGGGGGGGGGAGTGGGCTGGAGAGAGGGCGAGGGTATTTTAGTAAAAAATAACGGTAAAATTAATGTTGGCTCACGAAGAGTATCAAGATGAACATTTAAATAGTAGATGCTATTAATTTCGTACATATCAAAGTTGAGGTATCAAGTTGAAAAATCCAAACAGTTGAGGGTATTAAGTTGCAATTAGCCCAAAATCTACTATATATTTATGGGAAAAAACTTCTTTTTTATGTATCACTGTCGTCTTCGTCGATGCCGAGCGCAAGCTTCATTAATGAAGTACACCACCACCTTAGTCGATGCCGAGCACGACCTCGGCTCTATCGGTGATGTTGTGGTCCACCGCCCTCTGTAGACGAGGATGGCACCGCCATCGGCAACCCAAGAAAACCCTAAAAAAATTATTTTATAAATTTTTTGGTAAAAAAATTTATAAGAAAAAAATACCAAACAAAATATTTGAACTTCTATTTCTTAAAACTATGTTCCAGATGTTTGTAATTAAACATAAGACAAAATTTGTAAAACTATAATTTTTTTTATAACATTTAAAAAAATATTTTTAGAACAAAATATCAGAAACCTATCCAAAAGGACCCAAGGATAGTATTAGAACGATTTATCTGGACCTGAATTCCGAGAACATAGCTCGGATTGCTTATGTCCTTTACCTCAAAAGTAGAAGACAATCATCCTCTAGTGGCATAAATTGCCTCTATACCGTTGCTCGTCAATAATATTTTATCCACTTATAATAATACTTGAAGAAAAACAATACAAATGCGACGAAAAAGAAGAATGAAAAGAAAATGAAAAACTAGCAACCTCTCCCTCTCGTAAGCTAAAACTTCTATTAAAAAATAGTAGAGGAAGAAGATTCTTACGAAGAGGAGCGGAGTCAGGAGTAAAATCATGGGAAGACCATGCTGCTATATATAGAAATCCTTGAAATTGTCATGTTAATTAAACTTCAATACCAAAAAAATACTAAAATTCAAACAAAACTGAGCGAAAAGAGAGAGAAGAAAGTCAATATTTTTAGAAAGAGTTAATTACACTGACCTTTCCTATGTTTCATGAGTATTACAGAAACTACCCATATTCCGAAAATAATTACACTGACCACCCCTTCCATTTGTAAATTTTATTAACCATAGGGGTGGTCGGTGTTGTTAGTTTTTATCAAAAATAGAAACTGTAGGAGGTGTCGATGTAATTAGTTTCAAAGCAGGGGTGGCCTGTGTAATAAGTGTAAAACATAGGAATAGTTAATACAATTAACTCTTTTAGAAAAGAGGAACAAAACATTTGTACATATTCAAAATGTAACAAAAAAATAAAGATGAGGCCCGAACTCATGCTCTCTCATTAAATAATCTGAAATATGACAACTAAAACTAGTTTAATATTTATGCATTAGGAAGTCAAAATAATATCTCTTATACAAAACACAAAGGTTTTTGAATCCTAGGGCTGACTGTGCCAAGATAAAGAGTGGTTGGATTTAATCTTGGTGAATCAACGGTTGTGGGATTTTATGGGGAAGAGCATTATTGGGAGTGGGGTTTTATGGGGAAGAGCATTATTGGGAGTGGGGTTTTATGGGAAATCCAAAGATGAGGATTTAATATTTTGATGGTTGTGATTTAATATTTTGATGGGGGTCTCATAATGGTTGTGGATGAGCATTATTGAGAGTAGGATTTTATGGAAAATCCAAATAAAATGGGTCCAAGATTTTGAGAAAAAATACCTTAAATGAACCATGCCCTATGGGCACGGGCTATGACTAGTATATTTAGAAACTACATAAATTTTTTTATATAGTATTCGATATTTTTAAAAAAAATTGAGGGCCGTGGCTTCTCTTGGACTCTGTATGAATCCGTCCCTCACATTGCAGCAACCCCTCCTTATAGTGGCACAACAATACAATCAATATGTATTGTTTTTTTTTTTTTGGCATACAAATACAGAAAGAAAAAAAAAATCTTATCCAAGGTTCTCATTCTACGAAACAAACGTGTCCTTAGGTTCTCATTCGTGGTTTAAAGCAAAACAAAAATAAGCGAAGAAAAGAACATAGTGAAGAAAAATAACAAGAAAAAAAAGAAAGAAAAAAACTGGCCCGGGTCCAGTACATATGATAGGTTTACCCGAACCGAACCGGTTAATATATGATGGGTTCCACACCGCTCGCTTTTCCCAAACCCTAGCAAAACAACAGTCGCCTCACCCACTTTCCCCAAACCCTAACCCTAGCCCTAGCTTCCCATTCCAATCTCCTGATCGCTCTTCGGATCTCCTCCTCCGTCGGCTTCGTCGCGGCGTTGGTAACCCACTCTCAACTCCATCACAATCATCTACGAATAATTAGAGCCATTTGATTCCCACTTATGAACCAAGTAATCCATACTAATCTTTGCAAAATTTGTTTCTGTGTGTGTTTTGTTTGTGCGATTAATCCATGCTTGCTGCTTATGTCGGAAAACTTGTAATTATTGTTGCAATTAGGAGTCTCTATGTGTTGTATCCTTGTCGGGCATGTGTCGGATGCGGCCTGGGACACGCTTAAATCAATTCCCGTGTCTGTTTCACGTTGTCAGTACTGTGTCGTGTCGTGTTTGTGTCCACGCAATGTATAGGTAGCGGGAAGGTTGCGTTTTTTTACATATGATAGTACTCTGGTGTCTGCACGTCCGTTATATATTCGAATATTTATGCCGAAGTCCTTTTTTTGCTTGTTTATTATATGTGACTTCTCTGTAATCCTTTATTTGTGTCGGAGAAGTGCATTTTGTAACCTATGATGTCACTCTCTTGTCTGCACGATTGTTATATAGTGGAACATTTATGACAAAGTTCATTTTTTGCTTGTCTATTACATGTGAATTCTATATAATCTTATTTTTGTATTGGTTAATCAACATTTTCTTAAGGAGAGACATCATACTGTCTTAATTTTGGGTATTTTATCTAGATAGCTTCTCCTGAGGTGGAGAACTTGTTATCAGTATGGGTTTCGACAACGAATGCATTGTAGACATCCAGTCTCTACCTGGTGAATATTTCTGTCCGGTTTGCCGCACCCTCATCTACCCGAACGAGTCTCTGCAAGCTCAGTGCACCCATCTCTACTGCAAGCCTTGTTTAGCTTATGTTGTGGCCACCACTCATGCCTGTCCTTATGATGGTTATCTGGTGACTGAAGCAGATGCCAAGGTCTCTCCTTCCATCCTTCTATTTCAGCGCGTTTTTTTCTTTTTCTTTTCATACGACTTGTTTGCTCGACCGATTTAACTATATTATAACTGCTACAGCCTCTGATGGAGTCGAATAAAGAGCTCTCCGAGTCCATAGGCAAAGTGGCGGTTCACTGTCTTTATCACAGGAGTGGGTGCCAGTGGCAGGGGACTTTGGCCGAGTGCACCACCCACTGTACCGGGTGTAATTATGGGAACTCCCCTGTCGTTTGCAATCGTTGTGGAACTCAAATCGTACATAGCCAAGTACAAGAGCATGCACAGATTTGCCCTGTGAGTTCAAAGTGTTATTTTCAATCGTTACTTGTGTTTACTAAACGTGTGTAAATTTCTCTTGTAGTAATATTTGAGAAATTGCCCAAGTGCAGGGTGTACAGCCACAAACACAGCAGGTAGAGAATGCGCAACCTCAAGCCGCAGCAGTTCCTAATCAAGCTGCTGCTCAAGATCCATCTGCTACAGCTTCCATTGCTGCACCTTTGACAGCAGCTGCTCCTACCACCACCACTGCTGCTGCTGCTGCTTCATCATCTGTTGCTGCTCCAGCTGCCATGTCAGCCCCTGCAGCTGTTCCCTCTGCGGCAGCTGCTGCTCCTGCTCAGGCCCAAGTTCAAGGCGGTGTAGCTGTTTATCCTCAACCTCCAAGTGCTGAACAGTGGTACCAGCAACAACAATTGCAATACCAACAGTACTACCAGCAATATCCTGGGTACGACCCTTACCAGCAGCAGTATCAACAGTATGCACAGTATCAGCAACAAGCCCACCCACAATACATGCAACCTCAAATGCAAGCTGCTCAGCATGTAGTTCCTGGGCAACAACAACCCCAGCTTTACATGCACCCGCAACCCCAGTCTCAACCTCAGCCACAACCACAACCACAACCACATGCTCAACCTTTACCACCGCAACAAACAAAACACCAAGTTGCCCAACCACAACAGCAGCAGCAGCAACAGCAACTTTCTCTTCAGCCACACCAGCAACTTCACCCCCAAACCCAACTTCAGCCACATCAACATCCACTACCACATCCACAGCCGCATATGCAAGCTCAAATTCCCCAAATGCAAGCACAACCACATGTTCCTGCTCAGCAACCACAAGCTCAACCACCTCCTCACGGGCAAATTGCAGGGCAACCTCATCCTCAGTCCCATCAGCTCCATCCCCTGCCTCAACCTCAAGCAAGGCCACCACAGCTTCCTGGGCCACCACAACAGCAGCAGGCTGTGCCACCACAGCAACATCCACCCGCCCAGATGCCATACCCTCAATCACACCCCCAACAACAGCTTCGCCCACAACATCCACCCCCACAGAACCAACAACTAGCTATGCAGCCGCAGCAGCATCCTCAGCCTCATCTCCAGACCATTCCTCAGACACAAACTTCACATCCGCCTTCTCATGCTGTGTCTGGTCACCATTCATATCCACAACCTATCGCTGGTGCTCCTCAGCCGCGTCCGATGCAAATGCCTCCCCCACAGTCTAGCATGCCACCACCATACCAACAGTCTCAACACCCTCCTCAGATGCAGGGCCAGTTTCCACCCCAACAGCCACCCCAGATGCGTCCTCCCCATGCTCAGATGCCCATGCAAGTTCAACAACAGCCAGCCATGGCACCTCCTCAAATACCGCCCGCCAATCTTCATCCTGGTCAACAACAAGTTCAACAGCCAATGCATCAAGCTGGTATGCAACCACATGCACCGCAGCATGGGTTTCCTCATTCACAGCCACAAGGTCATTTGCATCCTGGTCAGATGCAGCAACAGGGAGCAGTTCCTCCTCAACAGCTATACCCGCAGCAACCCTTCAGGCCCCAAGGACCGGCATATATGCAACACCAAACTCAGGCTAGACCAATGGTACCAAATCAGGGAGTGCCACAACAACCGTTTCAACAGTCTCTTGCTGGTGGTACTAAACTCATACAACCTGGTCAATCTCCAAATCATGCGTACCCGGCGAGGTCTACTTCTCAAGTGCCACAATCGTCTGAATTGCATCAATCTCAGGTACCACATTCTGGGAACCAAGTGCCTGCATCCCCTGCCACTTCAAAACAAGGAACATCCTTGCCAGGTAACTCTGGTCAGGTGGCTCAGTCGGAGTCTGGAATGACTATAAAAGCTGCTGAAGGGGCTGAAACAGGTGAGAATCTTCCTGATCATGTTTCTGATCACAAGTCCACTGGCAAGGAGGACAAGCTTACTGTGGGGGTGAAGGAGAAAGGTGCTCAAGCTGAGAATGATAGCAAAGAACATCTGGAATCAGAAAAGGGCCATGAGTCACTTGTTACCAAGGAAAATGTAGATGGAAAGATGACTAATCAGGTAAAGGGGAAAGAGGAAGAAGTTACAGAAACATCTAATGAAGAAAATAAGGGACATGACCGAAGACCAAATGAGAAGTCCGTTGCACAAGTTCAAGGGGAGGTTGCTCATCCCATGCAAGATGGTAACTCAAACGTACACCCTCACGCAGGTGCGGATAAGGTTCTCCAGAGGCCTAATCTTGATAACATGCACACTCAGCAGATGCCTGCACCTGGTGGTTTAGCTAGAGGTCAGTCTGGTCAGCCTGCCAATCAAACTACCCTTCCTGCTCAAGAAAGAGGAATGTCACATCCTGGCTATCATGACAGAAATGCTTCCCAATTTCCTCAGCAGTACCCACCTGCCAGGGGCCCATTTCCCAATCAAGAGAGGTTCCCGCCACAACAAGTTCCGCATGGGCATCCTCCCAATATGACAGACCCAACAATAGTATCCCAAAGGCCGCCTGCACCTGATAGGATGTTCCCACAACCCATGCAGGTCCATGGACCGACGAAGCCTCCGACACAAATGAGGCCTTCTCTCCCGGGGCATAACCAGATGGAAAGTTTTCCTCAGCAAGGGCAAACCACATTAGCCCCAGAGCCTTTCTGGCCAAATCCACATGCTGGTGGCCCAGGTTCGGGCCTGCCGCCACCTCCAGCGGGGGTACCTCTTCATCAAGGATTACAGCACAATACTTTTCACCAGCAATCTATGCCTCCTGCAGGGCAATCACACTCTCATATGCCTCCACCTAATGCTGGAGGGGCTAGAGGTGCTCCTGGTGAGCCTTTGACACGGTCTGCTATGGTTGGGCCACCACCTGGAGCATTGGAGGCACCAAGTAGGATGCCTGGGGGAGGGGTCGGCCAGTCTCCCCCTGTTAATCCTATGGAACCAGAATCATATGCGATCAGGAGACCTGGAGTTCATGACAGCAGGCAACCTGAACCCCACAGACCTCTACCAGATGAGCATGCTCCATATAGACAGCCAGGTGATTTGAAGATGAATGGGATGCCCAACAAAGCTTATATTGGTGGAATGCATGATTCAACTTTTGGACCTGGTATGGGAGAAGATAGATTTAGGTCTTTGCCTGAAGAAAGGTTCAAACCTTTCCCTGGAGAAGGATTCAACACTCCACAGGACCGGTTTAGGCCTTCTACATTAGATCCTGGTAGACATGTCAACAGGAGGGAGTTTGAAGAAGATCTAAAACAGTTTCCTAGACCAGCTTATTTGGATGAAGGTCCTAAATTCGATGGATACATGTCTGACAGAGCCCCACATGTATCTGGAGGGACTAATTTGACAACTTCAAGGCCATTGCCTTCCTACCAGTCAGGTCCCCCCTTTCCACCTAGGAGTGAGGGAGAAAGGGACAGACCTATGTTGCATGAACATATGGGAAGGAAGCATGACACAACAGTTGCCGATCACCTGAATGCAACTCCTGAATTTGGTCGTCCTCGTATGGATGGTCTGCCACCTATAAGGAGTCCCAGGAGAGAATATGATGGCTTTTCATCTAGTAACTTTGGTTTACGTGGGCAGTCTCACAGAGAGGACTTTGAGGAAAGAGACCAACATGGTTTTGCTCCACGATTTAAATCTTCGAATTTCCCACCTCCAGGATCTGCTTATTTTGGTAAAGATATTCCTGATGGTTCTGGAAGTCTCCGTTCGAATCAGCTGAGGGGTCTTGATGGCCCAGATATTTCAAATATTCACCCACATGCTGGCGGAGCTCCAGGCCATGGTTTTGGTGGCTCTGGAAGCTTTTCAGGCATTGGTGAGCATGGTAGACCTGGAAGTTTGCCTTCTCATATGCGTTTTGGTGAATCAGGAGGATTCAATGGTTACTTTAATTCAGTGAGTCTTTTCTCATCAACTTCTTAATGAGTTTACTTATTCAGCTACTTATTACGTAACATGCGGTACACCATGTAGCATGTCCCCTTTATCCTTGCTTATATTCATCTTTCCAAATAATTGTAATATGTCAAACTTCAACATGTGTATGATATTGTCCTTTTTATGTCCAGGTTTCTCGTGAAGGTGATGTTGACAGCTTCGAACAGTCAACAAAGAGGAAGCCTGGTAGCATGGGTTGGTGCCGCATATGCAAGATTGATTGTATGACTGTGGAGGGTTTGGATCTGCATTCACAGACAAGGGAGCACCAAAACATGACCATGGATTTGGTTATGAGCATTAAGCAAGACAATGCCAAAAAGCATAAGCTGTCAGTGACTTCCATATTTCCTTTTTACGTGCCCTTTTTTGGCTTATTCCATAAAACTTTCCGGCTCTAACACTTGGAGATTTCTTACCTTTTTATTCTCTTTGCAGAAATTCCGAGAAAGCTATATCTTTTGAAGATGAAAACAGATCAAGGAAGATGAACTTTGAGAACCGTCGGAAGAGACAGTAAATTCATGGTAATGTACCGCAACGCTAACTAATTTATTATAATCGTATTATTTGGTTCCTTTGCTCTTTAGGCATCTAAATCTCGTCTTTCAGCTTTCTTCAGTTAGCTTGCTTGTTTTGCAGGTGGTTGTTCGATTTGCAGGTTGCTGTTTTACTACGGGAATTGCCTTCTGAAATCTGAATACCATCTTCGTTCAAAATCTGGTTCTAAGATTCTCTGGTTATCTTGCAATAGGATATTCTATGCAATGTTTTTGTCATTTTGCTGCGTAACTCTATTACTATTATCTTTTGCGTTAGTGCATATGGTGTTGTGTAGCTTATGACGTAGCTTAATATTTTTTTTCTTGCATTGGATATTGTAGTGTTGCTTTATGAGATGTTGCTATTTGAATTTTGTTGGTCAAAATGTTAAATCAACTGTCATGTTCTCTTATTTCTTCCATTTTCTTTTATCTTGATGTAAGATGCATATTTCAGATACCATGCGACTTTGGGAAAGGACTGTACTGTATGTTCTTGTCATACTGTAATGCTTCAAGTCAGTCTTCTACCGTATAATCTCAAATCATAATAATGTGCTAGATGCTTAGAGACTAATTGTCCAAAACTTACCCAACCAAGGTGTTTGGGTTCAATATATTATTTTTCCATACTATCATGATTGGTTCTTTCCCCTAACCTGTCTGTGAATCAAGTTTTAGCCTGTCCAACAGAAAAAATGGGTTGTATTCAGTGTTCTAAAAGTCGGCCTAGGCAGCCGCCTAGGCGTCACCTGGTGCCCGCCCGATGCCTGCCTAGGCGCCCTCCTAGCCCCCCACCCCTGACTATGTATGGTTTGGGGTTTTATGGACTTTTTTTTGTTGTTGCAAATTTCAGTAGTTTTGTTGGGGGTTTTATTTTCTTTTGAATCGTGGCCGCCTAGGCAGGCTAGGTGCTAGGTGCCCGTTGCCCTCCTGACTAGCGCCTAGCGCTTTTACGACCATGGTTGTATTTGGAAAACCCCAGTGCATTAGATATAGAGTCATAGACCTTCCTAGGTGGAAACCTTTAGCTCCAAGGCAGGTTTATTTTATTTAAATATATGTGCTTTGAGTTGAAGCTTCTGCTTTTAGGCTGATTAGGGTTTTATATGTTTTAAGGCAATTTTTTCCATGCCATTTTGGTCAGGAGTTTAATGCTACAAGGGTTACAAGTCTCAGCTGATACCAATACTCTTTGGATGGTTTTGAAAGGGAGTGATATGAAAATGAGCTAAAAAGGGGCTTCAGCCAACTTTCATTTGGTTGACTTTGAAAGCACAGGGAAAAGGTGTATCCCTCATTGATTAAACAGAGAAAATTCTGAACCCCTATTCCAGTCCTAAAAGACGATGGAAAGACTTAAAACTGACTATAATAAGAAGAAATACGAGAGAGAAAGGGAGAGAGATTGACCTAGCTCAGTGTTGCCTATGCTTCTTCCTTGCTTTCAAGATATCCAGAAATGATGCTACAGCTTGTATCCCAGTCTCCTTTCTCACACCGAAGGGGATCTAAGTTATTTTTATAGTGTCTCTGCACACAGACCCACATAGCTTATATTTAACTTGTATGTTAAACTTAAGTTAAATGTGATGGTTACATGATCGAATTAGTCATCTATTTTCATGCTAACTTTGAACTAAAGTTCTTGATATTAAACTTTAAGCTATGGATATAAAACTGAACTAGTCATTTTCCAAACAAGTTACACTACATGTTAAACATGGGGTTATTAAACTATAATTAAACGTGTTTGGGTTATTTATTTCCAAACAACTTATGATCAATAATAAATTACTTGGTTTCATTACTCGCTTGGTCCGGGGCCTTGGAACGAGTAATCAAATTACTCATGTTAATAATTCAAAGACAAAAAAAATAGAAAAGTATATATATATATATATATATATATATATATATATATATATATTAGAAAAAGTATATTTTCTACTGAAAATTGTTGGTGCACATCCCTTCTCTCCTCTGATTCTCGTCAGAGAATTTTGGGATGGAAGGGAAGAGGGAGGAGGTTAGGGTCGAAAATTTTGTGAAGGATGGGAAGAGAGTAAGGAGGCTAGGGGTTGAGAATTTGGGAAGAAGAAGTTAGGGTTGACGATCCGGAACTCGGGGTTTCGACCTGGTTTATCCATGAAATTGGACGGGTTGGGTTTCGGGTATTTGACTCTGATCAAACCCGCTTTCAATCAAACTTTTTAAACAGTGAATAATCAGATTGTCATAAACCAGCTACTCGTTTTTCGGCGGGTTAAGCCTTCTTGCCAATTAATTGGTCCGATTGATAGAATTTTAACCGTTCAAGGGCCAAAAACTTGTAACCGGACATTTAATCAACCTTGTAAAGTGATTTAAATAACGCTGCTCCGTTTCGTTGATAGCCTTAGCTATTTTGATTGTTAATGCAAAACAGATAGTATATTTGTTCTAACAGATGCTAGAATTGTTCTAACACGGGAGAGAAGCAGAGTATTATATCTAGAAGCATCATTGAATTTTGATATCTTCCGGGATATGGCCTGATAACATCTCTCTTAAACCATTGTATACTTCCAAATTTCAATGGAGCCTATTTTATGCAAAATGTAACCTTTTGGTATGCTAAGTACTTAAATATAACCAGTATCAAGTTTAAGCTTCTTGCGCTATATGTACAAACTTTCTAAAATGCTCAGTTTATAAAAGATCAAGTGCAAGGGTATTTGGGAAGCTGATTAACTATGTGATGCTCAACAGAAATTCTTTTAGTGCAAGACTGAAGATATCTACCTTGATCTGGATAATTCTTGAGTGGAGTTTGTTTTGGAGATGATGTATCAATTTTGGCTCCCGCTACCATAGATTGTTCTTGTGGTTTGACTGCATGAAATATAAATTTAGATGGTGAGTTTCATGCAACTCCTTTTAAATTTAATATTGTCGGATAATGTTGAAATATTTAACTTCTTGCGATTCGATTTATCTTCTATAAGATTTGGATCTTAATGATTGAAAACATCTTCAATATTCGGGTAGTGTTTACTCATTTTTAAGTTATTGGAGTAGACCTGTTAGGACGTTTCACTTGCCAGCTGAGTGATAAATAGTTTAAGCCCATCTTTTCTTGTATTTTTGATGGAATGAGTTGGAACACTAAACTAATATTTGAATTTTTCGGTAAATTATATAACAGCTCTTGGGAAATAGTAGTACACATCAACTATAAATGGTGGTTCAACATAAGGATGGTTGATAGGCGAACATTTGTCTCTCTTACATAATATCAGTGGAAGGCAATATACAAATGCATATATGTAAGTGCACCTCGCTAATCTTTGGATCCTTGACCGAGCTTGTTTTGGAGAAGTATAAGCATTTAGTTCTCTGTGTTGCGTCACTTAACTTTCTGGACACCCCCCTAGAACAAACAAAATTAGTTACAGTTCCAGTCCTAAGCAATCAATAGGATTTTTTTTCTGAAGAATATTTTATCTAATTATTGTCGGAGATACTGTAGGTGTTTGGACAGGATACAATGTAAATGGATGAAATTACATTTTTAGGTGTCCCATACTGTGTTACCTTGGTTGTGTTTCACTTCACTACTTCCCTGATGTGTTACGAGGGGGAAGGATAGGTTTAACCGGTATAGTCGGGATTGCAAGTGTCTTAATTCCTTGAAAGCAAGCTGTATGTGTGTATTTATTTGCATATCATAGTCTGATAGGTGGAGTTATACCAAATCGCACAAAGGTCTGCTCTTGACAAATAATTGATTTTATTCCCATCCCAATTACAATTTTATATCTTTGTCACCCTTCATATTTAAGATCTGGGTCACATGGATTGACACTTTTGGTCATCTGGACAAGGACTCGTCATCTAGGGTCGTGTGATCTGGATCACTGTTCCTGTGGGGCAGAGGAAACCCATCAACAATGGTTTCATATTTAATCTATATGGCATGAACATACATTGACAACACTTGAGTTGAATCATTTTCCCAAATTTGATTCCTTACCTACACTTGTCTGGTATTATGGAATAATTTTACTCAAATCCATTTGGATAACTTTTGCAAGTCTGCCATTTCACTGAAAGTCTTGATCACACGATTCTGACACTCTTCACCCTTCCAGTAAATGAGGTTTGAGAGAAATGTCATAAGGGAGTTCAAATATTAATAGACCTTTCACCTTCAATCTGCCTACTAAATTTAGTTGAAATTGTTTCACTGCATCTATTTGATGCATTAAGAGTGTTGCATTTTCCTAATCTTGCACTGGCCATGCCTTAATTGAGTGCATTTTCCATTTGAACCCTGATCTTTGCAAAAAGCTGTTTTTCTTATAGGCTGCCTTTCTTATTTGTTATGTTATACAACCAAGTTTATGCCCCTGGTACGATCAAGCAAAAAGGGAAACACACGAGTATGAAACACATTCTAAATTGCTCATATTAAAATTTTTTCGTCGAACAACAAAACTGCCTATCCGACTAAATACCAAATAGTTAACATGATTTGGAAAAATGTAGAGGAAGAGAGCTGAGAGAAGGAAAAACGATTATAGAGAGGGTAAAAGGGTATGTGGTTGTTGCGAGTTTTGTTTGATGTTCTGTTTCTAAAGTTGGCTGTGAAGGAGATACGAGGAAAATGTGAAGGATAGAGTTATGAAAAAGAAGAAGATTATGGAGGATAAAAAGTGTTGTGCTTTATGAGTTTGTTTGATGTTCACTTTCTTCCTTTAGGTTCAATGTTGGTGATTTGCTTCCCAAGTTTTGTTTGATGTTTACTTTCTTGCTTTAGGTTCAATGGTGGTGAAGGAGACACACAAAAAGTGAGTGCATAACTCACACTAGTAATATGCAAAGAGAGGATAGGGGCCATTGTGCTAATGATCTGTGCATACTTCACTCTATTAGAGAGACACAAAGTGGGTAAGAGAGATGATCGTTGTTGGCAACAAAGTTTGGTTGCAGACAAGACTTTGGGTGACGATGTATAGGAGGGAAGTGGCTGCAAGCTGGTGTGGTGGAATAATTTTATTTGTAACGGTTTAAACTTCAGAAATTTTCGTATAGAGGGGAATATTTCAGTTGAATTGTACGAAAGAGGAAAAGTTAGAAGAATTTGTAAATAGAGGGATAAGTCGCCAACTAGGATGACGCGGTGGGGGAGAGAGGAAAGCAAAGCGGGGAGAGAGGGGGGACCGCCACTATACTTGGCGGGATGAAGGGGGGACCACCACCACCGCAGTTGGGGGGGATAAATTTCACAGAGAAAGTGATAGAGAGATAGAGAGGGGGTGGCAATATCGAGGAAGAAATAGGGAGGGGGTGGGAATATCGAGAAACAAATAGGGTGGGGGTGGGATAGCTTTGCAGTGTTCGAAAACCGTGCTGTTCGAAGACTGTGTCCATTTTTTGGAGACTGCTCCATCTCCATGATAAAATGCAAGTTTCTCCTCTTCACTTCACATCCCTACAGCAGCAAGCAGACCCGAGAGTCTTCCTGTGTGAACAATCTCATCTTTGCAAGCAAACCTCCTCTCCTCTCTCTAATCTTAGAGGTGAAGAGAAGAGGTTTGCTTACAGAGAGGAGAGGAGGTTTGCTTGCAAAGATGAGATTGTTCACACAGGAGAGAAAAAATGGAGAAGGAAGACTCTCGGGTCTGCTTGCTGCTGTAGGGATGTGAAGTGAAGAGTAGAAACTTGCATTTTATCATGGAGATGGAGCAGTCTCCAAAAAAAATGGACACAGTCTTCGAACAGCACGGTCTCTGAACACTGCAAAGCGATCCCACCCCCTCCCTATTTCTTACTCGATATTCCCACCCCCTCTCTATTTCTTCCTCGATATTGCCACCCCCTCCCTATCTCTCTATCACTTTCTGTGAAATTTATTCCCCCCCCCCCCCCCCCCCCCCCCCCACAACTGCGGTGGTGGTGATACCCCCCCCCCTTCATCCCGCCAAGTATGGTGGCAGTCCTCCCCCCCCTTTCGAAAATCAAAACTACACACACACCGCCAAGCAGGGTGGCGGCCTCCCCTTCCACCCCGCCAACCTACTTGGCGGTCCCCCATCTCTTCCCGCTATGCTTTCCTCTCTCCCCTACCGCGTCATCCTAGTTGGCGACTTATCCCCCTATTTACAAGTTCTTCAAACTTTTCCTCTTTCGTACAATTAAACTAAAATATTCCCCTCTATACGAATTTTTTTGTTTAAACTTGTTTATCCAAGAATTCTCGATGCTTGGCAGCTGTTTAGTGGCTTAAATGATCTGCATAGCCCCTTATTTGGGTTTGGGGTAGGCTGGTGGCCAATGTAGGTTTGATATCATTGAGAGCTGCTACTCTTGTGTCTAAGTTACACAGGCCTGGGCTTGGGCTGCCTAGGCTTGTATACATTTGCGTTAGAGAAGAGGAGAAATACGAGATTTCTTTTGCACAGAAGGGATATATGGAGTCAGGAGACTTCTATACATTTGCGTTAGAGGCAGGAACTGTAGTTGCTATAGTTGTAGAAACACTTAATTAGGTTGGTGTTTGGGTGGTGGTGGGGTCATGGGGTTGTACATATGGAGATAGGGGTTGTCAGGGCCTCGGCACTCTGATAAAGCTCCAACGTGAGAAATTGTAGATTTTTCGTTCATAGGAAGGCGAGAAAATTTGTGATGAAGTGTATTTCACATCATGTGAAAATAGTAGTACGAACTGGGCCAGATACTGTAATGTAATGGCTTTGTCCTACAAGTTACTTGGTAAGGTGCATTCTGTGTGCTGATAACTGCACTAATGCAGTTTAACAACAAATCCAGAACATTATTTTGATCACCAATTCCATTCCTTTGCATGAGCTTGAATATACTCTAATGAACTACTTCAATTGAACTTTTGTATTTCAATTGTGTAGAATTAAATAAAGTAGTGTTCTTTCATCGGTTTAAATTGTGTAGAATCAAACAACTTCTCATGATATATTTTCCAAATCCAGCTTGTAGTTTGCTACAATTGCAGACCACATTGCTAAGATCATAATTTGTTCTTGCCTTTTCATGCATCCCGTTCTTTATATTCAATGTATCAGTTGTATGTTCAAACAAATGGTTTTTTCAGAAATATCCATTGTTTTTCATTGTATGTTTTACTTTCAGCCTTTCTACAATTTTTTACCCATTGGTCCTCTTTAAAGAAAATATGCTTTAAGATTTCTTTTGCTTAGATATCCTAATTCATTCAATAGCTTTTTTAAAATCAAATACCCGGTACCATGTATGATGTATTCATGTGTATTGCATATATGTATATAGTACTGTGTTTGCATCTTTGTGCATACTGTGTATATATGGTTAGTGTCTGTGCTCTTTTCTTTTATATAGGAATTAGTCTTTACTGGATACATCAACACATCAATGCTTATCCCAAAAAATTGGGTTGGTTTCTCTGGAGAGTCTAAATCAAATTTATTTTAGGCCAGCATGGTTCCTATTTGAAATGAAAAGTTCCATTTCAAATAGAAAACTACAACCGGTGCCTCCTCGAGCATTTTGCGTTTTCAGTTTTCCCATACAAAATGGTTGAAACCAGTAAATGTTAGTAACCAAACAGATCTTTTTTATCATTAAGATGCCAGATGCGGACAAAGGCGGAAAACAGGAACCGGAAAATGGGAACCAAACCGCAGTTCATGGTATCAGCTGAAACTGATAGCGAAAACGCAGAAACTACCAAAACCAACCGATCCAAAACCAGTGGAACCCTCCAAAACCTCCCCAAAACCGCCAGTTAAGAAGGATCCAAAAAACCGAGTGGGTGGTCCAGTGTTAACACAGGTAAGGGATGGAAGGAGTGGGCGTGTGTTTGAATCGAAGCCCAGACAGACATAAATTTAGTTAAATGGGAGGGGGTCTTAGTGCTGGTAGCCCAGGACAGGGATCATCACTAATGAATGGCCTCATCGGAAAAAATAAAGGGTTCAATACCGATTCAGATGCCGTTACTGCGAACCATGACGAAATTTGCCCTTAATGACAATGCAAGTGAAGTACTAGTTGAAAATTCAAGCAGTTAAGGTGTCACTGGTAACTAGATGATTTAATTGCATATAGCCAACTTTAATACATATGCAGTTTGATTAGCAATATCCTCACATAATTTCCATCTATATTAGCATGGTCCTATGCTGTTAATATCTTACAATACATGATACATATGTTACGGTATGATACAATACAATATACTACCATTTTGTTATTTATCGGTTGATTGGTATGATACATGTAGGCTGATAGGTAGTATTTTTTTTACTTGGGTCATGTAATGTATACTTAAGAACGGATTGTGGAACTATGTAGACGTGTAAAGATGAAACAAGTAAATTATTTTTAAGAAAATCATATTCCTAGATGGACTTAGTACTATAGAGACCTAAACTCCTAGAATTATTGTATCATACAATACGCGCCATACGGTAGGATATGCAAACAAATCAATACACGATACAGTACACGAGTAGACAACCTAGGGCCATGGTTATTTAACTCGCAAGGCGTAAATCAAGGTTCAGAGTAACTTGTCCACAGCTCATTTGTAAGTGTAGAAAACATAAATGTATGTTTTACTGGTTATTCCTTGAAATTAAGAAGGTTTCGATGTACGTGATATAGGGTATCAACATCCAAATAACATGTTAAGTTATAATATAAATGTTTAAGCGGTTGCAAGGATAAATAGAAATATCAAATTGAATTCTTGAAACTTGAAAGGATACAACTGATTTAAAAAAAATTATATCAAGGATATTACTTCTGATTATAGTGTAATGTTTGCCCATTTTGTTGATGTATGCTAATATAAGCGTATGCATTGCCATAGGCAACTAGTGTACTATCAAATGGATAAAATTTACTCTATCCCAATAATACTTTTGCAACCGACTGTCATCTATGATGAGTCTTCACGAAATGTACAGAAAGCTGACATGGTAATTTTGTGAATGAATCGTGAAACTAACATAGTAGGTGCCGCTCCAGGAGGGAACAAGTAATTAACAATGACTATCTAGGATTAATGGTCTCCTAGATTGACTGCAAATTAAGTTTGTATATTGATTTACCCGTGCACATCACTTTGCATTGCTTGGTGCAATTGCACTGCGGCATAGGAAACAACTCTAGCGTATCTGCTGATAACTGCAAATTAAGCTGCAGGAAATATGACCTCAAGTTGCAGGTATTCAGTGTTTAGTAGCCTTGTCAAACTCGATTTTTAGATTATGGGTGGTTCTAATCCCATTCTCTCTTTCGGTCATGGTCCACCATAAGTGCACAGACCCAACAACTGGTGTTACTGAGCGTGGATGGAGTCCGTTATATCAGCTCCACTCGGGCAAGACGCCCGAAGGAAGGATCCCACTGTGAGCGACACAGTCAAGTGTTCAATTATTTACCCACTAACCTATTATGATCTGCTGCTAATTGTCCCACCTTCGCGCTGCATCCGTCTTTGCTTGCACATTTTGCAACAACAATATCTTAAGTGATGCTGCACTGCAACTGTTATAGTGCTGCCACAACAATTTTGGTCATCTAAAAAGACACTCATTGATGCATGCTGCGGAAGATGAAGCTATGTTTTCTAGATTAGCAATGTTTTAATTATCTTTTGGTAGAGAGTTTGTCCCAGTTTTATTTATACACTAGAAATGCGTTTTAAGAGATCTTCCTGACAAATAGGCAGAAAACTTGTGAATTGGATGGTTTCTTTTTTAACTTATCGAAGTTGGTAGCAACCAAATCCCCAGCATGATATATTTTGTATTTTGTAGCCCTAATTGAGGGGTGTTATTCTCACATTTAAATCCTCTGAATGCAGCCAAAAGTAAAGAACAAATAAGTATTACAATTAGGAAATGACAGTAATGATTACGAAATTAGAAGTTTGCATTCACGATAAGGAAGAAAGGTAAATTAATTGATATCATTCAGCATTTATAAGTAACAGCTAATGATTGAACTGTTTGAAAGTAGTAACTAAACACGTTAACCACGATTTTCTGTGGACATCTGCAACATCAGTTAGGGAACATCATCATATAAAGCATGGTTCCATAAAAAGAAATATCAGTAAATCTGTTGCCGACACAACCATCTTGCTGTAGTAGCTGGAATTTGCTTCTGCTATTTGGAATGGCCGTTTCAAGTAGTTTTTGTGAACTCAATGAGCGTAAGTGGACCAACAGGGTATGGTCGCATATACAATCTATTTTTATTATTTTTATCCTGTATTATAATTATCCAATTAACCATGTCTTAGAGATCTAGAGGCCAATGCTTATGAACCTTGTTGTATTATGGATTTCGAGTAATATCTATATTATGGAACCCCCTCAATCCAGTTCAAGACGATCTTATGAAGAAAGGTAATAGTAACATTCTCATACTAAAATCCTTTGTTATTGCGCATTGCAATTATTATACAAACAGAAGGCATTCATCTAGGTGAACTTATCAGGATCCCTACACGGGAAAACATAAGGCAGCATACAACCTGACCAATTAGCTGTCGATTTTGACAAGTATAGAGTTAGAAGGAATCCTGAAAAAACAACTATGACACATTGACATTCACTTTGAGACCACCTATGGAACTTTAAAAATCTGAATTTCATGGTATAAATACCAGTATTGTCTTGAGAATTTACGTAGACCAGAGACTGGCTTTCCAATTTGACGGAGCTAGAAAGTCTGGTTTTAAGTACCTGATCAGGCTAGGGTTTGGCTTTTGGCATGACTCTTGGGTGCGAACAAAATAAGCTCTAACCGTCAAAAGGTCGACTAAAAGTAGTGGAACTTTTAAATATGAAATTCATGATATTTATCCCAGCATTACTTCATAATACACATGGATCAAAGAATGGTTTTCAAAATTGGAGGGGCTAGAAATGGTTTTTAATACTTGATCCGGCCTAGGTTTGGCTTTGGCATGAACATCGGTTGTTTCGAAAATAGTCTCTATAAAGTATAGAGATGCGGTTGGGATATGCACTTTTTGTCTGTTTAAAAGTTTAGTTAGCCATTTATGTTCTCGTTACTACCACATGTAGTATTGGGCACTTCAAGATACACAAGTATGACACATTGAATAAAGTTATATCTACAACGATGTTTCATAACTTGGTAGTTTCGTTGGGAATACTTTTAAGGAAAGGGTCTTGACTATCTGAAGATACCATTAGTATGAAATAATAGTTGGGGTGGAAGGGAGAGACCAGTTGCATTAGAAATTACTTAGAAGAGAAATGCGACGGACAAAATCTCTGTTAGTTGAATAAAGTTTTATCTACAAAGATGTTTCATAACTTGGTAGTTTCGTTGGGAATACTTTAAGGGTCTGGACTATCTGAAGATACTATTAGATGACATTCATATGAAATAATAATTGGGGTGGAAGGGGAAGGGAGAGACCAGTTACATTAGAAATTATTTAGAAGAGAAATGCGGCAGACGAAATCTCTGTTAGTTCTACTGTATAATTATAGACCTTTTAGTCGGGATGTATTTGCTCTTAGTCTCAACTCTGGATGTGATTACTTTTTTTCAATTCTAGAATTTGTTGTGTTCATTTCTGTAGGGTTGGGATCCTTCCAAATAAATAACTATTGTGGTTCTCCATAGTTGATTTGTATCCTTAGTCCTTGGCATCTGCTATGTTGTTTTTTACACATTCTAATTTATTCAGGATTTGGCAGTTGATGTCATTCACCCTTGCATTTTTTAATTAGGCTTCCTTGTTGACAAGATACATGTATGAATTTTGTGTCAGAAATCATCCTCGTCAACATATCCTTTTGGCAAGAGGTTTGGGCTATTAGGGACTCCTTCACTTGCTAAGGTTAGCATAGATAGAGCTATTTCCAAGGACGTAAATTTATTTCTTGGACATTATTTTCTTTTTATTCTGCCACATGATACCTATTTATTCCATGTTCCACATACTAGACAATATGATTTCTTCTTTTCATGTTGGTGCCCCGAATCTTATTATTGTATACGTTTGATTTTGAGGTGATGATTTTTTTTTTTCTATACTCCATGTGGACACAACGAACCCTGTATCTACTCCCCCATGAAACACACCATCTTATAACAACCTGGACTGATACACACCATCTTATAAAAACCTGGACATCGTTATTGTGCTATCTATCATGGAGTTGGAACTGAAAGTTTTTATAAGTCAGTAAAAGACTAGTATTTGGGCTCAATCTACCTCTTAAGGATTGTAGGTGCAATTAGTTTGAGGATTTTAAGGCAGTTTCTCGAGTGTTTTTAGGAAAAATTGAGTTGTTCCTCAGATCTTATAACAACCTGGACTGATACACACCATCTTATAAACACCTGGACATCGTTATTGTGCTATCTATCATGGAGTTGGAACTGAAATTTTTTATCAGTCAGTAAAAGACTAGTATTTGGGCTCAATCTACTCGTACTCGTAAGGTTTATAGGTGCAATTAGTTTGAGGATTTTAAGGCAGTTTCTCGAGTGTTCTTAGGAAAAATTGAGGAGTTCCTCAGATCTTAAGTTGCACACTTCCTACATGAAGGAAGAAGAGCATTCTCTTTCTGTTATTTTCACTATTCCTTATTGACAGAAAATGTTAGGGATCCTCAAAGTGACTCGTTCATATTTGTAGACCGCAATTCTATCTTATTAATCTTTATGTTCTCTGGTTTTTTTACCTGATGATTTTTCTTCTTCTTTATCCGTTTATACACGATGAAACTTCAACTGCGTACCATCTTATAATACCTTGGACATTGTTATTGTTCTTTCATGGATTTGTGGCTGAAAGGTCTCATCTGTCACAGTAAAAGACTAGTATTTCAGTTCAATCTACATCTAAGGCTGGTTTGATTGAGCTTTTTTTCTTCCATGGAAAATATTTCCATCACAAATTTTCCACCACTTGTAGTGTTTGATAGCTTATATTTTCCATGGAATTATTTTCCAAAAATCTATCATTTTCCATATTTTCATTGAAAATGGTGGAAATAAAACTGGCCCAGCCCATAGGAAAATATCAATTTTCATGGAAAATAGCTATTTTCCATGGAAAATAACGACAATCAAACACCCAAATTAATTTAATGGAATTTTTTTCTAGTAAAATAATTTCGTGGAATCAATTTATTTTCCACCTTGTAATCAAATGCATCCTAAGAATTTACAAGTACACTGTAATTTGAGAATATAAATAGTGTCTTGTGAGTTGGGAAAATTTGAGTTGTTCCACAGATGTTAAGGTGCACATAGGTGCCTGCATGAAGGAAGAAAAAGTATTTTCTTCCCGTTATATTTGTACATGAGGACGGTCACCCCAATTACTGTTGCCAATAACAATTTATGTTGACGTGGATGTGTATTGCCTAGATATTAGGTATTTGATTAATGGAAGAAAAGTATTTTCTTCCTGTTGTTGTCGTACGTGAGGATAGTCACACCCCAATTACTGATTGCCATGAACAATTTATTTTGATGTGGATGTGGCTTAAATATTAGGTATTTGATTACTTTTGATTATGTGTGTTTATATAGGTTTTCATGTTTTTCCTTCATGTTTTGTTTGGTATAAGAACTGCATTATTCCTGACAATTATATGTTCCCAGGAATAAAATCCTTGGGCATCAAATTCATGGGTGATTTATATTTCCATGTTTGGTAAGATGTAGTGGTGGTCTTTTTATCCTATAAATTTGTTGTAGTCTACTACTTGGTTAGGAAACTAGTCAACTCTCAGCAATGGTAGATACTATATTTAGTTTTCAAAATCATTTTTACTGAGTTAACCGGTGTTACCTTTACCCAACCTGACTAGAACCCCTGAAACTGACATAATTAGGACTCTGCCTTGACCCAACCTAACCTTACCCAACGATGTTAACCTGGTTTGGTTCAGACCTGAACCTGATCTGGACCTGGACTCTACTGACTGAAACTAGGGTCCGGAACTGAACTGGATCTAGATCCACATGGGATCTGAACCCGGCCATTCTTGATGCAAACCCGACTGACCCAGACCAGAACCTGGTAAAGGTAACACCGGTTAACTCGGTATAAATTTGTTGCAGTCTACTACTTGGTTAGGAAACTAGTCAACTCTCAGCAATGGTAGATACTATTTTTAGTTTTCAAGATCATTTTTACTGAGTTAACCAGTGTTACCTTTACCCAACCTGACTAGAATCCCCGAAACTGACATTAATAAGACTCTGCCTGGACCCAGCCTAACATTACCCAACGACGTTAACCTGGTTCGGTTCAGACCTGAACCTGATCTGGACCTGGACTCTACTGACTGAAACTAGGGTCCGGAACTGAACTGGATATAGATCCACATGGGATCTGAACCCGGCCAATCTTGATGCAAACCCGACTGACCCAGACCAGAACATGACTGACTAGGACTCTTAACCCATACTCGATCAAACATTCCCTTGAGGAATAAAAATACCTGTGTATTTTGGAGAACTAGTTCTCCACATTTGGGGAAATTTTGTATTTTCAGGAATAAAACATGCCCGGGTAAAAATCTTATAACATCAAACAAAAATGTTAATTATTTTCTAATCAGTTTTTCAGAGAACACAAAAAAGAATATCCTTTAACAATAGAGGCACACAAAGTTCTATTTCTTAATGCTTCGGGCATTCACTTTGGAACCACATTATGTCATACACTTGAAACTCGGTACTTTGCAGTTGTGCTCGGTGTTTATTCGTGCTCCTATTGCTTTCTGTTTATCTATATACAAGTTCTCAATGATTAAAAACACTGTTATTGGTAGCTGCTCATGTGACAGCCCTTTACTGCTGCCATGGAAGGCAATTTATTTTAGACCAACATAGCTTGGAGTTGATGTATTATATGGAGTGACATGGTTATGTAAATACTGTCAAGCATTGTGGAATGTAAAGAATGTCCTATTTGATATGTTATTTTTTTTCTGTTTATCTTTCATTCATTTTGTATTATTTGAATGTTATTTTTTTTCCTGATCAAAAAATTATCATTTTTATGTTTTTTTTTCAAATGTTGGATAATGGAACTGTCCCGGTCCATGGAAAAATATTATTTTTAATGAAAAATACTTCTTGTTTGTAGAAAATGATGGCAATCATAAGAAAATGATAAATTTTCAGGGAACTTTTTTTCAAGTAAAATGATTGTGGAACTAATTTAATCCACTTCTTTTTATCTATTTTACATATTGCTACCAAACTCACCATTAGGCGTTGAAGGTTTTGTATTTTCAGAACGTTCATTTACGATGGGAAGGGGTTTGATATTCCTGTATCTATATTTTCTAATGATGTACGAAAATTTTAATTTTTTTATTTCTATGTTTGGTACGAACATGAATAGGATTTATTTTTTTCAAGTTTTTTATAAATATTATATTATTAAATTTTTTATATTACCATTATCTAAGTTTGTGTTGAAGGTATCGTCGTCCAAAGAAATTGTAATTAATGCATCCAAATAAATTTTAGGAAAGTAAAATTACTTTCAAGGGGAGGATTGAGTTGGTAATTTAAAAGCCTTCTATATTTCCTTCCAATTTTTAATTGCATTTTTAATCCAAAATTTATTTTCAAGTCTCCTGCTTGAACCACCAGGCAATCTCAAGTTTTCGAATCATTCAGTACAATATTTATATGGTCTTTTGTTTTCTCTCTCTGGGATCTAGGCCAAATATGCTCAGTATTTTAGGGGTGAGCATTATTCGGTTTTGGACCGAAAACCGAACCGAACCGAATAAGAGATTCGATTCGGTTTTAAAAAAATTCGGTTCGGTTTCGGTTTTGAAAATACTAATTTTCTTATTCGGTTTTGGGTTTCGGTTTCGGTCCAAAACCGAAAATCGAATAAGAAAATTTTAGTTTATATATATGTGTGTGTGTGTATGTGTGTGTGTGTATATATATATATAGTATATATATAGGTATTAATATATATTGGTATATACTATATATATACGATAGATATATACTACATATATATGTGTATATACTATAGGTTTACACTAATAAATTTAGATATATTTAGTTACTATACATATTAACAAAAAAAGTGCAAACAAACCGAATAAACCGAAAATCGAACCGATTTAAATCGGTTCGGTTATGGGCCTATTCGGTTCGGTTTCGGTTTTGTTTATTCGGTTTTCGGTCCAATTCAATTTTGGGTTATTCGGTTCGGTTTGAACCGAATAAACCGAATGCTCACCCCTACAGTATTTTCGTCCCTAATTACGTCAGGTATTTCACTCAATTCGTCAATAACAGACTGATATGTAATAATATAAAAATATAAATGCATTGATCTTTCCAATGTTTTATGAGTAGTATAGGAACTATGCCTTTTTCAAAAATAATTGCACTTACAACTTTTCTGTTTTGTAAATTTAATAAAGTGTAGGAGTGGTTCCTGTAAATAGTTTCATCAGTTTCATAGTAGAGAGAGTTTCTATAATAAGTATTAATATATGGATAGTTTATATAAAATACAAGAAATAATGTAGATATAGGGAAAAACAAGGTGAGATTGCTAGTTAGCGACTATAAACATCATTAGCTTCAATTCATTCTTAGAGCATCTCCAACCCTATTGTCTTGTTAAGTGTTGTGAATCTTAGGTGGCTCCTATGTGGCATGAGCCACAAGACAATGTCTTGTTTATGTGGCAAATTTATATCTCAAAAGACAATGAGATAGAAAAACTCTCTCCAATGCAAAAGTATTGAGAAGACAATAAAAAGTATTTTTTGCAACTTTCAAGGCAACTTTTAAGACTACTCATCTTCTTTCTTTTTTCTAATATTTTTTATTCATATTGATGACATGGAAGAGAAGACATTGTCAAGTGCATTGTCTAGAACAAGACAATCAACTTCACAATGTCTTCTTTAATTTTTGCCACATAAGCTTCACAATTGACTTGACAATTGCATTGGAGAAGAACTTTTGAATAAAATTTTGTCATTCCTATGTGGCATTAATTTTTTTCCAAAGTCACAATAGGGTTGGAGATCTCTTAGACTATGTGGCAACTATGTGGCATTTGACATGACAATTAATTTATAGTTCATGGCAGGATAGATGGAATGGGGGCTGCGTGCGTAAATCGAGGATACGTTATGGCCCTCCATTTGTTCGGATCCGGACCCACAAAATCTGAGCCCCTTGTAAACCTCGTGGTCTGGTTTCGGATCAATGGGGACTGCCACTTGTTTTCGAATCACTTGTGGTTCTTTGTTTGTTTCACGTGTGCGGTCCCACTGTTTAGTTAGTGTGGCAGAGTTCAAATTTTTATTCAAAAAAATTAATCGACCATTTTTTAAAAATATTAGTGTTAATAATAATATTACTTTTAATGTTAACTTTATTGCTAATGATAATTTTAATATTAATTTTAGTTTTAATATTAAATTTTAGTTTTAATGTTAACTATCAGGGCCGGTCTGGAATATTTTAGTGTCCAGGGCAAAGTATAAAATGATGCCTCTTGTATAAAAGATATGTCAAAAAAAATCTTAGAAACGAAAATTGTATATTAACGAAAAGTTTAGTTTTCCACAGCATTAGAATATCAAAATAAATTGACAAAGATGATTATAACTTAAACAAGTTTTGCTGTTGTTTTTTTCTTTTAAAAATATATAAACCAAAGCAGACAAAAGAAATAATCCCAAACACAGCCTAAATATTAACAAATTACTCAAATTACATTTTAGTAAACAATATGTTGGACATTTGCAAATTTTATGGGGTTATCCCAGTAGTATAGCAAGTTAGTAAATTGGAATTCATACAAGGCACAAGACAATTTACAACGGGTTAAATCTAAAACGAAGAGTACCAAACAGAAATAAACTTGAACTCCGTGACAGCAATATTTTCAGTCGGTAAATAATCGGTCGGACAAAATTGAAAAAAAGGAAGAGAAATTTGATAAAATTTTATTTATGACTCTTTCTAAAAGAATTTGGTACCGCATAAAGAACAACTAATGTTAGCTGAATTAATGTTTATGTGCAAAAAATTAACTTAAGAATAATTTCTCAAGAAGAATCTACAAACTTCCCAAAAAAAATTCCCAAAAAATTAATGTCTATGTGCAAAAAATTAACAATGAACAAAACAGCAAACAAATCCACAAACTTGCAAAAAAAATCTTAAGAAGAACCTCTACTATCCAAACAATAATTTGATTCTTGCTTGTCATTAGAAAAACTTACCAAGGCTTAAGCAGAGGCCATAGACAGCTTGTTTTTCGCCATGGAACGGTGTCCGACTCCGATATCGTCAAATTTCTGTGAAAAATTATATGAGAAAAGATTGAAGAAAATAGAAATTTGTGGTTCAATTATAAAGAAGAAGGAAGAGGGAACTAAAATGAACAAGAATAATTTACCGTTGGCCATCTCTCGAATCCGAAGGGACTACATGAATTTCCCAACTTTTTTCCTTCTCTCGCACCAAACATGAGCCCTACTTATTTCTCCTTCTTAACAGTTAAGAGAAGGTTGTGGCCCTTGTGGGCTGGTCCGGCTGGGCTGGGCTTGGTAGAAAGAACATATTAAAACACTGTTAATTTTATTACAAATACTCAAAAAAATGGGGCCCCGGGCCCAAGCCCCATTTGCCCGCCCTCTGGGTCGCCCCTGTTAACTATAATAGGGGAAAAAAAAATCTATGGTCTAAAATTTTCAATTAGACATGTTAGGGCTTAAACTTTAAATTGGTATAAAATTCACGGTCTAAACACTAAGACTTGTTTGGTTGTGATTTCCATTAGGAAGGAAAATAATGGAGAAAAGTAGTTTTCCATCCAAGAGAAACTTTTTCACTATAGAATTTTTTTTTTCTTTTCTAATTTTCTTGTCATCTCCATAAGCCGGAAAGATGGAAATTGTAATTTTTTTAAAGAAATGGAAAGAACAAGGAATTAATTTCCTTTCCTTTTCGCAATCCAAATGAGGCCTAGTTAGTCCTTCTTTTTAATGTTATATGTTTGAGGGTTATTTATAAATAGCCTTCTATGATTTGTACGTATTTTGGTAACTGTTTTCTTTGTTTTAAAAATAAAAACACTCTATAGCTGTTTAATTTTTTTACTTATTTTTTTCTATGCATCAGAGGGTTGTAACTAATTAACTCTATAAATTAGGGGAGTGTTCTTTATTTTTAAAACAACAAAAATAGTTACAAAAATGTATACAAACTATAAAGGTACAACTAATTAACTCTTATGTTTAAATGAAAGTTGGTTGCCAGAATTGTGTAAACAGACTAACCCAATAGTAAACTGGCTTTGCATGAATACATATTAATTGGTCACCCGACAATCCGGTTAATTTCGAATCGATGTAACAATTTATGTCGAAATAGTTTAATTTGAAATATTATTCTCTAGTCCGTGCTAATATAAACGTGGTTCATGACTTGTTAATTATTACCAAACAGGTGGGGTCTTTCTTTATTTATGTTTACTTTTTGAGAAGGGCACGTGGTTAAATGATGTGAATTAAAGAAGTAGAAAAAGCAATTGGGAATGTCTACACTCCATAGCTCAAGCTCTACTTTAGCCAATCTTTCATTCCAATTTAATATTATTTTCCCCCGGAATAATCTAAGTCCATAGATTTCTTTTTCAAGTTTAATCTTTTTACTAATCTATTGTACTATATATTGTAAAAAGTAGATATCATCATGATTTTTTTTTCTTCTAAAAGTACCTTTCAATATATATACTAGTTAAAAAAAATAGTTGTAATAAATTTCAATGACAACAATTTAAGCTATGCATTTTGGAGGAATTAATGTATTACTGAAATTGAAAGATTCATATTACTTGCTAATAAACTAACTCATCAACATTATTCACTTCAAGTGTCTTAATCTTTATAAATACAATCTATGAATAATAAATACGCACGTGCCAGGTTTTGTTTCCGATTTTTCTAAAGCAAAAATAATTTAGAATTTTTTTATTTTTCATTACTTTTAGACGTCGTCTAAAATAAACTAGCTTATTAAAAAAAGGAAAAAAAAATCTTTTTGTTATTTTTCACAATCTTTAAGCAAAAGTTGTCTAGATAAGCTGGATCAATACCTATCCTAAGTTTTATAGAGTATGTTGTGAACTTAGCTTATATAAAAGCAGGAAAAAATTTCATACAAAATAGGAGATTGTTGTGATTAGGCTCAAGTCATTGTCTACTTTAAGATGGAATCACTCTCTATTGCAAATCTTTTTTTTTTTTTTTTTTTTTGTCTTCATTTTAAATCATACTATCAAATGATGCTCTCTATTCTTATGTTTGAACTCGTGACCTCTTGCATAATATTGTCCTTAGTTTAGGTTCACTGACGAGATTATCTTTGCTAATAAATTGATTATTGAAGGCACATATTTATATGTAACTATAAAATTATATAATAAACATTATATAAATGTATTTCTTTTAATGTAATAGGACTTGCATATGACCCAACACTCTTCCCGGAGGTTTTGCCACCATTTCAATTTTTTTTTATTGGTAATACCCTCAATGGCACCAATTGAATCTATATAATAATAATAAAAAATAATGAAATAATATTTATGAAAAATTAAACAAATTAAAAAAAATTATCTGTCAAAATGAAATATAGGAATTAAAAAATTAAACTTTTCCAACTACATATTTCCAATTTAACCAAATTTAGATATAGAAATGTCAAATTCCTTTTCGATTAAAAAAAAAGTTTTAATTCCTAGAGATATAAAATCTCTATACAAACGTCCCTTAAAGACTAATCTGTCTACTGTTTGACATAATGATACTATTTATAATTTATGTTGTCAAAATTTGACCAAAATAGTAAAAGAAATATGTTTTATTCTTAGCTTATTGTTTGAACTATATACATGACCGACCCGGAGGGTTGGATTGTCCTATTCTGGAGCTAATTTCGGTTTTCGCTTGATCTTTATTGTCAGTTGGTCCTATCATCCGTGACCCTGATCTTTAGTGGGATCATGCTGAGTCCGGAGAGTTGCCTTAGCAGAGGGGGATTGTCCAAGCCCTAAGACTTATCTGGCTTACCTCAGCGCCGGCCCGACTATATACAACAATTTAAACTATATACAAAAATGACTAAAAACGTGGATTGTAGTCTTACATTTTTAAATTAGTGTATTTATATTTTCAAATGTAAGTAAACTAAATTTAAATATAAAAAATTATATACATAAATTTAATCTGTGGCACTTTAGTCTGGACTCTGGCCCAGTTTGAGCCTGACATGCCTGTAAGTATTAATTGCGAGAGACCAAAAAAAACGTGCCATACTGTAATATAAAATGATGTAGATATTCCCACATTCATCTATACTTTATATTTCCGTGGTCGGTGGTAATTGTGAGATATATTCCTACACCCAAGGGAATGTTCTTAGCCTTGGGAAAAAACAAGAAGTCAATATATTCTGAAAGAAAAGAAAAAAAGCATTAAATTTCAGAGAGAAGTTACTTAGCAATATTATTATATACAATAAAACTGGTTGGCTAGAATCTATCCGGATAGAGAGGGGTAGATTTGGTATTATTTTTACCTTTCTCTTTCATGTCATATTTTTTTATGTCCAGAATACCCTTTTACTCAATTTAAATAGTTGATTTTGAGCTCCAATAGGTGTTGGAGTTCCAATAGGTGGTTTTGAGTTCCAATACAGTTAATAACTGAAGAAAAGGTTTTAGCCTCTCAATCCTATTATTCTTTCTCTTCCATTATCAGTCCAACGTGTTTCTATTGATTTTTTTATACGTATTTACTTTGGTTGGAGTGGAAGGAGTAACAAATTGTTTAACAAACTACTTACTATTATCGAATTATAAACAAAACCTTTTTCTACTTTATGTGGTCGAAGAAGGAATAACAAATTTTAATTTTTGGCAATAATTTTTTTTTCCGTAATATTAATTTTTAGAAATAACTAATCAACGATATACAACAATATACATACGAGCTCATATATATATATATATATCAACAATTAATTATATCTGTATTACCGATGATAATAAACTTTAATTTAAATGAGCCCGGATGTATATCATCGATTAATTAATGAAAAAACTAAATATTACATAAAAAAAATTATTGTATATATATGTGTGTGTGTGTGTGTGTGTGTGTGGGGGGGGGGGGGGGGGGGGGGGGGGGCATGTTAGTGTAACGGTAAGATCGTTGGCAACCGGGGGGGGGGGGGGGGGGGGGAGTAGGTCTCAAGATCGAACCCCCTAGGGGACGGTTGGGTGACGGGGGCCCACAACTCCCGGCCAAGGCTGGCTGGGTGGACTTTGTCCATGGGCCTTGGTTTCTATATATATATATATATATATATATATATATATATATATATATATATATATATATATATATATATATATATATTAGATTTGGAACCAAATTCATGAAATTCTATGTTTGGTTGGAGTTGGATTTGGATATGAAACACCAAATCCAAATTTTAGATTTGGAAGAATGAAAGTTAAACTTTTTGAAAAATAATTTGATTGTGCTATTAAATACTTAATTAATACTAGTTAATAATTAATTAAAAAAGTAATTAAAAATTAATAATAATTAGTTATTCTTTATATAATTTTTATTCTTAATTAATATAAATACGTTCATTATTTAAATAATTAATTACTAATTTTATTAATTAATATTTCATCACAATCTTAATTTATAATTGATTAATTTATCAATCATAATTATAGCCTTGATTAATAATTTATTAATTTGTAACTTTATTTTTATATTTTACGGTAATCTTAATTAATAAATTATACCTTTATTAATCGTAAATATAATAATTTATCATTCGTAACTATAATTTTAATTAATGATTGTAATTAATCATTTATAAATAAACATTTAGTTATAATCTTAATTTTGGATTTTATGCTTTGGAGAAGGAATTCAGGATTTTATGGATTTGGAGCCAAATTCATGGAATTCTATGTTTGTTTGGAGTTGGATTTGGATATGAAAAGTGGATACCAGATCAAAATTTTGGATTTTGAAGAATAAAAGTTAAACTTTTTGAAAAATAGTTTTATTGTGCTATTAAATATTTAATTAATACTAGTTAATAATTAATTGAAAAACTAATTAGAAATTAAGTAATTAGTTATTCTTTTATATATAATTTTTATTCTAATTAATATAAATACGTTCATCACTTAAATAATTAACTATTAATTTTATTAATTAATATTTCATCACAATTTTATTAATAATTGATTAATTTATCAATCATAATTATAGCCTTAATTAATAATTTATTTATTTGTAGTTTTATTTTTATATTTTACGGTAATCTTAATTAATAAATTATACCTTTATTAATCATAATTATAATAATTTATTAATCGTAACTATAATTTTAATTAATAATTTATAAATAAATATTTAATTATAATTTATTTTAGGATTTTAGGATTTGGAGATGGAATTTAGGATTTTATAGATATGGAGCCAAATCCATGGAATTCTATGTTTGGTTGGATTTGGATTTGGAAGAATGAAAGTTAAACTTTTTGAAAAATAATTTTATTGTGCTATTAAATATTTTATTAATACTAATTAATAATTAAATAAATAATCAAATAATAATTAAATAATAATTAGTTTTATTTATATATAATTTGTTATTTTTAATTAATATAAATACGTTCATCACTTAAATAAATATTTTTTGTTCCAGTATTGACTTTTCGTAACTTCAGAATAGTTGACAGGCTCACATTAGAGTAGGACAGTCCTAAAGGATTGAAAAAAATAAAATGACATGCTTTTTGGGCTGTCCTACATTTCGTAACTTCAGAATAGTTGACAGTTGGTTGAAGCATAAAATAAAATTAAAAAAGAAGCCGATAACAGTGTAAAGGGGAAATATTTTACGATTAAGCAATGTCACAGCATCATAAACGTCAACTATTGATGCTTTAAATTTTTGTTTCAATTTGCTTCAGTTGGTTGTTGACAACAATAATCATCTCTCTATTTACTTTGTATGGAAATAAACTCCATGTATTGATGTAATATAGGAAATTAATAACAAACCATAGGAAATTGTGCCTTAGAAAAATTGCATTTGGGAAATCAAAAGTTGATTTAATCCAATCTCAGAAACCAAAGTGTTTAGCCGAATAAAATTCCTTATCCATTAATTCTATTTGTGTCAATTAATAACTCAGATTTTGGAGGAAAAATTTGGAACCAAGGGTAACTAAGTAATTAAACAGTGTTAATTTGTGCATTAATTGCTTTCTATCCGGATAGATTCTATCCAAAAATCATCTCCCTATTATATAATCAAAAAGTTAAAAGACATTATGGAAAAGATTTTTGCTCCAAAATTTTTTTTTGTGCTAATTAAGATTGTTAGTTAAATTTAGAGTGAAGTGTAACTTGACACCCTCAACTATTCAAGTTTTTTATCTTATACACTAAACTTTAAAATTCTTATGTGGAAACTCGCGCTTCCCCCTCCCCGACCTGCACTGCATGTTGTTGCAGTTGCTGTTGCTGCTGCCGGAGAGAGGAAGGGGAGGAGAGAGGAAACGAGTGAAAAATATAATAGTCGAGGGAAAAAGGTAAAATTTATCCTTAAATTTAATAAGAATAGTTAGGTAATTATGTATATAAAAAAGATTAAGGGAGAGTTGCTTGTTCTTTTTTTAAGTAGTAAAAAATTAAGGGTAGTGTTGTTATTTTTAAGTAATAAAAAAAGGAACTGTTGTTTGTTTTTTCAAATAATATAGAATCCAAATAAAAATACAAATTTGCTATTTCTCTCCCGCGGGTGCATAGTCGGTGCATCCGCGGGACCGAGGACGACGCCGTCGTCGTGATGGGGGGAGACAGAGTGGTAGGGGGATGGCTCGACGGAGGAGGAGGAGGCGGCACGAGGGCACCAACATTATAGGACGACGGAATAGCAGGTGTGGGGGGGGGGGGGGGGGGGGGTGGGGGGTCATTGTAGTAGTAGGCGGCGGCGGGCAGCGGTGGCGGCGGGTAGAGAAGGGGGGAGGCGGGCGGCGGAGCTATAGGGTCACTCCTCAGTCCCGTGGGTACACCGGCTATGCACCCACCGGTGCAAAATAGTTATTTCGTAATATAAAATACATATAATACACGTGCCTGACTTAGTATATAATTAAATAATAATAATTTAATATGCTTAAAGATTTAATATATTTAATAAAAAGAATATCCACATCCTACTTAGCAGTCAAGCCAAGCCAAGCCAAGTGAGAGATTCATTTTGCCATGTGCGCAATTGAAGTGTAAGCTCCCTTGTGGTGTCAGAAAACTTGTTTTAAATAGCCATCACTCTTTCCTTTCCATCCCACACTCCACTCCATTGTAGTTTCCTTCACTTGCTCTTGTAATTCACTACAGTCTACTCTACTCTCTACTGATCACTCCTCCCTAGCTAGAGAGGGATGCTTCCAAGGCCCAGGAGCATCTTCAGTATAGGAGGGGGAGGGGACTGGGGAGAGCCAGAGGAGGTCCACAGCACCATGGCAGCCATCGGATCAGCCGCACCCGAAGGCCTTCGTATCGCGATACAACAGCACCACCATGGGCGCCGCGGGCCGAACAACGTCGTCACCAAGGCGACGTTGAAGCCGCCGCGGTCGACGACCGACCGTCCTCGGCGTCAGGCGAAGAGTTTGCCGGACCTCGGCTTCCTGAGGACATGCTTGTTCTGCATGAGGGAGTTGAGTCTTCAGAAGGAGGTCTACATGTATAGGTAACCCAAGTTCCATATTTTCGGTTTTGGTGGTTTTGTGTGATATATACTCACGGATAAAACTTAGACTTATTTAACATGAATAAAAACATTTAATATGCATTTTTTTAATATCCTTTCTATCTAATTATTATAACAAAATGCTATTTGGCTTCCAAAATATTTGGGTGATAGTATCTTCCATTATGTGGCATATGACATGGTTGCTGACATGACAAAATTTAACATTAAAATTAATATTAAAAATTAATATTAATAATAAATTAACATTAAGATTAACCTTAACATTAAAATTAACCTTAACATTAAAATTAATATTAATGTTAATATTAAAATTAATATTAAGACTAAAATTAATATTAACATTATCATTAATATGAACATTAACATTAATATTAAAAAAATTAGGTAATTAAATTTTTTGGTTAAAATTTGCCATGTCAGCTGTTATGTCAGTTGCCATGTCCGATGCCACATAATGGGAGATGACATCATCCAAATATTTTGGGAGCCAAATAACATAATTGTTATTATAATGCTTATGCACTTGTGCCTTACCCGCAGCTCTCACCATTAATATAAAATGAAAGGAATAATATATTTCCGTGGTTTGATCTACTGATTTTCTGCCACCTAGTCATGGTCCCTTTTCTAGGTAATCACAAGAGCTACTCTAGTAATTAAATCCTTCATTAATGTTTCTTATGCTTTGGAGAAACGTAGATATTCTCCATGAAGTAATCTGATTTCTTCTGAAGAATGACATAGCATAGAAGGTTTATATATCATGATATATTCGTGACCAATCTCAATTTGAATTAACATGTAGTTTGATATTCACGTATCTGTATAGTTGTTCTCGTGTGGATTTTGTACAGATATATATGTACAAACTTCAGTTGTTTTCCTAGTATTCGAATACATGGTTAGAATCCCTTCAAGCTAGTCAAAATTACTATAAAGGTTTCAAACAAAGAATTTATATTTCATCCACTGAAATATCAAAACAATTTTGCATGCATGATTGCCATGCTGTTCCTGATATTCTAAATGTCATGTACAAATACTATAAAAAAGAGTTTTTTTTCCTGATATTTTAAGGATATTGTTATTGTAGTTTCCAAAAAATAGTAATGCATAAATTTTAGAATGAGGATTTCACATACGGATCATAATTTTTTTAGGAGCTTTTGATTTTTGGGATTCTGTATGATTGCACAGTTTACACATGCTCATAAACAATCCTAATGACCGCTACTGTTTGTGGAGTATATATGAAAAAAAAAATGCTAAAGAGCACGCAAGGGGCATGCCCGCACCAGACATCCCCCCCCCCCCCCCCCCCCCCCCCTCCCCCCCGAAAAATCTGCCTCCCTTTCCAATCCGCAAATAACACGTGGCTTGCGGGCTAATTCGGCGGTCCATGTAGCACTTTCGATATATGAAATACATGTCCTTTGAACTTAGTACCTTATGCTTCATATATATTCGCCATGTTTCATGTAGTCGTTGTTAGCTCATTCCTTGGTACATTCTAATTAATGCAGGGGTGATCATGGATTTTGTAGCGTAGAGTGTCGATACAAACACATTTTGCAAGATGAAAGAAGAGAGTTTGAAGTAACCTATAAAAGAGAGTCGACTGCTTCACTTAATTTTCGAGCAAGCTCTAGGATCGGAGAATCCGATCGGCGGAAGAGGATATCGGCTGTAGCATAAATGCCATTTACAGGAGGAATTATTCAGTGGAACGAGCTCACCACGGCAGTTGTGATCCCTGAGTCCCCTTCAATGACATAATGACACGTAATCTCTTTTATGTAAGACTAAAGTAGAGAAAAATAACATTGAGCATGGATCATTATACCTTTGGTGGGGACAGATGGCTCACCACTGCCACGTGGTGAATCCGTTCCACTGAATAATTTTTCCATTTCTTGCATATTAATTATGTCAAACCATGTTACTATGCGGTTTATATATATGACCAAGTTTTGTACCTAAGTAGATGATATTAGTTCTTCTCCAATTTGTTTTTGGATTTTTTTTTTCAATAGGAAGAACAATAAGCTTTCTTTGTTGTTGTAGTATAATGTTGGAAACAAAGATATTTAATGTTTTTCTTTTAGGGCAAGAAGTCTTTCAGTAGCTTTCCTTAGATGATGTAATTTTTAATGAAGATTGTAGTGTTTGTTAGTGGGTCAAGACGATGGAGGCTACTTTTGGAGTGAAGATGGGCTTATAACAGACCACTTTTAGTTGACATGTTGGAGGCCTGAGATTTATCATATGAATGGGCCAACATCCTAGACCCATACAACTATTTCCTAGACCTCAATTTATTGGAGTAAATTAACTTTGTTATGTATTCATATCCACAGAACAAGAAAAAAGAGAGTTAAAATTATGCAATCAAACAAAAATAACATTCTTGCTCTAGTCAGGCTGGCCCAAGGGATAAGTTAGACAAGACTTCGGACTTACATAACCTTCCATTGTTTGTTTAGGGCAACCCCTGGCAGCATGACCCTACAAGAGGTCGGGATCGTTAGTGACCCTCTAAGATCGGTCCACAATAAAACTCAAAGGGCAACCAAAACCAACACGGTGGTTCAGCCCTGGCACTAGTGGCCAGCATGTGAAGACCCAACATATACTCATTGGATGGGTTCGATTTTACGAAAAAGTAAATTATTCTAGCTGGATGAATTCGATTTCATAGGAAAAGGAATTATTTCTTCAATTAATGATGAGAGTTAAAAAAACACTATAAAAAATTATAAATAAATTGTGAAAAAGATAAAAGGTTTCAATAAATTCATATAAAGATAGAAATCGACATTACTAATGGCGACATGAATGCATGCACTCATGTCGCCATTGCTAATGGCGACATGGGGACTATGTCACCATTACTATTGACGACGTGAGTGCATGCACTTATGTCGCCACATGCACTCATGTCGTCAATAACATGGGCGACTTAGCTGCAATTTCTGTCTAGGAGTAATACGTTGCAAGTGAATGTTAGTTAATATAGCGTGGATTCCAATTCCGAATATTTCTAGGATTTTTCTTTTACCTTTATCTTTTTGTAGAGTTGTTAAGAACCTTATTTCTTTTAGTACTCTTATTTTGGCTCTATCTTTTATTATGATAGATTTTATCTTTATTTGATTAGGATTAGGTTGTCATAAAAGTCATATAAATAGGCATATTTTGTATGCAATTGAACAATAACTTTTAATCAATAAATTTTTTCTTTAAGTTTTGAGATTTGTTCTCTCATTTTCTTGGTCGTGGACTCTGTCACGCCCTGATTCCGAAGAATAGATAGTCATCCCTCGGACGTGATGTCGTACGAACCTAAGTTGCGCTCGCACAAGGCATAGTCATAAGGTTATCCGAAACACAACATCTAATATAGTACGCAGAGAAATTGAACAACACATTTGAATCAGAATGAAACTTTTTCTTTTCATTGATAATAAACATCATTTTCAAGACTTTATTACAATGGTTGCTGTGCAGGCTTACAACTTGACTCGACTTAGAAAATGAACGCTGATGAGATAGTCGTTCAGACATTACATCTCCTTTTATACAACCAAAATATTTTAAACACCTGCTATGGTGAGGAGTCGAGTCATCTTTCTTTGGACTGAAATACAGTCTTCAAAAGGATTGCAACAAGCCTTGGCACATGGACGAGGCTGAACAAGCGTCGCCTTATGTTAGGTGGCACGCCCTTCTTGATCCGGGGTAGGGGTGAGCATTATTCGATTTTGAACCGAAAATCGAACCGAACCGAAACGAATAAGAGATTCGGTTCGGTTTTTAAAAAAATTGGTTCGGTTTCGGTTTTGAAAATACTAAATTTTCTTATTCGGTTTCGGTTTCGGTTTTGGGTTTCGGTTTCGGTCCAAAACCGAAAACCGAATAAGAAAATTTAGTTTATATATATATATATATATATATATATATATATATATATATATATATATATATATATATATACACACACACACACACTATAGGTATATAATAAATATGTCTAGGTATATTTAGTTATTATATATATTAACAAAAAAAACACAAAAAAAACCCAAAAACCAAATAAACCGAAAATCGAACCGATTTAATTCGGTTCGGTTATTGACCAATTCGGTTCAGTTTCGGTCCAATTCGATTTTCGGTTATTCGGTTCGGTTGGAACCGAATAAACCGAATACTCATCCCTAGTCCGGGGTACCTGTGGAGAACGAGGGTCAGTACATTGTCGTGTACTGGTGAATGGCTAATTATATACCAATCTCTCATTTGGTTCAAGAATTTATGTGAAACATGCTATATATACTTAGTGATCTTTCTAGCCATCCTAGTAAATTTTATGCAAGCATTTGATAGACATAAAAACATGAATTACGCTAAAAATTATCCATGGCAGAGTGTGTCGTGCTATGTGAAGCTTACCATGTTCTTTTCTGTCAATTGTCATCATTTACTAGCATTGTGTGTGGTTTGTATATGTGAAGGTCACACACTGGCATCACAAGCCATCTTGGACTATAACTGGGTTTATACGGCGCCCCTTTTCAGCATGAGTAGCGAGCTCCGCTGAAAGTTTGTCGAATAACCAGTTTTGCTTATATCTAACACAGCTATCTTTTGTTTCCTCTTATGCCGAATCGATCCCGTGTCCCAGGATATCGTTCGAGGGAGCCGTTCCTTGTGCACAAGTTGTCCATGACCGTGCAAGGATAGACTACTTATTCAAGCATGATCTTTAATTCGTGAGCAACTTAATCATTTTCATCATTGTCTTGCCGTATTGTGGCGACAATTATTCAATGACTCAAACTTTGCTTATCGCTGTTCTATAATAGGCATAACATATTAAGTATGTAGTAGTTTATGATATGACAGTTCTATAGCAGATGTACATAAGAAAGCATGTAGCGGTTTCATGACATAACAGTTCTATAGCGAACGTAGGTGAGAAATCGTACAACAGTTTATTGAAATTAAACATTCGTGTCCTTTGCATATCAACTAACATTCTATCGATTGATTGGAGAGCAAGAGGGCCAAAGGAGGAGAAGGGTCCAATCACTCACCTTGATTGTTCGAGGCGAGAGGGAAGAAGGTCTTGTTGTGCTAGACGACGCCTACACGATCACTTGGACGCACAAGCAACGCATCAGTAGTCTACCATTCTCTTTCGAGTTCGATATGAAATACGAAGTTCGAAGAACAAAATCAATAAAATCCATCGAAACACATTCACGAAAACGTATTTATAAAACCAAAGCCAAAGAAGCAAGTGTAACATGAAAAATAGAGCAACGAGAGGTCTTTTCCAACTCAATCGCCGAGTCCATCCTTGAGGCGCAACCTGCCGAATATGGGACTTGATTTCGAAAAAGCCATTCCACAACGAGAAAATGGTCTTAATTCAACCGGTCCCGACCAATCGATAACGATAGTGTTTCTTAGCTGCATTCCTCGAGTCGCAATAAGGAAAGGGGCACGATATTGGGATGGGGCACTACAGACTCGATTGTTCCATGGATTCAGAAGTCCCTCGCTTGAGATTTTCAAGCAACCTTTGTGCGGACCCCTCACAAGGCTATCCGTCGGAGTTTTTGTGGCACCATTTTGCTCTCACCAAGCAATGGTGGTCCAGTTATCGTCATCACCAACCGACTTGGCCATTGCCAAGCACGACCATAAGTCCATTCCGCTATCACACAGCGTCAAGTAGTATCAGAGCCCCATAGATCGAGATTCTAGTTTTTTTTGGAAGCCTTTGAGAATCTTTCTTTTCAAAACAAAAATGGCAAAACCAGTAACGCGTGAGGAGTTTGAACAACCAGTGTGTATCGTCAGGTGGCTATTGCTAGCCCAAAAGATTGAAGAACCGTCATAGTGCCACAATATCTTTCGAACCTAATGCAAGATAAAAGACAAGCTATATGACATCATAATTAGTAATGGGTGCACAGAGAACATTGTTTCAAGAGCAATGGTAAAGAAAATGAGACTTGCCAAAGAAGCACATTCGGCTTCATATAATATTGGCTGGACTCAACAGGACAACAACATGGTCGTCTCTGAAGTTTGTCGCATATCCTTCTTCATCTGAAAGACCTACAAAGATGAAGTCACATTCAATATTGTCGACATGGACGATTGCCACATCATCCTCGGTCGGCTGTGGCAATTTTGACAAAAAATGTAACGTACCAGGGAAGAGACAACACATATTCATTCCTTCAATATGGATGACATCTCACTCTCCTTCCATTAGCACCGGATGATATTCCTAATTAAGACCAGCCCACAACCACAAAAGGGGCTCAAGCATTCCCACAACAATTGCCCCTAGAGCACAGTGGTCGTTGTTGATTATGAAGACGATGAGATTGGGAAGTACATATCAAAGTTGGATGAATCCATTGCAGATGTTTAATTAACTGAAATCTTCAACCCCTCAAGAAATTAAGTTGCCAATTTCTAATCAAGAAATATAACTAATTGAAGAGATGGACATGATAATCTTTGGTGAAATCATTACGGACGCTACAGAGATGAATTCTTCATGCCCTCAAGAAAAACACCCAAAAGAAGACGAGGTCCTCCCCGAAGATGATGGTCAAGAACATGGTGCAGGATTCCACAGACAATTCTGGAAAGATTATCAGCAAAAGTTTATACGACAAATAGAAAATTTTAGTGGAGTCAACCAAGACATCATTGTCGTCATCATGTTCGTCGTTCTCTTCTCTTGAGTGTACGACTCAATAAGAGAATCTATCTTGCGGTGGAGCATTAAAGAATTTACCAATATTGAAAGCTCCAATCTCAATGGTAGATCTCCTCGTCACAAGCCTTACAGTGGTCAACCAGACACATCTTCTAAGTTCGATCGTCGATCTCTGGATTTTCGAGACGTTGAGTCCTATATATACACGTTTTCTTCAAATAGCTTCAAGGCTACAATATCTCCTTAAAGATGAAAGCTCATGGACGTGAGTTTCTGCCAAAGAAGGTGTAGTGCCCCGTCCCGCTCAGTCAATTGGAGGAATCGAAACGCCGACGACATTCTGACTTAGCCTTGCAACGGCTTGCTCGAAGACATCGTTCGGTCGAGGCGAATCCTCGCTCAGGTGGGGTAGTTTCGATGAACATGCCTCATCTTAGCCTTCACATAATAACTCACATATTTTCAACTTGCACACGTAGGCTTGATAATAAAAGAGACGAATCCACATAGCTAAGGGAGTAATCCCGACAGATCGAATTGAGTTAGAATATGGAAAGGTCCAACGGTCGGTTTAGAGTTGGTGCACGACGTGTTTTAAAAATGATACTTGATCCTTCGTCCCGTGGCTTGGGAGAAGAAAAGTTGGTTGAGTTGGCGAAGTTATAACGTAGCCTAAGTCATAGGCGTCACCCGCATGAATGCTTCATAAAGCAGGCACGGTCCCATCGTCCAAGGCTTGGCATAGCCTTGGCTTTCCCATGAGTTAAGTTGCGTTGAGCGGCTTGTGACCTAAGTCTAGGCACCCAAGTGACTTGTTCGTTCAAGTCGAATGCGTGCACGACACGTTCCCGCAATGCAGGGCTTGACGCAGTCTTTGTTCGTCAAGTTGTTGCACAATTGAGTTAGGCTAAGTTATTCTAGGCGATTGAAGTCTTTTCTAAGCATTGTCCCACGTTTCCTGGAGATGTCTAAGTTACTTGGTTCCACGACCGTAAGGCCCGTCATATGAAATATGACTTGGGCGATAGCGTCGTGTAGAATGTAAGTCGGTTTAAGGCACGAGCCACAGTTGGTTCAGTGGAAAGTTAGCCACGGTTTGTCGATACTTAAAAAACACGTTATGTTCAAGTTAAGTGGGAAGGCTATGCAGTAGTCGTTCCCTGAGTTTAAAGAATGTTAAGTCTAAGCGATGGTTAGTCGTCGAAAGAAAATATGTCGGGACTGTAGGTCAGTCGCCGAGGCAACCCTGGTTTGGGCTCTGCAAAAGGAGTATAAAGAGTAGAAGAAGTAAAAAAAGGAACTAAGTAATTGTCACACCCCAGAACCAGAATACTGGAGAGCGGGGGCAGACATAGCCAGCTACGCAATTCCAAAGTACGTTAATACTCTGAAATCACGTATAAGCTGTCAAGACATGGGGGTTACTCTACATGCCATCAGTCAATCCTATGGTTTAACAATCCTAGGTATCTCAATCACAGGCAATTATACAAAAGCAAGAGTACGATCATCATACATACAATAGTAAGGCGTCCCGAACCATATATACATGACTGATCGTGAAGCCAGTACCACAGAACTGATGACTAGCTAGAATATTAGTCGTACATGATAAGGACTAGCTATAGTCTAGAATACACATATCATGTTTATGCCCGTAGGCTACAATATCAAGGAAAACACCAAAACACGAGCTAAACACGTGCTCGGGGCTAAACGTTACAAGAAGAGAATTTACATATCAGTGGGAGAATGAAGAAGAAACCCACTGAGGCACTCAGGTGCTCCGGCTGGTCACCGTCGAGTAGATGGTGCGGTAGATCCTTCGGGCTCTTCTATCAAAACCTGGTCATGCAAAACCAGTGGGGTCAGACCCCAAATAGCAAGTACCACAAAGGAGGCCGAACAATGTACTTAAAACCAGCAATCATAGGCAATCAACGGGAAGAGAAAGCAATAAGTAAAGGAGGATCGAGATTCGTGCAGTACCAATGCACTTAACCCAAACATAAGAAAGCAGTAAGTAAAGCATTTAGTAAACACAATTAAAAGTAGACTTGTTAAACAAACGATCTTTTAAGAGTTATGCAAAGCAAGTAGTCATATGAACAGGTGAGATAAAGTAACTAGAGAACATACTAAATAACTAGAGCTAGGCAATATACGAAGAGAGGACGAAAGTACTATTCCGGAAGCCAGGTTACAACCCTTAAACCAAACAAGGACCGAGGTTGTAACCCTTCGCCTGAACAGAACTTGGTCTCTGATCATTTATTGCTAAAGGTGACAATCATTAAGTGACACTCAGAGAGTGACAAACAGGGAGTGACAATACAGAGTATAATACATTAGAGTGACAACCATTGCAATCATTATCCTGGAAACAATTGGAAACTGGATCTAAATAAGACTTAGACTGGGAAGGTGATATACGATGAGATAACCATGGGACTATTCAGATAACCAGGTTACAACCCGTAAACCAAATAAGGACCGGGGTTGTAACCCTTCGTCTGAACAGAACTTGGTTTCTCCCACCATTTATCGGCAAGATAAAGTAAGAAATCAGGACATGTAACAATCAAGTACAAGATCAAGACAAGACTAGACTGATCGAACTTCATCCAACATTCACGGCCAAGCAATAAGTACGGCTTGATACTTTAACTAACTAGGGTTATCACAGGCCTAATTACTAGCAAGATGCAGTGAGATTATTCCACAGCCACAAGCCCTGCAGACCATCCAGGTTATCCAGGCGAATATTAGTACAATAAGGGTGCAACACATGACAGTGTGCTGGAAGTGTGCCCTACTCGTCGGCAGGCTACAAATCCACAAGCGCGCCCAGGTAACGGGATTGCCTGTAGCTGGGAAATCTCTTCATGACTACTGGATTATTCTAGTTGTTAACCTTAGTCGATTTTAGTGGATACCCCTGACCGTGGTACTCAGAGGTCCCCGTCCTAGACATGATGCAAGACAAGACGGGTTCATTTGTACAAGCACAATCGTCCATGGTGTCCAAGTTATTCAATCTTGTCAAGTCGTGTTAGCCGTCGCAACAGCATTTCAAGGAATATCATGTCAGGTTTATCATGTCAAGAGTGCGCCACGGCGGGCCACTATCAAGAATTACCATGTCAAGTTATCATGTCAAATTGTCAGGTCAAGTTATCATGTCAGGAGTGCACCACGGCGGGTCACTATCTGGTCATGTCATGTCCACTTGGTACTTGTCAAGAGTGCGCCTTAACAGGCCACTATCGTGTTCTATCCTTACATTATCATGAATGAGAGAAACTTGCATAAAATAACTAGTGACATATTCTTGAAGCCAAGACAAAGATCTACAACGTTCATATTTTGAGTTTTTTTTTCAAGATTCTAGCTACAAAACAACTTAAACAGGCAAAAACAGTGAAATAGAGCAATTCCGGCGCATGGGATTCCTGCACAAATCGGCGCATGAGATTCCTGCACAAATCGGTGCATGAGATTCCTGCACGAATCGGCGCATGAGATTCCTGCACGAATCGGCGCATGGGATTCCTGCACGAATCGGCGCATGAGATTCCTGCACGAATCGGCGCATGAGATTCCTGCACGAATCGGCGCATGGGATTCCTGCACGAATCGGCGCATGAGATTCCTGCACAATCGGCGCATGGGATTCTTGCACGAATCGGCGCATGAGATTCCTGTACAATCGGCGCATGAGATTCCTGCACAAATCGGCGCATGAGAAACTCACGTTGCGTCTTCAATACATGCGCGTAAGAAACCTACGCGCATGACACGCTCGGAGTTAAGGAATGCGTTGCCGGAACTTCACGGCGCATGGCCTCCCGGCGCATGGCCTCCCGGGCGCATGAGGTTCATCGTCCCCAAACAGCAAGTTCAGCCATGAAAGTTCCGAAAACTTGTAATGGCCATAACTTACTCATCCGGAGCCAAAATCAAGTGAAACAAAAGCCAAAACTGCATGAAATTGAATTCTCTACAACATAGAAACACTAGTTTTCGAAAATAACCAAGTTTTAAAGATCAAAACCAAGAAAAACCGAAAATTTTACAAACTTAGATCTACAGGAATCCACCCGGTAAAATCAAAAACTCCAAGTTCTAAACATGCTTAGAATCATGCAAGGAAGAAGATGGAACAATCAAAAGTAAATTTGTTCAAGGTTCGGCAAGGTGTACTTGCCTCTCCTTCTTGGTGAAGAAGGAAAGAAGAAGAAGATGAAGATGGAAAATAAAATGAATAATGGAGGAGAGAGAGTGGTAGGTGGCTTATATAACAAGCCCAAGCAATCTCCACCATTCATTCCTCTCCACTCAATCTAAACCATACACCTCTCTCATAAGAAACCAACTAAACCAACCAAGTCCAAGCCAAACCAAACCATGTTAAACCAAACCAATAAAAACCAAGTCAAATCAAATTAAAACCAAGTCATGATTCATACCAAAATAAATGAAACAAGCCAGTATACGGGTCACCCGACAATTGTCAGAAATCCGTACAATGACAATTCAGCAACTTTAAATATTCTCAAAATTCAGAAAATACGAAATACAGCTCAAATAAATATGTATCCGTATAAAATACTGATACAGTGAGGCGGGCCTCACAACTCTCCACCCCTTAGAAAAATTCCATCCTCGGAATTTTCTGAGGCTAGTCGAGCAAGATAACAAAACAAAAGCTCCAGGAACTCAACAATCTCAATAAATCAAGCACGACATATAAGTAAAGTAAAACAATCAGTAATGTAATTAAATGCGTAAGCGGTAAATAAATGTACAAGAACAAATACAATCATGATCAAGAAGGGCTGGAGGCATATGGATCAATATGTCTCCTGAGACAGTTGTGTAGAACCAACGTCCTTGCTGGCCTAAGCTGACTCCCAAAAATGGATAAAAGTCAAGGCTCAAGGTAAGTCGGTACCAATGACTTAGTTCAAGACGTGACTCTACCCAGGACGTATCATCGTAGTTGAAACAGATACATGAACTTTATCACCTGTCTCAAGATACGAAGACAGAAACGACTGGCTGATCGGAATGGACTGACATCTCTGCCTGCATGCTGAGACTGATCCTCCATAACTGGCATGGCTGAAAAATACTGAGCTGCCCTCGACAAAACACGAACAAGATAATCAGAAGGATCAAGAACAGTGCCCTTGAAAGTTGAAGGACACAAGATCAAATCCTGGGAACAGGAATGACCAACGATCAAAACAGATATCAAGTCAAGTATCAGAGATAGAGAATAATCCGAAGGAGATCAATAAAGATAATCGTGATTGAGATATCTAAACATGGTAACCCCCACAAATCTGAAAATCGAGACCTGCATGGGCCACCACTAAAACCATGTCACGCCCCAGAACCAGAATACTGGAGAGCGGGGGCAGACATAGCCAGCTACGCAATTCCAAAGTACGTTAATACTCTGAAATCACGTATAAGCTGTCAAGACATGGGGGTTACTCTACATGCCATCAGTCAATCCTATGGTTTAACAATCCTAGGTATCTCAATCACAGGCAATTATACAAAAGCAAGAGTACGATCATCATACATACAATAGTAAGGCGTCCCGAACCATATATACATGACTGATCGTGAAGCCAGTACCACAGAACTGATGACTAGCTAGAATATTAGTCGTACATGATAAGGACTAGCTATAGTCTAGAATACACATATCATGTTTATGCCCGTAGGCTACAATATCAAGAAAAACACCAAAACACGAGCTAAACACGTGCTCGGGGCTAAACGTTACAAGAAGAGAATTTACATATCAGTAGGAAAATGAAGAAGAAACCCACTGAGGCACTCAGGTGCTCCGGCTGGTCACCGTCGAGTAGATGGTGCGGTAGATCCTTCGGGCTCTTCTATCAAAACCTGGCCATACAAAACCAGTGGGGTCAGACCCCAAATAGCAAGTACCACAAAGGAGGCCGAACAATGTACTTAAAACCAGCAATCATAGGCAATCAACGGGAAGAGAAAGCAATAAGTAAAGGAGGATCGAGATTCGTGCAGTACCAATGCACTTAACCCGAACATAAGAAAGCAGTAAGTAAAGCATTTAGTAAACACAATTAAAAGTAGACTTGTTAAACAAACGATCTTTTAAGAGTTATGCAAAGCAAGTAATCATATGAACAGGTGAGATAAAGTAACTAGAGAACATACTAAATAACTAGAGCTAGGCAATATACGAAGAGAGGACGAAAGTACTATTCCGGAAGCCAGGTTACAACCCTTAAACCAAACAAGGACCGAGGTTGTAACCCTTCGCCTGAACAGAACTTGGTCTCTGATCATTTATTACTAAAGGGGACAATCATTAAGTGACACTCAGAGAGTGACAAACAGGGAGTGACAATACAGAGTATAATACATTAGAGTGACAACCATTGCAATCATTATCCTGGAAACAATTGGAAACTGGATCTAAATAAGACTTAGACTGGGAAGGTGATATACGATGAGATAACCATGGGACTATTCAGATAACCAGGTTACAACCCGTAAACCAAACAAGGACCGGGGTTGTAACCCTTCGTCTGAACAGAACTTGGTTTCTCCCACCATTTATCGGCAAGATAAAGTAAGAAATCAGGACATGTAACAATCAAGTACAAGATCAAGACAAGACTAGACTGATCGAACTTTATCCAACATTCACGGCCAAGCAATAAGTACGGCTTGATACTTTAACTAACTAGGGTTATCACAGGCCTAATTACTAGCAAGATGCAGTGAGATTATTCCACAGCCACAAGCCCTGCAGACCATCCAGGTTATCCAGGCGAATATTAGTACAATAAGGGTGCAACACATGACAGTGTGCTGGAAGTGTGCCCTACTCGTCGGCAGGCTACAAATCCACAAGCGCGCCCAGGTAACGGGATTGCCTGTAGCTGGGAAATCTCTTCATGACTACTGGATTATTCTAGTTGTTAACCTTAGTCGATTTTAGTGGATACCCCTGACCGTGGTACTCAGAGGTCCCCGTCCTAGACATGATGCAAGACAAGACGGGTTCATTTGTACAAGCACTATCGTCCACGGTGTCCAAGTTATTCAATCTTGTCAAGTCGTGTTAGCCGTCGCAACAACATTTCAAGGAATATCATGTCAGGTTTATCATGTCAAGAGTGCGCCACGGCGGGCCACTATCAAGAATTACCATGTCAAGTTATCATGTCAAATTGTCAGGTCAAGTTATCATGTCAGGAGTGCACCACGGCGGATCACTATCTGGTCATGTCATGTCCACTTGGTACTTGTCAAGAGTGCGCCTTAACAGGCCACTATCGTGTTCTATCCTTACATTATCATGAATGAGAGAAACTTGCATAAAATAACTAGTGACATATTCTTGAAGCCAAGACAAAGATCTACAACGTTCATATTTTGAGTTTTTTTTTCAAGATTCTAGCTACAAAACAACTTAAACAGGCAAAAATAGTGAAATAGAGCAATTCCGGCGCATGGGATTCCTGCACAAATCGGCGCATGAGATTCCTGCACAAATCGGCGCATGAGATTCCTGCACGAATCGGCGCATGAGATTCCTGCACGAATCGGCGCATGGGATTCCTGCACGAATCGGCGCATGAGATTCCTGCACGAATCGGCGCATGAGATTCCTGCACGAATCGGCGCATGGGATTCCTGCACGAATCGGTGCATGAGATTCCTGCACAATCGGCGCATGGGATTCCTGCACGAATCGGCGCATGAGATTCCTGCACAATCGGTGCATGAGATTCCTGCACAAATCGGCGCATGAGAAACTCACGTTGCGTCTTCAATACATGCGCGTAAGAAACCTACGCGCATGACACGCTCGGAGTTAAGAAATGCGTTGTCGAAACTTCACGGCGCATGGCCTCCCGGCGCATGGCCTCCCGGGCGCATGAGGTTCATCGTCCCCAAACAGCAAGTTCAGCCATGAAAGTTCCGAAAACTTGTAATGGCCATAACTTACTCATCTGGAGCCGAAATCAAGTGAAACAAAAGCCAAAACTGCATGAAATTGAATTCTCTACAACATAGAAACACTAGTTTTCGAAAATAACCAAGTTTTAAAGATCAAAACCAAGAAAAACCGAAAAGTTTACAAACTTAGATCTACAGGAATCCACCCGGTAAAATCAAAAACTCCAAGTTCTAAACATGCTTAGAATCATGCAAGGAAGAAGATGGAACAATCAAAAGTAAATTTGTTCAAGGTTCGGCAAGGTGTACTTGCCTCTCCTCCTTGGTGAAGAAGGAAAGAAGAAGAAGATGAAGATGGAAAATGAAATGAATAATGGAGGAGAGAGAGTGGTAGGTGGCTTATATAACAAGCCCAAGCAATCTCCACCATTCATTCCTCTCCACTCAATCTAAACCATATACCTCTCTCATAAGAAACCAACTAAACCAACCAAGTCCAAGCCAAACCAAACCATGTTAAACCAAACCAATAAAAACCAAGTCAAATCAAATTAAAACCAAGTCATGATTCATACCAAAATAAATGAAACAAGCCAGTATACGGGTCACCCGACAATTGTCAGAAATCCGTACAATGACAATTCAGCAACTTTAAATATTCTCAAAATTCAGGAAATACGAAATACAGCTCAAATAAATATATATCTGTATAAAATACTGATACAGTGAGGCGGGCCTCACAGTAATGATGATGAGGCCATGTGATTACGTTAAGTCTAGAATTTAGCGTAGGTGCGCGGTCATGGACAACTTGTCGACAAGGGCGATTGTTTCTTCGAGCAGCACCCCGGGGCCATGGGACCGACTCGGCCTAGGAAGAAACCGATAATAGCCGAGCTGGAAAATAGGCAACGATAGTTCGGAGACCTGCATCGGAGATCGCTACTTGCGGTGCAAGGATCCCGTTTGCCAGGCTATGTCCACGATGACTAGTTAACGCCAGTGACCATTCATATAGATGGGTCGACACGGACGACAATCCGCGTGTGTGCCTTTGGATTGGATTGAGTTGAGTTGAATGTGCGTGCAATTAGAAGTCAATGTTCGGGCCTAAGATTTGGCAATAACATAGGCGACGTGCTTCGGCATGAGTTGTGGTGTCAATTCTTAAGTTGTTGGCATAGAGTCGCAAAGTTGGTTTGAGTCGTTGGAGTTTAAGTCAGGAAGCCGCCGTAAGACAAAGTTGGTTGCGTGACACTATGTTCACAAGTCTCAATTGGGTCAGTTGGTGATCAAAGTAGCAAGGACCGCGAGGCGGCGATATGGTTAAGTCTCACTGAGTTGCGAGGCATGGCCTCAATAAGGATTTGTAGCATGGTCACATGGGAATAGAGTCTCATCGTATGGGCGCGTCTCTGATTTTGGGCCCTAAGGCAAACACGACTTGATAGGTTAACGTTGATGCAAGCACGGGATGGTCTTGAGACACAAAATAGGCCAAGACGTTTGTCCTAAAACTCATCCTAAGGCAAGAGTAGAAAGACAATCATAAAAGGACTATGTTGCACAAAGTAAATGAACGTGTCAGTTTTGTATGGGTGGACGAGGAGCTCATTCCACCAGTACAGTGGAGTACTGACACCCACATAATTTTCATGTGCAAGCGCAGGTAGAAGCTCGTGGCACGGAGCTCGCTTGGATGCGTCGAGGTACGAAGTTCCTTGGCGATTCGAAAAGTGCGGCCGCATGGAGTCAAGACTTATACAGGACATAATGTATGGACTTCGCCTTCCGAAGCATCCGCTGGCTCAAAACTTGTATTTGAGAGATGAGAGAGAGCTGAGTGACTTGTAATGTGAGAAGAGTGAGCTTGAGTGACTTGTAATCTTGGCCTTCCGTCCTTTGTAACCTTTGTTTCAATATCAATAAAGAGCTTCTTTTGAATAACTTGTATTTTGCTTCAAATTTCTGCTGCTATTATTCAATGTCCCTGCTTGGGACTTCTGTGCGACGATCCCGTCGCAGCCGCTGAAATCGGCCGTTATGGAACCCGTCTTGCACGAGCGCAATCTAGGCTCGTACGGCATCACGCCTTAGTGAGGACGATCGCTTCTACGGGAGCGGGGCATGACATAATGGTATCAGAGCACGGCTTTACGTCCTTGGACTATCGATTGAATTCTTTAACTCTATTGTTTCCACAAACTCTGAATTATTGTTTCCACAAAGTTGATATCGTTGGTGCGCTCTCTCTTAAATGTTCCACGGGATATCCATACAATAAGTCTATCTATTTTGCAAAACATAGGAAAACAGTTTTTGACAAGAAACAAAAAAATGGTTCGCGTAGGCACGATTGGCTAAGTCGGGCTGGGCATATACACCAAAGTTGCGTCGACCTTAGAAAAATCAAGTATGGGAATTAAATAGTGTCGAGCAAGAAGGAGCTGAAATCGATTGAGTAAATGAGATGACTATCGATAGGGGTGCTATCGAGCGACGATAACGTCGGTGCGATATAGATGAGCGTGCTTGGAAATTGAGAAATGGTTCGAATAAAAAATTTGAAGAAGTCGATTTTAATTCGAATGATAGTTGAGGATTTGTTAAATGACTTCATCCCTGAGTGTGTATGCGATAGCTTCAGGGATGTCGATCGATTGAGGATGTGGAGTATCGATAAGTCTATCAGCAAGCATCGCACGTATGCAAAGCCGTAGATTAAGTATTGTTGAACAAGTTATAGCCTTAAGATTTGTCGAGTTGATTCTAACAGCTTAGAAATTGATGCGCATGGAACGTGCATGGGTTTGAGGATTGTGCGAAGTTAGAAACGCAAAAATGATTGAGTAGGTGAAATCTAAATCGAAGAAAAGTTAGGGTGTACGAATGGATGACTTGATCGAGGAAATTAATACAGATCGTATACGAAAAGTTAGCACGACGGGTAGATAGCGTGCATAAAAGGTTTGATTTTGAAGTTACGCGAATGACTCTTAGGATTGGATTGAATGTTGCTCGATGATTGAGTTAACAAAAAGGACACTGCGAATTGAGGAAATACGTTGGTCGATGAATTAAGATAGAGGAATGAACGATACGCGAATTTGGGGTTGAGGAAATTGATGTTGTGAATGATTCGAAGGATAATGATCGGACTTGAATTTGAATGTAGAGGAGATTATCCAGTCGGACGATAGCATCATTCGTACGACTTGAAATTCGTTGCAAGGAAGATCGTCAGGTTACACATATCATCGATGGTATTGAGGCGTATCAGAGATCGATATGCGATAACTCGGGGGCACTCCAATTCGAGGAATGACGATCGTGAAAGTGTTATTGTTCTGACGGATACGATACTTAGAATTTTGATTAAGATGAATGTTGGATGAAAATGATCGTGTCTTGATGGTTACGTTGATAACCACAATGTCGATGATCTTGTATTGCGTGAACGCAACTCTAGCCTCGCATCGGATTTGGGGTGATCGTTTCGCGTGAGCGTTGGCATGGTGATTCATGTCGCGGGAATGATCGAACTCAGAAAATTAGGACGCGGCAAATATGATTGTCTCGACTGGTTGGTTTGATGCTAAGGTAAATTCGAGGATTTGTAGGACTTATGAATGACGAATGAATAAAACTTGAGGATTGAGTAGGTACAATCCACGCATCGAGAATGAATTAGTTTAGACACAAAACAAGAGTTACGTCCCGATGAGAATGATTATTCCGCGGGAGCATTGCATGGTGATTTTATGCCCACCGTGGATAATCGAACTTGTTGGAGATCGGAGCATGGCATATTATAAAGTCAGACGACCTTGTAATCGATTACGTGAATTGGGATAGATGACTTAAGGAATATGGAATATGAATTATGGTTTAGCGATGAATCGTGTCGTAGCGTGTTTGATTTGGAATAATTGAAAGGTAAATTATATCGAACGTATTCAAAAAGATAGACTATGCGAAATGGCTTAATGAACGAGTGATATTGATATGTCGAGGAATTGGTTGAAACGTGAGTTATCGTAGGATGGTTTTGCTGAATGACTCAGACCTCGTGCGACAAAATGTTCGGATGTGAGTAGGAAATCTGTGCTCGATGTTTAGAAATTGGAGTGATACGAGCTTGGATAGAAAATTCCGTACTATCAGCTTGGTTTGACCTTAGGATGGGGTCAGTGTTGATATTGTTGTTTGGGAACTATGATTCCAATACTGACGAATAACTTTAGCCTAAAGCCATAGCCTTGCGATTGGGCAGACGTTCCGGCGCGAAGACATAGGAATTGTGGAGGCACCACTCATGAGGCTCGGTTGACATGCACGTATATCAGGGACGCCCAAATATGTGCACGATCCGACTCGAGTGGTGATGGCGGAATTCTTTATCACGAGGCTTGGTTGAAATACATGTATTTTGGGGACACCTAAAATATGTGCACGATCCAACTAAGTGATACGTTGAATTCAAAGTGAGACTTGAGGAACAGGTCAGTGTCGAGGATTTTGAGATTGTAAGTTTTGAAGGAAAGATTGTGGGTAGCACGAGCGTGGCTCGGATTTTAGAAATGCATAGGAGAAATATGCGCGAGAGTCGTTGAACATCGACTGATAAGTCGATGAGTAAGTACTCAGTTAGTTTCGAGGACAAAACTTTTTCTGAGTGGTGTATGATGTAGTGCCCCGTCCCGCTCAGTCAATCGGAGGAATCGAAACGCCGACGGTGTTCGGACTTAGCCTTGCAACGGCTTGCTCGAAGACATCGCTCGGTCGAGGCGACTCCTTGCTCAGGTGGGATAGTTTCGATGAACTTGTCTCATCTTAGCCTTCACATAATGACTCGCATATTTTTAACTTGCACAAGTAGGCTTGATAATAAAAGAGACGAATCCACATAGCTAAGGGAGTAATCCCGACAGGTCGAATTGAGTTAGAATATGGAAAGGTCCAACGGTCATCTTAGGGTTGGTGTACGACGTGCTTTGAAAATGACACTTGATCCTTCGTCCTGTGGCTTGGGAGAAGGAAAGTTGGTTGAGTTGGCAAAGTTATGAACGTAGCCTAAGTCATAGGCGTCGCCCACATGAATGCTTCATAAAGCAGGCACAGTCCCATCGTCCAAGGCTCGGCATAGCCTTGGCTTGCCCATGAGTTAAGTTACGTTGAGCGGCTTGTGACCTAAGTCTAGGCACCCAAGTGACTTGGTCGTTCAAGTCGAATGCGTGCACGACACATTTCCGTAATGCAGGGCTTGACGCAGTCTTTGCTCGTCAAGTTGTTGCACAATTGAGTTAGGCTAAGTTATGCTCGGCGATTGAAGTCTTTTCTAAGCACTGTCCTACGTTTCTTGGGGATGTCTAAATTACTTGGTTCCACGACCGTAAGGCCCGTCATATGAAGTATGACTTGGGCGATAGCGTCGCGTAGAATGTAAGTCGGTTTAAGGCACGAGCCACAGTTGGTTCAGTGGGAAGTTAGCTACGGTTTGTCGATACTTAAGGAACACGTTATGTTCAAGTTAAGTGGGAAGGCTATGCAGTAGCCGTTCCCTGAGTTCAAAGAATGTTAAGTCTAAGCGATGGTTAGTCGCCGAGAGGGAATATATCGGGACTGTAGGTCAGTCGCTGAGGCAACCCTGGTTTGGGCTCTGCAAAAGGAGTATGAAGAGTGGAAGAAGTAAAGAAAAGGAACTAAGTGATGATGATGAGGCCATGCATTTACGTTAAGTCTAGAAGTTAGCGTAGGTGCGCGGTCATGGACAACTTGTCGACAAGGGCGATTGTTTTTTCGAGCGGCACCCCGGGACCACGGGACCGACTCGGCCTAGGAAGAAACCGATAATAGCCGAGATGGGTAATAGGCAACGGTAGTTCGGGGACTTGCATCGGAGATCGCTACTTACGGTGCAAGGATCCCGTTTGCCATGCTATGTCCACGATGGCTAGTTAATGCCAGTGACCATTCATATAGATGGGTCGGCACGGACGATAATCCGCGTGTGTGCCTTTGGATTGAGTTGAGTTGAGTTGAATGTGCGTGCAGTTAGAAGACAATGTTTGGGCCTAAGATTTGGCGTTAACATAGACGACATGCTTTGTAGAAGCATAAATAAATTTCTTTCATAGACCTAGTCAAAGAAGTTGAGAGCTTTACGCAAGTCAAACTGAGTCAGATTCAAGTTTTACGCAGAGATTAAACAGAGTCTAACTTTACGCAAACTACTTTACGCGAGAGCCATCCTCAGCCTTTACGCGAGAGACAGGCTGTCCATATTACATTTAATGCGCATGATACTGCTCTGATAGAATGATTTTCTGACAGTACATTGCACAGAAGCCAAGAAGATTTTTATACCAAATCCAACACTTGTTGTTTAGCGTGCAGATGGGCTACTTTACGCTCAAGAGACTGCTTCCTTTACGCATGAAAGCTATTTGAGTTTTTACGCTCAAGGCTTTCGTGTGCGCAGAGTTTATTTGAGCTAACTATACACTCAGGCTATTTTTCAGTCACTTTACGCAGGAAGTCTATTTTGGGTTATTTTACATCCAGTCTGCTACTTTACGCAGGAAGTTTGTTTTGGGTTATTTTTACGCCCAATCTTTTCTGGCTATATAAGAACGTGGTCTGCATACGTGACTTTCATGCCACACTTATCGAGAAACGTGTTTACGCGCTCTCCCCATATTGTTGAAGTTGTGGGGCACGTGTCACCATGCGTAGAGACCACAACTCTATATGGGACACGTGTCATCACACGTAAAGGTTGATTTTCGATCATGGGTGGCAGTTACTTGCGTAGAGACCCAATTATGTTGCTTTTTACGCACAGAGGGTCTAGTCTATAAATAGACTTATTTTTAGCAGAAGAAGAGATCAAGAGATATACAGAGGAGGAGATTCTGAGAAAACTCATACTTTCAGAGTGATATTTTCAGAAGCATTTCTTCAACTTTTTCTCAAGAACAGGGTGAAGTAAAGCAGGAAAGCATTCGACTATACCATCAGTGCCATTGTTTCGATACCTTTCTGGTGAATTAGTTCTTTCGATTGTTCATCTTCTTCAAGCAGTTCTCTTCATTATCATTGTGTGGTCCAAGGAACAAAGTGATCGCTCTCAGATCAGACTTCTATAGCAATACTCTCCAGAATCTATTTGTACTTTTGTACTTTTTCTCGTTTTCTTTCAAAAGCCTTTCAAGGGCATTTTGTTAAGTGAAACAAAATGGCGACTCTGCTGGAGACGACTTTCTCCTCCGACGAGAAAGAAATTGCTCAATATGATGATGTGTCGATTGGATCAACAAAGAAGACTCTGGTTGTTCAATTCGACCAGACTGCTTACGAAGAAATGCTCCGTAATGGGGGTAGTGCACGCTACTCCAACGTGCAAAAATCATGAAAGGTGAGAAAAGTTTGGATTCCTAAATCCAAGACATCCTCTCATCTCTCTGCTGTCTCTGAAGGTAAGGGAATTCTTCTCACTCCTGTCGTTGAGGCTCCCGTCTGTGACGAGGCGGTCTCTACTTCAGTGTTGCGCCCCGGATGTAAAAATCAGTCTTCCGTCTGTGACGTGGTAGACATCTAAGTCTTGCGCTCTGTGCGTAAAAATCACTCCCGTCTGTGACGTGGTAGACACTCAAGTCTTGCGCTCTACACGTAAGGGTAAACTCCCATCTGTGACATGGCAGATGTTTCTGTTTTGCGCTCTACGCGTAAAGATAAATCTCCTGTCGGTGACATGATAGATAAAGTTCACAATGATGCTTTTGCATCTAAAGTGAATTTGCCTACACGCATGCAGCGTAAAAACAAGAATTTTATTATTGGTAAAACTTTAGTTTTTCACCAACAACCATCTTACACTGCTTTACGCAAAGTACCAAACCTTCATATTACGCGTAATGCTGATGGAATTCTTTGTGCACAAAAATCTCAGGATTTACGCACACAACTCCAGGCGCGTAAAAAATATACAGTTTGGTTCTGCTAATGAAGCCATTAATCTTCTTTATACGTAAGGGACTAAACGTTTCTCGATCCCAAATATAATAAAGAAGACGACTCCTTCCACTCCTTCTGATTTACGTGAGTTACTTGTACAAAAGCGTAAAAACAAAAAATCTCCTGTGATACTCCCCCAAGAAAATCATCATTGTGAGTGTCACCAGATTATAATCAAATGTTGCTGTTCGACTTCTAAACGGTCAGTTTTTGACCGATTAAGCTACAATGTGCCTCAGCAACAGCTTGATAACCAAGAATGTGAGTTGTCTTATGCATCAGTCAATATGGCATCGCATATCAATAGAGGATGACGTCCAAGACGCAATCCGTCCCGGACTCCAGGGCAACAACAGTTCAACCGACTCCTTGACACTTTTGAAGGGGTATATCAGTATACTCGGTCAAGAAGTCAAAGATCGTTGCAATCTTTAGATTCTGAAGCTGGGGGTACCCAGTCTTTGGAGTCAGAAACTGATAGCGTTGATTCATACCTCTACACCAATCCCTCTGTATATTCAAGGGAGGTTGAATTTTATGTTATCGGAGAAGAACCAGAGACGTCTACTTCTAATACAGAGCAATGTCTCTCAGTAGTGGAACAATCACTGAAGGACATGCTTGCCATGATGCAAAATATGCATCAAATAATAATGACTCAGCAAACTGTTCAGCCGGCAGTGGTAACACCGGTGCAGGTAGCAGCGCAAACTCAAGATAGTCAAGGGGTTGACATACCTTTGAATAATCTTAGTCAAGAGCCTGCTATCAATCAAAACTCTGCATCTCCAGATCCTCTCATTCCAGAAAATGTACCACCTCCGGTGGGGGTTACGGTACATCCTGCCACTATTCAGTCAAATGTGCTTCCTCAACCTAGTGAAGCTATTCAAGCAGTGCGTGAGTTAAAAGCACAGTTTGAGGTTCTTAAGCACAAAGATCAGCTCCAGAGGTTAGGGATCAAGCAACCTTATCCTTTCCATTGGAATGATGTACCTTTTCCTCCAAAATTTAAGCCACAATCTATGGTGTTATTTGATGGAAAGGCTTCTCCAAGTAAATATATCAATTATTTTGATATCATGACTGTGCATCTGTAAAAGAATGATGCTCTTCTCATCCGAGTTTTTATTGTGTGTTTGACAGACACTGCATACGACTGGTATCGCAGTCTGCCCGATAATTGCATATCGTCTTTTGACGAATTCAAAGCAATGTTTCTTTCTCGTTTCTATGAAAGAGGCATGGATATAAATATGTCCTCCTTAATAGAGATTAAACAAAAAGAGAAAGAAGATACTCGGACGTTTATTGAACGTTTTCGACAGGCTACTTTGAAGATGCCTCCTGGTATGCCAGATTCAGCATTAATTGATATATGCAAAATGAATCTGCGACCAACCATTACTGTCTTTACAGGCTCTCAATTCACAGATTGGGTCTCGTTCATTATAGCAGCAGTTTCAGCCAAGACCAATAGTAGATTGGCTCGTGAACATGGGATGATCTTCGCCTCAGAAGACAAAGGAAAGAAAGTCTCTTCAGGTAACAATTCCGGCAATCGCAATGGAAAAGGGAAGGAAACCCTAGTGGTGAATCTTTCAAAACCCAAAACGACGCCAAATAATCCGGAGTCTTCCAAAACAAAAGAAGAGTACTCTTTTGATGACAGTGATATCCCAGGGATATTCTAATGTCTCATAAAGAGTGGTAAACTCCAGATTCCAGAGCCAAAATGACCTAATGAGGTAAATTTAACTGATAATTCCAAGTATTGTATCTATCATAGATACATAATCATCCTACCAAGACTTGCTATGTTTTAAAGAAGAAAATCCAAGAGTTGATAAATGCTAATGCCATCGCTTTAACCAATGATGAGCATACAGTCACAACTAATATGATTTCTCTTCAATGTGGAGGTTTTCCTCCACAACAAGTTCTAGATGGGATTTTCCCAATTCCAAAGACGACAATGAAGATTGTGAATCTCCCGCCAGCTAGAGAGCAAAGTAAAGGATTATTGCCTCTCACATTAAAAAATGGTGAAATCATGTGGGTACATCCTGACTTACTACCTGAAATGGAAGATGAAAGTAAAACTTCAAAATCCAAGAAAGGTCAAAAAGTCAAAACCTGCAATATGATTTCTCATGTTGTTACTCCAGATCATGATGATTTGGATCATCTTTGAGACGGTATTCCTTTGGAGGATAGAATAAGGGGTATGAATATATGCCCTCCAAGTTTGGCTCCTCATACCAAACTCAAACTTACTCATCAGCAATGGTTAGCAATGAATAATGTTCCTTTATACAGGACACAACAAGTTTTTGCTGCTTATGAGAAAGCTCCTCTAGCGATTTTTCCTCCTATCTCGAAAGCCCCTACTCCTGTAGCTACAGAGGTCTCTGTTCCTTCTTTCTCTGTTGGATCATTTGTTGAGAGTCTGCTACCCACTCACATGTACAGTCAACAATCAGTCAATCTCATGAAAAATATGGGTTATGACTTTCAAAAGGCGGAAGGCTTGAACTATGATGAAGGAATGCGAATTCCTTTACAAATTCAATGTCAAAAATCTACCATTGGATTGGGATTTGAGGTTCCTCATAAAAATCCTCACAAGAAGAAGACTAAGGGAAAGAAGATTAAATCCTGTAATATGGTACTTCATTCTCCTGAGTCTGAAGAAGAAACTTTTGCTGGTACAAGATCTAGGAAAGAGTACCACAAAATGAGGAAACTCCCAAATAAGCAGATGACGTCACTGAAACACTACCAACTCAGTCATCTTCTATTCCTGCTGAGACAAGACCTTCTAAACCATCAGCGGTTGAAAAAGGGAAACAGAAAGCAGTACGCTTTGACGTTCCATTGAAGTCTGCTTCAAATTAAGGGGTAGTGATGAAACCCTATAAGTTCGATATTCTAGCCCAAGTAGCTAATACTCCGGCTAGACTTTCTATCTTTGAGTTGCTTCGTCTTTCTAAAGAAAGTCAAAAAACTTTGAGCGAAGCTTTGCTACAGGCAGATTCATGCTTAGCTCAACTCAAAAGTCCTGACAATATACCAGTGTCGTGTCCCCAATGTCATAGTGTGATGGAATCAATTCCTAACATTACCTTCACACAAGAAGATATGCTGTTGAAGCATAATAGACACGACAGGCCTCTGTGTTACACGGGATATATTGACTCTACTGAAATTGACATGATTTACATTGATCCTGGGTCTTCTATTAGCATTATTCTTCAGAGTATGCTACGACCCTTGAGGATTCCTACTAGTGGTTTGACTTACACTAGTACAACAATGGTTGGTTTTAATTCTGGAAAGAGTAAACCATTGGAAAAGATTCGTCTGAAGATTCAAATATATGATCTTCAAACTATGACGACCTTTTATGTTATCAACTCAGATGTATCTTACAACATCCTCCTTGGAAGACCGTGGATACATGAGGATAACATTGTGCCTTCAACTCTCCACCAATGCTTCAAGTATGTAGATTCTCAAGGGATTGTGAAGACTGAATTCGCAGATATCAATCCTTTTAAGGGTGTTGAAGCCTATTTCTCTGATTCAATACTCTATGAAGAAAATATCTGATATGGCTGAAGATCGGTCACCTGCAGAAGATCAATCTGTCTTAGAAGATCCTTCAGAAGATCAACCTTTGATGATTAAAGTTAAAGGTCGAATTCAATCCCAACCTGTCAATGGTGAACCTTTGGTAATTAAAGTCAAATGAAGAACTCAAGCTACGTCTGATGAAGCTGTGAGGATTCCGGTCAAAAGTCGGGTTCAAGCCAACACTGGTGATCAGCCTTTCATGATCAAGGTCAAAGGACGTACTTCTCGTGCAACTGATCCAGAACCACTGGTTATCAACCTTAGCACGACTACGCTAAAGACGGATGACGGTCCGTTAATGATCAATCTAAAGCGTTATAGTCAATCTGTAAATAATGTAAATATTGATCACTCTATATTCTCTCATTTTAATAAAGATTTCCTTTTGGAGTATATGGCTGTCAAATTTGTTGAAAAAATGACTTTATCTGCTGATAATCAAAGTCATCAACATAAAACTGACATAATACAGAGGAATCCTTATATATTAATCATAAAGAGAATTTTTATCCTCCTCATGTCGATGTTGGACCCTATGCTCAAAGGTTCCTAACATCTTCTTCTTATCTTCTACCTGTAGCCTCATCATCACAAGCTTATGTAACTTATAGACGTCACGAAGAATCTTATTTTGTGATCCCGTCTAATAAGAAAAACAAGCGCCAAATTATATTTGGCTTGGCTAGAAATATCCCAGTTATTCAGACAGATGATCTCATAGAGAAAGATGAAGAAAAAATTAGAATTGACAAATATAGTCAACAATCTCTTAAGATTATCCAAAACATGGAATATGATTTGAAAACTATGCTAGGTCTCAATCAAGGCAAAGGGAGACGATTACCGTTATGTGGCGATCCGTTTTATCAACGAACTCGTCATGGTTTGGGATATGATCCATCCCACATATTTAATGAAGATATGGAAGAATAATTTTCTTCCAGTTCTTCACAATCCTCATATTCTGAAGGAAGCCAGTATATTGAATCTGAGTGCGTCTTTTCAGTCAATATGGTTCAAATCGATCCGTTTTATCAACAAACTCGTCACGGTTTGGGATCTGATACATCCTACATGTTTAATGAAGATATGGAAGAAGAATTTTCTTTCAGTTCTTTACAATCCTCAGATTATGAAGGAAGCCAGTATGTTGAATCTGAGTGCGTCTTTTCAGTCAACATGGTTCAAACTGATAGTAAATCTGAGCTATTTGAAAATGACCCTTGGGCACAACAAATAGACACTCAATGGAAGCTTCGTTTTGAACAACGACAGCCACCTACAGAAGATAAAATTGTCCAGATTGATGTTGGAGAAGAAACTACGTCTAAGTCAATATTCATCAGTAAAAACCTTTCTGAAGATGAAAAAGAAGAGTTGATAAAGCTGATTAAAGAATATATTGATATCTTTGCATGGAGTTATGAGGATATGCTGGGTCTTGATCCTAAAGTAGCTACTTATAAACTCAATATTCTTCCTAATGTCAAACCTGTAAAACAACAGCAGCGACGTTTTTAACCAGATATAATGGATGCAATTGAAGCAGAAGTCAGAAAGTTGATTACATGTGGCTTTGTCTGTGAAGAACAACACCCAGATTGGGTTGCTAATATTGTTCCTGTCATGAAGAAGACTGGAAAGGTTCGAGTTTGCATAGATTTTCGAGATCTCAATACAGCTTGTCCAAAAGACGAATTTCTACTTCCTATCACTGATGTCATGATAGACAATACGTGTGGTTTTGAACGCATGTCTTTCATGGACGAATTTTTAGGATATAATCAAATTAAGATGTATCCAGGAGATGAAAAGCATACTGCTTTCCATACACCCCTTGGAGTTTATTTCTATACAGTTATGCCTTTTGGTCTGAAAAATGTCGGTGCTACTTATCAAAGGGCCATGAGCAATATTTTTCAAGAACATCTACGAAAAATAGTTGAATGTTATATGGATGACATCGCTGTCAAAAGTCGATTAAAAGATGATCATATTCAAGATTTGAAGACAGTATTTGAGTTGATGCGTCGACATCAATTAAAAATGAACCCTACTAAGTCTTTCTTAGGGGTTTCCAGTGACAAATTTTTGGGATTTGTCATTACTTTTCAAGGTATCCATGTTGATCATGATAAGGTCAAAGCAATTCTTGAAATGCGACCTCCACGTAATCTGAAAGAACTCCGTGGCTTTCAAGGTCACATTGTTTATATCAGGAGATTTATATCCAATCTTTCTGGGAGATGTCAACCTTTCTCTCGTCTATTAAAGAAAGGTGTATCATTTGTTTGGGATGAAGCATGTCAAAAAGCCTTCAATGACATCAAGCAATACCTTACAAATCTACCTATTTTAGTACCCCCAGTAGTAGGAAGACCATTTTTGCTATATGTTCGAGCCTTAGATCATTCTCTTGGCGCTCTTCTTGCACAGAAAAGTGATAAAGGTCATAAACAAGCAATTTATTATCTTAGCCGAATGATGGTTGGAGCTGAACACAGGTATACTCCTGTGGAAAAAGAATGTCTAGCCTTGGTTTTTGCCATTCAAAAGATGCGACATTATATAACGGGACAAACTATTCATGTCATATCCAGAATAAATCCTATTCGGGTATTGATGAGAAAGCCGAGCATTCTTAACTCCCGGTTAGCCACCTGGACAATGTTGCTTACTCCCTATGATATGATCTAAATACCTCAAAAATCAGTGAAGGGTCAAGTGTTAGCTGACTTTTTAGCAGCTCACCCTATACCTGAAACTTCCAAACTATATGAGGATATTCCAGATGAAGTCGTAGTTTGTAACATGACTTTGAGGGATGATATTTGGCAGCTATACTTTGATGGAGCATCACGAGTTGGGCCTAAAGACAATATTGTCTCCGGAGTAGGCATCGTCTTGGTCTCTCCTAATAAAATGGTCATATACCATACTTATTCTCTTAATGAACCATGTTCCAATAATGTGGCAGAATATAATGCTCTGCTAATTGGTCTTCAAGTAGCAAAACAATTGGACATTGAGTTCCTGGAAGCTTATGGAGACTCTCAACTGATTGTCAATCAGGTCAGAGGGACATATGAAGTCAAAAATCTTGACATCATTCCCTATCATCAAGTGGTAATCGAATTGGCTCTTTCGTTCAAAGGATTCTTCATTGAATTCGTACCACGTTCTAAAAATTTGGAAGCTGATGCTCTCGCTAGTCTAGCTGCAGACTTAGCAGTTCCAATTAGAAGACAAAACACTATTACTTTGTTGGATAGAGATCTATTCTGTGTCAAGAATAATTTGTATATCGAATAGAGTTATACTACAGAATCAAATTCTCAGCAAAGGGATTGGAGAAGTCCATTTATTGATTATGCGGTCCATGGAATTTTACCTGAAGATCCAAAAGAAGCCGCATCAATTAAAAGACGATCATTTCGATTCTACTATGATTTTTCTTTGCATATGTTGTATCGTCGTTCTTATGACGGACTTTTATTGCGTTGTCTTTCAGAAAGTGAAGCCAAACAAACACTACGTGAAGTTCATGATAGAGTTTGTGGGGCGTATCAACCAGGTCCGAAACTACAGGACCGTATTTGAAGAATGGGTTATTATTGGCCTTCTGTGATAGCAGACGCTGTAAATTATGCCAGACGGTGTAAAGCATGCCAGATTCATGCTGACTTTATTCACCAACCTTCTGAATTCTTACATCCTACAGCAGCTTCTTGGCCTTTCGAAGCTTGGGACATGGATATTATTGGTACAATTAATCCTCCTTCTGTAAAAAGGGCATCGGTTTATCCTGGCTATAATTGATTACTTTTCTAAATGGGCAGAAACAGTTCCTCTTGTGGAAGTAAAAACGTCTAATATGGTTAGCTTCATCAAACATCATGTCATTTATCGTTTTGGAGTTTACCGAAGGATAAATCCATGATAACGGACCACAATTTGCCAGTCAGACATTTTATCGATTTTGTGATAAGAATCGAATCCAGAATATAGCTTCTACGGCTTATAATCCAGCTGCTAATGGTTTAGCGGAAGCTTTCAACAAAACTATTATTAAACTTCTCAAAAAGTTCGTCTCTTCTAATAAACGTGATTGGAATGAGAAACTTGGAGAATGTTTATGGACTTATCGAACAACAGTCCGAACTCCCACTGGTTTTACACCATTCTCACTGGTTTACGGATGCGAGGCTGTTCTTTCATTAGAAATTCAGATCCCGTCTCTTAGAATAGCCATTGCTAATGAGCTAACCTCTGAAAATAATGATCGCTTACGACTCCAAGAACTTGAGGGTCTGGACAAGAAGCATCTTCAAGCACAATAGCACATCGAGCTATATCAAGCCCGTATATCTCAAGCTTTCAACCGTAAAGTTAAAGAGAGGGTATTCAAAGTCGGTGAGCTAGTCTTAGCTGTCCGAAGACCTATGGTTATGACTCATAAGAGAAAAGGAAAGTTCCAAGCTAAATGGGAAGGTCCTTATGTAGTCGAGACAGTATGCTCCAATGGTGCCTATATGTTATCGAAACCTAATGGAGATTTGATAATGATAATAATTAATGGCAAATTCTTGAAGAAATACTATGTTTGAATTTCTTCTTTATTCTCCAGCTACCAAGGTTTGGTTAAGCTGATTATTTATTCTCCTAAAAGAGAATTTTGATTTTCTGTCTTACCATCTGATTTCAGAAAGAAAAAAATTTATTATTTATCATGTCTACATTACCTCTGAATAAATATTAAATCTATTTCTTTTTCTTATTCCATCTATCATGTCATCATTACCTCTGAATAGATATTAATCTATTTTTCTTTGAGTCATTACGATCTATTATGTTCATATTACCTCTGATAATATTGTATGCTCTAAAAAGAAAACAAGATTTATTATCTATCATGTCCACATTACCTATGGATAGATATAATCTACTTTGTTGAGTTTGGAAGATTTATCATGTCCATATTACCTCTGATAACTGTTCTCTATCTCACAACCATTTTATAAAAAAAATGTTTCATTCATTGCATGATTTCAAATATTACACAAAAGAAAGACAGAATACAAAATTCTTTATTGATGATATGAAAAGAAGAATAAAAAATTCTTTATTTTTTAAGGTGGAGCAGATACATCTTCAAGCATTTTCTACAACTCTGCCAAGCGCCTTTCACGAGAACTCAATACAATTGTAGTAGCTTTGGTGCGACGAGCTTCTGGAGTACAGAGATGGGAGAGTTCGGTGAAAGTAGCTATCATTTTATCCTTGGCATCATCAAGGGTTTTAATGGTAGCTTCAGCACCAAAAACCTTCTCTTCCAATATTGAGCTCTGCGTCAAATGTTGGTCTCGAGCTGCAATCATCTGCTCTCTTTCTGCCTTCAAACGAGCCAACTCTGCCTCAACTTCACGAATTCTATCATTTTGTTGATAGATTCTCATATTTGAAGTTTCATAGGCTTCTCTATGTGTCTCCAGCAGGGGTTTATTTTCATTCAGAAAAACTCGCTCTTTGGCAACTTTACTACTGTAGTCTTGGAGAGATTCCTTAAAAATAGTCTCCCGAGTGATGTATTCAGCTGATAAAGCATCATACTCGGTCTGGATGAGACTTTCAAGGATTTTACTTGACAGCCTTAGATATTCCTTGATAGGCTGTTCAAGTCCTTCCACCACTTTCTCCAAAGCTGCGCCTCTCTCAGCGTCATTGAACATAGCAACATTCCCGATGGTGGGAACAATTGCAGCCTTCAAGCTTTCATAATTTAGGCCCTTCTTCAGGACCATCTTGATCAAAGCTGCCAGAGTTTTATAAAAAGCTTCTGTATGAATCTCAACTAAAAGATTCATTTTTGCATTAGAGCTTGCTGTGGCAGCGGGCTCTACTAAATCCCTCTTCTGAAGACTGGGAGCAGATGTTGTTGTTGCCTTGGTTGCAGGCTGAGAGGAAGTCATAGTTGTCGTTGCTACCAAGGCTAACTGATCCTCAGGAGGTCTAGAAACAATATTTTTAGCATTTGTACGGATTATATCTCCAGCCGTTTCTGGAGCTGAAACTAATTGAGTTTCGGTGGCGGTGATTGTTGCGGGAGGAATGGTGATTGTTGTGATTGTTTCGGGTTCAGACACTGTCTTCTCAAGAACTTGTGCCGGATCAGTAACAATAACTGAGGATGCTATTACTACATCTCCGACTTCGGTTGATGGGTTGACAATGTCTTCATCACCTTCGTTGGCTGCAGGCCCTTCAAGTTCTGGAAGTATTTCAGTTGCAGTTGGTTCTTCTGCAACTATTTCTTCATCTGCAGCTGGTTCTTCTGCAGCTAATTCTTCTTCTCTGTCTTCAGCAAGAGAAGGCAATTCTTGTTGAGCCTCTACTGCAGGCTCTTATTGTACCTCCATAGATGGAGAACATTCTTCTTGAGCAGTATCTTCTTTTGAAGAAGAACTCTCTCCTTCAGACTCTGTTTCTTCTTCATAGATAGTCTCTTGAGAAGGAGGAGGGGCAACAGGCTTTGCTGCAACGATGACACCTACAAAGATTAAGCAAAAATAAGTTAATATACAAAATCATAATACATAATTTTGTATAGATTTTGTGTAATTTATATTTACCTGGAGTAGGTGCAGGACGTGCCAAGAGTTCGTCATAATCTTGATCCCAGTCATCATCTTCTAAATCAAGAGTCGGTTCATCCGAGGGGATGGGTTCTAGATCTACAGTGTGAGTGGTGGCGGTGTCTTCGATAGCTTGCGCCTTTTGTGGCAAAGTGAGATGCATCAAAGTGCTGAGACGTCCAGGAGATAGGAGCCCCATAGTTTCTGTTGCTGCTGATGATTGAGATGCTGAAGACCCTTCTCCAGGATGAGCTGAAGAAGATGCAATGTTTTGAGCTTCCTCGACTGGAGTTTCGCTTTCTGGAGTAGCTGCCCTCTGTCTGGAAGGCCCTTTACCAGTGACCTTTTTCTTCTTCTCTCGGGCAGCAACCGCTGTGTCGGATTTACGCTTCCCAGTGGTAGAAATTTTAATTGCTCCTAATGGTGCCTTCTCTAAACCCATTGGGATCACTTCCAGATATTCATCTGGAACAGCAGCATCATCAGGTACGTCCAAAGGTATCCAAATGGTTCTTCAACGTTCCCTTCCTTGTTCCATCGGAGACTTCCCTTCAAGTTGTAGTCATTTGCGAAGGAACGGATGGAGGCATATAAACGAGCATACGAATGAAGTATTCGTAGCTCAGTTGTGCTGGTGGCAGTTGACACACGGAATTGAGCACCGGTACATCCAGTGCTGAAATATCTCCATGCCCTTGTACCATCAACTAACTTTCCATAATGGTTGAAGGAGGTAGAGGGATTACCAATGTGAAGTTGGTCATACCCGAATTGACGAGCGAACCGACTGGGAAGATATGGTTCGAAGGCACAGTTATCATCAGTTCTATACATCAGATGTGATGGTCTGATGCATATCAGCCAATTAAAGACAGGCGCAGGAAGTCTCGTCCTCTCTTCACCTACATCTTCAAATTGCACACCAAAGCAGTCAGCCGGAACTGGCGGTTGTGTGCAGAAAAAGTTCCACCCATGAGAGTAGTTTAGTACTGCTCGGGTATCTGCCACTGAAGTTGCAATCCATGAGGCTTCATAAAACTTCTGGAGGAATACCTCCGCTCGATATTCAGGGCCTGGTGGCAATAAACTGCAGTTGTGGTGCAGTAACCAGCCCATTAAATAAGTATAGGGCATCTCCACCCTAGGAAAATCCTTACGGTAGGGAGCATTACTGATTAGCTACTTACCAAATGCTCACAGACCAACATTTATCCGACACACCATTGCCGGTAATAAGCTGAGTCTGGTCTTGAATACCAAACGTACTGCTGGCCATAGTACGTTCCGGTGAATTCTGTCGACCGTACATGCCCCTGGTACGACCCATCTCCGCAGCCACAGAGAAAGAAAGCCTGCCAGCAAGGCTTCCTTTGAGATTTTCCGACTGCCATGCTTCAGATAGCTCAAAGCTTCAATCCCCGCAGGGATTTCTCCAGTCTTGGTGGTCAGATACTGATCCGGAGACTTATGTGTGATCATCAAACCATGGATCAGATCCGAAGGAATTATTGAACAATGGTTGATGGTTTGAGCCTTGTTGTCTTGAAATCTTTCCTTGTCATCCTTGGATATTCTATCCTTATGGTAGAATAGATAGGTTATCCATTTATTGGTGTATGCCAAATGCGACCCACTTTCATACATAGTGGTGCCAATCAGATAATGGCACATCAATTCTTGATATACTTTGACTAAACCATAATTTGTCTTGCTAATCTCTTCTAGTTCCTGGTTGGAGGGAACGTATTCTTCATATGGAGCTCCCCCCATTGGCAGCTTAGAGATAAATTGTATCTCATGCAGTGCAAAACCCATTTCTCCTATTGGGGTTACAAAAGTCCCTGTTGAGCTGATGTACAACTCCATCAAAGCTAAGAACAGGTTATTGTTCATTGGTATGCCCTGACTGGTAGAGGCTATTGCTTCAAACAACCCAATGGCTCGTAGCTCTGTTTCAAAGTGCTGCATGACCCAGGCACTGAGTTGAATCCAGTTCTTATTATGTGGGGTCATCCACCCTGGAAGCCTAGGGTTAACCTGAGGATATAACACTGAAATGTTCATAAACTTGTTTATGAACATTGGTATCTGCACTGGCTGGATCAGAGCTGAATCCTCGCTTGGTGTGAATCCAGGTTGTAAACCGAAGAAAGGGACAACACCACCACTGGGAGTGCTGGTATGATAGCCCATTTGGTGAGACCCATCTCTCTTAAATATAAATTTTCCTGGTCTACCATGACTGTTGGGAGTCAGGTTCCAGACCATATGTCTTGTGTGGGTGGCATGAACGAACGAAGACAAGGGATAATCCCTTGACATTGACGGGAGGTACATCGCTCTCTCCCCAAATCTAAGTACCCAGGACTCATTCTTGGGATTTGTTTGAGATTTGAAGTCAATGGCGTCTCCAAACAAGAAGGCAGGCTTCAAAAATTGTTGGCCATCCAGCGATGTCAACAGCTCTCCATTTATCAAAGTCAGCAGCATCCTGTCTCCTTGAGCAGCTATCAGTTGTTGTCTCTCTTCAGGGTACTGTTTATCTGATTATGGGAACTCAACATGAGACAGATTCTCCAAGTAGTTGGAACCCAAAATACCAGTTGGGAAACAAAAGATTTCAGAGAGAGGATGAATCTGCAAGTCCACTGTAAAAAGAAGATCAACAAAAATCAAGATTAGTAGAATTTAGAATTGATTTTTATACAAAACTTTACGCAAATGCTTCTACGCAAATGAATATTTGTGCGTAAGGATTTTTCTTTACACAAGAGTTATTTTACGCAAGAAAAGATTTGTGCGTAAAGGATTCTTGTTGCCTAAAAGTTTTCTACGCGTACTTTTCTCTGTTTAAAAGAGCAAAGTTATACGCATAAAAATATATAGTCTTTTGACTTACTTTACGCTGACACATATGAACGTGGGTGACTTGTGTATTTTTACGCTGGCACATATAGATGTGGGCGTATTTAATGTTTAAACATTTTACGCTGGCACGTATAGACGTGAGCGTATTTTTGTTGTTCATATTTTACGCTAGCACATATAGATGCGGGCGTATTTAATGCTTAACATTTTTACGCGGGCACGTATTGACGTAAGCGTATTTTGTTGTTTACATTTTACGCTGGCACATATAGACGTGAGCGTATGTTGTTTTTACGCTGGCACGTATAAACGTGGGCGTATTTGGTGATTCTTATTCTACGCTGACACGTATAAACGTGGGCATGAAGTTTAGGGCTAGGTTCTTCTTCTTCTCCGACGAACCCATTGCCTAATTAGGCAGGGTTCTACCTATCATGGCCGGAGCCACAGCGGGGTTAGTCTTTCGGATTGCGACGGCGGTCTCCGTATGCTCACTCCTCGACGAAGCAGTGGCGGGCTTCTTGCCCTTGGCGCCGGCGGGGGTCTTGCTTTTGGGGGCCATTGATTTGAACTAAAATTTCGAAGAAGAGAATAAAGAAGATAGAGATTGCAAGAATGAGTAAAGTTCTCTCTCTATTTGCAAAGCTCTATTTATAGAGAATTTTGAAATCGGTTCAAATTTCCGAAATTTATGCGGACTGTTGGATATCCCGAATATTACGCTTCTAAGCTGACTGTTGGGTATCCCGAACTTTATACGGACTATTGGATATCCCAGATTTTACGCTTCTGTTCAAAGTATTTCAAATCTTAAAAAAAATTGAAAACTTTGAAGGGGGTCTTGTAAAAGCATAAAAAAATTTATTCATAGACCAAGTCAAAGAAGTTGAAAGCTTTACGCAAGTCAAACTGAGTCAGATTCAAGTTTTATGCAGAGATTAAACAGAGTCTAACTTTACGCAAACTACTTTACGCGAGAGCCATCCTCAGCCTTTACGCGAGAGACAGGCTATCCACATTGCATTTAATGCGCGTGATACTGCTCTGACAGAATAATTTTCTGACAGTACATTGCACAGAAGCCAAGAAGATTTTTACACCAAACCCAACACTTGTTGTTTAGCGTGCAGATGGGCTAATTTACGCTTAAGAGACCGCTTCCTTTACGCATGAAAGCTATTTGAGTTTTTACGCTCACGGCTTTCGTGTGCGTAGAGTTTATTTGAGCTAACTATACGCTCAAGGCTACTTTTCAGTCACTTTACGCAGGAAGTCTATTTTGGGTTATTTTACGCCCAATCTGCGACTTTACGTAGAAAGTTTGTTTTGGGTTATTTTTATGCCCAACCTTTTCTGGCTATGTGAGAACGTGGTCTGCATACGTGGCTTTCATGCCACACTTATCGAGGAACGTGTGTACGCGTTCTCCCCATATTATTGAAGTTGTGGGACATGTGTCACCATGCGTAGAGACCACAACTATATGGGACACGTGTCATCACACGTAAAGGTTGATTTTCAATCATGGGCGGCAGTTACTTGCGTAGAGACCCAATTATGTTGCTTTTTACGCACAGAGGGTCTAGTCTATAAATAGACTTATTTTTAACAGAAGAAGAGATCAAGGGATATACAGAGGAGGAGATTCTGAGAAAACTCATACTTTCCGAGTGATATTTCCAGAAGCATTTCTTCAACTTTTTCTCAAGAACAGGGTGAAGCAAAGCAGGAAAGCATTCGACTGTGCCATCAGTGCCATTGTTTCGATACCTTTCTGGTGACTTAGTTCTTTCGATTGTTCATCTTCTTCAAGCAGTTCTCATCATCATCATCGTGTGGTCCAAGGAACAAAGTGATCGCTCTCAGATCAGACTTCTATAGCAATACTCTCCAGAATCTATTTGTACTTTTATACTTTTCTCGTTTTCTTTCAAAAGCCTTTCAAGGGCATTTTGTTAAGTGAAACATGCTTCGGCATAAGTTGTGGTGTCAAGTCTTAAGTTGTTGGCATAGAGTCGCAAAGTTGGTTTGAGTCATTGGAGTTTAAGTCAGGAAGTCGCTGTAAGGCAAAGTTGGTTGAGTGACACTATGTTTCAGTTGGTGATCAAAGTAGCAAGGGACGCGAGGCGGCAATATGGTTAAGTCTCACTGGGTTGCGAGACACGACTTCAATAAGAATTTGTAGCACGATCACATGGGAATGGAGTCTCATCGTATGGGTGTGTCTCTAATTTTGGGCCCTAAGGCAAACACGACTTGATAGGTTAACGTTGATGCAAGCACGGGATGGTCTTGAGACACAAAATAGGCCAAGACAACTGTCCTAAAACTGATCCTAAGGAAAGAGTAGAAAGACAATCATAAAAGGACTATGTTGCACAAAGTAAATGAACGTGTTGATTTTGTATGGGTGGGCGAGGAGCTCATTCTACCTGTACAGTTGAGTACTGACACCCACATAATTTTTATGTGCAGGCACAGGTAGAAGCACGTGGCGCGGAGCTCGCTTGGATGCGTCGAGGCACAGAGTTCCTTGGCGATTCGAAGCGTGCGGCTGCATGAAGTCAAGACTTATACAGGACATAATGTATGGACGTCGCCTTCCGAAGCATCCGCAGGCTCAAGACTTGTATTTGAGAGATGAGAGAGAGCTGAGTGACTTGTAATGTGAGAAGAGTGAGCTTGTAATTTTGGCCTTGCGCCCTTTGTAACCGTTGTTTTAATATCAATAAAGAGCTTCTTTTGAATAACTTGTGTTTTGCTTCAAATTTTCGCTGCTATTATTCAATATCCCTGCTTGGGACTTCCGTGCGACGACCCCGTCACAGCCGCTGAAATCGGTCGTTATGGAATGTGAGCACCCTGAATTTCGGGTTGATTTTATTTTATTTTTATTTTATTTTCTGATTGATTTAGTTTCAATAAATAATTTATTCTGTTATTTTTTTTTAAGTGTACTTTTCCGTGCCATTGATATTTGGAGTGTCAGGGATGTTCAACTCTGGAAATCTTCTTCACGAGTTTTGGAGTGGACAGGATTACCTTCATGATGGTATATAGTGTCTCACTCAAACTTGTTCCCTTGTGCTCTTTTTGCTTCGCAGAACTTCGGGTCGATTTAGACCATTTGACCATTAATTAATTTTTCCACTCTTTTTCTTGATCATTATTAGCACGTTACCGTGACTTTTAATTTGGGAGCGCAAGACCAGTCAGTTTCTTGAAACTAACTTCCCATGCTTGATCTACTCGAGACGCTCGTCACCCATGACCTTCATGTCCCACTCCGACACGCCATCTTGTGCTCCATTTGCTTCGCACAACTTTCCTGACGTGTGATCCGATTTTATTTTACCCACGGTGTCACATTTATCTTCCAACTTGATTTGTGGGTTTCCTGTCGACCAAAACCTGTCAGCCCCAACTATGGACATGGCCCACATTGAGCCTACTACCCGTCCGCCACTTGTGTCCCATTTATTGGAATCTCCATGTGCTACTTATTTATCCATGATCATCAACACCTAATTTTAATTCGATTTTTGCACAATGTCTGATTTTGACCCAATCCGGCTCCACCGAGTCCAGCCCAGCTCCATGTTACTCTCCATCATAACACCCTCATAATTTCTTGCCCAAAAATATATATCAAGTACTCTTCCACCTATTTTTCGATATTTAATAGAAATTTCTGTTTATTTAAATTCCCATAGGAATGACCATTTCCCCTCTAATTAAATCTAGCCGTTGATTTCTCCAGGTATTCCCAACCACTAAATTCCCCCATAAAACTTTTTCCCAATCCCCTAGCAGCCACATGGCCGGCCCTAACTCCCAAACTTCTTTTCTCTCTCTCCCTCTCATCTCAATTATTATCTCTCTCTCTCTCTTCCTAATATTTTTTCCTACACACTTCAACCACAACAACAAAAACACAACAGCAGTAACTCCATCAGCCCGACCACACTCCCATGGCCCAGCCTCGCCGACGGCCTCCGCCGTGGTCCAACATCGACTACTCCTCCTCCTCCTTCCCTCCTCATTCTCAATTTAGCCACCACCACCAACAATCAACCCGACCACCACCATTCCGGCCATCACCATTCCTCCACCGCCCAGTCGACCGCCCCGCGCGCCGCCTTTGTCGCGCCGCCCCGCGCGTCGCCGTGCCGCCCCGTGCGTCGTCGCGCCGCACCGCGCGTCGTCGCGCCGCCCCACGCGGCGCCGCGCGCGCGCAGGCAGCAACACAGCGGCATCAGCGACGCTAGGCCGAGCGCGCGCGCTGGCCGCGTTAGCCGTGCCGTCGCCGGCCGTCGTGCCCCGACGACCCCCCCCCCCCCGTGGGTGGCCCCTCTCCGACGAACCCTAGGCCGTTCTCCCATGGCGGCCACCGTATAACACCCATATTCTGAATGCGTATTTTGTCAAGCCTGCATGTATCTTGGACCTGTATTTTATTTTCTCAGATTCTGGCCTATAATTGTATTTTGGCTCGACTTGCAGATTTTGGATTTCTCGTAAAACGGGTTTTTGACATGACTTGGTTTTATTTTGTGGAGGAGAATTAGTTTGGTTTGGTTTTGTTTAAATGCATTGGAACACCTTAGCCTATGCTCCACCCTCAACACAACACACCCACCTCCATTTAATCTCCACCAACCTTTCTCTCTCCTCTTTATTTTTTATTTACTTCTCCATCTCCTTCTTCTTCCTTCCTCTACACAACTCACCAACACCCATAGGCAAGTGCACCTTGCCACCACATGAGAACCACATTTTATTTGTTCATTAGCTAGATTAGTCCATGATGATCAACATTAGTGCTTGATATTTTGTGATTTGGAGTCTCCATTGTTCTAGATCTAGGTTTTAACTATTTTTGGATTTACATGGTTTTGATCTATTTTGGTTGGATTTTGTGGGTTTTGATGCCTTATTGTGGAAGAGAACTCAATTTTACTCAAGTTAGAACTTTGAAAATCTAGATTTGGTTTTGATTTGATAAAGATATGAAGATTTGAACTTGGAGTTCTTGGAGTGTTCTTCTCGGCCTGGAGAAGGAGGCAGCAGCCTGCGCTCTTTAGCGCCGTGCTGGACTGTGCATCCTCTTCTCGGCCTGCGCTCTTTAGCGCAGCGTCGACCGCGCTGCTTGTCCCTTGGCGAACTGCGCTCAGCCCCATGCGCTATCCGTTCATGCGCAGTCCGTTCATGCACAGTCTGCTTATGCGCAGCCTGTTCATGCGCAGTCTGTTCCTGCGCCATCCGCCCCTGCGCAGTTCACCCCTGCGCAGTTGGCTTCCGCGCAATCTAACCCCGCACGCTTGTACCCCTGCACAATTGATTCCTGTGCAGTCTGCTCATGCGCCACCTATACCTCTGCGCAGCTCAACCCTACGCACTTGACTCCTGCGCACTTGGCCCATGCGCCATCTGCCCCTGCGCCCTGTGCCCTTGCGCACTTGGCACCCTGCACAGCTGACACCCTGCGCAATCCAACCCCTGACCCTCCCTTGTGCAAACCATTGGCTCTTGGAGTTTTGGTTTTATTTCTCTAAGCTTGGCTCTTCTATAGCCCTGTATATTGACATTTTATTAGATATTTTATGCCCATTTTATATCCTAGAGTAAGGGCACGAGAAGTGGGTACGTCCAGCCTACGCCGCAGTGTCGGCGGTAGAACGCTGTTCTAGGTCATGAACTATAACTAACATAATATGAATACTCTCCATACGGAGGCCAACACAGAGGTATAACTCAATCACAATCTATAGGTAGAAAATGGCACGATGAAATAGATAAGGAAAACCTCAACTGAGATACAACAGAAATGATATACAAGTCTCAACATCTCTACAATATACAACTCTGAAACAATGACAAAAGCTAAACATGAAAGGAAATAGTCTAAGCTATCTACACTATACAAGGTATCATCCTGAGCAGCTGCCTGAACCTCCCCAGGGGTCCAGGTCGCGAGTGTCATCTAGGCAAGCTCCAAGTAAGGGTGCAGGGTTCCTCATCATCCTCTGTAAAAATTTTAACAGGTCCAGTCAGGACAGGAGCGAGCACAGTATATCTCATGCAGTTCATATCAAGGCAGGAAATATAAAGCAGGCAATAGAGTAAGATACATGAAACGTTGTAAGAAGATGTACATGAAACAGGAGAGATATTTGATAACTGGAAATATATACATGATAAGTAAGAACAGTAAGTGACTAGTGATTTAGAGTACGAGATGGCATGTAATTGGCTTAGGTTGAACATGATGTACATGAGTGAACATGTGGGACATCAGCCATTAAGGCTGATGCGTACATGATAAAACATGAAAAGTAACAGAGTGAACATGATGGGTAAATCACATGACCATTTATACTCACCCCTACCCACAATTAATACACAAGGATCTAGTCAAGTTACGTTACGTACATGATGTTTTGGTTACACAGGAAACACATGAGGAAACATGAGCGTACATGAAAGAACATGAGAGTACATGAACGTACATGAAAGAACATGAGAGAACATGAGTGTACATGAATAACGCAGAGGCGAGGAATACATGATGTACATGAAACACATGTCATAAAGTATCCGATGCTCCCGCTAAGGGGGATAACATCCCAAGAAGAGATCCGTATAGTACTAATCCGTGATGATAACGTGACAGCATCAAGTAAAAGTAATCTAGAGCGAGAATATAAATCGTGACAAGTATGAAACGATCAGAGAATGTACTCGCCTCGTATCTGAATGTCTGAAGTAAACGTACTGTCCGAGATGAGGTACCTGACTCCTAGTTAGAGCAACACAAGTCAAGATGTATACAGAGGGTGATATATGATATGTACAATGCATCTGCATGCTGTCTAGGTCAAACTAGGCTAAAGTCGACACTTGGTCAACTCTAGTCAACCACACTAGTCAACCTAGGTCAAGTCCTAGCCCAAACAAGTCTAACAAGTCTCACTAGGCCTAACCAAGCCTAGGCTAGCAATCAAATACAAGTACAAGCCAATCACACACAACATATATATGGAGAGATAAGGTGTGAGTGAACATGTGGGAAGGTCAAGTGCGACATGCATCAATGTTAACTAGTGTCATAGTGATAGTGTCAACATAGTGTCATAGCAATGTGTAGAGACATAGTGTAAGGGTACAAGGAGTGAGTATAGGATTGTTAACATAGAACATTGCATCACCTTTCATTCAACTTGCATTCCTACTATACATCTATACATTCATTATTAGATGCCTACATACATTACATGGGGTACATTACATAGATTATATTACTTTACATTGATACATGCCTACATATATGTATACATACATATCCTACTCATCAACATACATCATTCCTACATACCAATACATGTATTCATAAAGGGGGAAGAAAATGCAAGGAAAAAGAACAGGGGACATAAACAGGGTGTACAATGCATATAACACATCATGCATTATTTAAAACAGTGCAAGGACCAATCCCTATTCATTCTCAGATTTCATAAAGAAAAGAGGGAACCAACTCATGATCCCTCCCCATAATCTCAGGTTTCAGGACTGAGGTTGGGTTCTAACATCCTGGAAAATTCAGAATTGCATTTCCAGTTCACCTATCAGTTCAAACATTCCATTCTCACATTTGTATTTCAATCTCAGTTGGGTTCATCAAAAAGAACTCAGGTACACATTTCAACACAACTCAGGTTTTCAACTCAAAATTCAGTTTTCAGTTAAACATGTTATCACGTCTCAGTTTTTATAAATAACTGAACCTAGTTTTCATCAACCCAAACTCAGTGGCTAACATGTGTGTGTGGGTTAGCAATAAGAGGACAGTAGGTTATTAGTTAAGCAATTATAACTCAGTTAACTGTTTCCAGGTTTGGAAATTCTCAGGTTTCTGTGAAATCAAAATTTAACATTTTCAATCAGTGAAACAAAACCTCAGTTTTTATATTCCTGAAAACATGAACTTCCCTCTACACATCTAACTGAACTAAAGGCCTATTCCAAGGCAAGTTCCACATCTGACATGAGCAAGGGACAGTGATGCAAGGTGCAATCATGATGTGTAGATGGCAGTGGCTAAGTGAAGTGCACAGGCAATATACCATAGGGTGTCACAAACCAGTGTGTGTTAGAGTATCAAAACTTGGTGTCCAACATGTGTGATAACAAGTTCAGTTTAAACCAAAGGTTAGCAACCTATCATGTATCTCAATGTCTTAAGTTCAGAAATCAATGTATATTATTATGTTGTTCAGGAAAAAGTTATGAGAGTCAATACATACTTGAACACAACAATTTCCAACCAAATTTCCACAGGGCAAACCCTAAGCATCCAAACTATAATCCCCAGAATAAACAACATGTGAGCCATGTAAATGAACATTGAAACATTTGAACAGTAAACAAAACACATCAGTGTATAAGAGTTCGAGCCCATACCTAAGGCCAAATTCGAATAAAATTTGTAAAACTAGCTGTACAGAGATTAGGGACATATCCCACATATCTTGGGAGCCAATTGTGTCCTATAAACAGGATACAATGTGTCCAAGAATTGGAATGCTCACAGTTTCAAAACTGGTACTGAAACTGCCTCGTGCAGCCATGTCGTGTCCGTTTGGACACGACTCAGCGATCGAGACGAGCCGTGCTCGTGAACATAGGTTCGCCAATGATAGGGTTACACGCTCGAGTGTCTGAAACATGCCCACGACACGTGTACACTCGATACGAACACCGTATCAGTGGCTCGAAACTTGTACACTCAGCACAGTATGAAATCAGTGCGGGCCAAAATTCTTCGTACACACACATCGAGGTCCCACAAAATTTTGTGGGTAGGATGTCAGTGATTGCCCCTCGGTGCTGACCAAATTTGGTCGGGTCTCGTGTCGTGTCCAGTGAGAACTGGACACGAGGTAGCAGGACAGTGCACAGTGCTGTGTACAGCGTGTTCGTATCCAATTTGGACACGGACACGACACAATCTCGTGCTCAGTGTCATGGTTCTGTGATCTACACCTATAGGGCTAGAAAATTGTTCAAATAGTTTTCGAAAATAACAACATTTTGTTCACAGAGACAATACATCAAACACTTGCATAAAGACCTAGATACGTGTCCGATACGGACACCAAACCCAATCTAATTCCTACAAAACTTAGCCTATAGATCCCTGGTACCTAGATGCATGCATTCATGAAGAGAAATCACAATATTAATAGGTTTTGAGGCATTTTACCTATTGAGTGAAAACTCAATGAAAACCAAGGAAAAGGGGGGGTTCTTCTTCAATTGATGATGCCAAATGCTTGTGCAACCTTGCTAGCTAGCTCCCCTTAGCATCCTCAATGATAGGGGATCCCAATGCAAGAAGTTTGGCTCAATTTGGAGTTGATTTGGGCATTTGGGGAGGAATTGGGGAAGAACACTAAAGGAGGCAAATAAAAATGAATTAAAAAGGGTGCTAATGATTAATAGGTTGTATTTATAGAGGGGGAAATGTATGATGGCTGCCATTAGGTTAGGGTTAGGGTTTAGGATGAGTGGCTAAGGTTTCTCCAATAATTCCTAGGCAATCCAATGGCTCATAACTAAAGTAGCCTCCTTTAACTTTTAGCCTAAAATATCTTTTAACAAATATCTAGATATTCCACTAATGTAATTACTTAATGAAACCCTCTAACTTAGTCTCTAGGGTCATGATTAACAATCTAGATTAGGCTAACTTCTAGGTCAAGACTCAACAATTTAACTAACACATATTTAATTAATATAATTCACAATTTCATAAAAGTGTCAAAATGACTAAAATACCCCTAGGCTTAAAAGTAAAAATTTGAAATCCTAAACACATGATTAGGTCACATTGGTCATGATTAGTCTTCTAGGTCATGTATGACTAATGTTACACTAGCAAAACACCAATTCACATTTCACTCAATTAAATAGTTTTAAAATAACTAAAAATCACCAAAAATTATATCATGACTAAAATCAAATATTTTAGTGATTTAAAATACAAAAGTTCAAATTTACCCTTAGTTGGAAAAGTGGGTGTTACAAGTCTACCCCCCTTAAAAGAATTTCGTCTCGAAATTAAAATGGTCGTACTTCTTCTAGAGTCTCGTCCCCAACAATCATAGTCTCAGAACTACCTAAATCATACAATTTAAAAGAATGACATAAAGGGTCATGGCATACGGTGGCAGTTGAAGGTCCCATCTAGGTATACTAGTCAAGCTAAACCAAAACGGTCATAGGGTATCAAAACATACAAGCAATCTGGGGTGCTAAACTGGAAAAGTTACGGAAACAACAAATCACCAAGGCTGTAAGGCGGTCTACCATCCTATATAAAACTGGTAAATATAAACAACGGAGAACCAGCTACAAGGGTCACTACTCTAAAGCCAGGCTATACTATCATCCCTAAAATAAGGCCTAATCACAACTCATCAAATCATCATACTAAGAAAGAGTTATAACTAATAAAAATCTACAAGGAATTAGACTAGTCAACTAAAGTTATCCCTACTCCTAAGTGATTTGATGATGGAAACATTTTTTTTTAACAGAAAAGAAATGAAAGAGGTGATACTTTAAAAACCTTCAAGATATAATCTGATAATCACATGCGTCTGTCCAAAATCATGATACTCAGAATCCTCGCCACGCTAGTAAGCAAGGCTGCAATGAACGGTAGAGTCCATAACTGGGGTATGCATCTCTATGATCAAGTCGTCTGGAATCCTCGCTATGCCGACTAGTATAGCTGCGAGAAATTCCAATCTCTTGATCAAGATATGTACATCCGAAGTCAGGTCCCTATGTTCTTGCCACGCCGGCTAATATAGCTGCGGTAAATTCTAGGTTCCATAATAAAGTAGACGTTTTACCATCCCTGTTATTTCCGTCAACATATGTTATCAGAAGATACCGTAACTCGGGTCATAAAATTCATCTCGATAAGAAAATCAAATCAACAACGATCTATCAAAATCAAATTCAAATATCAAGGAGTAAGGGTAAATCAAAACAAGAGAAAAGGAATTCAAATTAGAAGTTCGGAATGAGATTCTCAAGGGGCATCCCAGGAATCTCTCAAGGAATTCTAACTGTGATTGAGTACCCCAAAATATTCTACTCCTACTGCAGGCTGTAGTGATACTCTAGTTCGAATACCACTACATAAACTCGACCTGCATGGGCCACCACTAAAAATATGTCACGACCCGCACCCTAGAGTAAGGGCACGAGAAGTGGGTACGTCCAGCCTACGCCGCAGTGTCGGCGGTAGAACGCTGTTCTAGGTCATGAACTATAACTAACATAATATGAATACTCTCCATACGGAGGCCAACACAAAGGTATAACTCAATCACAATCTATAGGTAGAAAATGGCACGATGAAATAGATAAGGAAAACCTCAACTGAGATACAACAGAAATGATATACAAGTCTCAACATCTCTACAATATACAACTCTGAAACAATGACAAAAGCTAAACATGAAAGGAAATAGTCTAAGCTATCTACACTATACAAGGTATCATCCTGAGCAGCTGCCTGAACCTCCCCAGGGGTCCAGGTCGCGAGTGTCATCTAGGCAAGCTCCAAGTAAGGGTACAGGGTTCCTCATCATCCTCTGTAAAATTTTCAACAGGTCCAGTCAGGACAGGAGCGAGCACAGTACATCTCATGCAGTTCATATCAAAACAGAAAATATAAAGCAGGCAATAGAGTAAGATACATGAAACGCTGTAAGAAGATGTACATGAAATAGGAGAGATATTTGATAACTGGAAATATATACATGATAAGTAAGAACAGTAAGTGACTAGTGATTTAGAGTACGAGATGGCATGTAATTGGCTTAGGTTGAACATGATGTACATGAGTAAACATGTGGGACATCAGCCATTAAGGCTGATGCGTACATGATAAAACATGAAAAGTAACAGAGTGAACATGATGGGTAAATCACATGACCATTTATACTCACCCCTACCCACAATTAATACACAAGGATCTAGTCAAGTTACGTTACGTACATGATGTTTTGGTTACACAGGAAACACATGAGGAAACATGAGCGTACATGAAAGAACATGAGAGTACATGAACGTACATGAAAGAACATGAGAGAACATGAGTGTACATGAATAACGCAGAGGCGAGGAATACATGATGTACATGAAACACATGTCATAAAGTATCCGATGCTCCCGCTAAGGGGGATAACATCCCAAGAAGAGATCCGTATAGTACTAATCCGTGATGATAACGTGACAGCATCAAGTAAAAGTAATCTAGAGCGAGAATATAAATCGTGACAAGTATGAAACGATCAGAGAATGTACTCGCCTCGTATCTGAATGTCTGAAGTAAACGTACTGTCCGAGATGAGGTACCTGACTCCTAGTTAGAGCAACACAAGTCAAGATGTATACAGAGGGTGATATATGATATGTACAATGCATCTGCATGCTGTCTAGGTCAAACTAGGCTAAAGTCGACACTTGGTCAACTCTAGTCAACCATACTAGTCAACCTAGGTCAAGTCCTAGCCCAAACAAGTCTAACAAGTCTCACTAGGCCTAACCAAGCCTAGGCTAGCAATCAAATACAAGCACAAGCCAATCACACACAACATATATATGGAGAGATAAGGTGTGAGTGAACATGTGGGAAGGTCAAGTGCGACATGCATCAATGTTAACTAGTGTCATAGTGATAGTGTCAACATAGTGTCATAGCAATGTGTAGAGACATAGTGTAAGGGTACAAGGAGTGAGTATAGGATTGTTAACATAGAACATTGCATCACTTTTCATTCAACTTGCATTCCTACTATACATCTATACATTCATTATTAGATGCCTACATACATTACATGGGGTACATTACATAGATTATATTACTTTACATTGATACATGCCTACATATATGTATACATACATATCCTACTCATCAACATACATCATTCCTACATACCAATACATGTATTCATAAAGGGGGAAGAAAATGCAAGGAAAAAGAACAGAGGACATAAACAGGGTGTACAATGCATATAACACATCATGCATTATTTAAAACAGTGCAAGGACCAATCCCTATTCATTCTCAGATTTCATAAAGAAAAGAGGGAACCAACTCATGATCCCTCCCCATAATCTCAGGTTTCAGGACTGAGGTTGGGTTCTAACATCCTGGAAAATTCAGAATTGCATTTCCAGTTCACCTATCAGTTCAAACATTCCATTCTCACATTTGTATTTCAATCACAGTTGGGTTCATCAAAAAGAACTCAGGTACACATTTCAACACAACTCAGGTTTTCAACTCAAAATTCAGTTTTCAGTTAAACATGTTATCACATCTCAGTTTTTATAAATAACTGAACCTAGTTTTCATCAACCCAAACTCAGTGGCTAACATGTGTGTGTGGGTTAGCAATAAGAGGACAGTAGGTTATTAGTTAAGCAATTATAACTCAGTTAACTGTTTCCAGGTTTGGAAATTCTCAGGTTTCTGTGAAATCGAAATTTAACATTTTTAATCAGTGAAACAAAACCTCAGTTTTTATATTCCTGAAAACATGAACTTCCCTCTACACATCTAACTGAACTAAAGGCCTATTCCAAGGCAAGTTCCACATCTGACATGAGCAAGGGACAGTGATGCAAGGTGCAATCATGATGTGTAGATGGCAGTGGCTAAATGAAGTGCACAGGCAATATACCATAGGGTGTCACAAACCAGTGTGTGTTAGAGTATCAAAACTTGGTGTCCAACATGTGTGATAACAAGTTCAGTTTAAACCAAAGGTTAGCAACCTATCATGTATCTCAATGTCTTAAGTTCAGAAATCAATGTATATTATTATGTTGTTCAGGAAATAGTTATGAGAGTCAATACATACTTGAACACAACAATTTCCAACCAAATTTCCACAGGGCAAACCCTAAGCATCCAAACTATAATCCCCAGAATAAACAACATGTGAGCCATGTAAATGAACATTGAAACATTTGAACAGTAAACAAAACACATCAGTGTATAAGAGTTCGAGCCCATACCTAAGGCCAAATTCGAATAAAATTTGTAAAACTAGCTGTACAGAGATTAGGGACATATCCCACATATCTTGGGAGCCAATTGTGTCCTATAAACAGGATACAATGTGTCCAAGAATTGGAATGCTCACAGTTTCAAAACTGGTACTGAAACTGCCTCGTGCAGCCATGTCGTATCCGTTTGGACACGACTCAGCGATCGAAACGAGCCGTGCTCGTGAACATAGGTTCGCCAATGATAGGGTTACACGCTCGAGTGTCTGAAACATGCCCACGACACGTGTACACTCGATACGGACACCGTATCAGTGGCTCAAAACTTGTACACTCAGCACAGTATGAAATCAGTGCGGGCCAAAATTCTTCGTGCACACACATCGAGGTCCCACAAAATTTTGTGGGTAGGATGTCAGTGATTGCCCCTCGGTGCTGACCAAATTTGGTCGGGTCTCGTGTCGTGTCCAGTGAGAACTGGACACGAGGTAGCAGGACAGTGCACAGTGCTGTGTACAGCGTGTTCGTGTCCAATTTGGACACGGACACGACACAATCTCGTGCTCAGTGTCATGGTTCTGTGATCTACACCTATAGGGCTAGAAAATTGTTCAAATAGTTTTCGAAAATAACAACATTTTGTTCACAGAGGCAATACATCAAACACTTGCATAAAGACCTAGATACGTGTCCGATACGGACACCAAACCCAATCTAATTCCTACAAAACTTAGCCTATAGATCCCTGGTACCTAGATGCATGCATTCATGAAGAGAAATCACAATATTAATAGGTTTTGAGGCATTTTACCTATTGAGTGAAAACTCAATAAAAACCAAGGAAAAGGGAGGGGTTCTTCTTCAATTGATGATGCCAAATGCTTGTGCAACCTTGCTAGCTAGCTCCCCTTAGCATCCTCAATGATAGGGGATCCCAATGCAAGAAGTTTGGCTCAATTTGGAGTTGATTTGGGCATTTGGGAAGGAATTGGGGAAGAACACTAAAGGAGGCAAATAAAAATGAATTAAAAAGGGTGCTAATGATTAATAGGTTGTATTTATAGAGGGGGAAATGTATGATGGCTGCCATTAGGTTAGGGTTAGGGTTTAGGATGAGTGGCTAAGGTTTCTCCAACAATTCCTAGGCAATCCAATGGCTCATAACTAAAGTAGCCTCCTTTAACTTTTAGCCTAAAATATCTTTTAACAAATATCTAGATATTCCACTAATGTAATTTCTTAATGAAACCCTCTAACTTAGTCTCTAGGGTCATGATTAACAATCTAGATTAGGCTAACTTCTAGGTCAAGACTCAACAATTTAACTAACACATATTTAATTAATATAATTCACAATTTCACAAAAGTGTCAAAATGACTAAAATACCCCTAGGCTTAAAAGTAGAAATTTGAAATCCTAAACACATGATTAGGTCACATTGGTCATGATTAGTCTTCTAGGTCATGTATGACTAATGTTACACTGGCAAAACACCAATTCACATTGCACTCAATTAAATAGTTTTAAAATAACTAAAAATCACCAAAAATCATATCATGACTAAAATCAAATATTTTAGTGATTTAAAATACAAAAGTTCAAATTTTCCCTTAGTTGGAAAAGTGGGTGTTACAAGTCTACCCCCCTTAAAAGAATTTCGTCCTCGAAATTAAAATGGTCGTACTTCTTCTAGAGTCTCGTCCCCAACAATCATAGTCTCAAAACTACCTAAATCATACAATTTAAAAGAATGACATAAAGGGTCATGGCATACGGTGGCAGTTGAAGGTCCAATCTAGGTATACTAGTCAAGCTAAACCAAAATGGTCATAGGGTATCAAAACATACAAGCAATCTGGGGTGCTAAACTGGAAAAGTTACGGAAACAACAAATCACCATGGCTGTAAGGCGGTCTACCATCCTATATAAAACTGGTAAATATAAACAACGGAGAACCAGCTACAAGGGTCACTACTCTAAAGCCAGGCTATACTATCATCCCTAAAATAAGGCCTAATCACAACTCATCAAATCATCATACTAAGAAAGAGTTATAACTAATAAAAATCTACAAGGAATTAGACTAGTCAACTAAAGTTATCCCTACTCCTAAGTGATTTGATGATGGAAACATTTTTTTTAACAGAAAAGAAATGAAAGAGGTGATACTTTAAAAACCTTCAAGATATAATCTGATAATCACATGCGTCTGTCCAAAATCATGATACTCAGAATCCTCGCCACGCTAGTAAGCAAGGCTGCAATGAACGGTAGAGTCCATAACTGGGGTATGCATCTCTATGATCAAGTCGTCTGGAATCCTCGCTATGCCGACTAGTATAGCTGCGAGAAATTCCAATCTCTTGATCAAGATATGTACATCCGAAGTCAGGTCCCTATGTTCTTGCCACGCCGGCTAATATAGCTGCGGTAAATTCTAGGTTCCATAATAAAGTAGACGTTTTACCATCCCTGTTATTTTCGTCAACATATGTTATCAGAAGATACCGTAACTCGGGTCATAAAATTCATCTCGATAAGAAAATCAAATCAATAACGATCTATCAAAATCAAATTCAAATGTCAAGGAGTAAGGGTAAATCAAAACAAGAGAAAAGGAATTCAAATTAGAAGTTCGGAATGAGATTCTCAAGGGGCATCCCAGGAATCTCTCAAGGAATTCTAACTGTGATTGAGTACCCCAAAATATTCTACTCCTACTGCAGGCTGTAGTGATACTCTAGTTCGAATACCACTACATAAACTCGACCTGCATGGGCCACCACTAAAAACGTGTCACGACCCGCACCCTAGAGTAAGGGCACGAGAAGTGGGTACGTCCAGCCTATGCCGCAGTGTCGGCGGTAGAACGCTGATGTAGCGTGGATTCCAATTCCGAAACTTTCTAGGATTTTTTTACCTTTATCTTTTTATAGAGTTGTTAGAATTCTATTTCTTTTAGGACTCTTATTTTGACTGTATCTTTTATTAGGATAGATTTTATCTTTATCTGATTTGGATTATGTTGTCATAAAAGTCCTATAAATAGACACCTTCTGTATACAATTGAACAATAACTTTTAATGAATCAAGTTTTTCTGTAAGTCCTGAGATTTGTCTCTGCTTTTCTTGGTCTTGGAGTACTCGATTGTTCCGTAAATTCGGAAGCCCCTCGCTTGTGGTTTTCAAGCAACCTTCGTACGGATCCCTCACAAGGTCATCCATCGAGTTTTTTCGGCACCGCTTCGCTCTCACCAAGCAACCATGGTCCAATTATCGTCATCACCGATCGATTTGGCCATCGTCTAGCACAAAGGTAAGCCCATTCCGCTATCTCGTTGTGTCGTTAGTGAACATTAAAAAAAATACGACCATGTCGCCAATACAACTGACGCTTTGGGAACTAAGTCGCCGATACTAATGGCGACTCTCATGTAATCATTACTAATCGTTTTCACCTCAAAAATGCTCTAAAGTCTTCATTGCTAATGGCGACTCGTATCTTTATATAAATTTCTCAAAACTTTTTATCTATTTATTTATAATTATTTATAAAACAACATTCAAATAAGACGAGTGTGTATTGAGGTGTCCTCCCCACAATGAAGAGTCCCTGCCCTCTCTCCACCTCGCCCATGCCAACCCTCTACTATGTCCTACTTATAATCTCTTCCTCTCTTCATGAACTTGATTAAATATTGCTCATGATCAAGAAACAACCCTTCTAAACTTTCGCTATGGCCACAGAAGTAGTGAACCAACCCATAGCATACCCCTTGAGTACTCTACACCTAAAGCCACACCAACCATCATCATCATCATCATCTCTCCCCACCAAGTATACTAATGCTAATTATATTAAGATCAAGGTGATATACGTGAGGATAATAAGCCCACATGATGAACTATTGAACAGTACCTCCTCCTCCTCCGTAGAGATCACGTTTACAAAGAGGAGCTCCGACACCCTCCTGCACGTAAACGGCGTCGCGGTCAGCCCGGACCGCGACGTCGCGATGGCCATGAACAAGCACGAGCTAGCACCGGATCAGGAAGTCGGCAGCGGCGAGTCCGTGTACGTGAACACCAACAGCGTCACGTTGTTACCAGCTGCAGCTGGTGCGGCAGCTCGTCTTCCTTTTGGGATATGAGTGGTAGCGAAGGATGGTTCTTGTTCTTCGAGCTTGGTTGTTGGTGAGTTGAGAAGGAAAGGGGAGAGCAAGAACGAGTACTATTGTGTTGTGGTACAACGAAAATAAACTCAAGAAACTCAGAGAAAATTCACAACCACAAAGACAATGATTTATGTGTTTCGGCCAAGATGTCTAGTTCCACCAATGAGGGTAATTTAGTTCCACTATGAAGAAGAAAAAGAATTACAATTGCTCTCAACACGTCTCTACTTACACTCAAGAACTCGATCTCTATCACAAAGATAGAAAAAAACTCTCTCAAATTTTTGTGTTGAACTTATTCAACAACTTTAGCTCTCTTATGTTGAACTTATTCAACAACTTGAGCACAATGAGATGTCTTGTGTTGAACTTATTCAACAACTTACATTGAGTACTCTTGGAGGTGTCTATTGTGGAGAACCTTTAGACCCCTTTATATACCATAGAAATTCCATCATATGTAGTCTTAAAATTCAATCTTATGTAGGATTATATATTGGAAATCCAATCCTATGTAGACTTACATATATTAGAAATACAATCCTTGTAGGATTACCATATATATGGTCAAATCCAATCTTATATAGGATTACCATATATATGGTCAAAAAAGATCATGGGCCTATTTTTGGACACTTTTCTTCATATCTCCACCTCGATAAGGTTTTACCACAAAATCGAGCAGACACACTTCTCCACTGCATAGCTTCACCAAATCAACCACTCGTCAATTTCGTCTCTAAAGGCACTCAAGCAAACTTCTTCACCTGGCTCTGGAGAAGCTTCCTTTTTCTTGTACACTCTCTTGCATCATATAACTCGCTTGCCTTTGAACAATGGAACCAAATCCCATGTACAGTTCTTATGGAGAGACTCAATCTCTTCCTGCATAGCCATCATCCAGTTCTCGCTGCTAGTATCTTTGACAACCTGTCTGAATGTGATAGGCTCTTCATCCTCCACTGATAGTGCATATGCCACCACATTTAACTGTCCATAGTGCTTTACCGGTTCCTCAAATTCATACATGTGTACTGGCTTGACCGATCTCTTTGGCCTACTAGTGGCCAAGGAATCTTGCTGCTGGTGCTGTGCTTCTTCTAGTTGTTGCTCTTGTGGGGCTTGATGAACATCTTCAGAAACCTCCATATCATTTGATGCATCCTTAGACAACTCAATCTCAACATTTTGAGAATTGCTAGACACACTACCATCTTGATCGGACTCATTCTTCTTGCTTGAACTGAAGGTCACCCTATGCTGCTTGCTACAAACGTAATGCTCACATAAATTAATACTTGGTTTCTTCAAGTTCTTCAGTAACCCTTGCTTGTTCAGTAAGGACAGGTCTTTCTTGCTCATATGCCCAAGTCGCATATGGCAAAGATGCGTGCTATCAGACAAATCAGATGTACTGACCGGTAAAGTCACAGTCACAGTGCTTCCCAATAAGATATAAAGGTTACCTTGTCGGTGACCTTTCATCACCACCAAAGAACCACGAACAACCCGCAAGACTCCACCCTCGACGACGAACTTGTTACTATTCGAGTCAAGCGTACCAAGGGAAATATTATTTTTCTTGAGGTCGGAAACATGTCTGACATCGGTCAAAGTTCGCACAATTTTATCATACATTTTTACCTTGATAGATCCAATTCCAACAGCTCGACATGAATTGTTGTTGCCCATCAACACAGAGCCACCATCTGTCGCCTTGTAGGAAGAAAACCACTCCCTCTTTGGACACATATGGTACGAGCATCCGGAATCGAGAATCCAATGGTCACTCATGTTGTCACGTGCCACCGAAAAACAGACTCCGTCACTATCAGCTTCTGAAGCACAATTTGCTTCATCACCTTCTCTCTCTGTCTTATTCTCCTTTTTCTTGTTCTTCTTCTTTGGATGAGAACACTTATTTGCATAATGTCCTTTCTCATTGTAGTTGAAGCACTTTACCTTCTCAATAGGTGTTTTGGACTTGGATCTTGTCCTTCTGCTAAAAGATGCTTTATCGTTCGTCCTTCCTCTTACCGTCAAACCTTGTGCTTGGCCTCCATCGTTTCCACCATTAGATGCTAACCTCCGCACCTCATTAGACAATAAGGCCCTCGTAGCTTCTTCTACGAAAATTGAGTCCTTCCCGTACAATAACATTTGAATAAGATTCTCATAAGAATCGGGTAAAGAAAATAATAGGATTAGCGCCAAACGATCATCTTCTTCATGTATGTAAATATCCTTCAAGTCGGAAATAATTCGATTGCATTTTGAAATATGATCCTGAATTGACGTACCTTCCTCCATCATTAGTCTGTAGAGCGACTTTAACCTATAAAGTCGGTTGGTGAGATTCTTCGTCATATAGAGTGATTCCAACTTCAACCAGAGCCCAGCGGCGGTGGTTTCGTCCTTCACAGAGTACACGACATTCCTTTCCAAACACAGGCGAATAGCGGCACATGCTTCGAGATCCATGTCATCCTAACCATCATCGGTCATGTCAGTGGGCTTCTTGGACTTTTCCCGTAAAGCTTTGTGAAGCTTTTGAGATATGAGAACGTCATTCATCTGGCTTTTCCAAAAGCCAAAATCATTCTTCCCATTGAACTTATCAATTTCATACTTCCCGATATCCATCTTGACGGAGCCATATCAAGAATCCACCCAATTAACTTTCTCTGAGAACTTTGTCGAAAACTTTGCTAGACTCCCAAAGCTCTGATACCAATTTGTTGTGGTACAACGAAAATAAATCCAAGAAACTCAGAGAAAATTTACAACCACAAAGACAAAGATTTACGTGGTTTGGCCAAGATGCCTACTTCCACCAATGAGGGTGATTTAGTTCCACTATGAAGAAGAAAAGGAATTACAATAGCTCTCAACATTTCTCTCCTTACACTCAAAAACTCGATCTCTATCACAAAGATAGAAGAAAAAAAACTCTCTCAAATTTTTGGGTTGAACTTATTCAACAACTTTAGCTCTCTTGTGTTGAACTTATTCAACAACTTGAGCACAATGAGATGTCTTGTGTTGAACTTATTCAACAACTTACATTGAGTACTCTTGGAGGTGTCTATTGTGGAGAACCTTTAGACCCCTTTATATATCATAGAAATTCCATCCTATGTAGGCTTAAAATACAATCTTATGTAGGATTATATATTGAAAATCCAATCATATGTAGACTTACATATATTAGAAATCCAATCCTTATAGGATTACCATATATATATGATCAAATCCAATCTTATATAGGATTACCATATATGGTCAAAAAAGGTCATAGGCCTATTTTTGGACACTTTCCTTCATGTTGGGTGATGGAGTGCAGGGGAGGGGGAAGGGCCGGTACTCGTGGAGGGATGGGCATGGTGGTGGATGTGTGTCTTGCTGGGAGGAAGATGGGTGGCGGTGGCAGGCCAGTTCTGCTGAGTTGTGTGGTGGTGGTGGGGAGGTGGTGGGTTCATGAAGGTGGTGATGAAGCCATTGTCAAGGTGAGAATATATATCTATCGAAAATGATACTTTATCCGCGGTTAATTTGTAAGTATGGACGTGACCGTCGGCCGATGTTGTGGCCACCCATTGTCTCCCTACTGTCTCCGGATCCCATCCAGACCGGGGGTCAATGGCCGGCTGCCACGTCGGTCGATGGTTACGTCCGCGATTACAAACCGCTCACAACGTAGCAACTCCGTATAATAATAATAATAATAATTTGGTTTCATTGTGATTTTTTTATTTCAGATATTTTCTTATCTAACTTTTCTAATTAAAATTGTTCATTAAATTTAAATTTGATAAGAACAGTTTGGTAATTACATATATAGAAGAAAAAGAAACTTATAATTCTAAGTATATAATTAACTATGTACAACACATGTACATATATGTTAGGATTACTTAATAGAAAATGTTAAGGGTACTATAGAGAAATACATTTTTAGGCTATGTTAGGACTGTTAAAATTATTACATTGTGCATATCCAGAACTGTCAAAAATTTTACCATTCATATAAAATTAGTACTGCCGAAATTTTGGTGCAAATTTTTTTGAATTGACTTTCAAAAAATGTGTTGTTCATAATAACTTTATAGTGCTCTTTAACATTTGCAGATTTAATCTGTCTGTCATAATTCTTCTTTGATTTTGCTATCTACATTTGTCTGCTATTCTGTCATGGCTCACATTCATGAGCAATTTGAATTTGTTTTGTTTTGTTTTGTTGTAATTCTAATTAGTTACCGGTTAATTACTGTATTATTGTTCATCAACTATCACATTAATATAATTATACTTTTATTGTCATATACACTGCAGTAATTAATTAGATTTTTTTCAGTTAATCAAAATTCCTGATGTTTTAGATGTTTTGAAAAAAATTGGCTATCGAAGAATCTAAAAAAAATTCTAAAGTAAACTTGCTGGACACTTATTTCTTAGTCATCTCTTCCTAAAAATATTCTTCTTAAATAACCTTCATGGAATTATAATGATCCATTAGTTGAGTTTCTTATTACTGGAATAAACATTCATAAGCTACTTCATAAAACTAGAGGGGAGCATTTTCGGTTTTGGACTGAGAATTAATCGAGTAGTTGGCTTGAAATTTTTTTTGTTCTATTTCAATTATGATAATACTAAAAAAAATTATTCGATGTGGATATTTAGTAATTAGATAAGTTTTATTTGATTTTGGTCCAAAATTGAATAAAACTTATCTAATTACTAAATATTCACAATTTTATCCATATTTTATAATTAAAGATGTGTATTTTTTTTTAATATATTTTCAAAAAAATAATTTTATGTATGTATTTTAAAGCTAAATTTTAATAATTTAACAACTAGTACAACTTTAAACTCAACTTTGAAATACAACAAATATATATGTATAAATTATAAAATTTTAATATAATTTAACTATAATTCTAACTTTGTGTCCGGTCCACTTAACAATAAAGATAGTTCAGCCAAACAAATCGAATAAACCGAATTGATTCAGTTTCTGTTATGGCTCATTTCGATTCGTTTTTGGATTTCTAGAATTTCAATTTGTCCTGTTTTTACTGTTTAGATTCGGTTGAAATCCAATAAATCGTATGTTTCACCCGTACATATATAAAACAGATGGTAATTAGTTGTTGCTGCACTATGTGCAATTCTTGAATTTTAATTTTTTGTTCGTCTCCTTCTTAGAATCCTCGCGAGTCTCCTCCGGATCATCTCCTCATCTTCTTCTTTTGTAGTATATGAACTCCTGATGCCATCACTGCCAAACCTCTTAATTAGCACCCAATTTTCTCTTTTCCTCGTCACTTTTGGTTCTATATATATATATATATATATATATATATATATATATATATATATATATATATATATATATAGTCCTTCTTATGCGGGATTTATTCTACGGGAACATACGGGAGCAGTCATCCCTCTCTGATCTTTTTATGATTATTTTCTTAATCGAAGTTAATCAATGGGACCACTTCCTATAGTCTTTAGTACCTTCCATTTTCCATGCTATTGACTTTATTTTCCTCAGTTTTTCTTCTTTTCTTCTTCATCATCTTCTTATTTCATTTTTTTAAGGAGCAGTAGCGACAGCAATAAAGGAGAGCAGTAAGCTCGGCACGAATAAAAGGTCGGCTTCGGCATGGCTGATGTTGGTATGTCAGGGCGTCTCGTAGCGTGAAAGCTTCCAGTCGGAAGGGCTTCCGCGGGCCACGACAGGGAGGTCGGAGTTCTGTCTCGCCACAGTGGGTTGAAGCACATGCCCAGGTGAACGAGGGAGATGGCTGGAAGGCAACTTTTTGCCGAGATGAGGAGCATCAGACCCCCAACTTTCCTTCATGCTTCCTTGTTTTTTCCCGAGCTTCATCGACCGGAAGTTCCCGACGAACCGAGCATCCCATCTCGTCAAGCCATCTTCTCCATCCTTATTGTTTTTGGTGGCATCATCTATTCCTTCTGCTGAAAAGACAAAAAAAAAAAAACCTCCTCTAACATCTTTTTGTACTTGTACGCCCGACCCACACGAGACAACATCTCTAACATCTATTATTTATATCAACTCGGTTTTGTATTTGTCCCAAAGGGACTGAGAAACTGCATATAATTTCAAAACTTTGACATGTTTTTTTTTTATCTCTATATGGTTTAACAATATTTGTGTTGCAAAAGCTTATATTCCTTGCCAGGTTTACTACTTCAGTATGCTTTTATTCCTTGACAGGTTTACTACTTTGTGACAAAAGTTGGATTAAGTCCATGATTTCAGCTATACTCATTTATTTATTGCAAGGTCCTTTGCTACTATACCAGCCAACAATGGGAGAGAAGCGAATAGAAGTCTGCAGTGCTGTTATTGTTAGTGCCGAGGCACAATTTTCGATGGAAAATTCTGAAACTGAAACAATTGTAAAGACAACGTTTCAAATGCAACACCTTAAAGAAGATGTGCAACAGAGATCTGGAGGATTCTGAATTACGAGGATCTAAAAAGATTCTACGTAATATACAAAAAATCTAAAGAGACTTTTGTGCAAGCGACTATCGGCAGTAGAGCTTCTAAAAAGAAGTTACTGTAAAAGGCAACAGCAGCGATGACAGGCGAGAATTAGATGCCGGGGTGAATGAACCACCGATGCTCAAAGCTTTATTCGCCCCACACGAGCACGAACAACTTACAGGAACCAGCAAGTTCACGAAGAACTTCTGGAACGCTCGTAAGTCAATATTTGAGACTTGAACGGGCTTCCTGGACTTTACAGACTTCCTTCACTCTCTTCTTGGTGCATCTTTCAAAGGAGGCCAAGGGGCTCTATTTATAGAGTGGAGTTGAGACTTCACCTCTTCTCCTATCCGATGTGGGACTAAAATACCAATACTCAAAATAGAGTTTGATATTTTAGATCATCCCACAATCAGCATAGAAGTGTGCCAGTCCACGCCTACCACCCGAACACTCCCGTGCATGCACGAGACATCATGGAGTCTGTGTCCGAGTCCGAGTCCGCACAACAAAAATTAACTTGCATCCTTGTTGGATTTAATCCTTTTTTCTTCTAGGAAAATACTTCCACATGGCACAAACTTGTGCCCCACTACACCTCATGTGCACACCTCAACACAAGCAATGCATTATATTGAGATACTCACCATTTGGTGTAGCCGATGTGGGACTATCTTTTCTAGTCCAAAGGCAAAAACACCAACAATCTCCCACATATCTCAATATATGGGTTGAGCGTTCCCCACAATGACTGCCCATCATGCATTAGGAGAGATGTCGCTACGACTTAAATCTTCCCGCATAGGTTAAATAACAGCATGATACAAGAATGGACTAAGCCTTGAATTCTGTACCATAACTGCAATTCTTTCTACTCACATAATGACATCAACTGTGCTTCTGGCTGCACATTGAAGGCCCTGTGCCAGCCTGGTTTCAGTGTATAATTTTGGGCGTCTACAAGTTTATCCTCAAGAGACGGCCTGATATCTCTTTCCATACACTATAGGTGAGTTCTTTATTAAAGAGATATGGCATGAAGCCTTGCGCTTCCTTGCGGTGCTACGCCGCTATGACATGGCCTGAAGCCGAGGCATTACCCCTACCTGGAAACCTCATCGTAGTGTCATACTACTGTAGCATGAGGTCACAAGCCTCTTTGTAGTGCCAAACTACTCAGCATGAAGCCTAAGGCTTACTTGCGGTGTTACGCCGCAACGACATGGCTTGCAATGCTGAGGCTTTACCCCTACCTAGGTACCTCATCGTGGTGTCGTGCCACTGTAACATGGTGCCATCCTCCCTTTGTAGTGCTGTCTACAACTCTTTAATTACGTCATACAGCATTAGGCTACCTGCCTATTTGCGGTGCTACGCCGCTGTGACTTGGCTTGCAAAGCCGAGACATTACCCCTACCAGGAAACCTCATGGTGGAGTCACCTCACTGTAGCATGGAGTTTCACTCCTTGTAGTGCTGCTCTACCGTGCTCCTGTAAAGCACACCAGGCATTCACTCTGCCTGAGAACTCATTAAGGCGTTTAAGCCAACCTTCCACAAGATCTGTTTTTTCTGCAGAAAATACATAGTAGACAACAGTGGTTATGGGTCCGTATCCCTTCCATGTTCCAGAGAACAAGTACCCACTGTTACCTGATAGTTTTCCAGTCAGTGATCCTCCTTTGAACCAAAAGTTAGATGCCTAGTAGATTTCTCTTTGAACTAATAGCATAAAACTTTATGGTAAGATTACAAAGACACACTATCAGAATGCCTTCAAGCCCATTTTACAAGCTGTGTCATCGACCAGCTGGCGCTTGAGGCCCTTGGTGAACGGATCCGTCAGGTTCTCCTGACTCCGAACATCAATCACTGCAATAACACCTCTCTTGATAAGATCGTGTATTGCTCTGTGCTTCAACCGCACCGTTCTCTTCTTCCCGTTGAAGAGTTCATTTGATGCTACTGCTGCTGCCGCCTGGTTGTCACAGTATATCGGTATTGCCGGTATCTGAGCCCCAACCACCGGAAGATCATACATGAGCTTCCGAAGCTACTCTGCTTCATCTGCAGCAGCATCCAATGCAAAGAATTCAGATTCCATGGAGGAGCGAGATAACATAGTCTGCTTCTTTGACTTTTACGATATAGCAGCTCCGCCCATGGCGAATACGAATCCACCTGTGGAATACTCGCTCTCCATATCTGAACACCAGCTAGCATCACTGAAGCCTTCCACTACTGACGGATCTTCGCTGTAGAAAGGTGCATATGTCTGAGTTTTCTTGAGATATCTCATAACACGCTTCACAGCTTTCCAGTGCTCAACGCCCGGATTGCTAGTGAACCGACTCAGCATTCCCACGGTAAAAGCTATGTCAGGCCTTGTGGCAGTAGTAGCGTACATCAAGCTTCCGATGACGCTAGCGTACTCCAACTGTCTGACGCTTTCCCTCGAATTTGGCTCCAGCTTCTGATCACTCCGGTACGGTGTATCAATTATAGGAAGATCTTGATACCCGTAGCGAGTGAGCATCTTCTCAATATAATGAGATTGTGACAGCGCTATTCCAGTACCTGTCCGGATGATCTTGAGCCCCAAGATTACGTTGGCATCCCCCAAGTCCTTCATACTGAACTTGGTCGAGAGGAATTTCTTTGTCTCCGTGACGCAACTTAAATCCGTACCTAGGATTAGCATGTCGTCCACGTAAAGACAAACGATTACTCCTCTTCCGTCAGCAAACTTCGTATAGACACACTTGTCTGTTTCACTGACCCTGTAGCCATTTGACCTTATCACCTAGTCAAACTTCTCATGCCACATTTTTGGAGCTTGTTTCAAACCATACAGAGACTTCATCAACTTATAGACTTTGTCTTCCAGACCTCTGACGATAAAACCTTCTGGTTGTTACATGTAGATCTCTTCGGTCAGCTCGCCATTAAGGAATGCTGTTTTCACATCCATCTGATGTATCACCAGCTTGTGCATTGCTGCTAGAGCAATTAACAATCTGATGGTTGTCATCCGAGCTACTGGAGCATAAGTGTCAAAGTAGTCGATCCCCTGCTTCTGAGCAAACCCCTTGGCCACTAGCCTGGCCTTGAACTTTTCAATGGTTCCATCTGCTTTATCTTCTTCTTGAAGATCCATTTGCATCCGATGGATCTTGCTCCTTCTGGCAGGTCAACCAATACCCATGTGTTGTTGGAGGTGATTGAGTCAATCTCGTTGTCTATCGCCTCCTTCCAGAATACAGCATCTCTGGTCTTCATCGGCTCATCATAGGTAAGCGGATCTGCTTCCATATGATAGGTAACGAAGTCATCTCCGAAGTCTTTCGGCCTCCTCGTTCGCTTAGATGACGGCTCAGCGAGTTCTGGTTCAGCTGGTGTCTCCTTGACGACAGCTTCATCAAGGACTACTGGTTCATTAAAGACTTCTGTCTGCTTTGTACCCTCATCATTCTCCGGAAGATCCGCGAGAACAACATTATTGTGTTTTGCAAACTTGTCTTCAAAGTATTCAGCATCGCGAGATTCGATGATATGGTTTGACTAGATATCAAGAAATCTACGAGCATCACTCTTCTCGGCATACCCCAAGAAGATCGCCTTCGTAGTCCTTGTCCTCAGCTTCTGAATCTTCAGATCCGGGAGCTTCACATAAGCCAGACACCCCCACACTCGAATGACATTCAAGTTAGGTCTGACTTTGAACCAGAGTTCATGAGGAGTTATGTCGGAAGTTGCATATGGCACTCTGTTCAGAATGAACGTTGCCGTTAGTTCAGCTTCTCCCCAGTAGCACTTTGGAAGACCCGCAGTCAACAACATGGAATTCATCATCTTTGTCAACGTTCTGTTCTTCCTTTCTGCTACTCCGTTGGATTGAGGAGAGTACGGAGCCGTCGTCTCATTGATGATTCCATGTTCTTTGCAGAATGATAAGAATTCATGAGGCCGATACTCCCCGCCTCGATCACTCCTAAACCTCTTGAGTTGTTGTCCAGTTTGCCGCTCAGCCTCGGTCCTGAACTCCTTGAACTTCTCGAATGCTTCGTCTTTAGACTTGAGCAAGTAGACGAAAGCGTACTTTGAGAAGTCATCGATGAAAGTAATGAAATACTTCATCCCGGCCTTTTGTAGAGAATTGTTTGAAGTCACAGATATCTGAGTGAACCAACTCCAGAAGATCTGTGCTTCGATGGATCCTATGAAAGGGTTTCCTTGTGATCTTCGTCTGAGCACATACTTCGCATTTCTCTACCTTACCCCCACACTTGGAGATAAGTCCTAGACTAGTCATTCTGTTAATCCTTTTACAATGAACATGTCATAGCCTATTATGCCACAACTCAAGAGAATATCAGAAAAGTGATTACATTTATATTATCATGCTGGGTTACAACAAGCTGAATCTTGTACATTTCTTCAGTTTGGAAAGCTTTCCCGAAGAATGTACCCTTCTTGGACATCACCAACTGGCCAGCATTGATGTCCATCCTCAAGCCTGCGTTGCAGAGCAGACTTCCAGAGATCAGGTTCTTAGCAATTACTGGAACATGCTTCACACCTTGAAGCGTCAGAGTGTTCTCCGATGTGAGTTTCAGCTCCACCGTCTCGATCCCTAGTACTTCAGCTTGTGCCTGGTTTGCCATTATGACCTTCTCTGAAGTTGGCTCATAACAGACGAACCAGTCTTTGTCTGAAGAGACATGGCAGGTCGCACCAGTGTCTATCCACCAGTCCAAGTCAGCCCCCACAGTTGCAACCTGTGCTATCATGGCAACTAGATTAGTAACCATAGAAACCTTATTAGGCTCACCTTGTTCTTTGGGCTTGGACTTGCATTCGGATTTGTAGTGGCCCTTCTTGGCACAATTGAAGCAAGTCACATGGGACTTGGACTTCTGCTGCTTGAAAGCAGGACCCTTCACTTTCAGATTCGTGAAGTCCTTCTTTTTACGATGAGAAACAGCCTGCTTCCCCTGGTATTCTCTGGTTTGGACCAGATTTGCCTTCGCCAGTTGCTTGGACAGAGTATCCATCTTCTGTTGAGAGCGCAACTCGTCCTTAACATGGATCTCTTGCAAGAAATCTTCTAAGCTAATTTCCATCTTCTTTCGATGCATCCTTGCATAGAAGTTGCTCCATTCTGTAGGAAGTTTCGCGACGATCCCTCCAACGACAAACTTGTCGACGAGGGGCATGTTCTCGTCTTCAAAAACTCTTTCACTTGGGGCAGCATCGACTTCTCGTCTGCGAAGGTCCACTTGTGGTATTTTTCTACCATGAAGATCTTGGACCGGTTCTCGTCATCTTCATAGAGCTTTCCCAAGGAGTCCCATATCTCTTTGGCAGAAGTCTTCTTTGAGTAGGACTCTGCCAGAGAGTCTTCCATGGAATTGAGTATATATCAGTAGTTTACATATACTGTTTTCTCTCTTCCACTTCGCTTGCTTGGTCGTAGCAGCGGCCACAGCTGCAGCAGATCCAGTGGTAGGAACGATCGGTTCTCCTTCTGACAGCACGTGATCAAAATTCACGAGTTGAAGATTTAAAGTGACCTTTCGTCTCCATATCTGGAAGTGTTCGCCATCGAATTTCTCCAATTTATTAAAGCCGGCATCGATGAGCGAAGTACGAGAGTTATCCATCTTCTCAATAAAGCTTTGAGATTGTTAGTGCCGAGGCACAATTTTCGATGGAAAATTCTGAAACTGAAACAATTGTAAAGACAACGTTTCAAATGCAACACCTTAAAGAAGATGTGCAACAGAGATCGTGGAGGATTCTGAATTACGAGGATCTAAAAAGATTCTACGTAATATACAAAAAATCTAAAGAGACTTTTGTGCAAGCGACTATCGGCAGTAGAGCTTCTAAAAAGAAGTTACTGTAAAAGGCAACAGCAGCGATGACAGGCGAGAATGAGATGCCGGGGTGAATGAACCACCGATGCTCAAAGCTTTATTCGCCCCACACGAGCACGAACAACTTACAGGAACCAGCAAGTTCACGAAGAACTTCTGGAACGCTAGTAAGTCAATATTTGAGACTTGAACGGGCTTCCTGGACTTTACAGACTCCCTTCACTCTCTTCTTGGTGCATCTTTCAAAGGAGGCCAAGGGGCTCTATTTATAGAGTGGAGTTGAGACTTCACCTCTTCTCCTATCCGATGTGGGACTAAAATACCAATACTCAAAAATAGAGTTTGATATTTTAGATCATCCCACAATCAGCATAGAAGTGTGCCAGTCCACGCCTACCCCCCGAACACTCCCGTGCATGCACGAGACATCCTGGAGTCCGTGTCCGAGTCCGAGTCCGCACAACAAAATATAACTTGCATCCTTGTTGGATTTAATCCTTTTTCCTTCTAGGAAAATACTTCCACATGGCACAAACTTGTGCCCCACTACACCTCATGTGCACACCTCAACATAAGCAATACATTATATTGAGATACTCACCATTTGGTGTAGCCGATGTGGGACTATCTTTTCTAGTCCAAAGGCAAAAACACCAACAGTTATGTGGTTTGGAATTGTACACGAATAAAAACATCAAAAAGAATAATCCACATTTAGTTCAAACATCCACAGATCCTCGACATAAGGTTCCAGATGGTATCATTAAGAATTCCAATACGAATATGATTTCCACCAGAGTGAAACCAAAGAAAAACAGTTGTGTAAGAAATTGTAACATTGGCAGATAACTACACATTGAGCCCAACACCTAAATTAGGAACTAAACCACAGCATAAACATGGTTCATGTTGTCAAAAAGGTACGACCCTATTTCACATGAACAAAACTGTCACTTCCCATTCCCAGAATACGTATTTTTAGAATGCATGTACTGTTTAAATGTAAATATTTTATATTTATCATGTATTGCTCTGTATTTAAATTCCTTTAATTTCATGTTAATTAATTTTCTGCAATTTTATTTCTGCACTTTACTTTCTGCTTTTATACTCTGCTTTAGCTTCGCTATGGGTTCGGCTCAGATTGGTTTAATTATGTTGGTTCATCATGAACCGAAATAAACCCCCACCTACCACCACTCCTTCATTTATAAAAGCCCCAAACCCTTTCTCTCTCTTCATTACTTCTTCTCATTTCTCTTCTTCTTCCTCATAACTCTCCCACCAACCTAGGAGAGCAAGGCAAGTGCCAACTTGCTTCTTGATGGATCCCCATTTTTATTGTTCCATCATCTTCCTCATTTGATTCTAAGTCGCTTTAGTACTTAGCATTTTCAATTTCCATGGCTTATTTGTTGTAGTTCTAAGTTTGATATATTTTCGGATTTCTTAGGTTTTAATCTAGTAAACTTTGTTATCTTCAAGTTTCGATGGTTTCAAGTTGTAGAGAATTTCGTTCTACCCAATTTTGACCTATGGAAGTCCATATTTGGACTTGGGATGAAGGATTTATGAAGCTTGGAAGCAATGGCTTCCATGGTTCCCATGGTTCTGTTCTCAGAAAATTCGGAGAAGAACAGTCCCAGCCGCATCAAATCTTTATTCCCACAGCGCATCAAATCTTCATTCCTCAGCGCATGGAAATCTTTATTCCCACGGCGCATCAAATCTTCATTCCTCAGGCGCATGGATTATTTATTTCCCAATCTTTATTCCCACAGCGCATCAAATCTTCATTCCTCAGCGCATGGAAATCTTTATTCCCACGTGCATGGATTATTTATTTCCCAATCTTATTCCACAGCGCATGATATTTATTTCCCACAGTCCATTCCTCAGGCGCATGATTATTTATTTCCCAATCTCATTCCTCAGGCGCATGGATTATTTATTTTCCAATCTTATTCCACAGCGCATGATATTTATTTCCACAGATTCCCAGCATGATTATTTCCCCGCCGCATCTCAGGTGCATGGATTATTTTTTCCCAATCTTATTCCACAGCGCATGATATTATTTCCACAGCCGCATTCCTCAGGCGCATGAGATTATTTATTTCCCAATCTCATTCCTCAGGCGCATGGATTATTTATTTCCCAATCTTGCGCATGATATTTATTTTCCACAGCCGCATTCCTCAGGCGCATGAGATTATTTTTCCCAATCTCATTCCTCAGGCGCATGGATTATTTATTTTCCAATCTTATTCCACAGCGCATGATATTTTTTCCCACAGCCGCATTCCTCAGGCGCATGAGATTATTTATTTCCCAATCTCATTCCTCAGGCGCATGGATTATTTATTTCCCAATCTTATTCCACATCGCATGATATTTATTTTCCAATCTCATTTCCTCAGGCGCATGGATTATTTATTTCCCAATCTTTTCCACAGCGCATGATATTTATTTCTCACAGCCGCATTCCCACAGCGCATGAGTTTATTTATTTTCCCAATCATTTTCCTCAGGCGCATGATATTATTTATTTCCCAACCTTTCCCACAGCGCAAGAGTTTATTTATTTCCCAATCATTTCCCTCAGGCGCATGAGATTCTTTATTTCCCAAACATTTCCCACAGCGCATGAGATTTATTTATTCCCAATCATTTCCCACAGCGCATGAGATTATTTATTTTCCAATTATTATTTTTCCCAATGTTTATTTTTCGAATTTGGCATTAATTAACATTGATTGTTATCTTGATTAATTATTGATCATGCGTTCCTAGATGGAACTAAGAGACTGGCTAGTCGTCTTATTGAAATGAATGAATGAGACATGTTCATATTAAGAATGAACTACTATAATCGATTGGCCGATCCCGAATATTGACATACAGGCACACATGCAGGCTTCAATTTATTAATTTATTTATTTTACTATAAAAGAAGCATGTGTACTTTATGGTCAAGGCATGATTGTTCCGTGGTTAGTTTGGATTGTATTACGCTATGTAAGACCTACAACCTAACCGCACGGGCATCGTTGTAGAGTTGTGCATATCGTATCCCGTACGAAAGTACTCATTCTGAATGACCATGATCCACGGCATGGGATTTCACTCAACGTAGAAACTATTAAGTTAAATAAAAATAATGATTGCATGGAGAGAATAGATTTCCGAGTTCTTACATGGCAGCCCTCTTGGGACTAGTAGTGCCCGACAGGCCGGCTGGTCCCCACAGATACTGCAAACCTGCCACACGGGCATGGAGCGGTATCTGATTATACTATTTATTATATATTGTATATTGATGACGGGCGTCCTGCTGGGACTCGTCTAATTCATGATTGGCACAATTGATTGATTGGATCGACTAGCCTTGCTTGTCCATAGTAAGAACAGAGAAATCTTTATTGCATAATTCCAGGATAACTTAGAACTCACAGTAGTAAGCCGTAGGAGTTGGATGGCCGTTTAAGTTGATTTTTGTGTACTGTACCTACTCTGTTACAACTGAGATGATCAGAGCATCAGGACATGACGGGCCAACTTCTGTCCTTGTTTGGTTGGGAGGTTGGTTCGAAGTGTCGTGATGTTATGTGAATCCCAGTAGCAAGCAGAGATCTATTATTATTTTCTCTTATTTACTGGTTAATGTCTCATATCGTGCTTCCTTGCGGTACTTGCTATTAGAGGTCTAACCTCTCTGGTTTTGCATGGCCAGATTTAGAGCCGGTTCCCGAGGACTCAGCTTACCTCTACCTCCAAGATGGTCAATACTAGAGGAATGATCGCAGGAGGACTCGAGTGGGTTCCTTACTTCCCCGCTCGTTTTGTTAATTACTTTAATTTTGCCGCTTGGCACCGACATATTAGTCGTCTTGTCGTTTCTACTTACTTTTACATAATTGTAATTAAGTCAGACTGCAGCTGATAACAATTGTGTATATGTTGCTATATCATCTGGCTATGTTTTGTAAAGCCAGATCTCAAGAACATTTTGACTAAGCGTTTGGGACGCCTTATTGCTTATTCTTAAATGTTCTCTGTTATTGCTTCTTGTTTGAATGATTGAGACAATAGATGTGAAGTGACCATAGCGAGACTCTCATGTAGTATGCACCCCCTTGTCTTTTAGACAGCATTGATCGTATTATACGGTATTCATCTACCCGTAATACGTAGCTGGCTGAGTCATTCCCGCTCTCCAGTATTCTGGTTCTGGGGCGTGACAAAAACCCTCAAAAAGATTTCCTAACAAGGTGCAAATTGATTAGGAAGTAGCTTTTGGTGCTGCAGCTTCACGCTTTTTGCCTCCTCAATTATGCTAAGCTTAATACCCTTGCCTTTGGGAACTGATTAGGAACTAAACCACAGCAGCTTCACGCTTTCTTGTATGGAGTCGGACATCATATGTTCCTCGTATGGAGTCGGACATCACAGCTTCAAGCTTCAAGCCTTTGGGAACTGATTAGGAACTAAACCACAGCTTCAAGCTTAATACCCTTGCATCGGGCTCAATATGGGAGACAGAGACAATATATGTTCCTTTCCCCCCCCCCCCTCTTGAGCCTTTTTCCGCATCCTTTAGCACGTACTTGGATTGGTTCTTTATAAGTAGGTTCAACATTACAACTCATCCGTCCCGACATTGCAACACCTCCAACCGTTGGCTCCGCAATCTCATTACCAACTACAACACCACTAATAATCTCATTGATTCTATCCTTTGCACCATCCAAAGCATTGGAGTATGCTTTCATCGTTTCTTGATTTGTAAGGGCTCTATCGACCAAATTCAAGGCTTGTTGAATCAAACGACTCCGGTTCAAAAAATAGGATTTGTCATCATTATTTCCATGCCACCCTCGAGAATAACGTTCCCGTATTTTGCCATTTTTGTCCACCTCTTTAAAATATATTGGCTAGGCAATGATTCAAAATCATGAAATTTTTGCAAATAAGACAACACATGTCGACATGGGATCCCCGAACTCTCAAACATTTTGCATGTACATGTTGCGAAATCCAATTCCTTATCATATACAATTTCACGGTATTTATGGTCATCAAAATTTTTTCTTTTGATTTATAAACAATTTTAATGCCCTCATCATTGATAACCTCAAATTTGTAATTTGAACAAACACAATCTCCTCTTGAAATTTATGAAACATTTCATTCGTGTAGATGTCAACCATTTGGACCACCACATCATTTTGTAATTTCAACTTAGGTCTTTCCACTATGTCTTTGTGATCCGATACCTTCTCATCGTGACGTAGACGCTCAAGACCCTACCAAATTGAATCATAAAATCAACTAATGAATTTTTCTTTTGGACATATCCTTTAAAGAATGAATGAGCACTTTCTGCTCGTTGGCTACTAGACATGTTGGCCGAAAATATATGGTTCATATAACAAGGAACCCATTTCTCACGTATATTAAACATACTTTCTAGCCACTCATTAGAACTCAAGTCACTTTTTTCAACAAGCTCTCTCCACTTCATTTCAAATTCTTTCTTTACCTCTGTTTTCCAAATGCAATTTGAAAACTCTTTATAATATGCACCGTACTTAACAGCGTCAATCTTCTCAGAGAATTTTTTCAAAATATGCCAACTACAATACCTATGAAAGGTATTGGGAAGAGTCTCTGCTATTGATTTTGTCATTGCCGGATCTTGATCGGTGATAATCATTGTAGGAGCGTCACCCGGCATAGCCTCGAGAAATTGATTAAATAACCAATTAAAAGAATCAACCGTCTCATCTCCTAAAATGCACTACCAAATATAATAGTTTCATTATGATTATTTACACCCATAAGTGGTGCAAAAATTAAACCATACCGATTAGTATTATAAGTTGTATCAAAAATCACAACGTCGCCATAAAACTTGTAAGCTCGCCGGGAAGTCGCATCGGCCCAAAAACAATGAGTTATCTTGTGCTCCTCATCACATTTAATCTCAAAGGTGAACGACGAATTTTTAACTTTTTCGAGTTTCAAATACTCGTGAAACATGTTTTCTTCATGACCCTCTCTCGCTTTCCTCATATTCCTTTCATGATTGTACAAATCTTGTTGTGTACAACCAATATTTTCAAACCCACCCGCTTGTAAACCAAGTAAATTATACTGCTGATATGTTGGAATATTTACTGTCCCAAGTTGTTGTGTCAAACACTTTTGGGCATCTGTAATTGACGGTGAGATCTCATTAAATGTGTCTTACTTGGGGTTGACAATGGATGATTATGCCCCTCGTCAAATACATGAACGACATACTTGTCGGTGGATGACCTAACAACAATAAGTCTAGCACCACAACCCTCTCTCACGACTCCTCGACGACGAATTGCGTCGGGGTCAGCTATTGTCTTCCCATTTCCTTCTTTAAAACAACATACTCTTTCCGCAAAATCAAATCACTGCCTCTTTTTTTGGTACTCCATTTACGCACACTAAACCCACATTGCTTAGCATATGTATTATAAAATTTGTAGACTTCATCTAATGTTTCAAATTCTTTACCAAATTTAGGTTTCACCTCTCCGGGACTTGCGGATAGTGTACAATATTATCTGATTTATTGTTTGGACCAAACTGAGAATTTTCACTTTCACTATCCACTTGTATTTCTAAATTGTGTCTACATTCTAAATCAATATTCTCTTCATTATCCCCACTAATCCCTACACCAAAGTCAAGATTCTCCATTTTTTTCCCTGGAAATAATATACACATAATAAGTACACTTTAAAAACAACATGAATACAAGAAAAAATTATCAATAAACTTAGAATGGATTATAAAATCCAGGAGATGAATGATTTCATATTTTTTTCATAATAACTTTTCTAAATAAATATTATGGACTAAGTTTCACACATAAATGATTTCAATAAAATATTCTATTTTTGTTCACATGAATACTGCATTCTAATAGCAATATGTTGTAGTCTAAGAAATTACGTCTAGAACAAAAAAATAATGTTAAAAATAACATTGTCTAACAAAAAATATTGTTAAACAAATAACATTGTCTGCAATCTAATTGTATGTAATTTGGTAGAAATTTTAAAATGAATTTCTTCTAACCTTTGAGTTCCAGCAGTAACTTAGAATTCGTTCCAAACCCTTATACGTGTGCGCGCAAGAGTGATTGATTCAAACAATAGAGGGAGTTGAGAGCTTTGCTGGTTTGCGAAGAGAGATTTTAAGAGAGAGAGAGAGAGAGAGAGATTTGGAAGAGTAAACCTCTGTTAGTTTTTTTTTCAACACAGAGATTTGTTTTGAAAGAAAATGATTATTTTTAAGGGAATATTTATAGAGAATTGCTTTCGGAAAGATGTGGAAGAAATACCAACGGTTAGTTTTTTATTTTTGGAAGAGAGATTTGTTTTTAAATAAGAAAAGATTTGTATAGATTGATTTAGAAATAAATACACCAACCCCCTATGTTTCATGAGTATTACAGAGACTACCCCTACTTAAATCTCTTTGATTTAAAGAGATTTAAAAAGACAAATATCTACCAAATTACTCTCTTTAAATCTCTTTGATTTAAAGAGATTTAAAAAGACAAATATCTACCAAATTACTCCATTACAAAGTTGTGCTACTAACCTCCTCCTTCATTCCCAGATTTTCTTTTAAATAGAATGATTTGTAGAAATTTGTTTTATACCATCTACATGGTCCAGCAAAGAATCTCCTGTCTTCTTATATACGCCGGAGATCGAGAACAAAGAATTGGATTGAAAGAGGGAGAGATATCAATAGAAATATCTAAGAAATATGCTCATGAAAAAAATGAGTAACACATCTAACAACATCATACAGGCGAAAATGAATATTAAGGAAACAAGTTTAAAGAATTACCAGGTGTGACCGGGTCAGCCACCCACACTTCCGGACGCCGACCTCCGTCGCGAGTTTCGATGTCCAGGTCTGCGCCGAGTCCTCCACCCTTCGTCGCCAAGGAGGACACCACCCTCCACCCTCCGCAACGCCATCCCCGTCCGCCAGCACGTCGGAAGTTCCTTTTCCCCGTGGTGCTCGTCTCTACGCTGTCTCTACGAAGGGGAAAAAATTGAAGCTTCATCATCTCCAAAGGGAAAAGAGGCTGACGAGGGGGAGGGGGGGGGGGGGGGGGGGGGGGGGGAGGGAGTGCTTCATCTCCAATGGAAGGGCTTCATTTCCAAGGGAAAAAAAATGAAGGAAGGGGAGAAGAGTAATAGTTTTGGAGAAGCTTTAGTGCTTCATCTAATTAATGCAGCAGCACCCCAATGAATAAAGTAATAGTTTTGGAGGAACTCCGTCAAAGGAGTAATAGTTTTGGAGAAGGGCTTCATCTCCAATGGACTGGCCATTTAATGCGGCAGCACCTCCAATGAATAGAGGAGAACATGCGTAAGCAACCAAAGTTGACCTTCCTTTTTGTTTCAATAATACTAAGTTTACTATCAAATTCTTACAACCTTCTTACAACCTCACTCACTCACCCCTTAGATATAGGCCCCACAGGGTCCCACCACCTCTCACACCCCCCTGCTATATGGGCTCCATCCGACCCCACCACTTACTCTCCTCCTCCAATCGAAGTCCGACACGTGGCAGATTGTAGGAGGGTTGTAAGAATTGGTTGTAGGCATAGCAAAGCTCTTTTTGTTTCCTTCTGCATCTTTTCAGCCAGCCCGTGACTTTCCTTTTTTTTTCTCCCGTATGCTCCCCGTAAGTTTTGTACCGTACCTGAAGGGATATATATATATATATAATATATTATATATATATATATATATTATATATATATGAAAAGTACAAATTGTGCCATGACTTCTTCTGCCACTACCATCCAAGCAAGTTAGTGTTTCAACTACATCCAAGCAAGTTAAAGTCTTTCATCAGCGTTCTGTTGTTTTCTTCGTCTGGTGATTTATATATACACGAGTAAAAAATTAATGCCCTCTTGTGTTGTTACATATGAAGCTACTAGACACATACGCAAAGGCGGAACAGAAATTCAAACTTAGATGGACCAAAGTACTTTTATATATATATATATATATTTTTCAAGGGTGGGTTGGAGCCCACCCTAGCCAGTACTTGGTTCCGCTGTTGCATACAAGATGGTACGGCACAAACACTTCAAAAGACATCGGATCTTTGTTGATTAAATAAATATTGTTCTTTGTAAACTATAGTTTTAGAGTTCTCGTGTAGTTGCAGAAACTTTAACAAATATCGTTATTGTCCCGTTTCGTTTGTATGTCTGTTGTATGAATTTGAAAAAACTAACTTTTAATAACTTTTATTGTATTGATGTTAATTCATATTAACTATTACCTTTTATTATCCATTTTATTGGTTGTTTAATCCTAATAAATTATATTAATTCTATAGGTTAAGGGTTGTCCATTATTATCCACTTTATTGGTTTTTAATCCTAATAAATTATATTAATTCTATAGGTTAAGGGTTGTCTATATAATGCATACTTTGTCTTGTTGAAGAGACATCTTTGAAAGAACAACCACATGATTCTCCTCCTTCTCTTCCTCCAAAAATTACTACCATATGATTTATACTTTTCTATTTCAATCTCTCCTACTCTGGGCAAGAGCTAAGTTCGGGTCTTCTTCCGAAACCGTGTGCGGTGACGGAAAGCCGGTAGCAAGGGGGTTTTACCACTAGGAGGATTCGAGATGATGTCTGCACATAGACCTCGAAAATCTCTTAGGGCAGTGCTTCGTGCATGACTTCCCCGTAGACCGGTATTTCTAACCTTTTTTTTATTATTTTGTTATTCCATTTTTCATGATGATAAAAAAAATTTCTAACAATCTAAGAGATTTTTCGTTTTTTTTAATGATCTATTTGACGAGAAAAAAAAGATACATGGCTTTACATATTGTTTTAATAGAAAATTGATACTCTCTGTCAAAAGAATCAATTTACATGTCTGTCATGTTAAGAATTAAAATATTCTTTACTACATGTAATTTATTTACTATCTTTTATATTTGATGACATCATTATTCAGTTTGATATTTGATAACATCATTATTCGGGAACATTAGAATTATGTGTTTGAATAATAGTGCAAACAACTGTTTGGATTCTCTATTTTCTATTGTATACATCACTGACTTTCAGGTAATTTACGAATTTTTTCTTCTATTAGCTTGAATATGATACTATAGCAAATTATATTTGTATTCAATTCACTTGGCTATGCCACCTTGACAGGTTAATGCCATTGCAATTCCATGAGTCTAGGTATTGTTTATGCAAACCAAGATGTTCTTAATGAATTGGAAAGCAATTCCACGATTATGAGATGTCAACCAGTTCAATCATATAACCTACCAATTGTTGTAGGGAATAACACATTTTTTCTGTCTCCGTGCACTTGAAATTTTGCTAAGCAAATACATGACTGAAAGCAAATGAGGAATTCTAATTTCTAGTAACTCCATCCAACAAAACACAAGAATAATGTGTAGACTATTTTTCGAGTACTTGCATTCATGGAAAACTTACTTATATTGCTACAGCCGGTCAAGACAGCTGAAGGTCATTGAAATGCTTCCGATATTATTTTTTATTTGTTCTCTTCTTTATAATAATGATTTTTTTTTCCGGGTCTGGAATATGTTAAATTATAATTATGCATGTTTGCTGAATATAGTACTTGAAAGCTTAATACTTTTTTAAAATGAAAGAATCCAAAACCTTGTAGCTATTGGTATAGAGTTAATTTGTTTTTGTTGCTTGCCAGCAACCTAGAATCAATGGACAAGTTATACATGAACTATCTATTTCATATTAACACTTGGATCTCCAATATATAGACACATGTATTAAGATTTGGCTAGTGAATAGTACCATGCAATTTTTTTTTGAACTATATGCATGTGTAGCACACTATTACCCATACAAGTGACAGAAGATCTTGCATATCATTATACCTGGTATTATTATGGGTATAAAGGCCAAATTAAGTCCTAGTTTTGCTAGGCTAGACTTTGCCAACAACAACACTAATGGCTTGAACCAAACTGTGCTTGGAGGCAAAGGAAGCCTTTATCATGGATGCTTCTTATTGGTGATTCAAACCAAGTTTTATTTGGTATCTCTCTCATTTACATCTTCGATCTTTGACCTTAACCTAAGAGTCTCATGTCAATAACCGTATACATTTATGGTGTTTTTCACTGTTTATTTTGTCAACTTCTAAATGTTAGGATTCTCTCCAGTTTAATGTCAAATTTTTCCCGTAGTGTAACGAGGACCATGAGTATATGTACAAATTTTTTTCTTCTTTCATATGATACCATTACCAAATGACTTGAACTTATCGTTTGTCGTAGTACTTGTGAGCATATCCTTATATGGTGTGGATGCATTGTTTTTATATCCTTATATGAATATTGCACAAATTTTTGAACTAAAGTTGGTGTCGAAATCTTGCAACAAGGAACTTGACCACCATATGTTACTATTGCTCATAGCCTATTAGTTTTTTTTCCCAATATTATTGATAAATAAAGTTAATATATTTGCTCACTTGCTCTTTATAATTTTTTCTTTTATTAAAGATGGTCGGATGAGAAAAAACACTTTATTATTATTATTATTATTTTATCTTTATATGAATACTTATTACATCAGATAAACTCATGTTATTATATATCTTGTTTAATGTAAGAATAAAGTGATACATGTTGTTCTAACAGAACATGATTGTTCTAACCTCTGAACTTTTTTTTCATTTATCATTTTGCTTTATTAGAAGCCTGATATAATTTTAATTGAACTATTTTCAATATATCATATACATAATTCATAGGGAGCATTAATCCTAAAATTAGTAGATTGGTTTGATGAGCTCCAACATTTTTGGTGGTGCGTGATCCTGGAGATGTGGTAATTATAATACATTTTTGACTGTATAGTTACACTTCATATATATAGGGAATTTTTACCCTAATGTGAATTTTATGATTTTCTAGTTTTTCAATATTTATTTATTTTGTACAAAATAATGATATGCTACTACATATTGGGTTTGAAATAATTCGTTATTTTGAGATTGTCAATAAGATTTTAGAATTGGCAAATCTAATTTGGAACATGGTAATATGCTAACAAATGTTAGTAATTATGTCATGATACAAATTGGCAACATTGAAGCCAATGGGTGAACTATACAAGTTCTAATGCAAATCTATTGAGGATTAATATTTATTAGAAACTTATGTTAACCTTATTTGTTGTTAAGTGTTGTTGTAGTTTACAAACTTTTACAAATTGTGACTTATTCTAAAGTGAATGAAACCTCACAATATATGTAGAAATTATGTACATATATGTGCTCCATATAACATAGACGACTTTGTTATGTACCTATTTATAGACAAATTGTATTGTAGTGCTAGAATGAACAAGTTTGTACATTGTTTTAGTTATATATATTTCTTGCTAATATGCAAACTAACTTCTATTCTCTTGAAGGTAGAATCCTCAAAGATATTTTTATTTTTTGGAAAAGAACATGCTATCAGTGACGAAAAAAAGGTTTTGTACTCATTCTAAATATTTCTCTCTTCAAGTCAAAGATATTAGGGATTTTGACGTGTTAGGAAAGGCTCAAACATGCTAAGGGTGAAGCAAGAATAATGGAACTATCTAAAATGATGTACAAAATGACATCTTCTGAAGTTCTATTGCTAAGCCGAAATCAAGAGGTACATAAATACTCCGACAATCAAGAAAGGTAATTTTATATTTACCTACATATTCATTTTGATCCCAAGTTTAGTTGGACAAATATATATTATGGAGTGTGTGAGCCAAATTTCTTGGTTTGTATATATTGATTATGGTGATGTTAAATGATTGATTTGCATGTTTGAACCTTAAATGATCATATTATTATAGTTTAGATGATGTTCAAATAATTTAGTCAAAAGAAAAATAGTTAGTGAAATTGCAAATTCCTTTAAATCTAAAGTTTTAAAAGTTGAGATTATTTTGGGTACAAGTCGAAAGGGTCCTTCTGTCAACCGGACGTAAATAGCCCTAAGCGACACGGTACTTAATCGTCCCCCGTGGACCTCCGCTAGCTGGAACCGGCCCCTACAGCTAACCCAAGTTAATCAACACTTGATAGACTAAAGATTTTTTAAGGTTATTAGCAAAATCACTTAAACTATTATTATAATACTTTAGACTGTCATCTTTACAAACATGGCTCATAAGATAAGTTTTAGAGCAAACACTGAAAGTTACTATGTCATACTTTAAGAGGTGACAGAGTCAGATAAGTTTTGGCTCACTATCCTAAGCATGATATCAGCAATTGATTGAATTACATAATTCTGATGACACTAAGCCTGATCTATATGCTTTATGTGAGTCATTATATGACTTATTTTTTAAAATGCTATAGAACCATGTTGAGCATTGGAAGGAGTATAAGGGTTCACTTGTGAAACAAGTTAGATACTCATAAGATGATAGGTCCATGTGACAAACTATCATAACTAGACTCTGAAACGGTAATTTTAAATGTAGCTTGTGTTGGAGCTGAATAGCTCAAACAATTTTATTATGTATATACAAATTTATGTACATGTCGTTTGATTTTTAAATAAATTGTGATAATCAATTTGCTACAAAAACTATTAAAGCATGTTTTTGTGAGTTCTAAGATGAACAGGGACCTGCAGCTACACATCAAGTCTTAAAGATCCTAAAAGGCAAAATGTCGTTCTTGACTATAAAAGTCATAAAAGAACTTTACAGATCTCTTAACGAAGAGTCTGTTTACTCTTGACGAAGAGTATGTCTAGGAAATTAATCCTAGATTCATCGAGGGGGATGGGGTTAAGCCCATAAGTAAGTCACCAGCAGTGGCAACCCAACCGAGTCTGACTGGAGATCCCAAGAAGCCGGTTCAATGGGTAGAAACAAACTGGACTAAGGTGACTTTATGGAACACTGACCCGAGATAAGATCTCATTAAAATAATGCCCAAGTGGCTGTACATGTGTACAATGATTTCCCATCCCTATGGTGACAGTGTTCCGGTGTGATTTGGTTAGGATGAGTTTTAGAACTCTTAATAGGTCCAAGCATGATTATGCAGGGTTGACTCCAATCACCAACCCTTGGAGGACTTACCTATGTGAGAGGTCGTGAAGGCCGCGACTATGGGACAGGGCGATCCCAGACAACTCTCATGAATTATGGAAAAGTGCGCATGGCCAATCAAAAGCGCCACCTCGACAGACCCAAGAACCTCTAGCATACTATGTGTGTTATTTTCTGCATCTGATTCAAGAAGTCTGATTCAAGGCGTAGTCCATCCTTCAGATAAAGACAATAGTCACTAAGTGAGATTCAAGGCTGTAGTCCATCTCACCTATTGCATAGTATTCATTTGCCCAGAAATTCTTTCTCTCTAATCTTTTGAACATTGTTCTCTATTTTCAAAACTTAGTTTTTTTGGGAGGGATTGTTGTATGAATTTGTAAAAAACCAACTTTTAATGACTTTTATTGTATTGATGTTAATTCATATTAACTATTACCTTTTATTATCCATTTTATTGGTTGTTTAATCCTAATAAATTATATTAATTCTATAGGTTAAGGGTTGTTCATTATTATCCACTTTATTGGTTGTTTAATCCTAATAAATTATATTAATTCTATAGGTTAAGGGTTGTCTATATAATGCATACTTTGTCTTGTTGAAGAGACATCTTTGAAAGGAACAACCACATGATTCTCCTCCTTCTCTTCCTCCAAAAATTACTACCATATGATTTATACTTTTCTATTTCAATCTCTCCTACTCTGGGCAAGAGCTAAGTTCGGGTCGTTCTTCCGAAACCGTGTGCGGTGACGGAAAGCCGGTAGCAAGGGAGTTTTACCACTAGGAGGATTCGAGATGATGTCTGCACATAGACCTCGAAAATCTCTTAGGGCAGTGTTTCGTGCATGACTTCCCGTAGACCGGTATTTCTAACCATTTTTTTATTATTTTGTTATTCCATTTTTCATGATGATACAAAAATTTCTAACATTGTCTTATCATATTAGGCTAGACTAAATTATTCTAGTGTCACTCCAACTATAACATTTATACGGTTTTGGCACCTTAATTTTCACCGTGCCAAAACGCAACGCCAAACTGCTATAGTTAAGATACCATTAGGATAATTTAGTGTATTAGACTATCACTATATACTCAATAATATTGTGAACAATAAAGATACACTCATTGTCAACAATACAGTATTACTAGTTCCTAGGAATGATAACTGGGCGGGTATGGATTGGTAACTATGCCTCCCATCTACGTCTTCGAGTAGTGTTCGAATTCTTGTCTCCGTTTTCGGTCGGTTTCAATTTTTTACTCCCATCTATTTTCTTGTTAAACAATGCACTCTCCGTCCCATCCCAACCCTGCCCGTGAACACTTTTGGAGACGGATATCTCCATCCCCGTCTCCCGGTCTCCCGTCTCTTTAACAATTTTTTTTAACAATATAAGCTTAAAAGATTATTTTTTATTTAAATAAAATACAAGACAGGTTAACATAAGGGTGGGCATGGGACTAGGCCTGGGCATGTCTCTGCGTGTTGGGGTTGGAGTTGGTCTGGCCATTAGGAGTTACCAAGCCACTGCTGGTGTCCTCAAGAGGCTTCTTTGAGAAGAAAATATGTCTTCCTACCTAGTCCCTACTCTCTTTCTTTTGTTAAATAGTTCAAGTGATAATATTAGTTTCATTCAGCATTTTGTCACATAACCATGTATTATGGACATATGGTATTGTTATTAGGGCCTATTTAGTATGGTAAAGCATAAGTGGAATAAGATTTGAATTTGCACTTTTTTAATAAAAAAAATTGCACTTTTAATGATATAGTTAACATGAAAATTTATGCACTTTCTTGAACGTCTAGGAAACAAATATGTTTTGTTAGGATAATTTTTTTTTACTATTATGATAAATACTTTAGCAAATAAAGATAAATAGTAGTTGTAATTAATAAAAAAATTATTAACTGATTATTTATCCTAATTATATAATAAAATAATATTTTAGCAAATATTTTCATTAAAAATATAGAAACTAGCATATATTTTCTTTTCTTTTTTTTAAAAAAAATTGGCAAATGTTCCATTTCTTTGTATGGTACAAATAAAATTTTAAGATATACTCTCACTTCTTAACCAAAATTTTGGCTTATTTACAAAGAATGAAAATATTTCCTAATTTTTTAAAATAGTGGAGGCATATGTTAGTTCCTATATTTTAAAATATTCCTAAAATAAATAACTTATCTCAAGTAGCAATTAATTATTCTGTTTATTATTAATTACTAATCTTCTATTATATAATGAGTATTATATAATGAGGCTTCAAAACAGCTCATAAGTGAGCCGTCTAAACCGTCATTATATCATGGTCCATTTTATTTTAAAAAAAATAAATTGTGTAAAAAAATGTTTAAAAAAGTAAAAAAAAATGACAACATGGAAAATCAAACTCATCCAAACAAGAAAAATACCTTTCACCTTAACCACATGAGTTAGAAAACATATTTAACTATAATTTGATAATATTCTTATGATACGTTATTATACGTTCAAAGTACGTGCATTTATTAGTAATTATATAACGTAAATTAAAATTAAAATATAATTCAGTCCAAGTTTAGGAAGTAAGAATATTTCAAAACTCGGGTTTTGTCGTGTGAGACACGTGTACAAAAAAAACTCAACAAATCATATAGAATAATGCATGGTCCTATCAAAATATCATGTCCATCACATCCTTAATTATTGTGCCGTATTCATGTTAATGCAACATATATATGTCTAAATCTAACTACCAAAATAAATATAAATAAACTTTATTATACTAACATCTAACACTAATCAAGAATAAAAAAAAACTATATGTAAAATATTAACTAAATATTAATTAATTATTGATCCTTGTTAATTACTTTAAATATTAACTAATTTTTTGTGTTAATTAGAAAATTCATATTAGTGTTAACTAAAATGCTAAATCATTATTAAAGTAAATAATTGTATTTAAAATATTAATAATATTATGCTAACAATAACAATTCATTACTAATTAGTATAAAAGAAAAAGTAATAAATAAATAAATAATACCAAATTCGGCTTTTTCTTACAAATTTTATTATAGGTGTGTTTGGTTGCTGGAAAGTGATCATTGGCCGCTTTTGCATGAAGAGAGTCAGAATTCAAAGTAGTCCACTATTTGGCCAAACGCAGAAGTGGCAACATGAACTTGTCCAGAAATTTAGTTGCAATTTATATCGAAAATTAAATTGCTCCATTTTTTGGTTGTTTGCCATTCACATTTTAAACACGGATGTAGGATGAAGTGCCAAAATTTGTTAATTTTTTATTATTTATTTGTAATAAGTACAACACATTGTGATTGTATTTGTTTTTTACATTAAAAATTGTTAATTTTTTGTTACAACTGTGTATTTTAATAAAACATAGGGGTGATTAGTGTAATTATTTTCAGAATAAGAATAGTTCATGTAATACTAATGAAACATAGGAGGGTCGGTATATTTATTTCATTAAATATTACAAGTGCACTAAATAGTAAGAAAATTTAATTATTAATTTAACTTGGTAATATATTTGGATGGATTAGTTAAATATGAAACATGTCGTTAAACATAGTAGCTAGGAAGTACGTACCCTCAAAACGTCTGGACCATATCATTAACGCATCCATTTGGGACGTTTATCAAACACACCAATGATATCCAAATATATAATTTACTTTTCCAAGCTAATAATTATTATTATTATTATCACTAGATAATCAAACATTTGTTAATATACATAAATTTAAAAGTAAAATAAATAGTTCATTATGCTTTTTGGTGTTTTTAATTGTTAGTATTGAAACTAAAAGAAGTTAAATAGTAGCTTTCATAAATAATTACATCTTGTTAGAAAATTAATTGTTATTGTTATGGTTATAATGCATTTTTCACTCTACCACCACTTTTCTAGCTATTCAGATACGAAAGTGTAAGTTCGGTAGCTTCTAAGTTACAAAATATTATATATCTAAACATTGATAGTCGCTTTTAGCAGACAAAAACTAGTTTCAAACTAAAAAAAAATAAACATTTTCACCATCTAAGGAATTATTTTTACACCTTTTTGCACTTTCAAGCAACGAAACAACTAGATGGGGGGAGAGGACCCAAATCCAGGGAACACAAACACGAACTGAAGTGATTGTAAACTGCCAGTTTTCTTTCCTCTTCCATTTGTTCGGCATCCAAACATAAAAAATAATCATTTTTTTTCGAATCCAATAATTTCACGAACCAAACGAGACCTTAAAGTATACGAGAAAGAATGTCTAGCTAGAAAACATTTTTCTTTATTTTGTTTTTTAGTCGGAGCTCGAATAAAATCACGACATTTGAGTAACCCATGAACAAAAACTTTAGTCAAAGTGGAATTTTTCCTAGACGATTGTTATTACAGAAAATTTTAGTTCAAACCACTACTAAAATATTCCTATGTTGTCCCAATGTATGGTTGTTCTGGTTCCTCTATTATTACATAGTCACTGTTATTGGTTTTTAAGGCCCACCTGATTGATTTTTTTTTTTTGTGAAAAAAATGATAATTGTGTCGAACGCTTCCATCGGAAATCCATTTTCAGACCATTCGGACTGCATGTCTCACCACTACCACTAGACTAGGAATCACTGGCAGGCCCACCCTATTGTGATTGCTATAGTATAAATTTATAGTTTGCTCAAAGGGATGGCTTGTGCTGCATATGCGTCACTTTGGCGCCATATCTAAGAATTGATTGTTAGTGAGTCACGTAACCACCATTCACAACCATCGGTGGAGTTGGTGTGCTCGACGAAATAAACATTTTCGATCAAAACCGAAACCTAAGCCCACTTAGGTCTGGTCTGGAATTGCTACTTCTTTTCTAATGTATAGCCCTTGGGCAACACTTTCTTTTATATTCTTTCAAAAGTTGTCATAAAATTAAACTTTTGTTTTTCTTTTCTACTTATGTTAGCAAACAGCTTTTAGGACAATTTAATACAACCAGTTAAAATAAAACAAATAAAGACCGAGTCTTAAAGTTAACACAACGGGCATTTGGTCTAGTGGTATGATTCTCGCTTAGGGTGCGAGAGGTCCCGAGTTCAATTCTCGGAATGCCCCTTTAATTTTTATTTTTTTCGCAATAAATAGATTGCGAGCAATTCCTCATATTTTCTTCAAATTTTTTTTTTCTTATATATATAAATAAATACACCAACCCCACCTTCCAAATTTCCCCAGAATTACACTTTTGCTTTCTACCTTTATAAACCATTTCCATCTCTCTTTTAAATTCCTAATTTGGGACTAAGGGTTTATTCTTCTCCATTCCCTCCGCATCTATAAATATCCATTTCTCAATCATGATTTTGCAATGTTAATACACTTCTCCTTTTTGTTGATATATGAATCATGCGGTATGGTTTTTTTTTTTCCTCTCTCTCTCTTCTAGCTTTTCTTTCCTTATTTTATTTTGAGATACTTGATTATATGAATATCGATTATGCGTTCATGTCTAGGGATGGCAACTTCCTCCGAATCCGACGGGGACCCGACTTTTTCTTTCTTTTGATGGGGACGGATTTGGGGATATAAAAACGGGGATGGGGACGGGAATGGAGATTAAACAAAATCCCCTATTATATTCGGGGCCGGGTATGGATATTGTACTCCCCGTCCCGGTAAATTTTCGATCCCGATTACTTATACTTATATGTGCAATACATTTGCATGAGTTCATGATCTATCTGGTACTAGATATAATTTTTATTAAATCAATGTTTTATCAACATTGTCTTGTAAAAAAATTTGGAATGAAATAGTTTATACTATAAAGAAAAAATTATTAACAGGGAGGCAGACGGGGACAAAAAATCCACTCCCAAAAGTGTTAATGGGGAAGGTTGCGGGGACGGGGACGGGAAGTACATTGTTAAAGGGGGACGGGGATGGGGATAAAAATTTAAACCCGATCGGGGATGGGGACGGGGATGGAAATTCGAATACTACTCGGGGACGGGGATGGAGGATTTGGTCCCCATCCCTGACTCGCCCCATTGCCATCCCTATTCATGTCTAAATGTTGTAATCATTTATGTAACGTGCTTGGTATATTTGTTTAGATAGGTAGTGTTATGCAAGATTACTTAGGGTCTGCTTGGTAACGATGTTTTCACCCTTTTTTGGTGTTTTTTGAACCGACCGTTTATGAAAACCCCTGATTGTTAATTTTTTTTGAGGTACTGATTTTGGTCGGCTCAAAAACTCCCCAAAACCGGTGTAATCTATTTTTGGGTGGCTTTATAAACACCCCAAATCGGTGGATTTTGAGCGGCTCTATTTTTTTATTCCATTTATATTCTCACACATATATATATAATTATAACTATTAATACCCTTCCCTCTTTAATTTATTCGTGTAAAAAAATTTCAAAAACCGTTCGTCAGTGAATTACCAAGCATGGATTGAACTGGTTTAAGAGCTTCTACTTAAAAACCATCCAAAATTGGACCCCTCATAACCGGTACTCTAAAAACACCTCATAACTGCTACCCCTACAATTGCCAAGAAGACCCTAAGGGAAGATAAATTAATTTATATTGTTATGCACATAAAATTTGACAAGTAATTGATTTTCTAAAGTATAATTTGCTTCTTTGTTGAACTTCTTCTTGTAATTGTAAGATTTATATAGTTTTTCTATATAAAAAAGAAGATTCATACAGTTTGGTGACCACTTTCGGTTATTTAGTACGATTCCTAATAGGTAGTTGAAATCCTGTAAGTAACGGCGGTAACTATATCTTCATGAAGGATAGTTACAACTGAACTAGTTCAATGTCTACCTATGTATTATATCAGTAACATGGCTGATCTTGTAATGTCAGAAAAAAAAAAAATTTAGAGTGATTAAAAAAGACCATTTTTTTAGTATTTGCATATGGCCATTAGAATATCAGAAACAACCCATATCATCCTTAACTTGGAATTCTGAGCATGCTGATTGAACAAATTTAGTTACAACTCATGTGTAGCAAATATGGCCATAGGACATTTTTATGTAGATGTTTCAAGATAGGTGTTAGCTACAAATTGCCGACATTCATATTTTACCCCACATGAAAAAAGGGGATCTAGTTGGCAACTGCCACGCAGCATGTTGTAAAAGAAATGGTTGTAATCCTAACATTGTCCATCAATTTAACTTATAGCTTAAAATCTTGCTACTTAAGTGGTGGTTGGTTGCAAATTCACTTTTAT